>CAKAOJ020000056.1:5410000-6010000 GCA_916701645.2 Sebastolobus alascanus | reverse complement strand
CCCTTAGTCGCAGTTGATTTCAGCCACAAAATATTGACTGAACGAGGAATTTGTCCAGTCAATAGAAAGTCCTTACAAGTGTTTGTGTTTGTGTGGTGACTGGATTGAGGCCACCAAATCCACAGAGTTCATCAGGCTCACTGTCTATCTGTGGCACTGAAAACCCGGCCTGGATTAACCTTAGTGTCGCCTCTGATCTGGTTTAGCAGTGCTTCTGTCACAGTGGAGCTGGTACTACCACTGACCCCAAAGCAGACCTCAGGACTACACTGCAAATATGACACAAATGTTTGAAAGCTCCGAGGCAGGTAGAGTTTGTTAGCTAGCACAGGTCCGTACGGGTCACGATGCTAACAAGGCGGAAACGTGCTGCCTTGATCATCTGCGCCGTCCTGTCTGCTGAAACCTGCGTAACGTTATATGGACTCGCAGGTGGCGAGGAAGACGTAGACAGTATGGGAGAATTGGAGGTAAGCTAGCTACTAGCTATATCTACCGTAGCCTACATTGTTATCTTGATAGCTACGCTCTGATTACTGTAAAAAGAGCAGAAAAAAGGCGCTGACGTTGGGGAATCGGCTCGTGGCTCTGCTTCAACTGTGCGAGAGCCTGTGGGTGGACGACCAAAATTTCTGACATGACAGAAATTCACCCGACTGTTCGACGGCCGGTCTAGAGGAGTTAATCGGTCCTCGGTGCCCCCCCCCTGTACGCTGCACGGCAAAACGACGCCCGACGAAGCTGAATTTCGACTCTAAAATGAGTCGTGCGGCTCAAAATTCGGGCCAGAAACGGGCTAAAAATCGTACAGTGTATGCCCAGCTTAATCAAGTCAATGCAAAACACTGGTTACACCTTGCAACAGATGCATCAGATGTTTTTTAGACTGTGTAATGATGTTGTGTAGGAACATCCATCAAAGTCAGATTGTATTCAACCTGGCCTGCATGTCTATCGTGGTACAGAATGAGTTCAGTCAGATTAGTGTGCAGCTATGGACGTGGTTTAGGTATGTGTGAATACACGGAGAGGTTGTGCTTAATAACAATGGCGGCTCCTGAAGAGGTTACCGTAGAAACTGCATCAGTTCTATCAACACTGGAGAGTATTTCTTCATTAAAAGAAGAGCAAAGAACGGACAGAAGATCCTCGTTTGCTGTTTGTAGGGATTAGTCTCCGAACTGATCTTGGCTCTGCCTCCTCTGGCGTTCCAGCTAGCATCATGCAGCCCTGAAGCGCACCACAAGCCTAAATACCAAGCAGGCCCACTCTTCCTCATCCTTTCTTTTTTTTTCTACAGATGTTAGCCTCTGTCTGTAGCTGGTTAAAAAGTGGAAGCAGTGCCAACGTCAGATCAGAAACTAATCCCAAACATGGTACAGAGACAATCTTGTCAAATGGTTTCAAAGATGTTTACTGAGCCTTTTTTTATTTCTAAACAGTGATTTTACGTGACTGGGTTCCACACAAGGTGTCCTCGACTGCTGTGGTGATTAAGTCAGTGGGGTAAATCTGTCTGTAAGATGTGATCTGCAGCTCTGCGGTAAACTCATTAGGGCCAGGCCAGACGTCAGCTTCGCTCTTGTGCTTCTTAACTTAACCCGGGATGCTCCTGCTTTCTGAACTTTCTCTCACATTCAGATTTCTGAAGAATATTCTTTGAAATACAGCTTTTCTTCTATCAATTTCCTGCTTGCGTATAGATGTTGTGCTGATACAGGATATGGTGTGAACGGTGGACTAACGTTTAGCTTATTGTGAGGCAGGGGCGGACCTACTGTTGCCATGGGCAACAATGTGTACGGTGATTGTGTGCTTCTTCATTCGCCAAGTTATCCAATGCTTGATAACTGTGTGGAATTCCAGGAACTGCTCTTGTGGTGAGTCCACCTGTGTGAATGCAGTATGTTAGAAGAATGACGTTCTCCAGAGTTCGTTCTCTGCAAAGTGAAAGGATTGTCAAACTAAACTAACGTCTACCGGACACCAGGAGACTTTGAAAAGACTGAAGTGTGACACCCTCTCACATCTAAGGACAGTTTTTAGTCACAGACTATAATATTTTGCAAAGACTGGGGATCTTTAAGGGTCACTGTTTACAAGAAAATTTACAAGAAAAACTGTTGAGAAAGAAGTGGACCAAAATTGCTGCAGCCGTCGAAATCCCTGGTGAGTAAACTACTGGAATGTTTGCTATTAGCCTACGAGCTAACTGTATGTTTCAGCTAAAGCTTCAATCATATAAATCAACACACACGTGTATATATGAGCGAGAGAGAGAGTACTGCCAGCAGATTTATATGATTCAATCCAGCAATCTTCAGCTGAAATTGTTAGCTCGTAGGCTAATAGCAAACATTCCAGTAGCTAACGTTAGTTTGCAAGTAGCCCCGTTTGGGACAGTGGTTAGCAAGCTAGCTATAGCATATAGCATACTCACTGCAGCTATTTTCCTTCTCCACTCTATCGTGGTACCAATGGGAGGACACGTCAAACAACTCCACCAGTTCCTCCATGTTTACTTTGCTGCTTCCTGTTTGGTGCTGGAGAGAGCGCTCCTATTGGTTGTTGACAATGTTTCCGCGTCATTGAACTTACGATAATATTAAACTTGTTTGATTTTTATCGGAACGTCAAGACGAGAAAGAGACTGACTTAAGACAGCTTGGACTGAGTTTTATGACCACCTTTCACTAAACGATGGAGATCACGGGAGAACGCCGCGACTCTCGTGATTTTGTTCCGACATTGGAAATATGTCTGCGACAGTGAAATCGCTTGAAAAGTCGTTAGGTGTGAGGTCGCATGGTCAGCGTCTGGCTCAAAAGCAGTTTGTGCAACCACACTGACAGTTAGCACCAGAGCTGAGAGCTCTTTTTACTGTGCTGCCATACAGTATGTTTCCCTTCATTCTCTTCCTCTCTCGCTCTGTTATTAAAAGGCCGACTTGCTCCTCTCTGCCTCAGTGGGGATCTCAGTTATATGAAAATGTAATAATAACAATGCTGATACCCCCCCACACACACAGGCCTTTTACTCTGCATAGAAGAGCTGAAAGCCTGTAATAAGATTAGAGAACGGTAGAACAAACTGGGAAAGAGAGAGAGAGAGAGAGGAATGGGCAGGTGAGAGAGGGGTCATCCATTTCCCATTCACATACAGTACGGTATCAATCCTGCAGGTTATAGAGTTCATGTAGGGGTTTGCAGATTCATGCATTTATTCAAAAGATTCATACAACAGACCTACTTGGTTAAATTGATATAAAACAGCAGAAAACTGTGCATGTAGGTGGTGAAGATAGTTTGTGTGTGACTCACTCCTCTCTTGCTTACACAATCCCAAAGTGCCTCGTACTGGCGGCACCGCTAACCTCAAAAGTAGCATGGGTGCTGAATCTAAAACTAGTACTAGTAGTACGTACTGATTTGGCTAAAAGGTATGTAGTATGCAGTATGCGAAGTCTACGGTTCTCTTCGCAGATAAGCGCAGGTTCACACTGAGCAAATGTGAGAGGCGTGAAAGAGTCTGGAGACGCCGTGGTGAACTTTATGCTGCCTGTAACATCATACAGCGTGAGAACGGGGCGCCAATGGCGAACCTGCCAATTCTGGTGTTCTCTGGCGAATGCCAATGGAGCTGCACGGTGCTGGGCTGTGAACACAGGTCCCGCTATAGGACGTCGGGCCCTCATGCCAACCCTCTCCATGAGTCTGTTTCTGACAGTTTGGTCAGAAACATGCACACCAGTAGCCTGCTGGAGGTCATTTTGTAAGGCTTTTGGCAGTGCTCCTCCTCGCACAAAGGAGCAGATACCGGTCTTGCTGCTGGGTTGATGCCCTTCTACGGCCCTGTCCCTCCCGGTATCTCCTCCGTGCTCTTGAGACTGTGCTGGGAGACACAGCAAACCTTCTTGCGACCGCACGTACGGATGTGCCATCCTGGAGGAGCTGGACTACCTGTGCAACCTCATTGGGCTGCAGGTACCGCCTCATGCTACAAGTAGTGAGGACACTAGGAGACACTAGCAGAACACAAAACTAGAGAAGAATTAGTCAGGAAGGAACCCATAGAACCCATTTTCATTCACATATCTTGAGGTCAGAGGTCAAGGGACCCCTTTGAAAATGGCAATGACAGTTTCTCCTCGCCGAAATTTAGTTTGGAGCGTTATTTAGCCTCCTTTCCGACATGTAACCCTACCCTTAATTCCTCAGGTTTTCTAGTTTCATATGATACCAGTATCTTCACTCTAGCTTTAAAAACTGAACCCGCTACGACCTAAAAATCGCAAGTTGCGTTAACGCGTTATTATTATCACGTTAACTTTGACCGCCCTGCTGCAAACATAATCTCTGCATTTTTGTTGTCCTCAGTAAGTCCTCGCTAAGTTTATAATTAGTAGCTCTAACCTTTACTGTGCTACACCAGGTGGCCATGACATCACACACAAACACACACACACACACACACTGTCGGTCCCAGGAGTGCTGGGTATATTTGTAATGCAGGGGTACTCGGTTGGACCAATGTTTATTCACTTGCAGCCAATGTGGCTCACGTTTGATATGATTGTAGAGTTGATTAATACAACGTGGGCTGTACTGGTTGTCTCTAGTCAGGTACCTCATGCATGTTCTGCTCCATTAGAATATTTTGGGAGAAATAGCGGTATCGGCGGTGGGTTGAACCCTGTCGGCGGTGCCTTTGCTGAGGACTCCTGCTCCGGAGCAGCCTGTCCACCTCAGTGCCTGCTGGGAATGTGTGGGAGGAGAACGGGAGGAGAGGGCGGGGTGGAGATTAGCAGAGGAACAGACGAAGGTGAGTTGATGGGAGGTTAAGAAGGGATAGAAAAGGAGGAGGAGGAGGAGGATGGAGAGAGAGAAGAGGCAACGATGACTTTCCACTGTTGTCTCTACAGAGGTCAGCATTAAGAATTCATCAGCTCCTACGTGTGTGTGTGTGTGTGTGTGTTTATTAAGGCCGTTAAAGATTTATCGCCATTAAGAATTTAATTGATGGGCGAGCAATGAGCAAAGGTCGCAGCTGTCTTCTTCTGGGAGTGACCCAAGGATGACGAGCTGTCGTTCTCTAACGGGGAGGGATGGAAAGAAGACGTCCAAACAGAGAGAAAGAGGTTGAATAACAGCAGCTCGTCCAGAACACTGTGTTCTATAGGACCAGTGTGTGTGTGTGTTTATTACTGCTGAGTCAGGCTGGAGGAGCTAGACTTCCATTATCACTGAGCTGGAAAAGACCCCGTCACACACACACACACACACACACACACACACACACACACACAGACAGTTCTGCTTTTTTCCCCATGTTTTGGTGATAGTGACTGTCTTACAAGCTGAGCACGCTCACAAATGGTTTTAAACATCTGGAAGTCAGGCTGAGCTCCTTCAAGATGAAATGTGACTTTAAGTGAAATTCAGTAGCAAATACAACCAACAGTATTAAATGGGACATGTTATGCAAATTTTTAGGTTCATACTTCGATTCACGATTCACCTCCCGATTCGATACTATCACGATACTTGGGTGCCGATCTGATATGTATGTGCGATTCCATATTGCGATTTATTGCGATTTTTGTTAACTTTTTCAACACTAGACCATGGGGAAAAGTTGAATCATACACTTCTAGGGACTTATATCTAAATTAATACAGTAAAAAGGTTTGATTTTCAGCATGCAAGTAGTCAGAGATGTCCTGAAGTCAAATATATCAGTCATTGTCAGGAATTATTTATTACGTTTTTTTCCAGCAACGACATTTCCCTCACAAATTAGTGGTATTTTCTTTTGAATTTATAAGGGACATGTAATGTTTTATACTTCTGGTGAATATAATCCAATCAATCTTATTTCCATATATGTATTTTGTATATACAGTTCCCTTTGTTAACACTTTATTTTGAAAAACCGGACGTAATCCCACGTGTCTACTTCCTCTAACTTGAGAGTGCAGGTCGTATCCACGCGGACTCTCCGCTGTTTTCTACTTTTTCGTTTCGGCTCGCTGTGGCCGGCTGGTTTGTTTTGTTTTTTTAAACGGATATGACATCACGTTACTCAGACTACAACAATAGAGGCGGTAACTTACTTCTACCTCTGCATAGACTCAAATTAAGCAAATATATCGATTCTGACGGTAAAAAAATCGATTTCAAAATCGCGAAAAACAAAAATATTGTAAAACAAAACATTAGTAATAATCTTGAATATTTATAAAAAGTGATGACTCAGAGTCAACTTTGAAAATTCCACTTTGAGTACAACCTAATGTGTCTTGTGCCATGGCACATATTTGATCAACCAGCTGACTCTTCATAATGTCCGATCGTCTGACCCGTAACTTTGTTCGTAGTGGCCAAAAGTAATATGTAAAGTGAAATAATCCATTTTATCCAGTTGACCCTTTCCCTTGTGTTTCCCCTTACTTAGAGGGGTATGTGTCACCATAAAACAAGTCACCATGGTTACTCACCTCTCTGTGTCGAACCATCGAGTATTGACAACTACTGCTGAAGTGCTAAAGAGCTGGTGTGCAACCGACTGCAGAACTAACAGATTCAGGGAAAAAATGTGCTGAATGCTGAAGAATGCGAGGCGTTGACGTGTTGCTGACTTTGAGGGTGTGTAGTTTTTACGACTGTACAGTAGCGGAAGCTGTTTGTGTGTGTTTCTGCTGTGTGGCTGTAGTACAGCTAGCAGGTCGTTTGGTGGAACTCCAGCTCCGACTGAGTGACCATCTGGACCACTGAGCTCCTGCATGCACAGGCGCCGCAGTGAGTCATTAATGGAGAACCAATCAGTGCAGGGCCAAGTGATGATGTCAGCTGGTATAAGAAATGGATTTGATGATTAGGACCAGGAAAAAGCTGCACAGCTGGAAGGGAAACCAGACTGTATGTACAGTATGTAGTTGAGCCTTGGACATACTTTCCAGGTTCTGCATCCGCGGAGAGATGCGGACTCCGGACGTGCGGTAGGGATGTAACGGTGAGGAAATTTTCCCACCGGTTAATAAACTTGTGTCAACACCGGTGTTACCGATCACACCGGACGTTCGCCATCGCGTTCGACCCTCGCGGACACATGGAAAGTATGAATTTGGCCTTTAGGGTCACACATAGTTTAGTCCTATTATATAAGTTCTTTGTGTTGACGGGGAATATGAAATTTTTTTCTGAGCCATGAAACCTCATCCAAGATTGGTACCAATGGAACTGTGGTCCACTTTTACTCTCAATAGTATTTGTTATGCTATGTTATTTGTTAAACGTCCACCTGAACTCAAGGATGAACTGATTAGATTCTGTTGGCCGGAGGTCACTGTGACCTTATAGCCGTCTCATTCTTGTGATATCTCAGGAACGCCGTGGTCAAATCTCTTCAAATTTGGCACAAACGTCCACTTGGACTCAAGGATGAACTGATTAGATTTTGGTGATCAAAGGTCACTGTGACCTCAGGTCTGTCCCATTCGTGTGAACGCGATATCTCAGGAACGCCTTGAGGGAATTTCTTCAAATTTGTTGACTATTTTCAGCCATAACTCAAGAATTCTTATGCTAAGTGTGAGAATTTCACAAAAATGTCTAATAGCATAAACTTAACTAGTTGGCGGAGGCGTACCACCGCGGGGTGGTAGTTCTAGTTTTCAAGTAGTCATGATGTCACCACGGTTTTAGCACCAATTATTTCAAAAGTACACAATAAAGAATATAAGTATACTGTACCGCAAAACAATCAAAGCCCATCTCGAATCAGATTGTATATTGCATCGTCCATTAACAGTCATATTCAATCAATGACATGTGTCAAATTATCTAACTAATAATTAACTCTGTATTTGTTGCTGCCATGTATTTAAATGGCTTTCACTCTCCTCTGCCTTCTGTTTACTTCTTTTCTTTCTAGTTTGGGAATATAACTAGTTTCTAGAATGACTTCACCTTTAGGGACGCTGCTATCTGACTAGTCATCGGATGCTTCGCTCTTCATATTTTTGTCATTTGTGTTTCTTTTATTGACAGCTGTGACACCCACTGACAACCTGCAGCACATGGAGGAGGATGAGGAGGCGTCCAGTTCCAGCAGCCAATAGCGAAGAGCTTGGAGCGTAGAAGAAGCCGGTGACAGCTCCAAAACTGGTAACAACTTTTTTTTTTTATATGACAAAACTGGAGATGCTCTCCCTGTTTCTGTGTATTAACTAATGATCCATCTACTACATCGATGTATCGATTTATATTCCTACGATCCAACTACATCGATAGGTACTCGGCAAGTTGTCCTTCACGGGAGACGTGTATCGATATAAAATCGATTTGAAATGCAAAATCGATTGTATGGATACTAAGGATTTCCGCCTTGTATTTAAGGACGCCAGCTCTGCCCTCTGCAGCGCGTGCATGCAGACGAACAGCGCAATGGACTCCTCGCTCTCTCACATGGTAGAGGAGCCGGTCGGCAGAGTTTCAGGCGCTATCAGTCCAGCACTTGTGGTGGGTGTTACACACTTGACGAGGGCGGCTTGTATCTTGAGAACTGAATCAGCAGGTCCTGCATTTGCACTTGTTATTATTTTCCAATAAAAGGTGTATGTATTTGTACTGGTTTATATCCATTATTAATTTATCCCTGATTTCCTTAGAAGAAAAACTTTGAGGAATCCTGACCTGCACTGTCCAGTATCAGCTATTTATTTCACAGACACACTGATGAAAATTCGATTTCAAATCATTGAATCGTATCGTATCGTATCGCTCTAGATGAGCCAAATATCGTCCTTGAATCGTACCGGAACCACGGAAATCGTTACACCCCTAGTATTAACTAATACTTCTTAAAACAAATCACATGTAGACCAAATGAAAGAAGTAAACAAGACATTCCATTTACTGTCAGTCTGAAAGAAGAAATTAATTTGAGAGCTTCATAACCATGACAATACCTCAGCAAATGAATTCTCCAATAATAAAAAGGCTTTGATTAGCATATTTATACCCCCGCGATAACGTAGTCGGGGGTATATAGCGCTCTGCGTGTCCGTCTTTCCGTCCTCCCGTCCATTTGGGTGTCACACTTTCGTTTTTCGGAGCAGAACTCGAAAACTATTTAAACCGTTAGCCCTACTTTAGCAGGGGTCAAGCAGTGAGCGGGCGGGGTATGTGAGCCATGCTCACTTTTGCCTTGTTTAAACTGTTTGATATAGTGCCCATCCAAATATGTCTTTTTTTTTTTATGTCATCCATTTCCATAAACTGAAAACGTACTATCAGCACAATCACAAATGTTGAATCAACTGACCTTTTGACCAAAACCATCCCAGGAACTAAGGAGCTCCAGTTTACTAAATCACTATCTGGTGCCTCATTTCCACTGCATGGTACGGCTCTGCTCAGCTCGACTCACTTTTGGTACCAGGTCCTTTTCTTTATTTCGTTTATCCCCTGCAGAGTAGTTTCCCATCAGTATCTGTGATAAATATCTACTAACAACAGGTGTAACTAATAACATCAATAATGGCTGCATTCCTTTTGAGTGAGCCACTTCCTGGTTTCTCCTGGTGTTGTGTAAGCCGACTCAATGGAATGACTCACACACGAGTGCATTTTAATGAGACAGAGCTTCGTTATTAGTAATGCCTGTGCTACGGGTCTGCAACCAGAATACTGTAAATATTCATATATAAAGAGACCACATCACTCAGCTGGATGAAGAACATCAGTCTGTTGATGTGTATCAGTGTACTGTATTCCTCAGCAGCGGTCTGTTTGTGATAGTATAACAGCATCTCGTTCTGTGTTTGTGCTCCGCCAGGGTCATTATAAATGGAAAGCTCAACCTTTGAAAGGGAACGCTGAACTATGATGAATGCTGGTGGGAATGCGGAGAGCACTGGCTCCTGCTGCTCAGAGCGTGGTTGCTTTCCCAGCAGAGCTCTGCTGCCTCTGCTCGACATGCTGCTAACACAGGAAATAGAAAGAGCTAGAGGGTCTCTCTCTCTCTGTGTGTGTGCATGTGTGGTTTGCTATTGATTCTTGGCCTCGTGCCCAGAGGTGATGCATGGGAGGGAGAGAGACCTCACACAAGAGGAAAGAGAGGAGGTGGAGAGACACTAAACACTGACATCGTACACTGTTGTAGATGCTCACTCGTGGATAAACCAGGTCATTTCCATATATAATCCAGACCAGTTACCATGAAGGTTTGATCATTGAGGTTTCATTCATTCACTGACAGCCATCCTCAAGTGAAGCAGAACGAAGGCTGCCGCCGGACATTGGTTAATAATATCTGACCCGGGAACACTGCGATGAATCAATGGACCAAAAGCAACAAATACACTGCACTACATTTCACCTGGACTGTTTAATTGAATGCGTCTCCTACGTCTTTTCCATTTGCAAAGACCAAACGCGAGTGAATTTAAGTTCCCTCTGGTAAGCAGTGATGCGGCGTATATGTCTAGAGTTTTTATTGTGAAAGGTCAGAACGGAAAGAGTGAATGCTGTAATGCGCTGCCAACCCGGTCTCACGGGAAGGCCTAAAAATACCACGACATTACTCGGACATTCCCCGTGTCATGTTAACGTTGTCCACTCATGATCGGATCACCCAAGATGTGTGTTAACACCAGGTGTGAACGGGGTCATAGAGGTTTCAAGGATCAAACCATTGGGGCTGGGACCATTCACCTATCTCCCGATTCGATATGTATTGTGATTTTTAAGTATTGCGATTCAATATTGCGATTTTTGTTAACTTTTTTAACACTAGACCATGGGAAAAGTTGAATCATACACGTCTTTCCTGTCAATGTGTGAAACCCAAAGTGTTTCCATCCTTTACTGGATGTGTAGTGTTTACCACTTTGGATTTAACATGTGAGGGTGCAGGTCGTATCCACGCAGACCCTCCAACGTTTTGTACTTCCTCGTTTCGGCTCGCTGTGGTTTGTTTTGGTTGACGGATACGGAACGGATATGACGTCACGTTACTCAGACTACAACAATAAAAGCGGTAACTTCCTTCTACCTCCACATAGACTCAAATGAAGCAAATATATCGATTCTGGCATTAAAAAATCAATTTAAAAATCGTAAAAAAAAAATCGCGATACATAGGTGAATCGATTTTTTTTTTTCCCGCCCCTACAAACCGTGCACTTTGGCTGCTCATCTCATTCTATCCTGCAGCCCACATCTGATTCCTGGTAAACACAATAATAAGACATTACAATCCATAAAGCCAGAAATGAACAACAGCCAAGTGTTCTCTGGGAGAGAAGAGGCCTGCAGGCATCCAGCGCTGGAACCCTCTCCCTCTCTCATGACTATCATGTGTTATATGAGAGAGAGAGGGAGGGAGTGTGTGTGTGTGTGTGTGTGTGTGTGTGTGTGTGTGTGTGTGTGTGTGTGTGTTAGCTGACTGTTAGCTTTGATTTTAGAAAGCGAGAGAAACGTAGACTAATCACGCCGGTGTTGTTCCCGTCTGCTAGAGCACGATAAGAGTGAACTTCAGTGTGTGAAGGACCAGGTGAGAGAGAAGTCTGGAGGATATTGCAAAGAAGACAAGAAATGCAGTGTTAGTCCACCTTTTCTCTGTCTGATACTGTTTTGGGCAGGAAATGAGCATGACACATGTTCCTAATCCAAATGAAATCAGTCCTTCAGTGTGTGTGTGTGTGTGTGTGTGTGTGTTTATGTGCGCTGTGCGCTGTGCGTCCGTGGTAAACTAGAAACATATGGCCTTGTTCAGTACTGGAATCACATAATACATTACGCTCACACATCCCTAAAAAGTCTACATTTATAAACTGTCAAACTGTACACCATATGCTCCGGGCCTCAAAAACAACAAGATATGATTATAGTATCGGAGTGTAGCTCATCTTCAGTAAACGTTTTGGATTTAATAACTTAATCAGCTTTGTGAGACGAAGGTGGAGTATTTTGTGAATACTTATTTCCATACTGATGATGATGATGTTCCCTGTTATTACCATTGCAGCAGAGAGGCTGATCTCCGCTGCTGCAGACTGTTAGTGACAGTGACAGAGCCCCAAAGCTGCATATTCTCACACAACCTGCTTCAAAATGTACCTTAAAGGGAGATTTGTCAAGTATTTAATACTCTTATCAACATGGGAGTGGGCAATTATACCTTCTTTATGCAACTGTATGTTTATATTTAAAATAATAAATACATATAACGCGTAGCAAATTGAACGTAAATTGAAGTGCTATTGATGTTAGAGAGCCGTCCGCCATCGTCTGTGATGAACACCGTCGTCTATACCACATTGCATTGTGGGATATTTATGCCGGCGTAGCGTCCAGTGTTTCCATATTGTAATATTTCACCAGAAATAGTATGCAATTCACCTACTATTGGTTTCATACTAAGGTTTCTCACATACTAAAAATATATTGGATGCAACCGCAGTCTTTGTTGATGACCTGCTGCTTCTTGGTGTGTATCAGGATACAGAGCTCCAGCAAATTATGCTAATGCTCTTTTTTCCCAATTTGCTTCTGAGTTGGATTTATGTGTGTGTGTGTGTGTGTGTGTGTGTGTGTGTGTGTGTGTGTGTGTGTGTGTGTGTGTGTGTGTGTGTGTGTGTGTGTGTGTGTGTGTGTGTGTGTGTGTGTGTGTGTGAGCCATCTCTGCAGAGGACAGATTTGGATGGCAGATTAGAAGATTTTAATCAGCCCAACACACACACACACACACACACTGTTTTAAGAAAAATAGATAATACACACAAGCAGCCGCTTTCATATTCATAATTAATATTCAATACAGAAATTTCAAATCCAATATCAGCGGCTTCATATTGCCAGATGAAAACATACGTAATCCTCTGACCTCCAGATATGTGGATGAAAATGGGTTCTATGGGTACCGACGAGTCTCCCCTTTACAGACATGCCCACTTTATGATAATCACATGCAGTTAAAAAGCAGTGTAAAAATGCTATATATATTGCAAAGGGAAAATTGTGCATAAATAAATAAATGCAAAAATATGTAAATAAATACATGCATTTAAAAATGCATGTGAAATAAATGAAAACAAAATAAATAAATAAATCAAATAAATATAAATGCAAAAATAAATAAATAAAATAGAAATGCAAAGATAAATACATTTAAAAATTAATAAAAATAAATAAATAAGGTTGAATTAAACTGAAGAGTAAAAAAATAAGGGAATTAATACAAAGATAAGTAAATAAAGAAGCAAATTAAAACAGAAATATCAATTTATGTCACATTTTTATCAATTAATTAATGGCTACGTTTATTTTTAATATTATTTTTGCTACATTTAATGACACAATTATCTAGTCATTTATTTATTTATTCATTTATTTTGGCACGCTCCGTCCTCCATAGGTAGGCACTCCAGATACCCAAATGTACGAGCACAAGCACTGAAAAAGTGAGTGAGTTGCGACCAGAGGAGTTGTAGGTTTATTGTAAGGTGCCCTTGAGCAAAGCTCCAGTGCTGCTTTAATTACCACAAAGTAGTTGAGTGGGCAGCTCCAGTGGGATTGTGGGCAATGTAGTGTTCTGTTATTTATCCTGCACAAGTAAACGTTTCTTTGAAAAGTTTGCTGCATGTTTATGTCATCAGAAATGAGTTTTATGTTCATTAACCATCAGTCAGCTTTCTTTACACAGGGGTACCTTGTAGTGTTTGTGTGTGTGTGTGTGTGTGTGTGTGTGTGTGTGTGTGTGTGTCCTAGCTATTCCTGCTATTGTTGCTAGGTGCATGATGTCACAGTCTAACTCTACCCTCATTGGCTGTTTCTTTCTCTCTCTTTTTTTAGGTAGTGTGGCGAGCTGAAGGCAGAGCTGAGGCGAGCGTGGAGAGGCGGCGGGGCTTTCCTTTTCCACCATCCCCTTACTTTTCCTTCGGCCCCGTGGAAGCACTCATCCACACCACTGCACCGAAACACACTCATCACTCCTCTTCCTCCTCTCCGTTCTGTCACTGTTCTCTCTCTCTTTCTATCTGTCTATCTGTCCATCTTGCTCAGCTGAACCTCAGCACCACAGACCAGTAGAGACCTCTCAGTGAGGACTGGTTGTTCAGGTTGTAGATCATCCTACTCAGGCAATGCAGTAGTCCATTTGAATACAGGTCTTCAGCAGCCCCCCTCCCCCCCCCCCCAGCCCAGAGTCTGGCTCGGTACCACGGGGTCCCACAGGCGATGAGGAGGGCCTGGGGGTTCATCTCTTTCTAGACTTTCTCTTCTCCACCTTGTGTCTTCATGTTTTGGGGGTCCTACAGTGCCCCCGCCCTCTGTCGACCCCCCCGCACCCGCTGCCACCACGGCCGGCCACCCCAGTCGCCTCGTTGCCATGCCGACAGAGACGCTGGCTCCAGCCCTGCCAGATAGCAAGGCCGCTGGCCCCGCGACGGCCTTCGGTTCGGCCGTACCCCTCCGCATCCTCAACAAGGGCCCAGACTACTTCAGGAGACAGGTACTGTTACATTACAATACCAAGTGATAGTATCCATGCTCATAGGTCTATAAAGACCATTGGCCAAAGACTTGTGCACAGTCCAAAGATATGTACAAAGGCTCGTGCACAGTCCAAAGACTTGTGCACAGTCCAAAGACTTGTGCACAGCCCAAAGACTTGTGCATAGTCCAAAGACTTGTGCAAAGGCTTGTGCACAGTCCAAAGAGTTATCCATTGCCCAAAGACTTGTCCACTGTCCAAAGACTTGTGCACAGCCCAAAGACTTGTCCACTGCCCAAAGACTTGTAACAGCCAAAAGACTTGTGCACAGTCCAAAGACTTGTCCACTGCCCAAAGACTTTTGCACAGTCCAAAGACTTGTGCACAGTCCAAAGACTTTTGCACAGCCCAAAGACTTGTCCACTGCCCAAAGACTTATGCACAGCCCAAAGACTTTTGCACAGCCCAAAGACTTGTGCACAGCCCAAAGACTTGTGCACAGTCCAAAGACTTGTGCACAGCCCAAAGACTTGTGCACAGTCCAAAGACTTGTGCACAGCCCAAAGACTTGTGCACAGTCCAAAGACTTGTCCACTGCCCAAAGACTTTTGCACAGTCCAAAGATTTGTCCACTGCCCAAAGAGTTGCGCACAGTCAAAAGACTTGTGCACTGCCCAAAGACTTGTGCACTGTTCAAAGACTTGCAGGAGACTTCAATGCGAGTGTCAGTGGTTGGTCTGTCTACAAGTTTTAGCCTTGATAGGTTTGCAAGCTGGAAAATGGTTGAGTGTTGTGTTCATTAACATATTATTTTTCATCCGTGTCTCAGGTGGAGCCCAACCCAAAGCGCCTCAGTGCTGTTGAGAGACTAGAAGCTGACAAGGCCAAGTATGTCAAGAGCCAGGAAGTTATCAACGCCAAGCAGGAGCCCATCAAACCACCCGTGCTGGCCAAATCTCCCGCCGGTCACACCCTCCTGTCCAAGAGAGGCTCTGGGATTGGTGGAGGAAATGGAGGTGGGATACCGTTCAAAGCATCCAATAACAATGCCAAGTCAGACTCGTGTGCAACAAGCAGCGGCGGCAGCAAGCGGGAGAACTTAAACCTGGAGATCCTTAAAAATCTGCTGAACTCGTCGTCCTCTTCAGGAGCAGGATCTGAAGGACTAGGAGGCGGAGCTAAGAGTTCTGTGTTGATGAGGTCATCGGGGGGAATGGCCAGGAGTTGGACGCCATCGGGGTAAATTACTGCTTTAACATTCAAACAATGATTATGGGCTGTTTTTGTGTTGAAACACATCTGCTGCAAATGGGTCACCTTGACTGAAATTTCCTAAATGTTCCAGATACAGGGCTTATGGGGATTCACCAGAGTTGGAACATAACTGCATTAAAAGAAGCCATTATTTGTTATATTATATGTGTATCAGATGCCTTGTCATATGTAGGCCTATGTTAGATAAAACTCCAGGTGGTGATCAACAGTTGCCAACTTTTCCTCTAAATAATTAATTGTTTTTCTACCCAGTAAGGATTGTGGCATTATGGTTTATAAAAGTTAGCAAGTTACTGTAGATAATTAGCTGAACTTCATAGCCACAGGTTAGTATAAAGATTCAAGATACAATATTATCACAATTAGGGTTGAAGGTTTTGTGGAAATTTGAAGAATTGTAGATTTGTGCAGCCCTACGCAATTGCAGACTACCTTGGGCAATGTTTCTTAAAGAATCAACTTCGCATTTATATGTACAGTCACTTTTTATACTTAGATACTGGTCCCAATCATTGCAAGAGTAGTTCTTTGTCCTTTTTTCCAGAGAAAATCAAATTACTCCTGTACCAAAATATCTGTGAAAGAAATTCCTTGTATTCCACACATTCTACTATTCTACTACTATTACAGTGTTGATCAGTGTTACAGTTTTGGGGGCAAAGAAACCCTTCTTACCACTCATTCACATCCATAGAAATAGAGTAGAACAGACATCGAACTGTATTCTGTGGTCATTTGATTAGTACCAAATAAAATGCCGATTGCTGTTAGTTGTTATGGTGAAAACACTGGCCGTAAAGCGTGATCGCAGCTCGCCAGGAAGAGAGCGGACGCAGCTCCAGAGAAGGATGGGTGGCTAGTTAGCCAGGTAGCTTATCCTTCTCTGGAGCTACGGGGAGTGAGGCGGAGGGACCGTTAGACCCACCGGCCTGCTGTTGGGCTCATTTTCTGTAACCAGTGTAGCATTAAAGCATGCCGAAATTAGCAAGCTAGCTAACTAGCCAGCTGTCTGCTAGTTCCACATTGCTTTAATGCTACACTGGTTACAGAAAGTGAGGCAAACGCAGTTGTCACTCATCTGGCGATAGCAATGTGCTTTCCTACGCTGTGACAAGAGTGTCAGTGAAGGTGAAGAGTCAACGTTCGGGACACTCGTCACTGCTTTCAATGCCTGCCAGTGAAAAAGACGCTTCAAGTTGTGCGCGTGAAAACGTGAGCCGTTACTCGGCCAATATAGACATCATATCGAGCAAGTATTTAACTCTGTTTTATGAACTCTGGATGACCCTGGATGTATTACATACGCATTAACACAGCTGAAACATGTGTAGTGGGGAAGCTGGCTGGTTGCTAGGTTACGAATGTTGCTATGGCAAAGGCATGGCCCCCTTGTGAAGGGGTCATGTCCAACCTAAAAGGTTGTAAAGTTGTTCTTTATGTCCACAAGTGTGCAAGTGCGAGGAAGTACAGTACATGAATTCAGCCTACGTTTTTGTCCACACTGACTGAATCATTGTCATAAATACAATCATTTATTTAACTTCCTGTTTTCTGCTCCTAGGATGCCGTTAACCTACCGGTCTACAATGACACTTAATGAGCAAACACCAGACTCAGCTCCCAGTCCAAGCACCTCACACTCCCTCCGATCCTTCTCCCATTCCCTGAAGGTCCCTCCGATCAACAGCGGGGGGCGTCGCAGTCCACTGCAGGGAGGGAACCTCAACCTTAGCAGACGCGGCGAAGGAGTTATAGATCGTTCTCGCTCCCCACTACCACCTCTGCTCACCTCCCACTCCTCCTCTGACCTCCTGCGACTGTGCAATGGCAAGCCACTTCGCACGGCCCGATCCAGCAGCTCCTCAGCTCCGCCCCTCCCTCCGAAACCCAACCCCGCCTCCCTCCCTCCCCCCGCACTCTCCTTGTCGCTGCCTCCCCCTCGCCCAACTCCATCCCCCTCGCTCTGTGACAACACCACCCCTTGTGATATCGGAGACCCCTCCAACACTTCAACCGACGCCAACCTGGAGCTCGAGCTCGGTTCATCCGTGGCTCGTCGCTCCTCGCTACACAGATCTAAATCAGACCTGTCGGACCGGTACGCCCGGGCTGGAGCTGACGTGGAACGCTTTTTTAACTACTGCGGCCTCGACCCAGAGGAGCTGGAGGCGGTCGGTCCTGAGAACTTTGCGCGGGCCAACTCCGACATCGTCAGCCTGAACTTCCGATCAGCTTCTATGATCTCGTCCGACTGCGACCGGTCGCGGCGATCTTCCAACGATGGGCTGTCAGACGCGGACGAGGACGAGGAGGAGGAGGCCGGGGAGCGTGTTCCGTACGGCATCTCGGCTGTGGAGCGAAATGCGAGAGTCATTAAGTGGCTGTACAGCATCAAACAGGCGAGAGAGACGCAAAAAGTCTCACATGTTTAGGACAAGCACTACAGTGGATTGGATGTACTTTAAACTACAGACAAACTGCCCCATGTTTCAGGATGGATAGATGGACCAGAACTTCATCAGAGACTGTGATCTGGGCTCGGAACTGAAAAAAAATTGTCAAAATGTGTAGATGGATGAATGAAGAGATGGTAGAGAAAGCCTGACAGGTCGAACAAACTTGGTAAGAAAACAGACATTTTGTTTATAAATGAATGAAGAGATGAGGAGAAGGACTCTAATCCACTTAGGTTTAGAACAACATGAACACTATGAACAGAAAGGAATAAAACTCGGACAGTCATATGAACAAAATGTTCTGTCTGGAGAGACACACAAACACAAGACCGTTTCTCTATGGACACTGTATAATCAGACAGACAATGTCTGTCAATTTGCTTAAAAGCAACAAGAGGAGCAAAATGCACTGCGATCGTCCACGGACCCGGACAGTGACCGCCTCACTACGAAGGGTTGTAGGCCTTTCTCACAGAGAACATTTTGGCTAATTAAAGCATTATCAGTGGGATTATCTTCCCACATTGCTTGCTAGCTACCTAGCGTTCTGTCTGTCTTCACCATGCAGTCTCAGTAGAAGTTTACCGAGGTGACTCGCGTCACACGCGTGTGTCTCGGAGCTAGTGTGGATCAATACATGTGATAAAAGTGTGTATGTTCCAAGAGTCGGGTGATTGACGGACGTCAAAAACGATCGATCAGCGTATTTCTTTGACAGATGTTAAAAATCAACTTCAGACGATTAAGAACTAAAGCATCATTTGTTTGAATTCATTACAGATCAATACATATTACCAACGGCTGAAATTAAAAAAGTGACAACCCTAACTGACCTTATGTTTACTCCTCATAGCAACTGGTACCATAGTTTCTGTGTGAACCATAGACTGTATATAAAGATGGCCGACATGACAGCGCCCCCAAAAGTGAAGCCAAAACATCTGGATCGCCCCCTGGTGGCTGGCTGCAGTATATGTCGTAAACCCCGCCTCCTCCATGTTAGTGGATGGGACATGGACCGAACTAAAAAGTCAAAGTACACGTCAAATACATTTTTCATTTTAGGGAGTTTGGTAACTATTTCATTCATTTTACTAATTTTTCAGGTCCGCAAATTTCATGGTAATTACTTCCAAATTACCCCAATATTTACCTCAAAAGATGTATCGAAAATTACTTTATTATAAACATTATTTATTAATTATATTCCGCTATTTCCCAATAGCTGGTAATTTAATTGATATATTTCCAGGAAAAGAATACAAAGTTAATTGATATGCTTTATTTCCATGTCTGCTGATAAATAGATGATAATTAGCAAATAACTTATTTGAAATTTCTTAAAAAAAACTTGCTAATTATCACCTAATTACCATGAAATTTGCGGACCTGTAAAATGAAGTGTTACCAGTAGTTCTTATCACACTGGTGTATGATCAAGTGTTCTGATTAGTTTGGTTTTAATTAGTTATTTGATGCTATAAAAAAGGAGGTGAGACGTCATGATTGACAGCTGTGAGTCTCTTGCTCGGCTCTGGCTCCAAATGATGTCAAAACCTCAAGATGGCAGCTCCTGTATCCGGGATACTTTGGCTTCACTTCTGCACAGTGGGAGGAAGTGGAGACACGTCGTCCATCTTTATATCCAGTCTTTGGTGTAAACTCGTTACTGGTTGGACAGGGCCACCGTTAACATTATTATTCCCACCGGTGCTTTTTCTGCAATGACAAAGTCAAATGTCGACTTTGAGAAAGGCCTATGTCTCAGTGTCGATGTCCAAACCAACTTCGAAAAGGGTCCTGACAGATGCCGAACTCTATCTGTCAAAAATTAGAAATCACTCTGGAAAGTCAGTGATGCTGGAACACTGTGTGACCGTGATGAAGTTGATATTAATTATAGGCGACTGTTAAAGGAACATTTGATCGATTGAACTTCACAGAGTCACACAGATGAGGTTATTCACGAGTCAAGTAACTATGACTCGTGAAACACGAATGCTGGTGAGCTAGCTCTGGCTAAGCGTTAGCTCTTGTTAAGCTACATATTGTGATTTGCTAAATGAAGGCCTTGAAGTGTGATGATGATGATGACTGAGTGATGAAGGAAACAGAGGACACACACACACACAATATAAAATATAATCTCTCACGCATATTATCCGTACAGCATTAAGGTTACGCCGTCATGTCGTTACGCTGATGAATTATTAACAGATTTATCATCAACCTGTTCATCAACCAACAACAACATTTCACTGGAGAGTTTTGGTGTCCTGTGATGGGAGATGGTTATTCAGAGGCTGACATTTATAATTCAAACAATGAATACATGTGATTTGGGGGATTTTTCTGTCATTAAAATTTGGTCAAATGCATAAATGTACTAAATATTGTAGAAGGCATAATTGTGCTGTATTAGGGTGCGTTTACACCTGACCTTTTCGGTTCAGTTCAGATGAACTCTGCCCGTTTAATGTGGTATGTTTGGGCTTGTGTGAACATTGTAGTGCTGTCCTCGACCAAAGTAATTCTTATTTTGTCGACTAATCGCTAAGTTAATTTCATCGGCAATTCTTGTGCTTACCAGAAACGTGCTACAATCGATTATTTACCTTGCAAATCGATTTTAGATCGATATACGTCCCCCGTGAAGGACAACTTGCCGAGTACCTATCGATGTATTTGGATCGTAGGAATATAAATCGATACATCGATGTAGTAGATGAGTCGTTACGCCCCTAACAACTATGCATCTTTTTATTTTTATCTTTGGTGGTGATTCAAAAGTCCAAGAACCAGAGTACGTCACGCGAGTCACGCAAGTTTTAAAAGCATAGAAGTCACTGTTCTGGGATCAGCGCCTCAAGCATTTCCCAGCAGTAATATTGCAGGACACCAAAACTCTCCTCTCAAAACAATGTTAGTAAAAAACCTGTGATCATGTAGACCACCGGGCATCTATACGTACACTGAAAGCAATACTAATGAAGCTGTCTGCTCACTATTACAGTCCGGTCTAGCACAGGAAGGAGGAAGGGGGATTGTGGTTGTTTTATATGTCAGCGTTGTCTCCAAATGACACTTCAGATTTCGGGTGTTTGTAGTTGCTTATTACTGTAGATGACATCCTGCGACCACACACACACACACACACACACAGAGAAGGAGCTCCAGCAGCTCTACTCTGTCTCTCTATCTGTCTCCGAGTCCTCGCAGTCAGCCACAGGAGAAAACCTGTTGCTGTATGTGCCCTTGTGTGTGTCCCCCGATTACCGAGCTCACCTCCACCCTCAACCCTCTGCACGTCGCTGACACGTCTCAAGGCCTGAAGCCATATCGGTGTGAATGCAGCGCCTCAGTCAGCGTCTACCAACTGTCAGTGTGTCTGTCCGCCCCGCCCACCTCCCTTCACCTCACCTTCAATCTGTGGGGCAGGTCTGCTTCAGTCTGCTTCAGTCTGCTTCAGTCTGCTTCAGTCTGTCAGACGGCAACAACCCCCCCGCTGGGCTCACTTCACTTCGCTGCAGAATACGCTGTATCCAACGTTGGTGGTATAGGCTTTGGAATAGTGACGATATATTGTAGGGGAGAGCGGGGTTAGAGGATTTCAGTGAACACATTGACATTGCTTTCGTCTAACACCCCAGTTACACTGAGGCCCCGTTCAGACCTGGTATTAACATGCCTCCCGAGTGATCCGATCACAAGTGGACAGCTCTAAGCACGTCTGTTCACACCTGGCGTCTCGAGTGATCTCACTTCCCCGCTCCATATGCAAATAAACACGTCGTGAACACACGGCTAATACAGCAGACGTTGTGACGTAACGTTACAGGAATGTCAGTAGTAATATCCTGCGTATACGTGAATTCGGGTGCATTTTATTAACATTTTTATAACCAAATATAAGGTTGTTGTAAGGCACCGCTGCCTTTGCCAGGAAACAGCGGGTACAGAGCTTCAGAGAGCCGGGGAGGAGAGAGAGCGTGTGGGCGGGTATCAGCTCCGTGCAAAGCAGCGGAACAAAAACACCGACATTATGATAATAATAATGCACTTCCTGTGCCTAGTCTGATAGTCTGTAGATATGTAGCCTGTAGATAAGATATATTTTAATAAAATACTAACAGAATACAGTAGAGCACAGAGGTCGTTTCCATGCTGCGAGGCAGACAAGCGCTCACATCTTCCTGTCTGTTCACCTGAGGACCGCAGTGAGATGTCAGTCGAGTAGGCGGTCCTTAATGTGACCCAGGACACATTCGCGTACACACTGCTAAGAAGAATGTGGTCATATGTGGCCCAGGCCACCTCTGAATGTGGTCTGAAAGATCCGATCTCAATGCGTCCTCAATGAGTGCGTTCACACCTGTACTTAGAGCTGTCCACTTGTGATCCGATCCGATGGACAGAAAGACGTGTTAAAGAAAGCCATCTACTCACCTATCAACTATCAACTAGCTAAACTTTGCCAGGAACAATACTTTTTAAGCACAAGTATGCACATATCTTAATGAAATACTCATAATTATACTCCTGAAAAAGTCTCAGCATGGCTTAAATCAAGCCTTGGAACAAGCCGGCTAGTTTAAAATGAGAGAAAATCTAACAGCATTGTGGGAATTGTAGGAAGTTTTTTGATGCGTCCGTTCTTCCTGAAGTGGAAGTGAAGTGACCCCAGCTCGGAGAAAGACCCTCCCTGCGTCACCTCGCTCTGAGCTCAGGGTTGTGCTAGCATGTTCCTGTCCTATACCCTGATCCGTCATCCCGTGTGTCTCCCCTGTTCCTCTGGAGCTCAGGACACCCTGCTGCTTCTTACTGTCGGCGCTAATAAAGACAATGTTGTACTGTTCTGGCAGCATCGTCATGCTTCAGTTTCACTTCTCTCTCTCTCTCTCTACATGCTGTGTTTTTTTTTTTATCTTTGGATTGACAGATAGAGTTCTTCTGTGGTACTTGCTTTATTTTATTTTTTTTCCCTGTATGTGTAAATGCTGTAAGAACAAATGTATATATTTGATTTATAAAGCCATGTGTTGGATTTCAGTTTTTCTCTGTCTGAAGGTTTACCTGTTACAAAAGATTCCGAACAAAAAACTGCTGTTTAGCTCTCTCTTCCCTCGGTACAGAACTGCCTGATCCAGACTGGGCGGGAGTGTTTCAGAGACGTAGTGTTGACTGTGTTTTTTCGACGTGGAAACTGTTACATTTTGCTTGATTGAAAAAAAAAAAAAAAAAAAAAGTGTTCATGTTTAGTTTCTTTTGATTATTTCAATAAATGGCTTCTTTTGCCATCTCTCTCACTGATGCTTTTTTTCCAAGTGTTGATCCCTTAAAGTGAGGCAGGCCCAGGAATAAGATTTTAGATCTGATGTCATTCAATGTTTGATATATTTTAAACAAAAAACATTATATGCATGGTAAATTACAGTGTTCGAATCACACCGTAGCTTCCGGGGGAGCCCTATTTTTCAGGGGAGGGAGGGTACTGTACAGTACACAGTACTATACTGCACTTTGTTATTGTCATCTATAGTGGTTATTTGCATAAAAACACAATTCAAACGATTAGGAAATAGATTATTGTAATTTTATTTAAATATTTGCTTTGATTAAAAAAAAATTGGCATCAGTAGTTTAAATGATGTATTATAAGCTGCTTAGAGCTAGTGTTAGGAAGTTAAACTGGTCATAATTCCCTCTTTAATATATATTTTATATTACTGTGAAAACATCTACTACAAACAACTGGATTTATTCAAGTTTCTCGCCATAAACTTAATATTTTACAAGATGACATTTGAAGACATCATGATAACATTATAATTTACCTTTGCCCAATACTCATAGTCTACTCACTGAACAGAAAAAATGTAATTATAATACATAAAATAAATAAATATGTTTTTAATATATTTTTATATATATTTAAAAATTATATATATATACTTTTTTACTTTCAATTAATTTTTTTAAATATATGTATAAAAATATATAAAAAATAAATATTTTTATATATTTATATATATAAAAAAATATATATATATAAAAAAAAATAATAATAATTTATTTATATTTTTATAGTAAAAACAAAAAATATATATATATCATTTTTTACTATAAAAATAAAGTAAAAAGTATATATATATAAATATATATTTTTTTTAGCTATAACCCTATTGTTTATTATATCTTAAGCTGTGCAATATTGACTTAACAGTGCAATAATTCAGCTGTGCAATAATCTGGTTAAGTCCGGCATTAACACTGCATTTATTTATATAGAACATTTAAACTAATATTCTTATTTTACACTATTCTTGCATTTTTTTAGAAATGCATGCATTTATATTATTTGCATAGATCCTATTTTTCAACATTATTATTTGCACTGTTATTATATATATTTCTCATTTATATTTTCTTATGATTTCTCTATTTTTTATTTAGTTATTCATATTTATACTCTAGAATAAAATAAAGTATTTCTGATTCTGATATTTATTTCCCACCCATTTATTCACCCATTTTACCAAGTAGTACTCTGTTGTTGTACTCAGTAGCCTCCTCAGCTGCAGCTGCTATTTGCTGCCATCTAGCGGCTGTAAAGACAAACAACACGACAAGCGCCACCTGAAACACTGGTACTGTCACTTTAAATGATGACGTCGGTAGTCACGTCATCTCACAACCCGGAAGAACAACATCGGTTCTGCAGCAGCAGCTTTTCCTTCAATTCGACTCCTCCAGCAGTAAGTACAATACTGTAGATTAGAAAAGATAAAGCATTTTTGTTTATGTGTATTTAATGCAAAAGCTTTATTCTGTGAACATTTGTCTGCAGCATACTACTATTAGGCCTAGTATGTAGTAGAATTGGTACACAGCTACAGGTTGTGCTCAAGTACTATACTGCATACTGAGGTACTTGTACTGGAGTATTTCAGTTATGCTGATTCATACTTCTACTTCACCTTCATATTGTACCTTCTACTGCACTACATTTATCTGACCAGCTGGAGTCACTGGTTACTTTTCAGATAAAGATTGTACATAGAAAACCTGAGTAGTTCATCAAATATAAATGATCAATTAAAGGGGAACTCTTTAACTCTTTAATACTATCACAACATTCAAATCTCACCTCAAACCCCACCTGTTCAAACAGGCATTTTCACTGTAGTGTCCATCAGTCCCTCATATGTGTCTCCCTAAATGTGTCTCTGTCATGTCTAGCTGTTTTTATCTATTTGAGTTTAATTTTATCTTTGTAAGGTTTCCTTGGGTGTCCTGAAAGGCACCACCAAATAAAATGTATTATTATTATTATTAAAATAAAACTAATAAAAGATATTAGTAAACATTAGTGATGGCGAGATGAAGCTTCATGAAGCACTGAAGCTCTCCAGCAAATTGGTTCATTTCACGAGGCTTCATGTGCACATGAAACCACCACCAATACTGTAAAACAGAAAACTTCCTGGATTACTCGATACGCTCCGAAGCCTCCGCACATCACGTAACATCACTAGTACACATTACCAACTCTCTCCCAAATCCAAAAACTAGAGTGCTAAAACTCAAACTTGTGATGTCATCGGGTTTAAAGTGTGGAACTGCTCCATAGACATGGAGAGATGATCTAGATGACACTGAGAGTATATGGGAACATTTTCTGCCGGGGTTCGAACCGTCGCTCTACCTCCTGAGCTACAGCCGATTTAAAAAGTTGTAATCTGTCACACACTCCACAGTGTTGCCATGCAGAGATGAGCTCGTGCGTGCTGGATGAGGAGAACTTCCGTCGCTGCTGTCAGATCCTCCTGCAGCAGTCGGAGCAGCTGGGAGACGGCTGGAGCTGGGAAGCAGTCCAGGTGAGGTGGTCTGGACTCTCACACACACTGAAAGCCTGCTGTGGTCCATGAGTGTGGTTAACGGTAGTTTCTGATCCGGGCTCAGGGTTCAGAGGAGGGCTACCTGAGGAAGACTGCTCTCAGGTCGGTCGTCATCGACTCCAGCCCAGTGTGGGACCAGGAAGGATCCGGTTCAGACTCAGAGCCACACGAGGAACAGGTGAAAGAATATTCAACGTTCCTCTTGTATCGTGGGCTTTTTCTCCATCTGTGCCTGTACTATAATATTACTCAATGTCAGCAATTAGTCAGTACTAGGGATGCTAATTTAGAATTTTTTTTCAAACCGATAACCGACCCTCGTTAACCGATTATTAATCGAAAATTGGGATCAAGGATCGGCGCTCTTCCTGTGGGCTTGGCTACAACTCCTCAAGACCCGAGCCAACTTCCTGTGTCTGTATCTCCGGCTCACACTCTCTGAAGGTGGGTTGTTAAGGTGGACCGGCTATTCTCCTTTAAGTGACAAATTGCTCCTCTGAGTGTTGCTCAGCTTTTTAATTCATTTTATATATTTTTTTCGGTTATTTATTAACATCCCTAGTCAGTACTTCTCATTTTCAGTCAAATTAACCTTTAATTAAAATATTCAGCTAATAATCTGCACACACCTCTACACCTTTAATAATTAATTAATCATTCCAGGCTTCAGATTTGAAGCAGCTTCAGACAACACTAAGAAACAGAGCTGATAGTGAACTCTGTTCCATTCACTGCTGTCTCTCTTCTATCCACAGTCTGTTCTGGTTGCCTCAGTTGATACTGACAGCATCCAAGGTGACATAGATGATGATGATGATGAAGATGGGGTCTGTACGGTGTCTGAAGGCAGCAGCCAGGTGCTTCAGTACGAGTATCACATCCTGCACTCCTGCAGCTACAGTACTCCTGTACTCTATTTCAGAGCCGTCACTCAGGGTTAGTTACATGTGAGACACACACTGCTAATCTAACTGTGTGACATATATGATATACTGAGTATTTACAGATGTTATTGTTTGATGTAGATGGTTCGAGTTTGAGTTCATGTATCCTTTGTGAGTGGTTTGACTGTGTTTTACTTACTGCAGGGATGGAAAGAGTACTAGAATATTGTACTCAAGTACTGTTACTTTAAAGACATCTTACTCAACTACAAGTACACTTTACTTGTGTAAAAATGTACTTGGATAAAAGCAAAAAGTAGGTCAGTTAAAATGTATGTTACTGAGTAACAGGGGGAGTAAAGAAAACAATGACGATGTTATATGATATACCTATTAAAGTAAAGAACACATTTAAAGGTGCAGTGTGTAGGATCTGGCGATATCTAGTGGTGAGGTTGCAGATTGCAACCATCTGAAGCCTCTCCCGTGTGCCAAGCGTGTTGGAGAGCTACGGTGGCCGACGTGAAAACACAACTGGTCCTCTCTAGAGCCAGTTGTTGTAAGAGTAGCATAGGTCACCTGGAGCTTATTAATATTATATTCCATTTCTGCCAATAGATCCCCTTAAATGTCACAGCTACTCTCTCCTAGCGTCAGGAAGTGAAGCGGAGGGACAGCGGGGTGTGCTAGCTAGCTAATTCTTGTTTCATTTGATTTCATTTCATAAAATTCTGAAGAGGCAGCAGCAGCAATAATTTGGGTTCAAGTTGGGATTTTTACGGTTGTTTCTTTCTTCGGACAGCTAGCACGTTGCTAACACAAGCTAACGCTAGCAACCAGAAATGTACCAGGAGCTAGACGGACCAGCCAGAAACAAGCATCTGTGTTTGTTGCTGGCTGCTAGTGTTAGATATATATAAATTTGAGCAATATTTGGAAAGAAAACCGATACATCACACTTTGAAAGCGTTTTTATGAGATTCAAATATCAGACAAAAGTTCTCATTGGTTTCTTCTAAAAAGTACATTGTTAGAGTAGGAGAGGGTCTGTACACTTTTGCATACCTGTCAGTATTTTGTGAGGATGCCCTCTGATATTTCTGCTGCGTCTTCTTCGTCCTCGTGTGTCAACATGTCAGAGGGGAGGAGCCTGTCGTTAGAGGAGGTGTGGAGCTCCGTTCATCCGAACTTCAGGCATCGACTTCAGAACAGCCCTCTGAATACAATCACCCTGCAGGTAAAACCAGGAAAAGATGTAGCCTTCAGCTTTATTATCGTCACCTTGCTCCTTGAAGCTGAGATCTCCCCTATGTGTCTGTGTGTCAGGAGCATCCCCTGCTGGGTCAGCCTTTCTTCATGCTCCACCCCTGTAGAACAGAGGAGTTCATGAGGCCTGTGCTGCAGGCGGCTCAGGACCAACACAGGTAGGATCACTGCCTTAGATGTTAACAATAGCAGGCCCTTCAACTCATTTAAAGTTACATGCAACTTAGAAGCTAGATGTACAACTAGGCCCGTGCAACAGCTACAGTATAATCATGAAACAATGTTGTTCTTCACTCAGCTCATACAGTATTGCTAGATATCGGTCATGCTCATAATATTAACAGTGTGTGTGCTGTGTGTCTGTGCAGGCCGGTGAACTACGTGTTGTCGTGGCTCAGTGTTGTGGGTCCCGTGGTGGGTCTGGACGTCCCTCTGAAGTATTGCACCCAGCTCTATCCTGCAGCCTCTCTCAGCAGCACCGAGCCAGACTGAGGTTGCACCTGCTTTGCTCTCTGTCATCATCACTGTGGAGTCTCCCTGCACGGAGGCCGGATTATCAACTGGGCTCCGGAGCCCCGGATCCCAAGAGGCACTGAAGGCACAAGGTGGACTTTGTGTTAATTTAATCGCATCTTTTGGGCGATATACTGAAACACAAAAAAAAAAAACTGAAATAGTAATAAGGGCCTTGGTTATCTTCTGCATTTTTACCTGATCTTGAGGCTGTGTTTTGCAGAAGGGCCCCTGTGTCAAAATCTAGTTTTGATACTTAAAGTACTTCTTTAGATATTATTCTTACATGGTGAATTTTCTTAAAAGTATAATATGTTGTATTTGAGAGAGAGAGCAGCGTTGGTCGAGCAAGTTCTAGAGTGAATGAAGAGAGGGAGCGGCGTTAGTGAGAACAAAGCAGTGAATCAGAGAAATAAAACATTATTTTCTGATTGCTTCACTGCGGTTACGTTGTAAAGCACAAATAAACACACTCGTACCTCCGTACAACCCTGTGGGAAGGCTGGATATTGAATGAATGCAGCCCAAGTGCGGACTTCATCCTGTCCTCTCTGCTCGGTGTGTTTGCCTCGGTCAAACTGACACACCGATGGCAGCACACAGCAGAGGAGAGAGAGAGGAGCAGGGGTAAAACTGAAGCACATATAGATGTAAATACCCGTTCTCTTTCGTGAAAAAAGCTGCTTTTTATCTGACAGAGCTAAAGGGGGACTTCTGCCTCGGTATCAGACATCGAGGGGCGTGACAAAGCGGTGGTATTTGACCTGGGAATGAGAACGGGCTGTGCACCCTGCTTATTGGCTGCAAGTTGCACCCCCACGAAGGGCACAAAGCCACTTTGCAGATGCCCAGAAGAGTCTGTACATTGTTTTTTTAGGAAAATGTTGCATGTCATACCTCTTTAAACAAATTTGTGTTAAATGAAATTATCACCGGCGATCACCTTGTTCTCTTGTGTTCTGGCTAAACTTTTGTTAATTGTCCTGTATTTATTGTTTTCTTTTCCTCGTGTTGTCCCGTTAATGTCCTGTCTTTTGTCTTGTAATAAAGAAACTCTTAATATTCACATCAATTCAACGTAAAAATTAGCATATATTGTTTCTTCTTTATTGACCTGTTAATCATCTTACGAGATTTATCATGTGAACATTTGTGAACCTGGGAAAGGGAAGGGAGAACTGCCTAGTGTTGTGATTGATTGTGTTCATATTATATAAGTAATAATATTTTTATTAAAGGCAAAAGGGCACGCTCTGCCCTGCTACCCGTGTTTCATACCTGCTTCATTCCTGACCTCAGAGCAGAGTTCTCACAAGATCTGTCAACACCGACAGAGTGAACGGACACTGTAGAGTGCATGTGCACCTTATCAGTGAAAAACGCTGTGATCTCTGCTCTGAAGATAAGGCTCATATAAATGACTCGCCATCTGTCGTTGTGTTGTTCCGCAGCTCTTCACTAAGGCTACATTTTTTAATTCCAAGGTCAGTAGAAAGATCAGGGCAGCGGGAGAGGACGGGAGAACGAGAGGTCAATCAGAGAGAGGACAGAGGCATGGAATCAAGGCAAGACACATTAATACAATCTTATCTATCGAGCTGTATGTAAAAACTCATTTATTTTCCAAAAGATGTGGTGATTTTTGTAGGATACCACCAAATATTTCTTCTTAAATGCTAAATGTTCACGTGATTGCATAGAAAGATGTGTGATCGCCTCTGCTATGTTTTTTTGCTGTGTGTGTGTTTGCTCAGGATGAAGCCGCAGTCTAACCGCCAAGGTTCGGACTCGGGACAAAAGAGAGACCTTTATCTGGGCTTTTTAACAAAACAACAACTGATAATCATATCTGTGGCCGTTGGACTCGTCGTCCTGGTGATTATCATTACGGTCGCAGCCGTGCTCGCCACAAAGTCAGGTACATACGAGATATTTGCCACATATGGTTCATTGAAGTGCTTTTTTGATTTTGGGCGTTGAGTCAGGATAAAACATCAGACACATGTTGTTCATCGACGTTAATACAAGCCTAATTAAGACAAGGTGCATATCTGGTAGCAGATTCAGACACATAATTATGTTTATTAGTAAAAGTAATGTGGTCTGTCTGACTCAGAGGAACGGTTGTTTGGCTCCAAAATCATCTCAATCATCTCACACTTAATATTCTACCACTGAAGGTAATACTGATCTCATTTAAATGTTTGTAGTGTAGTAATGCCAAACCATCCTCACCGAAAAAACGGCCGTATAGGTCGTCTGTGCAAGCAGCTTATTACGACATATTTATGTTTCTTGTTAGCACAGACAGGGGTCAGCAACCTTTACTATCAAAAGAGCCATTTTAGGCAAAAAATTAATAATCTGTCTGGAGCCGCAAAACATTTGAGCATTGTGATGAAGGTAACACAGCTTATAGTATATAAGTCTAATGCAGTTAGGGCCAAAGTGCAAATGTACGACCAAGTATTAGGGCCACTTTGAGGGAAAAAAAATCGGAGATTTCCAGAATAAAGTCAGAAGTTTACGAGACAAAGTCGCAATATTACGAGAATAAAGTCATAACTTAACGAGAAAAAAGCCGTAATGTTACGAGAATAAAGTCATAACTTAACGGGAAAAAAAGTTGTATTATTACGAGAATAAAGTCATAACTTTACGAGAAAATAGCTTTTTTTTTTTTTTTTTTACTCTTTTTTTCTCGTAAACTTATGACTTTATATCATAATATTACGACTTTTTTTCTCGTAAACTTGTGACCAGCCAGATGCCAAGGTATTTATACTCCGAGACCCTGTCAATACTAAGTCCATTTACAGTGTCCACAGTATCCCTGGCTCTAGAGAATAACATATATTTAGTCTTCTTTGCATTCAGAACTAATTTTTCAGAGTATTGTATTTTGCAATTTGTCAAAGGCTTGTTGTAGGATGTCAGTGGCTGAGTGTGCAGTATCAGCAAAGCAATACACTGTGTCATCCGCATAAAGATAATATTAAAACTTTATAATGCCATTATCCAACGTTTTATTTGATTAGGACAAAGTTCTTGTGATAACACACGCTGTTAATTTTAATGGGATAATGCCCATTATATAGATATTTATCACTAGGCAACAGTTCCTGTGGGATCCCCCTTCCAGGATGGACAGACGTGCAATAGATGTCGTGTGTACAGAGTAACAGCATGATAAAAATAAAACTTAGACAATCCATATGACAAAAAATAATACATGTAATGTGAATATATGTGAGAAGGTGGATCCAGGAGGATGTCAAGCAGCTTCCCGTGTTGCCAAACAGATAGAGCCAGAACAACACAACCTCCTCTCCACGCCAAAATAGATAGAGCCAGAGCAACACAACCTCCTCTCCACACCAAACAGATAGAGCCAGAGCTACACGACCTCCTCTCCACGCCAAATAGATAGAGCCAGAGCAACACGACCTCCTCTCCACGCCAAATAGATAGATCCAGAGCAACACGACCTCCTCTCCACGCCAAACGGATAGATCCAGAGCAACACGACCTCCTGTCCACGCCAAATAGATAGAGCCAGACTAACACGACCTCCTCTCCACGCCAAACAGATAGAGCGTTATTATTGCGTTAACAGCCCTAAAAAAAAAATGTCCTGCTTTTGCCTCTTTTTGTTTGAATGACGTTTTTACAGTCCTACACTTGCATATATGTGCCTGTGTTTGTCTCGCCATCCAATCAGGTTCCTCGGCTCCTCCTCCCTTGTTTTCTACTGATGGAGACATGCTGGACTTCCTGGTTCAGTCGGGTGACATCAGCGAACCCGACGGTCTGTTGGCTACCTGGTTTCACAGAGCTAACAGCAAGGAGGAAATGAACAAAGCTCTCGCAAGTAAACTCGCTGATTTGATGGCACAATAGCAACACTACGCTCCATTATATACTGGATTTGTCAAACCTGTACCCCCTTTCTCTCATACCCTCAGGTGGTGCTATGATCCTGGAGTCTGATATCACTCTGGAGGGTTTTGGAACACCCAGTGAGAAGCCAATCCCTATCATGGCCCACCCTCCTGACATCTACAGTGACAACACTCTGGACCAGTGGTTGGATGCTGTGCTGGCCTCTAGAAAAGGTACCGTAGAGTAGAACAGGTGTGCCTTGCTGTTTCTTCATCTGTCATACTGGTCAACCTTGAGACCTTAAAAATAGAATGAAAAACGGGAGTCTCCCGGGAAAATCGTGAGGGTTGGCCCACTGTTGTGATTGGTCAACGAAACCGAGCTCTTCGGACTCCGCTCCAGCTCCGCTCTAACTAGCTTAGTTTGAGGGCGTGTCAAACTAGCTGCTTAGCAGGTATTGTGCAAATTTGTTAACTTGTACCTCTTACACACCGATGACCAGGGTCGGACCAGGGTTATCTGACCCATGTTCAACCTTTCTTTTGTCAGTTCAAACCAAACCAGTCGACCTGGGTTGAACCCTGGTCAGGACAATTCAGAGACACACTAAAGGAAAGGGGGAAAGCATAATAGGTCCTCTTTAAGAAGGAAAGCACCGGTTTTAATAGTCTGTGTCTCTCTCTCTGCAGGCATGAAGCTGGATTTTAAGTCTCTGAGATCAGTAGGGTTGTCATTGGACCTGCTTACTCAAAAGAACAGTAGCAGAGGAATAAACAGGCCTGTGTGGCTTAATGCTGACATCCTCCAAGGTCCCAACGTACCAGACTTCGTGCCTCCACTCAACGGAACCAGGTGAAAAAGACAGATTTTCATCAGTTCTTTGCGATTCACAGGCTTGTATGGTACATGTATTATTGCCACATTGCTAAAATAGAACCATCGAACCATCCCCTCAGCAAAGTTGGATTTAGATCAGATTTAGGTTAGAAGATACGTTGATAATCCACCCTGGGAGATAATACTAGGATGCAAGAAAAGGTCGAATAGAATTGATAGACAGGATGTTAGTGAATTGTATAGATACAGGGCAAACAACACAAACTGAGTATCACATTTCCATTAACTCTGTCATCCTTCCTTCCTTTTACAGATTTCTGCAGTTGATTCAAGAGAAGTTTCCAGATGTGACTTTGTCTCCCGGATGGAAGGTATCACATGTTCACAACCTGATTAGGAATCACAGTATAGTACTTACTATAGGCTTTTGAGACAAGCCGGTAATAGTGCGCTGCAGGAATGAGTCCTAAAACCCGTAAATGAGTTAGCTTGTTAGCACTTCCTATTCCCTCGTCTGGAAGTCAATGGGTTTTTAGTTAGATGCCTGAAATAAGGTCTGTGGTTAACACAAGCTGAAGAGATTGTGACATAAAGTACTTCCGTGAATTTTGAAGATTTTACATGTCTTAAAAAAGACGGTTGTTAACAAGTGGCTACTAAATATCATCTCGAGAAATAGAATCAACTTTTGGAGAAACGCAACCGGATGTTACGCTGCGGTGGCCAATCACGTAACCGGCGACCCAGAGCTGTACAACCCAGCCATGAGGGAACCAAAGAAGTTATTACACGGCTGTGTTGAATACTCGATTCTGATTGGTCAATCACGGCGTTCTGCGGTCTGTAATTTCTCTATAACAGACCGTTGCTATGTATAACAGACCGTTGCTATGTATAACAGACCTTTGCTATGTATAACAGACCTTTGCTATGTATAACAGACCGTTGCCATGTTCGCAGCTCTGATGTCGGACTCTGGAGGACCGTTTTTGTGTCAAAATATTGATTTCTTCAGTAATCCAACAATTGTGGCAGCCTCATTGGGACTGCTTGCTATGCTGTAGACTTTTAGTCCAGCAGCTGACGTTGCATTGTTTCTGACAGGTAGCCTACGCTCCTCCACTTTTCATTGGAACCTACACCAGGTCTATGGTGGAAGAAATGTACGCTATGATCAAAGATGTCCCCCAAAAGGTAAGCTTTAAAAGACACGCAAAAATAACGTCATATTCCTTAGGTTTTCATCTTATATCTGAGATTTCCAGAATAAACTTATAATATTACGAGAAAAAAGTCATAACTTTACGAGAAAAAGTCGTAATATCACATAAAATTACTACTTTATAATATTATGACTTTATTTTCATAATATTATGACTTTATTTTCATAATATTACGACTTTTTTTCTCGAAAACTTATGACTTTATTTTCATAATATTACCACTTTTTTTCTCGTAAACTTATGACTTTATTTTCATAATATTATGACTTTTTTTTCTCGTAAATTTATGACTTTATTTTCATAATATTACGACTTTTTTCTCGTAAACTTATGACTTTATTTTCATAATATTACGACTTTTTTTTCTCGTAATATTATGACTTTATTCTCGAAGTCTCAGATTTATTTATTTTTCCTCAATGTGGCCCTAATACTCTTACAACAATGATAAATAAAAATGAAAATGTAAACAAAAAAACACTTTCATGTGTTCACAGTCATTACATCACAGTGATTTTTAAACTCTGCAAATAAATTATTAAGAATAATCTGTGTCTTTAGGTGACATTCCCGGTCCATGCTCTGTTGGTTCACAGTGGCTGGCAGCACATCAGCTGGCTCCTCAGCCAGTCGCCACGGTAACGCAGACGGCTTCCATCTGTATCACTGCGATGAGGGGAAATCAATCATTTATTTATTAATAAGAATGACTGAAGCCAAACATTTTCACACACAGAATGATTCACTGTTTGCATTTCCTCTCTCATCTCTGCTTGATTTTTTTTTTTTTTAACACACATCAGTTCATGGAAGCTTTCACATTTAATGTTTATTTCCTCTGTGACACTGAGACTGTTTTTGGGGGGGTTGTGATTTGGTTCCCAGGTTCAGTCTGACATTGTGGCAGGGTCAGATTCACCCAAACATCAGTGACCTGCTGTTCGTTCGTGAGAACAGCCACCCCGCCAGGGTCTACTACGATATCTATGAGCCAACGCTGTCTGCATTCAAACAGGCCGCAAGTAAGGACATCCAGAAACTGTGACCACATTTACAGTCAGTCGTTTGTTACAAAATATGAATCAATAATTCTGGCCAAATGTTGGGCGCAAAAAAAGAATTTACAATTTAGCATTTGTATTGCTGAATGGTGTGAGGCTTGTGAGCCAATAGTAATAACGACTACGTTGGTATCACTTGATATCTCTGGGTCATCAGTTAGTGTGGAATAAGCGGATAAATGGCTGAGATTGACGGTAAGTGCCTGGCAACGACTTGTTGTGAAGTGAATGCAATGCGGGGGAGGGAGAATGCGACATCTGAATGTTATCAATAGCACCTTTTAATTTTTAAATCCAAAAATAACCAATTGACTTTGAACAACTTATAAAGAGGTTTTTGAATATTAGACACTACATTTCATTGCACATAAAGATAATTCACAAGATATATATCAGTTATAGAACATTATCATTTGTTGCCATGTCTGTGATACATGTGTCAAAAGTGAAAATCAATTTTTATCAGATGATAGGATAAGGTTATAAATGACTTTCAGTTTACTTATTGCTGTATTCATTGTGTTTACAGGGCAGCAGGGCCTTCTGAGGAGATTCTATCCTGGAGGAGACCTGATGGACTTCCTCTATCCAGATCACAACTCAGACACACACTTCCTGTCCACAGCCACACAACGCAACAGCCTGACAGTCCATTGGTTTAGAGTCACTGATCGGACCTCGCTGTTGGCTCAGCTCTCAGGTAGATACAAACAGACGGACATTCACTTTCATCATTATCTATTTTCACTCAATGAATAATTGATGTGCTGATAGTCGGCTGTCTGGCTTTCATCAGTGCATTTTCTCCGTCATCAGTAACTCTGAACTTTAAAGCCACTACTAGCAGCAACCTCTTGTGGTTGACTCTGAAGTGGAATGAACTTAGTTCACTGCCTGGATGTGTTCAGTCAGGACATCTTGATAGTGTGTAAACCTGTGGACACTGTTGGTCTTTTGAATCATAAAGCCACTGTGATGAAGCATTCATCCTGTTCACCTTTACTGTCCTGTTTATAACACCTGTGTGTGTGTGTGTGTCCAGGTGGTGATGGTGGCATGTTGGTTGTTCAGGTGGCCTCTGACAGTAACCGACCTGGAGTCCCTCTGGTTGAAGGTTCTGGAAAGAGCTCAGCGGCTCTCACACTGCAGGTATATGAATGAAAAACGGGCTGTTAGTCTTCTCTTAGGAAGGTTCCTAACGGAGTAAAATAACTGGAAGTATCTGAGTAGCAGCCGTGATAAGAGCTGTTTGAATCCTCTAAATGTTAAGGAAAGGTGCTTCAATGCTTCCTTTATTATCTCCTTTAGTGTAGGATACACTGGAGCATCCTTTACTAAAGGAAAGGAAATAAATATGAGTGGACAGTGTCAACAATTTATTTATTTCGAACAAGTAACAAAACAATAACAAATAAAAAGAACAGTAAACTTATAGCAAACAAATAATCAACATAAATAAATATTAGGTCCGAAAAGGAGTAGGAAGAAATATACATTTAATGGTTCTACTCCTTCGCCGTAACTCAAAAAATAAATCAATATTTATCATATGAACTTTGTGGTAGCCTGTAGGTTATTCCCTTTGTATTTCAATTCCAGTATGGAAAAACAAGGTGGCTGCTCTGGAAATCTACAACTTCTAGCTTCAATATTTCTTCAGGGGATGTATGAGGCCGACGAGTCACATTATCATCTAACCACTCTGTAGTACGATGATTCGTCCACACGTCTCGTTGAGCTCAGTCACACTTGATGTTTTCCAGATTTGAATCTCACAGCAAAAGCTGATCTGGTGTCTGCCTTTGCATTTCTATGGTCTTATTAGTGGTTTTGTGCAGCTCTTTATTATATTTCTATGAACAACATAAATGTGCATGTGGACGAATAAGGCCTTACGTGTGTGTGTGTGTGTTTGCAGGACGTCCTGCAGCTGCTCGGGCAGAGAGCTGGTGCACGCTGGGGTGTTCACCTGCGGATCCACACTCAGCAGCTTCTGGAAGCTTCTCTCAAGCTGCTGCGCTCGGCCTACAGCGGAGAGAGGCTCTACAGGCCTGTGTGGATCAGCATGGAGGGCTTACAGAGCACTGATAACACCAAGGTACGTAGCATCCTGCCTGAGCCAACATGGGTTTCTGACACACAAGAACTGGGCTTCAATTTCTACTGATTTCATCCCAGAAATCAGTAGTTTATTCCTGCTAGATAAAGAGTCTAAAAGCTGTGTCAAAGAATTACAATTATTAAAATGATGATGGTTTTATTAGTTTTCTAATTTATTATATTGTTCTATTTGGTAACACTTTATAATAACCATCATTTATAAATGGTACATTGATAGTTAATTAAACTTTGTTAATAGTTATTTTACTGGTCGCTGTGGTAGCGACCTATCAATCGCAAGGTACGGTAGCCCCGCCCTAAATCATCCCCTGCTTTATGGTCTATTTAACTCTAAATGGGGCCATAATTTTATTAAATGTACATCATGCTGTGTTGAAGGAGACTTGAAACTAGCGATTGAGACCATAAACTCATGTTTACAATGTTTACTGAGGTAATAAATCAAGTGAGAAGAAGGCTCATTTTCTCGTAGACTTCTATACAATCTGACTTCTTTTTGCAGCCAGAGGTCAATAGGTCAATATCAGGCCAATATATATCAAAACTAATATGTCATACGTATTCGAGGGAAGGAAGTGTCACGGTGTCGTCATTCAGGTATTATAGTTAAATGCATTTTGGAGGGTGCTTGTCTTTGTGTTTCCGCTCCTCCACATGCGGCGCCGTGGTGTCGATCCTCTGCTGTAACGTCCGCCTCTCTCTTTCAGGGGTTTGTAGCCACAGTAGAGAGGCTGTTCCCGTACGTCACCGTCGTCCTGGCAGAGCAGAACTGGCCTCCTCTGATCCCCGTGATCTCAGGCTTGTCTCAGAGGGTGGCTCTACATCTCAACGCGGCAACACTGCCAACAGGACAGGAGGCGATTAACTCTCTAATGGTGATGATGGATAGATACGACCTATTAGTGGAGGGGGACACACAAAGCAGTGCCGGAGCTTTCGCTGTCTTCAGAGGACTTGTGACCCAGCGAAGGAGAGCTAACACAAACCTGTACGTGATGTCTGGTCAATCCTAACTGAGGATGGATATGACCAACCCAGAATTACAGCGCTTAAAAGGATATTTGTGTCATTAATTTATTCATGTGATTTTTGAAGGATGTAGGTTCGTAGGTAAGATGGGAGCAGACCAAGAATAGCCTTATAAATAAGAATACACCAGTGGTTCAGTCTACGGGTGGACAAGGCAGACCATCCTACCCGAGCATACAAAGAGCGGTGGTGCGTAAGGGTTTTAAAATTTGTAACAAATCTCAGTGCTCCATGGTAGAAGGTATCCAGCGTGCGTAGGCTCTAGAGAAGATGCATGCATGTATATAACATCGCCGTAGTCGATGCTTGTTGCTGCTGCTCCTCTTTTCTATCTTGCAGGAAGGAGGGTCGTTAGTGGGATGAGCCACACCTGGGCCCGGTGTGCTCTCTCCCCTTCAGATAGCTGCCTCAGTCTGCAGTCTGTCTCTCTGGAAGACTCAACACCCTCATCAGCATGGCACAGACATGAAGTTATTTTTTGTTCTTTACACCACACACATTCACACACACCCATGCATGCTCCACACCACTGATTTACTGATTTCCACACGTTATATTGACTTACTGTTGTGTTTTGTAAAAATAAATCAAGTGTTCTTTTGCCGCCACCTCGTGTCTGTTTCCCTCTGCGTCGCAGCCTTTGAGCCAGGCTGTGACAATACATAGACAGAGCTTTAGACAGTCAGAACAACTGACGTAGTATAAAGAGCGACAAAGTCTGTGTAAGGAGGAGGTCGGGGTGGATGGATGAGTCAAACAAACACCGGACTTTCACCCAGGTGACTGTTGTTCATGTCCCGTGGGAAACCAAAATCCACTTTGACTAATTTTAAGAAGAAGAAGGCACTTTATTGATCCCCTGGCGTTTATGTTGTTTGTTATTCAATTGGTAAATGTTAAATTATTTGTTGGAGTTGTTACATGATCAATAATGTGCTTTTGTAAGATGATTGTATTTTATTTGATACTTATATCACGTTCACTGCACTCAAATAGATGATAAAACAAGCAGAAATAATTTTCCTAATCTTTATTGTCCAATTATTCTAATTATTATTATTAGTGTATGGGAGGAAACCGGAGTACCCGGAGTAAACCCATGCATGCACGGAGAGAATATGCAAACTCTGCACAGACAGAGAGGCGGAGCCAGGACCGATCACCAGTCCTTTGTCTGTGCGGCTACAGTGCTAATAATCACTGTGCCACCTTGCAGCCCTCCAACCATCTGTGAATAAGTAGGAGACGTTGTGTTGTCGAATTTGCAGTGACAGAAAATACCAGCAAATGGGTAATTCCCCCTCACACTGCATTGTAGACAGGTTCGCTGGGAGGAAGTATAGTGAACACTCACGGTACACCACACTTCTCCCCAGCAGTTTCCTGTCACCTATAGCAGGGAGGAGGTTCGCCGGGAGGAAGTATGGTGAACCTTCACGGTACACCACACTTCCCCCCAGCAACCCACCCACCCACCCTGTGGTTACACCAGCACTGGTGCCCCACCTGGCCATTTGCTAATATTTTTATCACTGCAAATTCCACAACACAAGTTGAACACAAAGTTCAATTAAGCCTACTTATTCACAGATGGTTGGTTGTTGGAACAAAGACCTTCTCACGCTGAAGACGGTGTTTGCTCCTCGGTGTCCCCATGGACCCTGAAATCATACACACACGTGTAGTCAGGATGACCCCAGTTGCTCTCCACTTGCAACTTCACGTGGCTGAAGACACCCTTTTCCTGATCCTGAGAGATAGAGAAATTAACAGAGAGAGTTAGTTGAGGAAAAACTGAGAGGATGGGACATAAGGGATATAATAAGTAGCCTATAATGAGGACAGACAAACTGTAATTCTTATGATATATTAGCTTGTGGGGGAAATTTAAAAAATGCATGTGCATGTGTTTCATTGCATGATGTAATACTCACAGACAGTTTGAAAGTCTGCACCGACTCCCCGTCCTGATCGTAGAGAAAGGTTCCAAGTAGGGTACCTTCATCCTCGTCAGTTTCCAAGCCCTGGAAGATAGAAAGATAGAGATGCAGTTGAACACCTTGTCGTTCTCCGTGTATGTGACAGTGAAATACACAGGACGTCTGCAGTGGAACAATTTAAAATTTGTGACTTACATAGACAGCAAACATCTTTGGGGCGGTCGAGATGTTGTCAGTGTTCGTCAAGGTCTTAGAAATGTGACCCAGTGTCACATGGGTGATGGTGACCGGGTGGGACAGGGCGAGGACTAAATGTCCACGCTCACCATCAAATGGCCAGCAGCGTCCGGCCACGGTTGGTCCTCCCTGAAGAAAGAAAGAGTATAAAAAAGAGTTTAGATGGTTTGTGGTATAACAAAATAGACAGTAAAACAATCCAAACCATGATATAATATTGCCATACCGCCTAGCCATGTGTTTTGTGTGTGTAGTTCCTAGTTCCTACCTGAGTCACAATTCTTGGGTGGTCGCCAAAAAGGCCTGGTCGCCAAAAAGGAATCAGGAAATTCCAGAGAGAAAAGGAAGAGGTCGGTTCGCCGTTTTGCCGAGTGTTCGAGGACAATTGTGGTAACACACGGGCCCCTGCACACAAAAACACACACAAAGAAAGTGAGACAACAATCTCAAAACTAAAAAGCACATGTGCGAATTACAATCTGACAGATGAAAATAATGAGCGTGATTTAGATGTCTCACCTTGCGACTCCAGAGCAAAGTTGGGCATATTATCCCCTTGTGGCACCTCGTTGAACCTCCTCAACCTCTTCACCTCGTCCTGCAACAGTCTCACCTGCCTCTCCAGCTCCTCGTATGGGCTCAAGACCTGTAAGTGACATGAGATTCATTTTAATGGTGCATGTTGACATCATTGTGTGTTTCACATGTAGGTGAGAACATATTTGGGCTAAGATTGTGTTTGTAGGTGCACATTAAGAATAAAAAGAAGTAAAAGAGAAAGCCAAGCTGCTTTTAGGTGTCATACCGTATTCAGCTGGGTTGGTGGGAACGCTGACGCTGAAGGTCCTGAATCCTCGGAGGTGCCGCTCATGAAGAGAGCCAGGGGGAAGATTACCATTCCTGATGGATGGAGAGAAACAAAGTATTAGAGAAACAGGTCAGGGATGTTTTATTCAAAAGACAGACACTGATGAACAAGATATGATTGTTTGTAGAAGGAGAGATCGCTTACCAAGACACAGGAGCAGCAACAGCCAGTGAAATAGTCTGCTGGCCCAGTTGGAAACTTCAGGTACAGACCTGACGGTTTTCCTTTTCCTGCAGGCCCTAAAGAGCCTGCTCGCCCAACTGCGCTTGCTCTTGCAGTCAGGCAGACCACCAGCAACAGAAGCCTCAGGTACAGACCTGACAGTTTTTTTGCTGGTGGTCTCTCTCCGACTGTCTAGAGAAAACCACCTAGATTTTCTGTGTAATGAAAATGAGAAAAGAGTGAGAGCTTTGAAGATGTATAATGAAGAATTTATGACTGTTAAACACATACTGTACATAGCCTGTGTAGGACATATACAAGCATGACTGTGGCACACTAAGTCAGCTTACTTGGTCGTAGAAGTCTCCTTGTAGGAGATGACTGGTTCTCCACTAAGGTTGTAATAACCCGCGTTGCTCAGTCGAGCGCTTCTTCGTGACATGTCTGTAAACCAAACAAGAGAGCAGAGGAGTCGGTCAGTCACTCACTCACACAAGTTATGTCAAACACTTGATTGATGTGTTGATTCAACTAAAGCCATTTTTGAGGTGGTAGTTTGTATTGGATGAGCCTTTTAGCCTTTTAGCCTTTTGTCAAACTCCATTTGACAAAATGATGAGAAACATCTCTCTCACACAATCTGAATATGAATCTCCCAAAGGTAGGATTAATCATGTTACATATAAATATTTTCTAACAGAAAAGAGTGTGTGTTTTACATATCTGTGATAGAAAGATAGAAACAATTATTTACCTTCACTTTGCCTCTGCGATATCACTGAGTCAATCAAGAAGTCGAAGTTTTGCGTCTAGTTTTTGTTTCTCAGTGCTTTTGCGATGTGCTCACTGAGAGTCCGGTCAGCTATAAGCGTCTCAAGTTAACTTCTGATATGAGAGAAGCTGTGAGACACTAATGAAGTCTAAAGAGAATTCCATAAAGAATTCTAGATGACATCACGAAGAAAAAAGAACACAGAACACGCGCGTGCAGCGACGCCCCGGTAGCTAGGCAACCATCACTGTCACTATAATGAAGGTAATTGGTAACTAGGTGATAATTAGCAAGTACATTTTTGGGGAATTACTGACAAATTACCCCAATATTTACCTCAAAATTGATCGAAAATTACTTTATCATAAACATTATTTAATATTCCGCTATTTCCCCAATAGCTGATATTTAATACATTTCCAGAAAAAAAAATTACAAAGTGAATTCATATGCTTTATTTCAATGTCTGCTGATAAATACATGATAATTAGCAAACAACTCCTTTGAATATGGACTTTTTTCAATAAGTCACACAATGGTGAGATTTGTGCCTGATCAGAAGTGTCTTCTATTAGTTTTGGTTTTCCACCTCCGATGAAGAGCAGCGCACAGCCGCTTCTCAAGCCTAAGGGCCCTATTTTAACCACCATATCCTATTTTAGCATATAATTATTAAATAATGTTTATAATAAAGTAATTTTAGATACATTTTGAGGTAAATATTTTGGGGTAATTTGGCAGTAATTCCAACGATATTTCAAATAGGTTACTGGCTAATTATCACCTTATTACTATGAAATTTGTGGACCTGTAAAATAAAGTGTTACCAAAATCGTTAAGAAAAACTAGTAATACCACAGTGTAAAAATACTCTGTTACAAGAAAAAGTCCTGCATTCAAAATCAGTAAAAGTACAAAAGTATTAGAATCAAAATATACTTATCTAAAAGTAGCTATTATTATTATTATTATTATTATTATTATTATTATTATGTAGAATGGCCCATGTCTTGATGCAGTACTGTATACATCACATTAATATTGCAGCTGGTTATGTAAATCATAATGTATTAGTTGATTCAGATTATTAATACACAATATAAATCTGCAAAGTCACTAAAGCCGCCCGATAAATGTAGTGCAGTAAAAACTACCTACAACCGTTCCCTCTGAGATGTGATGGAGTAGAAGTATAAAGTAGCAGAAAATGGAAAGACTCAAGTAAAGTACAAGTACCTCAAAATTGTACTTAAGTACTGTGCTTGAGTAAATGTGCTTAGTTACATTACATCGCTGATTAATAAGACTTGTTTCTAAAATTAAAACCCAACACATCAGACATCACAATGGTTTTAAGACAAAAAATATTTTTTCTTTTCCATTACTAACTGTATTTATTACAATATAGATAAACAATTGGTCCCTGATATTATTGGCTTTAAAGTGTTCAGTCAGTTTCACTACAATTTACACTGTGTGAGAAAGAGAGTTACAGGGGTGAAAAGTGTATTTCTTTTAGTCTTTATATATTTGACCGACCAGACAATGTAGTGAATGGTGTAATGTTGCCGGTATGATGCCAATATGACGATCAAAACATCATTTTTTTCACAGCACGTCTTTTCAGGCGGGCTGTGTGGATGCTCTAACCTGTTAACATGGTGCTCTGCACACGTAGGCAGGGTGGCCCAGCAGGAGGTGAGGGTTTCTTTTAGTGTGCTGTACTATGATTTCAAAGGTAGACCTTGGCTTATACTGTATTTGGAAATGAGAACTGATCTTTGCTAAGAAAACGGTGATCGCTAATCTTGCAGATGTGGATATATTTCACTGGATAAGTGATACATTTGGCCTGCTGATGGCACCAGATGAAAAGTCAGGGGAACACTAGGATTCATCCTCTGGGGACCATGAATGCATGTACAAAATGTCATGGAAATCCATCACGTAGTTGCTAAGATATTTCAGTCTGGACCAAAAATTATGGACCGACCATACTTGCTTTAATTACTTCCTTGAAATTCAATCAGTTTTTAGATTAAACTCATTTTGAAGAGCAATATCAACACCATTAATAGTATTAGGCACCGCTGGGGGATTGTGCGTGGATACCTTCTGTACCATTTGTACTGGTATGAGGGGGGTACAGAGGGTCTTTAGGGGGAGATAGCAGGTCAACAGTAGATGTCACATAGAAGTGATGTACATCATCTGAAAGCTGAAGATTAATTTGAGATGCTGCACAATTGTGCGCAATTATTTAAAACGAACTGTAAAAGTGTATAAGGGTTTAGAACATTATGAAAGAAGTATATGATTTCCATTCCCATGCTCTATTATATCTCTTAATACATCCATGCATCAAGTAAATAAAAATCATAAATCTAACCGGCATGCATTGCGCGGCGATCGCCGGTCATCTCCAACGAGCCTAATATGAACGTTAGTCAACAGAGAGAGATAAATATTATTTTGAACCCGTTTGAATAGCTCCATTAATCACACTTTATGATGTTTGTCAATTTAAAAGATCATTTTGCAAGTCAAGAAAGTCTCTGTTGTAAAAACTGTTAAAGTATCAGACATATCAGACAGAAAATATGTAATTAGAAAGACTACACACCCGGAAGTCGCGTAAGTGATGTCTCTCTCTCTGAATCTTCTCTCTGAAGTGTTTCCTATTAGTATGTAAGTATTAGAAAGATTTAAAATAAATATAGACTCTACATGTGTTTTCTGCGATTCAGATCGAAAAAACAATAGTTAATTTGTTCGTCTTTATTTTTGACAGATATGCAAAATTTCATAAATAGAAAAATGAGTACTAACGTACAGATTAATGTATTTGATGTGATGCTATATTTTGTGTTTTATGGGATGGATAGCAACATTACATATATAATTCAGCTTCTGATTATACTTGGTAAATTCCACATCCACAAATGGAAATGGTCTGACTCCAAACAACCTGCTCTAGTCGGTTTCTTGATGAACTCAAGCAGTATGGCACCTTACTGGAAAATGTCAAAAACCAAAAAGCTGTAAAGTCTCTCAATATTTTAAAGGAAGTACATTTTCTTGAACTCTGAAAAGACTTGAAATTAATGGAAATTGAACGCCTCTGGCATTAATTTTTTTTTTTTTTTTTTTTTGTCTTGTTTGTTTTGTACTGTTTATTGTATTCCCTATACTTTTGTACTTGTCTTTTGTTGAAAATAAAGTTCTCGAGAAAAAAAAAAAAAAGTGTTTCCTACTGGATTGAACTCACACCAGCAGCGGGTCTGACTCCTTCTTTCTCTTCCCGGCTGATAAAAACACCAGGAGTCGCTGATAAAACACATCAGGTAAGATAACATTTCAACGCAATTCAAACGGGATCAAAACAATATTTATATCTCTCGCCGTTGACTACCGTTCATATTTTTTTCCAAAATAAGGGCTGTGTCATGCACTACTGTCAGGATATAGTTTTATAAAAAAAAAATACATTTTTAATCATATTTGCTCTAATTCTACCCACTGCTGCTCTAATAGCAACAAAAAAAAACGTGAAGTGTTTGAAAAGTTAATAATTTTACTTTGAAAGGCATCACCGGAACACCCTTTTGCTGGTAGCGTTAGCTTTTTTTTTTTTTTTTTTTTTTTAAGCAGAACTTTATTTTCAACAAAAGACAAGTACAAAAGTATAGGGAATACAATAAACAGTGCAAACAAACAAGACAAAAAAAAAAAAAAAACCTTAATGCCAGAGGAGTTCAATGTCCATTCATTTCAAGTCTTTTCAGAGTTCAAGAAAATGTACTTCCTTTAAAATATTGAGAGACTTTACAGCTTTTTGGTTTTTGATATTTTCTAGTAAGGTGCTGTACTGCTCGAGTTCATCAAGAAACCGACGAGAGCAGGTTGTTTGGAGTCAGACCATTTCCATTTGTGGATGTGGAATTTACCAAGTATAATCAGAAACTGAATTATATAGGTAGTGTTGCTATCCATCCCATAAAACACAAAATATAGCATCACATCAAATACATTAATCTGTACATTAGTACTCATTTTTCTATTTATGAAATTTTACATATCTGTCCAAAATAAAGTCGAACGATTACAGTGAAAAAACAAATGAAATATTGTTTCTCGATCTGAATCGCAGAAAACACATGTAGAATCTATATTTATTTTAAATCTTTCTAATACTTCTTTAACTGGTATCGTTAGCTTGCCATGTTATCAACGGTTATAATGATGTCATCTTGAATATAAATTCTGACTAGTCACAATGTAATTATGACTAGTCAAAACGCAATTGTGGATATTTCTAATGTTAATTTCGGATAGCCAAGCTTAGCTTTTAATCCAGACAGATGTTTCTGGTATAAAGAAAAACTTAGAAATGCTCAAACTAATTTAGTCAAGACACAAACATGGATCTGTTCATCTGTCAGACTGCTGGGAGCTGATTTTCATATCTATACACAACCAGGACTGCAGCTATATTTGTTGTTTCTTAATGCATTTAGTCATCAACATGAGCTCCAGCTCCAGACAATATTTTCTACAGACTCATCCAGTAAAGATAGATCTGTTTAAACTAGGGATGCACCGATACTGACTTAAATAGCTGGATAGGGTATCGGTGACAATGAGGCCAATCTATTAATAATATCTATGTTCGTATGCTACATTATATACTGGAAGTGTAATGCTGCATTAAAAAGGTTTACACCTGAATTGTAATTCCTGTTAATTTTGAAGATTTCTTACCAAGATGCTGCTGCACAATTTATGCAGTTTTGAGAATTTATTTGGTCTGTCAAAGTTAACGCAATAATAACGCATTAACACAAGTTTGTTTTAACGACACTAATTTCTTTAACGCAATCGATCTTTCGGAGGTTGCAGCAATCCTGAGGAATCTATTGGTACCAACCATGTCATACCAGCTTGTCGCAATGGAAGATAAATAACATTCCAAACGTGTGCTAAATTTTGGCGTGGAAGAACTGGCATGGCCATTTTCTGTGAATAAGAAATATTTATATATATATATATTTCTCCTCTCTGTATAGGCTCCCATGTTTGTTTTGCAGCCTCCATTGAAAAGTAGGAGTAGTTTCATTGATGATGGACATCAATTTCTTGTTTCGGTGTTATGATATTTTGTAATACTATGGTGATCATGTGATTGCCTCCCATTGGTCATCCGCTTTGTCTGTTTGTTTTAAGCCCTGATGAAGACCTACAGAGGTCGAAACATGTTGGCTTTTTTTAAAAATAATTTAGCCACTACAATAAAGGTTTTTTAATATATTTTCCTGACTGACTAATATATTTCCAGACTGGATTCAAACTTGTTGTGACTCATGTTGTCCAGGGTGTAATCAGTCATGAAATTAATATATGTGAATGTAGAAAGGTTGCTTTAGATCAGGATGATGTCCTGAAATTGAACCGTTTTGTCAAAAATGCTTGTAAATTGTATGTATACTGTATGCAACAGTACGCACTTTGTAAGGGCAGCTGCAGTGTACTAAAAGTAAAAAGGAAAAGTATGTGATTTGGGACGTAGTCTGTCGTGCTGCTCCTCTTCCTGGAATGAATCATAGCTTGATAACCCCTCCCTCCTCTTCCTGCTCTCAAACACAGCCAGCTCAACTCTGTCCATTTATTTCCTTGTTCCCTCCCCTTCAGATCTACAGTGTGAAGGTGGGTGTAACCGACATGGTGGTGAAGTGAGAGCTGATAGGCTCCATTCACTGCACAAACACATGTTGTTTAGATCAAAGTTCAAACTAGTGTCGGTTCTAGGGAAGTGAAACTCAGACAGACGTTGTCACTGAGAGGTGAAATGGCGCAGAAAGGAGTTCAGCTGGAGCAGGAAACTTTCTCTTGTTCGATCTGTCTGGATCTACTGAAGGATCCGGTGACTATTCCCTGTGGACACAGCTACTGCATGAACTGTATTAAAGGTTTCTGGGATGGAGAGGATGAGAAGAAGATCTACAGCTGCCCTCAGTGTAGGCAGACCTTCACACTGAGGCCTGTCCTGATGAAAAACACCATTTTAGCAGATTTAGTGGAGGAACTGAAGAAGACTGGACTCCAAGCTGCTCCTGCTGATCACTGCTATGCTGGACCTGAAGATGTGGCCTGTGATGTCTGCACTGGGAGGAAACTGAAAGCCTTCAAGTCCTGTCTGGCGTGTCTGGCCTCTTACTGTGAGAAACACCTCCAGCCTCATTATGACTCAGCTCCGTTAAAGAAACACAAGCTGGTGGAGCCCTCCAAGAAGCTCCAGGAGAACATCTGCTCTCGTCACGACGAGGTGATGAAGATGTTCTGTCGTACTGATCAGCAGTGTATCTGTTATCTCTGCTCTGTGGATGAACATAAAGGCCACGACATCGTCTCAGCTGCAGCAGAAAGGACTGAGAGGCAGAGAAAGCTGGAGGTGAGTCGACTCAACATCCAGCAGAGGATCCAGGACAGAGAGAAAGATGTGAAGCTGCTCCAACAGGAGGTGGAGGCTGTCAATCACTCTGCTGATAAAGCAGTGGAGGACAGTGAGAAGATCTTCACCGAGCTTATCCGTCTCATGGAGAAAAGAAGCTGTGATGTGAAGCAACAGGTCAGATCCCAGCAGAAAAGTGAAGTGAGTCGAGTCAAAGAGCTTCAGGAGAAGCTGGAGCAGGAGATCACTGAGCTGAAGAGGAGTGACGCTGAGCTGAAGCTGCTGTCACACACAGAGGACCACAACCAGTTTCTACACAGCTACCCCTCACTGTCACCACTCAGTGAATCTACATCCAGCATCAATATCCGTCCTCTGAGCTACTTTGAGGACGTGACGGCGGCTGTGTCAGAAATCAGAGATAAACTACAGGACGTTCTGAGAGAGAAATGGACAAACGTCTCACAGACAGTCACTGAAGTGGATGTTTTACTGCCACAACCAGAGCCCAAGACCAGAGCTGGATTCTTAAAATATTCACGAGAAATCACACTGGATCCAAACACAGCATACACGTATCTGTTATTATCTGAGGGGAACAGAAAAGCAACATTAATGAGACAACAACAGTCATATTCTAGCCACCCAGACAGATTCACTGGATGTTTTCAGGTCCTGAGTAGAGAGAGTCTGACTGGACGTTGTTACTGGGAGGTGAAGAGGAGAGGGGGAGGAGTTAATGTAGCAGTCGCATACAAGAGTATCAGGAGAGCAGGGGGCTGGGATGAATGTGGTTTTGGATTCAATGACAAATCTTGGGCGTTAGATTGTAACCAAAATATTTTTTTGTACAACAGTGTCCAAACCCCCGTCTCAGGTCCTCTGTCCTCCAGAGTAGGAGTGTACCTGGATCACAGTGCAGGTATTCTGTCCTTCTACAGCGTCTCTGAAACCATGACTCTCCTCGCCAGAGTCCAGACCACATTCACTGAGCCTCTCTATGCTGGACTTTGTCTTTTAGGTTATGATGTCCCTGCTGAGTTGTGTAAACTCAAATAGACAGAAGTCATTTAAGGGTTCAATTCTGTGTATTAACTCTTAAACTTATCTGGTGTCCATCATTGTTGCTGCAGAGCTGATTTTTCTTTTCATGTCTTCACTGCACAGAGATCAGCTGTCAATCAAACATTATGGGCGGTACTTTGACCAAAGAATGTATATTACCAAGAAGTGAAAGTCAATCGTTTGTTCCGTTGCAACGTCAGCGGCCAGCAGCAGAGCTACGCTTCCGCCATTTTGGACTGAATGCGACTACCGGACGCCAGTAAAACGTCCGTCTACAAAGTGACGTACAAATGAAAAAGTAAATTATTTCTATTCTATTGTCACATTCTACCAAAATGGCCGGTGTTGAACAATAAAATATGAATATAAGAAGCGTTTTCAGTCCAAAATGGCAGCAGTAGCTGTCATCAAAAAAGCAGCAGAGTTCCGTCTCTTTGCTTCTTCACTCTTTGCTTTTACATCTTCTCATGAGTTGTTCTGTAAATGTGTGAGTGTTTTCAGGTGGCGCTCCTTCCTGTGTCTGTTTCACTGCTCATGATTATCTTTGTTCACCTCAACTGATATTTCTCTTCATGAAAATGTAAACTTCTCTGTGTTCTAAATGTTTGGTGAATATTTGTGTATATATATATGTGTGTGTTGTTGTTTTTCTTCCACTGCACAGGTCTTAAAAGGAAGGTCTAGTGATTTATTTCTTATCATAGATATTCTGTTCTCACCACTTTTTGTAAAGATATCTAGAATCACATTTATTTGTTTGGGCAGACTAAATGTTGTCGTCCAAACGAGATACTAAGATGTTTAATGAAACTGTAATTATCATGATCATAATTAATAAGGAAATCATTATTCTCTTTTACATCGCTGAGATTCTGCTCAAACAAACTGATTGTGTTGATGAAAATGAATCTGTATGTGAAATCGTTGAAAAAGAGTCATTTAACAGACTTTACTGATGGGATGTGTGAACAAACTGAAGGTTTCTATAATCAATAAACAAGAATGAACTAAGTCTTTTCTTCCTGTCTTTTTTCCAGGGTATCATACAAAGCTCCAGGCTGCTTTGGATCAGGATGACGTCCTGAAACTGAACCGTTTTGTCACAAATGCTTCAAAGTAGATCGTTAAATATGTGAGAAAATGATCATGAAGCCATTTAAATATTTCAGGACAGTTTAGTTTGATAACTCCCTGTTGTCAGTCAGCTGCTTTTAACCAGTAAAAGAAAACTGAACAGAGTTTGTCGTGAAATCACACTGGATCCAAACTTATTTGGTGTTCATGGTATTCGACCTCCAAATCACTATTCCAACTTTGTTTGTTTATTTTTTATTTTATTATATATAAGTATGTTATAATTATGTACGAATCCCAAAATATCCCATGAAATAAGGAATAATTCCACAACATTATTCATATTTAACATTGATTATTTTTTGTTATTCTCAGATGGATTTCGCTGTTTGTTGTGTGAAGAGGTGGCTTTACTTTACTGTTTAATTTCTGGACAACCACACACTGTCGTCTGTCTGAGTGTCCTGAATAGTGTATATAGAGAAGTCTTTGTCCAAATGAACCCGTAAAAATTCACAAGTGCATATTCTTCTCTCAGTTTGGGGCTCCGTCCTCACTAGGCCGCCGTTTTTCTCACCACAAACAGAGCTCTTGGGGATAGAGCGGCCCTGAAAGTGCTTCTATCTCCGTATATTGACTGCTGAACACGGAAAGATTTCTCTCAGGTAGCGCCGACTTGGACCACAAGAGGTCAGGAGTGCTCAGTTTTAAAGTGTTCTGAGGATGTTAATCCACCAATCTGACAGCCTCAACTCATTCAGTCAAAGTCCAAGCCAAGCTTTCACATCTAGCTGTTAGTCTGAATGTCATCAGGACACTGGGCCATATCACAGTCAGATGCTGAACTAGCAGTCCTGAACCTCGTCATCACCACTCATCGCTGTCATTTCTGTGAATGCTCATTGTGATCCAGAGATTTCTGTAGAAAATGTTACCGATGGACAGTAGTTCAGACACTGCAGTGAGCTTAATGGAGATTGTCTGACCTCTTGACCTCTTGTAGAAGACATTGCATGGTTTGAAGGACAGAGAACTGCCGTATTGTTGGCATGTGATTGAACGTGCATCATTAATGAACTCCTGGAGTTTGCTCCGGCCATGTGAGCGGTGTTTGGTATTTCCTCAACTTGATCTCAGCATGTCACAAACTTTATCATTTTACAGTTAAACAGTACACTAAAAGATGTTTCTGAAAACACACAGGGATTTTTTTCACTACTGCACTATTATCAGGATATAATTTTATAAAAAAAAAAACAAATTTCTTAATTTGCTTTAATTCTACCCACTGCTGCTCTAATAGCTAAAAAAAAAAATAAGCGTTTTGAAAAGTTAATAACGTTTTTTTGTTTTATTTTGAAAATAAGGAGGTCCACCGGAAAGGGCGTGACTTCGGCTCTCTATTAGCTGTGTCATGCATGCACTACTCTCAGGATATAGTTTTATAAAAAATAAATATTTGCCCTAATTCTACCCACTGCTACTCTAATAGCTAAAATAAAAACGTGAAGCGTTTGAAAAGTTAATAATTTTATTTTGAAAGGTATTGCAAGTTTTTTTTTTTTTTTTCAGAACTTTAATTTCAACAAAAGACAAGTACAAAAGTATGGGGAATACAATAAACAGTACAAAAAAGAAAAAAAACCAAAAAACTGAATGCCTTAGGAGTTCAATGTCCATTCATTTCAAGGTTTTTCAGAGTTCAAGAAAATGTAATAAAAAAAAAAAAAAAAAGCGTTTGGAAAATTTAATAACGTTTTTTTGTTTTATTTTGAAAGGTATTACCGGAAGACCCCTTTGCCGGAATCGTTAGCATAACATGCTACCGACGGTTATCTTGACGCTCCCACAGGTCTTCTGTCAGGTTAGTACCTCGTTAAAGTGAGCTAAGTTGAACTGTTAAACTTTAATTTTACTCCGTGTTTTTACTCAAGTAGCTAGCTAGTAACGTTAGTAGCTTTAGCGGCGTATAAACGACGTTACCTGTGGTTTAAGAAGTTCGCTGTTAGAAGCTGAAGTTGGTCTCTTGTCGCTGTTTCATGTCTAATCGTTTAAAATCAGTTTGACTGATTTACCGCATGAAGGACTTCATTGATAAAAGGGTTTCTGGTGCTTCACCTTGCAGCATTAAAGTGGCAGTATGCAACAATTTGTTGGCATAATTTGGCAAAAAATCCATAATAACCTTTCAGCATATTGTAATTCAAGTGTTCTGAGAGAAAACTAGACTTCTGCTCCTCCTCATGTCTCTGTTTTCAGGCTTTAAAAAAAATCTAGCCCGTGACGGCAGGTTTTGACCAATCACAGGTCATTTCAGAGAGAGAGAGCGTTCCTATTGGCTGTGCTCCGGTCATGTGACCAGAACTTGGCTTCCATGGAACATGATTTTTTTCAGGTTACCTGTTTCATGTACTACTGTCACGATATAGCGGCCGTTTTCTAAAAATAACTTTTTTAAATCATATTTGCACCAATATCGCATACTGCAGCTTTAATGATGCTACGACAAACTGAGACTTTATTGACTTCCAAAATTATCCTTTAAATTGACAAACATCATAATGTGTGATTCATGGCGCAATTCAAACGGGATCAAAACAAATATTTATGTCTCTCGCCGTTGACTACTGTTCATATTTTTTTCCAAAATAAGGGGTCCACCGGAAGGGGCGTGACTTCGGCTCTCTATTAGCTGTGGCATGCACTACTCTCAGGATATAGTTTTATAAAAAAAAAAATATTTGCTCTAACTCTACCCACTGCTGCTCTAATAGCTATAAAAAAAAACGTGAAGCGTTTGAAAAGTTAATCATTTTATTTTGAGTAGTCACAATGTAATTATGACTAGTCAAAACGCAGTTGTGGATATTTCTAATGTTAATTTCGATAGCCAAGCTTAGTTTTTAATCCAGACAGATGTTTCTGGTATAAAGACAAACTTCGAAATTTTATTTAAAATATTATTTTTATGATGTTAGCTTTTTATCTGTTTTTATATTGTTGATTTTACCTGCTTTTACCTTGTAGCACTTTGAGATTTGTTTCAAATGTAAAGTGCGTTACAAATAAAATGTATATTATTATTATTATTATAGAAATGCTCAAATTAATTTAGTCAAGACACAAACGTGGATCTGTTCATCTGTCAAACTGCTGAGAGCTGACCTTCATATCTATTCACAACCAGGACTGCAGCTATATTTGTTGTTTCTTAATGCATTTAGTCATCAACATGAGCTCCAGCTCCAGACAATATTTTCTACAGACTCATCCAGTAAAGATAGATCTGTTTAAACTAGGGATGCATCGATACCGGATCGGATATCGAACCGATACTGATTTAAATAATCTAATAGGGTATCGGTGACAATGAGGCCGATCTATTAATAATTTCGATGTTTGTATGCTACAATATTTACTTGAATTTTAATGCTGCATTAAAAAGGTTTACACCTGAATTGTAATTCCTATTAATTTTGAAGATTTCTTACCAAGATGCTGGTGCACAATTTATGCAATTTTGTGAATTTATTTGGTCTGTCAAAGTTAACGCTATAATAACGCATAGTTTGTTTTAACGACACTAATTTCTTTAATGCAATCGATCTTTCGGAGGTTGCAGCAATCTGAGGAATCTATTGGTACCAACCATGTCATACCAGCTTGTCGCAAAGGAAGATAAATAACGTTCCAAACGTGTGCTAAATTTGGCGTGGAAGAACTGGCATGGCCATTTTCTGTGAATAAGAAATATTTATATATATATATTTCTCCTCTCTGTATAGGCTCCCATGTTTGTTTTGCAGCCTCCGTTGAAAAGTAGGAGTAGTTTCATTGTTGATGGACATAAATTTCTTGTTTCTGTGTTATGATATTTTGTAATACTATGGTGATCATGTGATTGCCTCCCATTGGTCATCCGCTTTGTCTGTTAGTTTTAAGCCCTGATGAAGACCTACAGAGGTCGAAACATGTTGGCTTTTTTTTAAAAACGATTTAGCCACTATAATAAAGGCTTTTTAATATATTTCCTTCCTCGTTGCCACTTGTTTTTTAGTAATTCGGAATGTCTGGATTGCCTTCTTATCTATCTCTGATTTTTTTCCCACCGTTTTCCAAGAGCACCCGACACACGTTTTGCCTTACGGTTGAATACACAGAGCAACCAGTTATCTCTCTTTCCTCATTTCACATCTTGTTGTGTTGATTTCGGTGCAGATGAAACTTCAGAATGAGGTTGTCATGTTGGTTCAGTGTTTATCTCTGTCACCTCACAGCCAGACGCTCCTGGGTCGTAAAGTTTGAATCCAGACTGGATTCAAACTTGTTGTGACTCATGTTGTCCTGGGTGTAATCTGTCATGAAATGAATATATGTGAATTTAGAAAGGTTGCTTTGGATCAGGATGATGTCCTGAAATTGAACCGTTTTGTCACAAATGCTTGTGAATTGTATGTATACTGCATGCAACAGTACGTACTTTTGTAAGGGCAGCTGCAGTGTACTTAAAGTAAAAAGGAAAAGTATGTGATTTGGGACGTAGTCAGTCGTGCTGCTCCTCGTCCTGGAATGAATCATAGCTTGATAACCCCTCCCTCCTCTTCCTGCTCTCAAACACAGCCAGCTACACTCTGTCTATTTATTTCCTTGTTCCCTCCCCTTCAGATCTACAGTTTGAAGGTGGGTGTAACCAACATGGTGGTGAAGTGAGAGCTGATAGGCTCCATTCACTGCACAAACACGTGTTGTTTAGATCAGAGCTCAAACTAGTGTCGGTTCTCAGGAAGTGAAACTCAGACAGACGTTGCTACTGAGAGGTGAAATGGCGCAGAAAGGAGTTCAGCTGGAGCAGGAAACCTTCTCTTGTTCGATCTGTCTGGATCTACTGAAGGATCCGGTGACTATTCCCTGCGGACACAGCTACTGCATGAACTGTATTAAAACCCACTGGGACAAAGAAGAAGAGAAGAAGATCTACAGCTGCCCTCAGTGTAGGCAGACCTTCACACCGAGGCCTGTCCTGATGAAAAGCACCATGTTAGCAGATTTAGTGGAGGAACTGAAGAAGACTGGACTCCAAGCTGCTCCTGCTGATCACTGCTATGCTGGACCTGAAGATGTGGCCTGTGATGTCTGCACTGGGAGGAAACTGAAAGCCTTCAAGTCCTGTCTGGTGTGTCTGGCCTCTTACTGTGAGAAACACCTCCAGCCTCATTATGACTCAGCTCCGTTCAAGAAACACAAGCTGGTGGAGCCCTCCAAGAAGCTCAAGGAGAAAGAAGAAAGGACTGAGAGGCAGAAAGAGCTGGAGGTGAGTCGACTCAACATCCAGCAGAGGATCCAGGACAGAGAGAAAGATGTGAAGCTGCTCCAACAGGAGGTGGAGGCTGTCAATCACTCTGCTGATAAAGCATTGGAGGACAGTGAGAAGATCTTCACCGAGCTGATCCGTCTCATGGAGAAAAGAAGCTGTGATGTGAAGCAGCAGGTCAGATCCCAGCAGAAAAGTGAAGTGAGTCGAGTCAAAGAGCTTCAGGAGAAGCTGGAGCAGGAGATCACTGAGCTGAAGATTAGAGACGCTGAGCTGAACCTGCTGTCACACACAGAGGATCACAACCAGTTTCTACTCAGCTACCCCTCACTGTCACTGCTCAGTGAATCTACACACTCATCCAGCATCAATATCCATCCTCTGAGCTACTTTGAGGACGTGACGGCGGCTGTGTCAGAAGTCAGAGATAAACTTCAGGACGTTCTGAGAGAGAAATGGACAAACGTCTCACAGACAGTGACTGAAGTGGTTGTTTTACTACCACAACCAGAGCCCAAGACCAGAGCTGGATTCTCAAAATATTCACGAGAAATCACACTGGATCAAAACACAGCAGACACACATCTGTTATTATCTGAGGGGAACAGAAAAGCAACATTTATAAGACAACAACAGTCTTATTCTAGTCACCCAGACAGATTCATTGGATGTTATCAGGTCATGAGCAGAGAGAGTCTGACTGGACGTTGTTACTGGGAGGTGGAGTGGAGAGGGGGAGGAGTTTTTGTTGCAGTCGCATACAAGAGTATCAGGAGAGCAGGGGGGGGGTTGTATGAATGTTGGTTTGGATGGAATGACAAATCTTGGGCATTACGTTGTGACCAAAACAGTTATAGCTTTATATACAACAAAGGCCAAACCCCCGTCTCAGGTCCTCTGTCCTCCAGAGTAGGAGTGTACCTGGATCACAGTGCAGGTATTCTGTCCTTCTACAGCGTCTCTGAAACCATGACTCTCCTCCACAGAGTCCGCACCACATTCACTGAGCCTCTCTATGCTGGACTTAGGCCTTTAGGTTATGGAACCACAGCTGAGTTGTGTAAACTCAAATAGACAGAAGTCATTTAAGGGTTAAATTCTGTGTTTTAACTCTTAAACTTATCTGGTGTCCATCATTGTTGCTGCAGAGCTGATTTTTCTTTTCATGTCTTCACTGCACAGATATCAGCTGTCAATCAAACATTATGGGCGGTACTTTGACCAAAGAACGCATATTACCAAGAAGTGAAAGTCAATTGTTTGTTCCGTTGCAACGTCAGCGGCCAGCAGCAGAGCTACGCTTCCGCCATTTTGGACTGAAAGCGACTACCGGACGCCAGTAAAACGTCCGCCTACAAAGTGACGTACAAATGTAAAAGTAAATTATTTCTGTTCTATTGTCACATTCTATCAAAACGGCCGGTGTTGAACAATAAAATCTGAATATAAGAAGCGTTTTCAGTCCAAAATGGCGGCAGCAGCTGTCGTCAAAAAAGCAGCAGAGTTCCGTCTCTTTGCTTCTTCACTCTTTGCTTTGACATCTTCTCATGAGTTGTTCTGTAAATGTGTGAGTGTCTTCAGGTGGCGCTCCTTCCTGTGTCTGTTTCACTGCTCATGATGATCTTTGTTCACCTCAACTGATATTTCTCTGCATGAAAATGTAAACTTCTCTGTGCTGTAAATGTTTGATGAATATTTGTGTATATATATGTGTGTGTTGTTGTTTCTCTTCCACTGCACGGGTCTTAAAGGAAGGTCTAGTGATTTATTTCTTATCATAGATATTCTGTTCTCACCACTTTTTGTAAAGCTATCTAGAATCACATTTATTTGTTGGGCAGACTAAATGTTGTCATACAAACGAGATACTAAGATGTTTAATGAAACTGTAATTATCATGATCATAATCAATAAGGAAATCATTATTCTCTTTCACATCGCTGAGATTCTGCTCAAACAAACTGATTGTGTGGATGAAAATGAATCTGTACGTGAGATCATTGAACAAGAGTCATTTAACAGACTTTACTGATGGGATGTGTGAACAAACTGAAGGTTTCTATAATCAATAAACAAGAATGAACTAAGTCTTTTCTTCCTGTCTTTTTTCCAGGGTATCATACAAAGCTCCAGGCTGCTTTGGATCAGGATGACGTCCTGAAACTGAACCGTTTTGTCACAAATGCTTCAAAGTAGATCGTTAAAGATGTGAGAAAATGATCATGAAGCCATTTAAATATTTCAGGACAGTTTAGTTTGATAACTCCCTGTTGTCAGTCAGCTGTTTTTAACCAGTAAAAGAAAACTGAACAGAGTTTTTCGTGAAATCACACTGGATCCAAACTTATTTGGTGTTCATGGTATTCGACCTCCAAATCACTATTCCAATGCTTAGTCTGTTTATTTTTTATTTTATTATATATAAGTGTGTTATAATTATGTATGAATCCCAAAATATCCCATGAAATAAGGAATAATTCCACAACATTATTCATATTTAACATTGATTATTTTTAGTTATTCTCAGATGGATTTCGCTGTTTGTTGTGTGTAGAGGTGGCTTTACTTTACTGTTTAATTTCTGGACTACCCCACACTGTCTTCTGTCTGAGTGTCCTGAATAGTGTATATAGAGTAGTCTTTGTCCAAATGAACCCGTAAAAAATTCACAAGTGCATATTTTTCTCTCAGTTTGGGGCTCCGTCCTCACTAGGCCGCCGTTTTTCTCACCCCAAACAGAGCTCTTGGGGATAGAGCGGCCCTGAACGTGCTTCTATCTCTGTATATTGACTGCTGAACACGTGGAGATTTCTCTCAGAAAGCGCCGACTTGGACCACAATAGGTCAGGAGTGCTCAGTTTTTAAAGTGTTCTGAGGATGTTAATCAACCAATCTGACAGCCTGAACTCATTCAGTCAAAATCCAAGCCAAGCTTTCACATCTAGCTGTTAGTCTGAATGTCATCAGGACACTGAGCCATATCACAGTCAGACGCTGAACTAGCAGTCCTGAACCTCGTCATCACCGCTCATCGCTGTCATTGCTGTGAATGCTCATTGTGATCCAGAGATTTCTGTAGAAAATGTGACCGATGGACAGTAGTTCAGACACTGCAGTGAGCTTAATGGAGATTGTCTGACCTCTTGACCTCTTGTAGAAGACATTGCATGGTTTGAAGGACAGAGAACTGCCGTATTGTTGGCATGTGATTGAACGTGCATCATTAATGAACTCCTGGAGTTTGCTCCGGCCACGTGAGCGGTGTTTGGTATTTCCTCAACTTGATCTCAGCATGTCACAAACTTTATCATTTTACAGTTAAACTGTACACTAAAAGATGTTTCTGAAAACACACAGGGATTTTTTTCACTACTGCACTATTATCAGGATATAGTTTTATAAAAAAAAAAAAACATTTCTTAATTTGCTTTAATTCTACCCACTGCTGCTCTAATAGCTAAAAAAAAAAAACTAAGCGTTTTGAAAAGTTAATAACGTTTTTTTGTTTTATTTTGAAAATAAGGATGTCCACCGGAAAGGGCGTGACTTCGGCTCTCTATTAGCTGTGTCATGCATGCACTACTCTCAGGATATAGTTTTATAAAAAATAAAAAAAATATACATTTTTAATCATATTTGCTCTAATTCTACCCACTGCTGCTCTAATAGCTAAAAAAAAAACTAAGCGTTTTGAAAAGTTAATAACGTTTTTTTGTTTTATTTTGAAAATAAGGAGGTCCACCGGAAAGGGCGTGACTTCGGCTCTCTATTAGCTGTGTCATGCATGCACTACTCTCAGGATATAGTTTTATAAAAAATAAATATTTGCCCTAATTCTACCCACTGCTACTCTAATAGCTAAAATAAAAACGTGAAGCGTTTGAAAAGTTAATAATTTTATTTGGAAAGGTATTGCAAGGTTTTTTTTTTTTTTCAGAACTTTATTTTCAACAAAAGACAAGTACAAAAGTATGGGGAATACAATAAACAGTACAAAAAAGAAAAAAAACCAAAAAACTGAATGCCTTAGGAGTTCAGTGTCCATTCATTTCAAGTCTTTTCAGAGTTCAAGAAAATGTAAAAAAAAAAAAAAAAAAAGCGTTTGGAAAATTTAATAACATTTTTTTGTTTTATTTTGAAAGGTATTACCGGAAGACCCCTTTGCCGGAAGCGTTAGCATAACTGCTACCGACGGTTAGCTTGACGCTCCCACAGGTCGCTGTCAGGTTAGTACCTCGTTAAAGTGAGCTAAGTTGAACTGTTAAACTTTAATTTTACTCCGTGTGTTTACTCAAGTAGCTCGCTAGTAACGTTAGTAGCTTTAGCGGCGTATAAACGACGTTACCTGTGGTTTAAGAAGTTCGCTGTTAGAAGCTGAAGTTGGTCTCTTGTCGTTATTTCATGTCTAACCGTTTAAAATCAGTGTGACTGAATTACTGCATGAAGGACTTCATTGATAAAAGGGTTTCTGGTGCTTCACCTTGCAGTATGTAAAGTGGCAGTATGCAACAATTTTTTGGCATAATTTGGCAAATATTCCATAATAACCTTTCAGCATATTGTAATTCAAGTGTTCTGAGAGAAAACTAGACTTCTGCTCCTCCTCATGGCTCTGTTTTCAGGCTTTAGAAAAATCTAGCCCCGTGACGGCAGATTTTGACCAATCACAGGTCATTTCAGAGAGAGAGAGCGTTCGTATTGGCTGTGCTCCGGTCATGTGACCAGAACTTGGCTTCCTTCAACAGATTTTACAATGGCGGCCGCGTCACAAACTTTCTCATTTTACAGCTAAACAGTAACTCCAAGATGATTCTGAGAACATCCGAGGAGAGAAATAGTCATTACAGTAACAGGATATTGATTCATATCTGATCAGCGCTGCCTAGTTTGACCGTTTGGTTGGAGATCGCGAGGGATTGACACCCGGCTCTCATAGACTGCAGCTGGGCAGCGGACCTTGTTGTCCTCCGGTAAGTGAAATCCTTCAGATGCCGTTAGGAGCACCGGAGGACACAGAAGGACACAGAGGAACAGGATTTTTTTCAGGTTACCTGTTTCATGTACTACTGTCACGATATAGTGGCCGTTTTCTAAAAATAACTTTTTTAAATCATATTTGCGCCAATCTCGCATACTGCAGCTTTAATGTCATGTGCAAACCACCAGTCTAGTAGGCTTTGCCCCCCCCCCCCCATGCAATGCCTGGACTATGTGGCTTTCTGGGGGGGTCTGAGAAACAGACTGTGACAGAAAATAGAAAATGCATTCAGTTGGAAAATGCATCATTTTTTTTACAGGAAGCTGTTGCGGGTAAACTATGTCGCAATCATTGGCTGCATGAGTGCAACCCTCATGTATACACTCAAAGCCCCCCCACCCCTCCTCCAGTGTATTTTCTATGATATTTCATATTTATTTGAGTCATTTCCTGCCATTTTTTGACAAATAAAAAGAAGGTTGTTGTTAAAATGGGAATGTGATGTATGACTATAGTAGAAGCTGCAGGTCCAAAGGTCATCCTCCAAGCTGCAGGTGCAGTCACGCTCGTTTGAGTCTGAGCAGCAAACCTGTTTATCTTTAAGTTTGTCTTTCTAGCTAGTTAGCTAGTTAGATGTAGTTAGCTAGCCCCAACTTGTTGCATTAGCTACTAATTTCCCACCAAAATCCCACCATCACAATTAGCAAAACACATAAATAATAGATTTTAAAAAAAGATCAGGAGTTGCTGGATAAAACACATCAGGCAAGATAACGTTTCATTTGGTCATAGTGGTCATAGCAACCTTAGGTTTAATCTCCAGAATCAGCCCAGAGTTGGTAAAAAAACAAAAAAACTGAAGAGTACATGTTAAAGAGTTATCAGTGATGTGAGAGATGCATATCGATGATCACGTTTTAAATCTTCTCAAAGCTGACCGAGACAACTAAGGTAAACCTAAAGTCCATCTCGACCTGAGAAACTCTTCTGCCCTCAGCTTTGAAGATGAGTTCCAGAGTGTCAGGTGATCCGGAGGAAGAGGATGAAGAAGAAGAAGACGAAGAAGAAGAAGAGGAGAGCGTCAACCCGACAGAGGTGAAAATGTGTCAGATAGTGATGCCCTGTCACAGCAACCATCGACAGGAGCTGAGCGTGGGACAGCTGCTCAAGTGGATCGACTCCAGTGCCTGCCTCTCTGGTGAGGTGTGTGTGTGTGTGTGTGTGTGTGTCTGTGTGTGTGTGTGTGTGTGTGTGTGTGATTCAGTAGTCATGTGGTGTGTGTTGAAATGATTTAATTTGTGTCACAGTGTGTTGTAAACCACTGACTAGCTAAACAGGATATGCTGACATGTGTCTGTTTCATATGGGCAGCTGAGAGGCATGCTGGGTGTCCCTGCGTCACCGCCTCCATGGACGACATCCACTTTGAGCACACTATCAGGTAACAGGAAGTGTGTGCGCAGAGGTGTGGGTCCTTCTGAATTGACAGTGTGTGTGTGTATATCATGGGTGTATAATAAGACCTGGATACAACCATGGATGTATTAAGAGAACTGTATACAATGAAAGTTGCTCAGTGGTGCATGAAGACAAAATGGATTGAAAGGTATCCGGATCTTGGGCACATGCACGGTGGCGTCCGCTCGGTTACATGACTCGGTCACGGGGTCACGTCGTCACAGCTCGCGCTCCAGCCTCGGTCTGGGTCTCACGCACATGAACGGAGGAAGGGAAATAACTCGGCTATTAGTGCGTTTTTACAACTTTAAAACCTAATGATCTAAATAAGGACTATTAGAGTGTTCGTACTGGGGAGTTTATTTACCTCAAAAAATTGAGTTACAGACGTCTCTTTCCCAATGTAAGTCTATGGGAAAAAGTATTTTTGGGCCCAATGGCATCACGTGACGGACACGGAAGTTGCAGTACCGCCGTTTGGCCACTACGAAAGTTGGGATCAACGACCCGCGCTCTTCCTGGAGGACTTGGATACAACGCTGCTGCTCAGACTTGTTTCCAATTTCTTTTCAGTGGCCACTCGCGGTATTGCAGCAAAAAATCCGAGACGTCTGTAAAACTGTCACAGGACGCCTCCACCTGCAAACAAGGTTGATTATGACTCTTTCTATTATGATTTTTTGTTCCATGAAGATTTTAAATTTGTAAAACTTTCCTCCAGCCGAGAAAAGCGATTTAAAAAGCCGTTACGTCATCACGATGTAAAGTCTATGGGAACTTGGGAGAAACACTACTGTGCATATTCAGTGTGCCGCATACACCGGTGAGTAAACCCAGAAGCTAGAAAACCTTTTTAGGTGTATACGCCAGGCGAGCAATTCTCATTGGATTGAATGGGCGCCATCTAGTAGGTCCGGTATCCAGTTTTATAATACATCCATGTTTTATATACAGTGTGTACTCATTCTCCCTTTCTGTCTCTCTGTTCAGCGTTGGTCAGGTGGTGAACATCAAGGCAAAGGTCAACAGAGCCTTTAACACCAGCATGGAGGTCAGATAAATTTGCGTTGTGTTCTCACTTATGTTTTACACTCCAACATTTCTACAAAGACGCCAACTCATTCTTTGTGACTTTACCCTTTGAAAATGGCCATGCCGGTTTTTCCTCGCCAAAATTTAGTGGAAATACGGCTCATTTGAGACAAGCTAGTATAACATGGTTGGTATCAATGGATTCATCACGTTTTATAGTTTCATATGATACCAGTATCTTCACTCTAGCTTTAAAACTGAGCCCTAATTCATACCACTATACCCTGCTCAGGATTTGGTGGATACCAAAATAAGAGCTAAAAGAGGGTGAATGTTGGACTTAACACAACACAGACACAACTCCAAATTAATACTTTATGTTGCTCCGTAACAGCTGGATGTGTAAATAAGCAACTTTAGCTAACAAGTTGGCCATATCAACTTAAAAGGTAATGATATGCCAATGTTCATAACCTGTTTCCGCTGCCCACAAGTGGTCAAAAAGAAAATCAGTTATTGTAGGTTTAAGAGCTTGAAGACCTCAGTGAGCGTGAAGTCAAATCACTGCCGGCAGCTTTAAATCTTGTTATTTATTGTTGTTTGCTGAATATATCATATCATATAACCTATGGTCAAAGCATAAGAGTTTGACCGTAGATTGTCCCTGATATATTCCATCCCAGGTGGGCATACAGGTGAGCTGTGAGGACCTGTTCTCTGATCGCCACTGGAGGGTTTGTCACGCCTACGCCACCTTTGTTACCCAGCGCACGAACACAGGAAAAAAGGTAAGGGGTGTGTTGATTTTTTTTTTTTTTTTTTTGCAGTTGAACACTCTGCATTTGTGTGTGTAGGTATTGTTAAAGGCTTTCTGACACTAAGAAGACACATTTACTGACGTTTACTCACAGGTGACCCTGAAGCCCGTTGTACCTCACACTGAGAAGGAGCAGGTTGAATACAGCGTGGCGGCCGAGAGACGGAGGGTCAGGATGTTACACGATGACATCATCAAAGATCTGCTCTCCCACGGGTCCAACCTGCAGGGTAAGTGTGATGCACGCTGCTGCATCACAGCATACAGCAGAGGAAATAGGAGTGTAATCAAATAGTGTGTGTGTGTGTGTGTGTGTGTGTGTGTGTGTGTGTGTGTGTGTGTGTGTCAGCTGACAACTCAGCAGTAGGCAATGCGGTGGCAGCAGAGAAGACCAAGGTGGAGAGTGTTGAACTGGTTCTACCACCACATGCTAACCATCAGGTTAGTTACTTATGTATCTACATCAATCTGCCTCTTTATCTCAGCAATGGGAGGAATCTCCAGTTATTTTCTGACCTTATTAACTTCAGTAAAAAGTTTTTGGTTTGACAACATATATAAACAGCCATCACAAATTCAGGTTTTAATATAATTTCATGCATTTCATCAGTGTTGTGCCATTGTAGTCTTTAGGGGCGAGATGACTGGATCATCATTTCCACTTATCTAAATACCAGGTGAACACATTTGGAGGACAGATCATGGCCTGGATGGTGAACGTAGCTACAATTGCTGCCAGGTACAATCACACACACACATTTGAAGTGCGTTATTTGAATGCATGTTTTTCTTATCGTATAATCTCTCTCTTTCTCTACGCAGTCGTCTGGGTCAGGCCCATCCGACTCTGCGGACCATCGACATGTTCACCTTCATAGGACCTTCTCAGGTTGGAGACAGACTGCTGCTGATGGCTATAGTCAACAACGCCTTCAAAAACAGGTATCGGTGTGTCCAGAATCACCTGTAAAGATACAGAAGACAAGATCAGATAAGACCAAACTGATTTGTGTGGAGAAAACAGGTCACGATAACGGCTCCGTATTAAAAAAAAGTATAATAACAAATAGGTACGTACGTGGGACTTGAAGAGTGATTGTATGTGTGCTGCAGCATGGAGGTGGGGGTGCGAGTTGAAGCCTACCAGGAGGAAGGGCCTAACCGACACATAAACTCTGCCTTCATGACCTTCGAGGTGCTCGACGACCACAGGAAGCCGTGCACGTTACCACGGATACGACCCGAACCCCTGGTGAGTCAGCCAACAGAATGAAACTACCGATGAAGAATGCATTAAGACGTTCTAATTTAGAAAATCCCCTTCAATTATCCTCCATGTTGCGTGTCCATTTGTTTCATCCATCACAATATTGCAAGTATGTTTTTTTTTATGTAACTTTAGCTTACACTTGGTAAGCGATAATGCATGATGAATCTCTGTCTGTCTTTCACTTCCAGGAAGGGGGGAGGAGGTTTCAAGAGGCCATAGCCAGGAAGAAGATCAGATTGGACAGGTAACAGTCTATTCCTGTGAAGAGCACGCACTTTCTTAGCTTTCAAATCCACGTTCTGTGTGTCAGAAGTGATGCGGTTCGTATGATATTTTCAGTTAACTCACTGTAGACATGGTCTACTGGGCCAAAACCGCCAGAAGATACCTCAGTATCAGTGTTTCAGTAGATTTAAATAAATAGATGCATCACCCAGTCATCGTCAAAATGCTTCTAATTGCTCTCCTTTTTTGTTGATTCAGAAAGTACATCATTTCCCGCAAGCAGGGCGAGGTCCCTCTGTCTGTACCCTGGGACCCGAGTAACCAGGTGAGGAGTCACTCAGGACTAGTAACAATGCTGTGATCAAGAACACATTACTATATACTCCACATGGAGAGGAATGGATGCACAGAAACAGCACGCATACGTTTACTGGCTGAACTTATAGATTTTTGGCAAAGCTTTGATTATTATTACTTCCACTACAAATTTTCCTGTGGGACAATAAAGAATATCTTATCTTATCTTATCAATACACCAACTGGTCAACGATGTCACTCGTGTTGGGTCACTAGTATGGCAGTAGTCACTAGTCATTTGATGGATTTCACTTCATTTACAGTCTAAAAATAAGCTTGAAGGCACATTTATGGAGATCAGGGAACATTTATTTTTGCATTTATTTTTAAACAATATAATATATAAATACAATTTAATGTTCCCTTTTATTTAGTTAAGTATTTATTTTGTATTAATTGTTTTACATTTATTTTTGTATTTATTTTTTATTTATTCATTTATTTTGTATTTATATATTATATTGTTTAAAATAAATGCAAAAATAAATGAATAAATGCAAAAATAAATAAGTACATTTAAAAAATAAATGAATAAATTAAAGGGGAAATTAAACAGAAGAGTAAATAAATAAGGGAATTAATACAAAGATAAATAAATAAAGAAGCAAAATAAAACAGAAATATCAATTTGTCACATTTGATCAATCAATTAATGGCTACATTTATTTTTAATATTATTTTTGCTACATTCAATGACATTTATTTATTTATCAAGTCATTTATTAATTATTCATTCATTTTGGATTTTAGCAGGTTCCGTCCTCCTTACAGAACAGGAGGAGGAACATCAGGGCCTAGTATTGACATAGTACCTTCTGCTCCGTGTGCATACTTATGTGTTTGTGTGTGTGTGTTTCCAGGTGTATCTGAGCTATAACAATGTTTCAGCTCTGAAGATGTTGGCTGCTAGAAAGAACTGGCGCCTCAGCTCTGAGAAAGACAAGGTACTGTATCTGCTGGGAGTTTTTGTGTTTTACGTATGAGGGTATTTTATCCCTATGAAGGAGCTGGATGTTTCGTGTGATTATTTGTTCCCAGGTTCGTCTTTACACCCTGGAGCAGAAGTCCATGTTGAGTTTTCGGGTGGAATCGGAGGTGGATGTTCCTGCTCACAGAGCCTTTTGTCTGCTGGCTGACCTAAGCAACAGGGCGAGCTGGGACACACATTATCAGTAATACTTTCACACACACACACAAACACACAAACACACAGACAGACAGGTACACATTTGGAAAGAAATCAATTCAAGCTTGGCAAACTGTCTCTTCACTGCCTGTGTAAAGGTCAGGGTATACTGTATGACCGTAGCTGCCAATCACAACACACGTGTATCTGGAAATCCACAGATTATACATAATCACATGTTAAATTTTAGCCCAAAGTTTCTTGAAAGATATTTGAGTCATCATATTTGATATATGTATATATTTCATATAACTCTAGGAAAGAAATTGAGTACATGTTTTCCCAAAATGTGGTACTATTCCTTTAACAATATAGTCAATATTATTTCACTTTATTTCAAATAAACTACATTTCTATCAACACCCTCATCAGTGGTATCGCTCTGTGTCCTCTCCTAAATCAGGAAATGTGAGCTGATTCACCAGGTGGACGATGACGACTTCCTGTATCGAGTGGTGACCCCAGCAGTGGGTCACGGTGGAGTAGGTTCCCCAACGTCAGCCCATCCGGGTGAAGGGATTCTCCAGGACTTCATCTTGTTGGCTTCCAATAGGAAGCCATGTGGCAGCGGGTGAGTAGAGGTTGTGTATAGATGGTAAACCACAAGTTAAAACTCTCGCGAGACCCGCAGCTCGACGACCTATCCTAACCTCAACCATTTGAGGTCAATGCCTAACCTTAACCATTGGAGGTCAATGCCTAACCTCAACCATTCCAGGTCAATGCCTAACCTCAACCATTTGAGGTCAATGCCTAACCTTAACCATTAGAAGTAAATGCCTAACCTCAACCATTGGAGGTCAATGCCTAACCTCAACCATTGGAGGTCAATGCCTAACCTCAACCATTCCAGGTCAATGCCTAACTTAACCATTGGAGGTCAATGCCTAACTTTAACCATTCCAGGTCAGTGCCTAACCTCAACCAATCAAGGTCAATGCCTAACTTAACCATTGGAGGTCAATGCCTAACTTTAACCATTCGAGGTCAATGCCTAACCTCAACCAATCAAGGTCAATGCCTAACCTCAACCATTGGAGGTCAATGCCTAACCTTAACCATTGGAGGTCAATGCCTAACCTTAACCATTGGAGGTCAATGCCTAACCTCAACCATTGGGAGGCAATGCCTAACCTCAACCATTGGAAGTCAATGCCTAATCTTAACCATCTTGCGAGAGATTCGCAACTTGTGGGTTACCTTCTAGACACGGCCGCCAGTAGAATGACTGTCCGGAAGGTCTAAATGACAGGTCAAAGGTCATACACCTCTATTCTCCAGGATTTACTGGTCGGTTCCTGTTTTTTTTCCTCCTCAGAGATCCATACGTCATCGCACTGCGCTCAGTGTCCCTGCCCACTTACCCCCCCACTGATGGATACAACAGAGGAGAGGTTCTGTGTGCTGGATTTACCATACTGGAGACCAAAAACAACACGTCACAGGTGAGACAAAGATTTTAGCTGATTAAACTGCCGTATTTACATATAATCTTAACAAACTTCCCTATTATTATTATTATTTGGATCTTTTTCCAGATCAGTTACTATAACCAGGCGTCTCCAGAGGTTCTTCCCTACATCTCCACAGATATCGCCGGCCTCTCCTCCACTTTCTACCACAACTTCTGCTCTTGCAGCAAATACCTGACCAGGAACAGACTGCAGTCCATCTCTGAGGTGCAAACCAGCCAATATCAGGCCACGATCACAGACAGTCCCACCTGTGGTACTGAAGGTGATAATCTGTCAGTGGCCCTCCGCAGCACCCAGCTGTAGACAGTCAGTGGTGCTTTCCAGGTCAGTTTACATCCAAAGTGTAGAGGGAGGACAAGCTGTTGTTTTTTTTACAATACGGTACTATTAACACTGTCACGGTGAACAAAAAGTTTACATAAAAAGTAAAAGTTGCTGTTGTTTTTTTTAAACAATGGTATTAGAATAGAAACTCTAAAGATTACAATAAAAGTGAGTAAAGAACAAACGTTGCCTTAGATACTTGAATGCTCACTCTAATATTCAACCAGAGTCTGATGGTAAACATAGACCTGCTTTCAAAATAAAGGCTCATGCAATATTAATTATTGTGTTTTGACACAAATGAAACATTGTGATCTGTGTCACCAATGGTCAGATAATACTTTCTTTATGTTTACAAATCTAAGCTAAGTGTTCATTGAATTGTAAATCTAACCAAGTGTGGGGTTTATAAGAAAATGCAGTGTTCATTTTTTAGAAACACTAACAGTAGCATTAAGTGGTGAGGGAATTGTCTCCTTTGACTGACTACTAGCACAAGGTAACATCTGTCTTTGATTAAAAGAAAAACACTGATGTTTCATAAATTCTTTTATAGGACTTTTAATAAAAAATGTTTTAACAGAATAAATTTGCTGTGTCCTTCCTATCAGAATTCAACTGTAAAATACACAACATAATATAATTAAATGACTGCATTATGCCACTTAATCTTGGAGACATTACTGGCCCAAGTAAAAACTGGCTCAACTCACCCTGTTCCCTTAGCAAAGTTGAATTCCATTACTATTTATATCATAGTATTTAAGTGATCAGTTTGATTACCGTCAATCTCAGCCAGTTTTTTTTTCACACACATAAATGACAACTTGATCGCTGATGACCCAGAGACACCACGTGATACCAACGTCGTTATACTATTGGCTCACAAGCCTTGTTAGAAGTGGGAACCTTTCACAGAGATAAACAAAACGTTCATTTTGGACCCGTCAAACTTTTTATAAAATTTTGTTTTTAGGAAAAGCCATACTTTTTACTTTTTGCTTTCTCTTAAATATTCGTCTAAGTAAAATTATTATTAATAATTCACAATATGCCTTCATTCATGTGATTGATCATATAAGTGTGTCTCTAAAAACTGTTCTTATCTGATATTTTTATGAATGTTTTCTTGAGCTTGGGTGACTTGAAAAGGCATTTTAACCTAATTGATACTACTTGATAAAAGTATGCTCTTGCATGCATCAAAAGTATGCCATCAGAATATTTTCACATAAAGTGTAACCACATAAAATTCATACATACAACAGATACAAGTCCAATTTTAGATTCTATACTATGACTATTTTTTCCACAAAATAAATCTACATACTATACTATGACTTTTTTCATGAAAATTTTCATAAAAAGTCATAGTATAGTATGACAAAAATGTTCATGAAAAAAATTCATAGTATAGCATGTCGAAAAATTTCATGAAAAAAGTCATAGTATAGTATGTCGAAAATTTTCATAAAAAATGTCATAGTATAGTATATAGATTAATTTTGTGGAAAAAAATTCATAGTATAGCATGTCGAAAATTTTCATTAAAAAAGTCATAGTATAGTATGTCGAAAATGTTCATGAAAAAATGTCATAGTATAGTATGCTGAAAATTTTCATGAAAAAAAGTCATAGTATAGTATGTCGAAAATGTTCATGAAAAAAAGTCATAGTATAGCATGTCGAAAATGTTCATGAAAAAAGTCATAGTATAGTATGTCGAAAATTTTCATGAAAAAAAGTCAAAGTATAGTATGTCGAAAATTTTCATGAAAAAAAGTCATAGTATAGTATGTCAAAAATTTTCATGAAAAAAGTCATAGTATAGTATGTCGAAAATGTTCATGAAAAAAAGTCATAGTATAGTATGTCAAAAAATTTCATGAAGAAAAGTCATTGTATAGTATTTCGAAAATTTTCATGAAAAAATTCATAGTATAGCATGTCGAAAATTTTCATTAAAAAAGTCATAGTATAGTATGTCGAAAATGTTCATGAAAAAATGTCATAGTATAGTATGCTGAAAATTTTCATGAAAAAAAGTCATAGTATAGTATGTCGAAAATGTTCATGAAAAAAAGTCATAGTATAGCATGTCGAAAATGTTCATGAAAAAAGTCATAGTATAGTATGTCGAAAATTTTCATGAAAAAAAGTCAAAGTATAGTATGTCGAAAATTTTCATGAAAAAAAGTCATAGTATAGTATATCGAAAATTTTCATGAAAAAAGTCATAGTATAGTATGTCGAAAATGTTCATGAAAAAAAGTCATAGTATAGTATGTCGAAAATTTTCATGAAAAAATGTCATTGTATAGTATTTCGAAAATTTTCATGAAAAATTTCATAGTATAGTATGTCGAAAATTTTCATGAAAAAATGTCATAGTATAGTATGTTGAAAGTTTTCATGAAAAAATGTCATAGTATAGTATGTCGAAAATTTTCATGAAAGAAGTCATAGTATAGTATGTCGATTAATTTTGTGGAAAAAAAGTCATAGTATAGTATGTCGATTAATTTTGTGGAAAAAAAGTCATAGTATAGTATGTCGATTAATTTTGGCGAAAAAAAGTCATAGTATAGTATGTCGATTAATTTTCATGAAAAAATGTCATAGTATAGTATGTCGAAAATTTTCATGAAAAAATGTCATAGTATAGTATGTCGAAAATTTTCATGAAAAAATGTCATAGTATAGTATGTCAAGTTTTCATGAAAAAATGTCATAGTATAGTATGTCGAAAATCTTCATGAAAAATGTCATAGTATAGTATGTAAATTAATTTTGTGGAATAAAAAGTCATAGTATAGTATGTCGAAAATTTTCATGAAAAAAAGTCATAGCATAGTATGTCGAAAATTTTCATGAAAAAAAGTCATAGTATAGTATGTCGAAAATTTTCATGAAAAAAGTCATAGTATAGTATGTCGAAAATTTTCATGAAAAAAAGTCATAATATAGTATGTCGAAAATTTTCATGAAAAAAAGTCATAGTATAGTATGTCAAATTTTCATGAAAAAAAGTCATAGTATAGTATGTAGATTTATTTTGTGGAAAAAAAGTCATAGTATAGTATGTCGATTAATTTGGCGAAAAAAAGTCATAGTATAGTATGTCGATTAATTTTCATGAAAAAATGTCATAGTATAGTATGTCGAAAATGTTCAGGAAAAAATGTCATAGTATAGTATGTCGAAAATGTTCAGGAAAAAATGTCATAGTATAGTATGTCGAAAATTTTCATGAAAAAATGTCATAGTATGTCGAAAATTTTCATGGAAAAAGTCATAGTACAGCATGTCGAAAATTTTCATGAAAAAATGTCATAGTATAGTATGTCGAAAGTTTTCATGAAAAAATGTCATAGTATAGTATGTCGAAAATTTTCATGAAAAAAGTCATAGTATAGTATGTCGAAAATGTTCATGAAAAAAGTCATAGTATAGTATGTCGAAAATTTTCATGAAAAAATGTCATAGTATAGTATGTCGAAAATTTTCATAAAAAAAGTCATAGTATAGTATGTCGAAAATGTTCATGAAAAAAGTCATAGTATAGTATGTCGAAAATTTTCATGAAAAAATGTCATAGTATAGTATGTCGAAAATTTTCATAAAAAAATGTCATAGTATAGTATGTAAATTAATTTTGTGGAATAAAAAGTCATAGTATAGTATGTTGAAAATTTTCATGAAAAAAGTCATAGTATAGTATGTCGAAAATTTTCATGAAAAAAGTCAAAGTATAGTATGTCGAAAATGTTCATGAAAAAAAGTCATAGTATAGATGTCAAAAAATTTCATGAAGAAAAGTCATAGTATAGTATGTCGAAAATTTTCATGAAAAAATGTCATAGTATAGTATGTCGAAAACTTTCATGAAAAATGTCATAGTATAGTATGTAAATTAATTTTGTGGAATAAAAAGTCAAAGTATAGTATGTCGAAAATTTTCATGAAAAAAAGTCAAAGCATAGTATGTCGAAAATTTTCATGAAAAAAGTCATAGTATAGTATGTCGAAAATTTTCATGAAGAAAAGTGGTATAGTATGTCGAAAATTTTCATGAAAAAAGTCATAGTATAGTATGTCGAAAATTTTCATGAAAAAAAGTCATAGTATAGTATGTTGAAAATTTTCATGAAAAAAAGTCATAGTATAGTATGCCAAATTTTCATGAAAAAAAGTCATAGTATAGTATGTCGAAAATTTTCATGAAAAATTTCATAGTATAGTATGTAGATTTATTTTGTGGAAAAAAAGTCATAGTATAGTATGTCGATTAATATGGCGAAAAAAAGTCATAGTATAGTATGTCGATTAATTTTCATGAAAAAATGTCATAGTATAGTATGTCGAAAATGTTCAGGAAAAAATGTCATAGTATAGTATGTCGAAAATTTTCATGAAAAAATGTCATAGTATAGTATGTCGAAAATTTTCATGAAAAAATGTCATAGTATAGTATGTAAATTAATTTTGTGGAATAAAAAGTCATAGTATAGTATGTCGAAAATTTTCATGAAAAAAGTCATAGTATAGTATGTCGAAAATTTTCATGAAAAAAGTCATAGTATAGTATGTCGAAAATTTTCATGAAAAAAGTCATAGTATAGTATGTCGAAAATTTTCATGAAAAAAGTCATAGTATAGTATGTCGAAAAATTTTCATGAAAAAAGTCATAGTATAGTATGTCGAAAATTTTCATGAAGAAAAGTCATAGTATAGTATGTCGAAAATTTTCATGAAAAAAGTCATAGTATAGTATGTCGAAAATTTTCATGAAAAAAAGTCATAGTATAGTATGTCGAAAATTTTCATGAAAAAAAGTCATAGTATAGTATGTCAAATTTTCATGAAAAAAAGTCATAGTATAGTATGTAGATTTATTTTGTGGAAAAAAAGTCATAGTATAGTATGTCGATTAATTTGGCGAAAAAAAGTCATAGTATAGTATGTCGATTAATTTTCATGAAAAAATGTCATAGTATAGTATGTCGAAAATGTTCAGGAAAAAATGTCATAGTATAGTATGTCGAAAATTTTCAGGAAAAAATGTCATAGTATAGTATGTCGAAAATTTTCATGAAAAAATGTCATAGTATAGTATGTCGAAAATTTTCATGAAAAAAGTCATAGTACAGTATGTCGAAAATTTTCATGAAAAAAGTCATAGTATAGTATGTCAAAACATTTCATGAAAAAAGTCATAGTATAGTATGTCGAAAATTTTCATGAAAAAAGTCAGTATAGTATGTCGAAAATTTTCATGAAAAAAGTCATAGAATAGAATGTCGAAAAATGTCCTGAAAACAAGTCATAGTTTAGAATGTCAAAAATGTTCATGAAAAAAGTCATAGTATAGTATGTTGAACATTTTTATGAAATAATGTCATAGTATAGTATGTCGAAAATTTTCATGAAAAAATGTCATAGTATAGTATTTTGAAAATTTTCATGAAAAAATGTCATACTATACTATGTAAATTAATTTTGTGGAATAAAAAGTCATAGTATAGTATGTCGAAAATTTTCATGAAAAAAGTCATAGTATAGTATGTCGAAAATTTTCATGAAAAAAGTCATAGTATAGTATGTCGAAAATGTTCATGAAAAAAGTCATAGTATAGATGTCAAAAATTTCATGAAGAAAAGTCATAGTATAGTATGTCGAAAATTTTCATGAAAAAAGTCATAGTATAGTATGTCGAAAATTTTCATGAAAAAAGTCATAGTATAGTATGTCGAATTAATTTTCATGAAAAAAAGTCATAGTATAGTATGTCGAAAAAAGTCATAGTATAGTATGTCGAAAATTTTCATGGAAAAAAGTCATAGTATAGTATGTCGAAAATTTTCATGAAAAAAGTCATAGTATAGTATGTCGAAAATTTTCATGAAAAAATGTCATAGTATAGTATGTAAATTAATTTTGTGGAAAAAAAGTCATAGTATAGTATGTCGAAAATTTTCATGAAAAAAAGTCATAGTATAGTATGTCGAAAATTTTCATGAAAAAAGTCATAGTATAGTATGTCGAAAATTTTCATGAAAAAATGTCATAGTATAGTATGTCGAAAATTTTCATGAAAAAATGTCATAGTAAAGTATGTCGAAATTTTCATGAAAAAAAGTCATAGTATAGTATGTCGAAAATTTTCAGGAAAAAATGTGATAGTATACTATGTCGAAAATTTTCATGAAAAAAGTCATAGTATAGTATGTCGAAATTTTCATGAAAAAAGTCATAGTATAGTATGTCGAAAATTTTCATGAAAAAAAGTCATAGTATAGTATGTCGAAATTTTGAAAAGTCATAGTATAGTATGTCGAAAATTTTCATGAAAAAAGTCATAGTATAGTATGTCGAAAATTTCATGAAAAAAGTCATAGTATAGTATGTCGAAAATTTTTCATGAAGAAAAAGTCATAGTATAGTATGTCGAAAATTTTTCATGAAAAAAAGTCATAGTATAGTATGTCGAAAATTTTCATGAAAAAAGTCATAGTATAGTATGTCGAAAATTTTCATGAAAAAAAGTCATAGTATAGTATGTCGAAAATTTTCATGAAAAAAAGTCATAGTATAGTATGTCGAAAATTTTCATGAAAAAAGTCATAGTATAGTATGTCGATTAATTTCATGAAAAAATGTCATAGTATAGTATGTCGAAAATTTTCATGAAAAAATGTCATAGTATAGTATGTCGAAAATTTTCATGAAAAAAAGTCATAGTATAGAATTTCGAAAATTTTCATGGAAAAAAAGTAATTGTACAGTATGTCGAAAATTTTCATGAAAAAATGTCATAGTATAGTATGTCGAAAATTTTTATGAAAAAAAGTCATAGTATAGTATGTCGATTAATTTTGTGAAAAAAAGTCATAGTATAGTATGTCGAAAATTTTCATGAAAAAAGTCATAGTATAGTATGTCGAAAATTTTCATGAAAAAAGTCATAGTATAGTATGTCGATAATTTTCATGAAAAAAAGTCATAGTATAGTATGTCGAAAATTTTCATGAAAAAAGTCATAGTATAGTATGTCGAAAATTTTCATGAAAAAAAGTCATAGTATAGTATGTCGAAAATTTTCATGAAAAAAAGTCATAGTATAGTATGTCGAAAATTTCATGAAAAAAGTCATAGTATAGTATGTCGAAAATTTTCATGAAAAAAGTCATAGTATAGTATGTCGAAAATTTTCATGAAAAAAGTCATAGTATAGTATGTCGAAAATTTTCATGAAAAAAAGTCATAGTATAGTATGTCGAAAATTTTCATGAAAAAAAGTCATAGTATAGTATGTCGAAAATTTTCATGAAAAAAGTCATAGTATAGTATGTCGAAAATTTTCATGAAAAAAGTCATAGTATAGTATGTCGAAAATTTTCATGAAAAAAGTCATAGTATAGTATGTCGAAAATGTTCATGAAAAGAAAGTCATAGTATAGAATGTCAAAAAATTTCATGAAAAAAAGTCATAGTACAGTATGTCGATTAATTTTGTGGAAAAAAAGTCATAGTATAGTATGTCGATTAATTTTGTGGAAAAAAAGTCATAGTATAGTATGTCGATTAATTTTCATGAAAAAAAGTCATAGTATAGTATGTCAAATTTTCATGAAAAAAAGTCATAGTATAGTATGTCGAAAATTTTCATGAAAAATGTCATAGTATAGTATGTCGATTAATTTTCATGAAAAAAAGTCATAGTATAGTATGTAGATTAATTTGTGCGAAAAAAAGTCATAGTATAGTATGTCGAAAATTTTCATGAAAAAAGTCATAGTATAGTATGTCGAAAATTTTCATGAAAAATGTCATAGTATAGTATGTAGATTTATTTTGTGGAAAAAAAGTCATAGTATAGTATGTCGAAAATTTTCATGAAAGAAGTCATAGTATAGTATGTCGATTAATTTTGTGGGAAAAAAAAACTCATAGTATAGTATGTCAAATTTTCATAAAAAAGTCATAGTCTAGTATGTAGATTAATTTGTGGAATAAAAAGTCATAGTATAGAATGTCAAAAATTTTCATGAAGAAAAAGTCATAGTATAGTATGTCGAAAATTTTCATGAAAAAATGTCAGTTTTCGTATATCGAAAATTTTCATGAAAAAAGTCATAGTATAGTATGTCGAAAATGTTCATGAAAAAAGTCATAGTATAGTATGTCGAAAATTTTCATGAAAAAAGTCATAGTATAGTATGTCGAAAATGTTCATGAAAAAAAGTCAGTATAATATGTCGAAAATTTTCATGAAAAAATGTCATAGTATAGTATGTAAATTAATTTTGTGGAATAAAAAGTCATAGTATAGTATGTCGAAAGTTTTCATGAAAAAAAGTCATAGTATAGTATGTCGAAAATTTTCATGAAAAAATGTCATAGTATAGTATGTCGAAAATTTTCATGAAAAATGTCATAGTATAGTATGTAGATTTATTTTGTGGAAAAAAAGTCATAGTATAGTATGTCGAAAATTTTCATGAAAGAATTCATAGTATAGTATGTCGATTAATTTTGTGGGAAAAAAAAACTCATAGTATAGTATTTCGAAAATTTTCATAAAAAAGTCATAGTATATTATGTAGATTAATTTGTGGAATAAAAAGTCATAGTATAGAATGTCAAAAATTTTCATGAAAAAAAAGGCATAGTATAGTGTGTCGAAAATTTTCATGAAAAAATGTCAGTTTTCGTATGTCGAAAATTTCATGAAAAAATGTCATAGTATAGTATGTCGAAAATTTTCATGAAAAAAGTCATAGTATAGTATGTCGAAAATGTTCATGAAAAAAGTCAGTATAGTATGTCGAAAATTTTCATGAAAAAAAGTCATAGTATATATCGCATGTCAAAAATGTTAATGAAAAAAGTCATAGTATAGTATGTAGAAATTTTCATGAAAAAAGTCATAGTATAGTATATCGAAAATTTTCATGAAAAAAAGTAATAGTATAGTATGTCAAAAATATTCATGAAAAAAAGTCATAGTATAGTATGTCGATTTAATTTTGTGGAAAAAAAAAAAACTCAGTATAGTATGTCGAAAATTTTCATAAAGAAAGTCATAGTATAGTATGTAGATTAATTTTGTCGAATAAAAAGTCACAGTATAGAATGTCAAAAATATTCATGAAAAAATAGACTTAGTATAGTATGTTGAAAAATTTCATGAAAGAAGTCATAGTATAGTATGTAGATTAATTTTGTGGAAAAAATGTCATAGCATAGTATGTCGAAAATTTTCATGAAAAAAAGTCATAGTATAGTATGTCTATTAATTTTGTGGAAAAAAGGTCATAGTATAGTATGTCGAAAAAGTAATTGTATAGTATGTCGAAAAAAAGTAAGTAAAAAATGTCATAGTATAGTGTGTCGAAAATGTAATAGTATAGTATGTTAAAAAAGTCATAGTATAGTATGTCGAAAAAAAGTTAATTAAAAATGTCATAGTATAGTATGTCGAAAATGTTATGAAAAAAAAGTCATACTATAGTATGTCGAAAATTTTATGAAAAAAAAGTCATAGTATAGTATGTCGAAAATTTTATGAAAAAAAAGTCATAGTATAGTATGTCAAAAATGTTATGAAAGCAAAGTCATAGTATAGTATGTCGAAAATGTTATGAAAAAAAGTCATAATATAGTATGTCGAAAATTTCGTGAAAAAAAAGTCATAGTATAGTATGTCGAAAATGTCTTAGTACAGTATGTCAAAACGGTCATAGTATAGTATGTCAAAAAAAATGTAGAAAAAAATGTCATAGTATAAAAAGTAAACTTTTAATCAGAAAAGTCATAGGATAGTATGTAGATTAATGCTGTGGAAAAAAAACTCATAGTTTAGAATGTCGAAAATTTTCATGAAAAAAATGTCAGTATAGAATGTCGAAAATTTTAATGGGAAACGTCATAGTATAGTATGTAGATTAATTTCGTGGAAAAAAAAATCATGTCAAAAATTTTCATGAAAAAAAAAAGTCATACTATAGTGTGTCGAAAATTTTCATGAAAAAATGTCATAGTATAGAATGTCGAAAATTTTAATGGGAAACGTCATAGTATAGTATGTAGATTAATTTCGTGGAAAAAAAACTCATGTCAAATTTTCATGAAAAAAAAAAAGTCATACTATAGTGTGTCGAAAATTTTCATGAAAAAATGTCATAGTATAGAATGTCGAAAATTTTAATGGGAAACGTCATAGTATAGTATGTAGATTAATTTCGTGGAAAAAAAACTCATGTTGAAAATTTTCATGAAAAAAAAAAGTCATACTATAGTGTGTCGAAAATTTTCATGAAAAAATGTCATAGTATAGAATGTCGAAAATTTTAATGGGAAACGTCATAGTATAGTATGTAGATTAATTTCGTGGAAAAAAAACTCGTCAAATTTTCATGAAAAAAAAAAAGTCATACTATAGTGTGTCGAAAATGTTCATGAAAAAATGTCATAGTATAGAATGTCGAAAATTTTAATGGGAAACGTCATAGTATAGTATGTAGATTAATTTCGTGGAAAAAAAACTAATGTTGAAAATTTTCATGAAAAAAAAAAGTCATACTACAGTGTGTCTAAAATTTTCATGAAAAAATGTCATAGTATAGAATGTCAAAAATTTTAATTGGAAACGTCATAGTATAGTATGTAGATTAATTTCGTGGAAAAAAAACTCGTCAAATTTTCATGAAAAAAAAAAAGTCATACTATAGTGTGTCGAAAATGTTCATGAAAAAATGTCATAGTATAGAATGTCGAAAATTTTAATGGGAAACGTCATAGTATTGTATGTAGATTAATTTCGTGGAAAAAAAACTAATGTCGAAAATTTTCATGAAAAAAAAAAAGTCATACTATAGTGTGTCGAAAAATTTCATGAAAAAATGTCATAGTATAGAATGTCGAAAATGTTATGAAAAAAAAGTCATACTATAATATGTCGAAAATTTTATGAAAAAAAAGTCATAGTATAGTATGTCGAAAATTTTATGAAAAAAAAGTCATAGTATAGTATGTCAAAAATGTTATGAAAGCAAAGTCATAATATAGTATGTCGAAAATTTCGTGAAAAAAAAGTCATAGTATAGTATGTCGAAAATGTCATAGTACAGTATGTCAAAACGGTCATAGTATAGTATGTCAAAAAAAATTTAGAAAAAAATGTCATAGTATAAAAAGTAAACTTTTAATCAGAAAAGTCATAGGATAGTATGTAGATTAATGTTGTGGAAAAAAAACTCATAGTTTAGAATGTCGAAAATTTTCATGAAAAAAATGTCAGTATAGAATGTCGAAAATTTTAATGGGAAACGTCATAGTATAGTATGTAGATTAATTTCGTGGAAAAAAAACTAATGTCGAAAATTTTCATGAAAAAAAAAAAGTCATACTATAGTGTGTCGAAAATTTTCATGAAAAAATGTCATAGTATAGAATGTCGAAAATTTTAATGGGAAACGTCATAGTATAGTATGTAGATTAATTTCATGGAAAAAAAACTCATGTCGAAAATTTTCATGAAAAAAAAAAAGTCATACTATAGTGTGTCGAAAATTTTCATGAAAAAATGTCATAGTATAGAATGTCGAAAATTTTAATGGGAAACGTCATAGTATAGTATGTAGATTAATTTCGTAGAAAAAAAACTCATGTCGAAAATTTTCATGAAAAAAAAAAGTCATACTATAGTGTGTCGAAAATTTTCATGAAAAAATGTCATAGTATAGAATGTCGAAAATTTTAATGGGAAACGTCATAGTATAGTATGTAGATTAATTTCGTGGAAAAAAAACTCATGTCGAAAATTTTCATGAAAAAAAAAAAGTCATACTATAGTGTGTCGAAAATTTTCATGAAAAAATGTCATAGTATAGAATGTCGAAAATTTTAATGGGAAACGTCATAGTATAGTATGTAGATTAATTTCGTGGGAAAAAAACTCATGTCGAAAATTATATTGAAAAAAAAAAAGTAATACTATAGTGTGTCGAAAATTTTCATGAAAAAATGTCATAGTATAGAATGTCGAAAAGTTTAATGGGAAACGTCATAGTATAGTATGTAGATTAATTTCGTGGAAAAAAAACTCATGTCGAAAATTTTCATGAAAAAAAAAGTCATACTATAGTGTGTCGAAAATTTTCATGAAAAAATGTCATAGTATAGAATGTCGAAAATTTTAATGGGAAACGTCATAGTATAGTATGTAGATTAATTTCGTGGGAAAAAAACTCATGTCGAAAATTTTCATGAAAAAAAAAAGTCATACTATAGTGTGTCGAAAATTTTCATGAAAAAATGTCATAGTATAGAATGTCGAAAATTTTAATGGGAAACGTCATAGTATAGTATGTAGATTAATTTCATGGAAAAAAAACTAATGTCGAAAATTTTCATGAAAAAAAAAAGTCATACTATAGTGTGTTGAAAATTTTCATGAAAAAATGTCATAGTATAGAATGTCGAAAATTTTAATGGGAAACGTCATAGTATAGTATGTAGATTAATTTCGTGAAAAAAAAACTCATGTCGAAAATTTTCATGAAAAAAAAAAAGTCATACTATAGTGTGTCGAAAATTTTCATGAAAAAATGTCATAGTATAGAATGTCGAAAATTTTAATGGGAAACGTCATAGTATAGTATGTAGGTTAATTTCGTAGAAAAAAAACTCATGTCGAAAATTTTCATGAAAAAAATGTCATAGTATAGAATGTCGAAAATTTTCATGAAAAAATGTCATAGTATAGTATGTCGAAAATGTTCATGAAAAAATGTCATAATATAGTATGTAAATTAATTTTTTGGAATAAAAACTCATAATATAGAATGTCGACATTTTTCATGAAAAAAAAGTAATAGTATAGTATGTCGAAAAATTTCATGAAAAAAGTCATAGTATAGTATGTAGATTAATTTTGTGGAAAAAAAGTCATAGTTTAGTATGTCAAAAATTTTCATAAAAAAAGTCATATTATAGTATATCAAATTTTCATGAAAAAATGTCATATTATAGTATGTAGATTAATTTTGTGGAATAAAAAGTCATAGTATAGATTGTCAAAAATGTTCATGAAAAAATGTCATAGTATAGTATGTCGAAAATTTTCATGAAAAAAAGTCATAGTATAGTATGTAGATTAATTTTGTCGAATAAAAAGTCATAGTATAGAATGTAGATTAGTTTTTGTGGAAAAAAAAGTCATAATATAGAATGTCGAATTTTTTCATGAAAAAAAAGTCATAGTATAGAACATATCGACATACTATGCTATGACTTTTTTTTCCCCAAAATTAATCGACATACTATACTGTGACTTTTTTCATGAAAATTTCAAACATACTATACTATGACTTTTTTTCATGAAATTTTTCGACATTGTATGTCGAAAAAATTAAAAAAAAATCATAGAACATGAAAATGTGTGAAAGAAAGAAAGAACTGATAAGTATATGAGCCCTTGTTCATTATCAATGTACACTAATAAGGCACAAAAACTCAATGAAGTACATATTCAGAATGACAATATTTTTATTTAGTGAGCTCTCACAGTTGCAAGAACAAACAGATGGATGGAGTCAGTGTGTTAAAAATGATTTTTGTGGTTTCAATCTGTTGAATTTATCCAGACAATGTAACATGTTGTTAACCAGAGCATTGACTGTTTGAAACGAGGATATTCTGGTAAGACATTGGTTTAAATCCAAGACACACACACATACAAATATACTTGACTGATGACTCATTGCTCAGACACGCGCACGCACACACACACAGACAGACACACACACACACACAGGAGGTACTGTATGTAGTCCTACACAGCTCCGTGCAGGTACAAGGCCAGGAACTTGCTGAATGCTTCAGGCTTGTATCCTGCCAGACCAGCTGGAACCTGCAGGGAGACACACAGCAACCAATCAGAAAAACTCAAACTTTCCTTTCATTTTCTCTGTCTTCCTATCTCAGTTATTAGAAAATACACATTCAGTGTATTCATGGAGATGAGAAACAGTGAATGAAAAAATCACCGTATAGTATGTCGAAAATTTTCGTGAAAAAATGTCATAGTATAGTATGTCGAAAATGTTCATGAAAAATGTCATAGTATAGTATGTCGATTAATTTTGTGGGTTAGGGTTAGGGTCATGAAAATTTTCGACATAATATACTGTGAGTTTTTTTTCCACAAAATAAATCGACACTCTTTACTATAACTTTTTTTTCATGAAAATTTTCGACATACTATACTATGACTTTTTTTCACAAAATTTATCATCATACTATGACATTTTTTCATGAACTATACTATGACTTTTTTTCATGGAAATTGTCGACATACTATAGTATGACTTTTTTTTTCACAAAATTAATCGACATACTATACTATGACTTTTTTCATGAAAATTTTCGACATACTGTACTATGACATTTTTTCATGAAAATTTTTGACATTCTATACTATGACTTTTTTTTCATGAAAATTTTCGACATACTATACTATGATTTTTTTTCATGAAAATTTACGACATACTATGACTTTTTTTCCACAAAATTAATCTACATACTATACTATGACTTTTTTCATGAAAATTTTCGACATACTATACTGTGATTTTTTTTTCATGAAAATTTTCGACATACTATACTATGACTTTTTTTCAGGAAAATCTTCGACATACTATACTATGAGTTTTTTTTTTTTTTTCCACAAAATGAATCGACATACTATACTATGACATTTTTTCATGAAAATTTGAAATACTATACTATGATTTTTTTTCATGAAAATTTTCGAAATACTTTACTTTGACTTTTTTTTCCACAAAATTTCAACATACTATACTATGACATTTTTTCATGAAAATTTTCGACATACTATACTATGACTTTTTTTCATAAAAATCTTCGACATACTATACTATGACTTTTTTTTCTACAAAATGAATCGACATACTATACTATGACATTTTTTCATGAACATTTTCGACATACTATACTATGACTTTTTTTCAAGAAAATTTTCGACATACTATACTATGACTTTTTTTCATGAAAATCTTCGGCATACTATACTATGACTTTTTTTCATGAAAATTTTCGATATACTATACTATGATTTTTTTTCATGAAAATGTTCGACATACTATACTATGACTTTTTTTTACCAAAAAAATGAAGACATACTATACTATGACTTCTTTCATAAAAATTTTCAATATACTATACTATGACTTCTTTCATAAAAATTTTCGACATACTATACTATGATTTTTTTTCATGAAAATTTACGACATACTATGACTTTTTTTTACCAAAAAATTAATCGACATACTATACTATGACTTTTCATGAACATTTTCGACATACTATACTATGATTTTTTTTCATGAAAATTTTCGACGTGCTATACTATGACTTTTTGTTATGAAAATTTTCGACATACTATGACTTTTTTTCCACAAAATTAATCGACATACTATACTATGACTTTTTTCATGAAAATTTTCGACATACTATACTATGATTTTTTTTTCATGAACATTTTCGACATACTTTACTATGACTTTTTTTTCCACAAAATTTCGACATACTATACTATGAGTTCTTTTTCTACAAAATTAATCGACATACTATACTATGAATTTTTTTCATGAAAATTTTCGACATTCTATACTATGACTTTTTTTCATGAAACTTTTCGACATACTATACTATGACTTTTTTTCAGGAAAATCTTCGACATACTATACTATGACTTTTTTTTTTTTTTTCCACAAAATGAATCGACATACTATACTATGACATTTTTTCATGAAAATTTGAAATACTATACTATGATTTTTTTTCATGAAAATTTTCGAAATACTTTACTTTGACTTTTTTTTCCACAAAATTTCAACATACTATACTATGACATTTTTTCATGAAAATTTTTGACATACTATACTATGACTTTTTTTCATAAAAATCTTCGACATACTATACTATGACTTTTTTTCATGAAAATCTTCGGCATACTATACTATGACTTTTTTTCATGAAAATTTTCGATATACTATACTATGATTTGTTTTCATGAAAATGTTCGACATACTATAATATGACTTTTTTTTACCAAAAAAATGAAGACATACTATACTATGACTTCTTTCATAAAAATTTTCGATATACTATACTATGATTTTTTTTCATGAAAATGTTCGAAATACTTTACTTTGACTTTTTTTACAACAAAATTTCAACATACTATACTATGACATTTTTTCATGAAAATTTTCGACATACTATACTATAACTTTTTTTCATAAAAATCTTCGACATACTATACTATGACTTTTTTTTCTACAAAATGAATCGACATACTATACTATGACATTTTTTCATGAAAATTTTCGACATACTATACTATGACTTTTTTTCAAGAAAATTTTCGACATACTATACTATGACTTTTTCTCATGAAAATCTTCGGCATACTATACTATGACTTTTTTTCATGAAAATTTTCGATATACTATACTATGATTTTTTTTCATGAAAATGTTCGACATATACTATGACTTTTTTTTACCAAAAAAATGAAGACATACTATACTATGACTTCTTTCATAAAAATTTTCGATATACTATACTATGATTTTTTTTCATGAAAATGTTCGACATACTATACTATGACTTTTTTTTACCAAAAAAATTAAGACATACTATACTATGACTTCTTTCATAAAAATTTTCGACATACTATACTATGATTTTTTTTCATGAAAATTTACGACATACTATGACTTTTTTTTACCAAAAAATTAATCGACATACTATACTATGACTTTTCATGAACATTTTCGACATACTATACTATGATTTTTTTTCATGAAAATTTTCGACGTGCTATACTATGACTTTTTGTTATGAAAATTTTCGACATACTATGACTTTTTTTCCACAAAATTAATCGACATACTATACTATGACTTTTTTCATGAAAATTTTCGACATACTATACTATGATTTTTTTTTCATGAAAATTTTCGACATACTTTACTATGACTTTTTTTTCCACAAAATTTCGACATACTATACTATGAGTTCTTTTTCTACAAAATTAATCGACATACTATACTATGATTTTTTTTCATGAAAATTTTCGACGTGCTATACTATGACTTTTTGTTATGAAAATTTTCGACATACTATGACTTTTTTTCCACAAAATTAATCGACATACTATACTATGACTTTTTTCATAAAAATCTTCGACATACTATACTATGACTTTTTTTTCTACAAAATGAATCGACATACTATACTATGACATTTTTTCATGAAAATTTTCGACATACTATACTATGACTTTTTTTCAAGAAAATTTTCGACATACTATACTATGACTTTTTCTCATGAAAATCTTCGGCATACTATACTATGACTTTTTTTCATGAAAATTTTCGATATACTATACTATGATTTTTTTTCATGAAAATGTTCGACATATACTATGACTTTTTTTTACCAAAAAAATGAAGACATACTATACTATGACTTCTTTCATAAAAATTTTCGATATACTATACTATGATTTTTTTTCATGAAAATGTTCGACATACTATACTATGACTTTTTTTTACCAAAAAAATTAAGACATACTATACTATGACTTCTTTCATAAAAATTTTCGACATACTATACTATGATTTTTTTTCATGAAAATTTACGACATACTATGACTTTTTTTTACCAAAAAATTAATCGACATACTATACTATGACTTTTCATGAACATTTTCGACATACTATACTATGATTTTTTTTCATGAAAATTTTCGACGTGCTATACTATGACTTTTTGTTATGAAAATTTTCGACATACTGTGACTTTTTTTCCACAAAATTAATCGACATACTATACTATGACTTTTTTCATGAAAATTTTCGACATACTATACTATGATTTTTTTTTCATGAAAATTTTCGACATACTTTACTATGACTTTTTTTTCCACAAAATTTCGACATACTATACTATGAGTTCTTTTTCTACAAAATTAATCGACATACTATACTATGAATTTTTTTCATGAAAATTTTCGACATTCTATACTATGACTTTTTTTCATGAAACTTTTCGACATACTATACTATGACTTTTTTTCAGGAAAATCTTCGACATACTATACTATGACTTTTTTTTTTTTTTTCCACAAAATTAATCGACATACTATACTATGAATTTTTTTCATGAAAATTTTCGACATTCTATACTATGACTTTTTTTCATGAAACTTTTCGACATACTATACTATGACTTTTTTTTCAAAAAAAATTAGACATACTATACTATGACTTTTTCATAAAAATTTTCGACATACTATACTATGATTTTTTTCATGAAAATTTACACATACTATGATTTTTTTTTCAAAAATTTCGACATACTATACTATGACTTTTCAAAATTTTCGAATACTATACTGATTTTTTTCATGAAAATTTTCGACTCTATACTATGACTTTTTTATGAAAATTTTCGACATACTATGACTTTTTTTCCACAAATTAATCGACATACTATACTATGACTTTTTTCATGAAAATTTTCGACATACTATACTATGATTTTTTTTTCATGAAAATTTTCGTAATACTTTACTATGAATTTTTTTTCCATAAAATTTCGACATACTATACTATGATTCTTTTCTACAAAATTAATCGACATACTATACTATGATTTTTTTCATGAAAATTTTCGACATTCTATACAATGCCATTTTTTTCATAAAAATTTTCGATATACTATACTATGATTTTTTTTCATGAAAATGTTCGACATACTATACTATGACTTTTTTTTACCAAAAAAATTAAGACATACTATACTCTGACTTCTTTCATAAAAATTTTCGACATACTATACTATGATTTTTTTTCATGAAAATTTACGACATACTATGACTTTTTTTTACCAAAAAATTAATCGACATACTATACTATGACTTTTCATGAACATTTTCGACATACTATACTATGATTTTTTTTCATGAAAATTTTCGACGTACTATACTATGACTTTTTGTTATGAAAATTTTCGACATACTATGACTTTTTTTCCACAAAATTAATCGACATACTATACTATGACTTTTTTCATGAAAATTTTCGACATACTATACTATGATTTTTTTTTCATGAAAATGTTCGACATACTATACTATGACTTTTTTTTACCAAAAAAATGAAGACATACTATACTATGACTTCTTTCATAAAAATTTTCGATATACTATACTATGATTTTTTTTCATGAAAATGTTCGACATACTATACTATGACTTTTTTTTACCAAAAAAATTAAGACATACTATACTATGACTTCTTTCATAAAAATTTTCGACATACTATACTATGATTTTTTTTCATGAAAATTTACGACATACTATGACTTTTTTTTACCAAAAAATTAATCGACATACTATACTATGACTTTTCATGAACATTTTCGACATACTATACTATGATTTTTTTTCATGAAAATTTTCGACGTACTATACTATGACTTTTTGTTATGAAAATTTTCGACATACTATGACTTTTTTTCCACAAAATTAATCGACATACTATACTATGACTTTTTTCATGAAAATTTTCGACATACTATACTATGATTTTTTTTTCATGAAAATTTTCGACATACTTTACTATGACTTTTTTTTCCACAAAATTTCGACATACTATACTATGAGTTCTTTTTCTACAAAATTAATCGACATACTATACTATGACATTTTTTTCACGAAAATTTTCGACATACTATACTATGACTTTTTTTCATAAAAATCTAAGACATACTATACTATGACTTTTTTTCCACAAAATTAATCGAGATACTATACTATGACATTTTTTCATGAAAATTTTCGACATACTATACTATGATTTTTTTTCATGAAAATTTACGACATACTATGACTTTTTTTCCACAAAATTAATCTACATACTATACTATGACTTTTTTCATGAAAATTTTCGACATACTATACTGTGATTTTTTTTTCATGAAAATTTTCGACATACTTTACTATGACTTTTTTTTCCACAAAATTTCGACATACTATACTATGAGTTCTTTTTCTACAAAATTAATCGACATACTATACTATGAATTTTTTTCATGAAAATTTTCGACATTCTATACTATGACTTTTTTTCATGAAACTTTTCGACATACTATACTATGACTTTTTTTCAGGAAAATCTTCGACATACTATACTATGAGTTTTTTTTTTTTTTCCACAAAATGAATCGACATACTATACTATGACATTTTTTCATGAAAATTTGAAATACTATACTATGATTTTTTTTCATGAAAATTTTCGAAATACTTTACTTTGACTTTTTTTTCCACAAAATTTCAACATACTATACTATGACATTTTTTCATGAAAATTTTCGACATACTATACTATGACTTTTTTTCATAAAAATCTTCGACATACTATACTATGACTTTTTTTTCTACAAAATTAATCGACATACTATACTATGACATTTTTTCATGAAAATTTTCGACATACTATACTATGACTTTTTTTCAAGAAAATTTTCGACATACTATACTATGACTTTTTTTCATGAAAATCTTCGGCATACTATACTATGACTTTTTTTCATGAAAATTTTCGATATACTATACTATTATTTTTTTTCATGAAAATGTTCGACATACTATACTATGACTTTTTTTTCCACAAAATGAATCGACATACTATACATTGACTTTTTTCATGAAAATTTTCGACATACTATACTATAAGTTTTTTTTTCGAAAAAATTTAACGATATACTATACTATGACTTTTTTTTACCAAAAATTTAATCGACATACTATACTAAGACGTCTTTCACGAAAATTTTCGACATACTATACTATGATATTTTTTCGACATACTATACTATGAGTTCTTTTTCTACAAAATTAATCGACATACTAAACTATGACTTTTTCCATGAAAATTTTTGAAATTCTATACTATGACTTTTTTTTCATGAAACTTTTCGACATACTATACTATGACTTTTTTTCATGAAAATTTTCAATATACTATACTATGACTTTTTTTTCCACAAAAAGAATCGACATACTATACTATGACTTTTTTTCATGAAAATTTTCGACATACTATATGATTTTGCTTCATGAAAATTTTCGACATACTTTACTATGACTTTTTTTCCACAACATTTCGACATACTATACTATGACATTTTTTCATGAAAATTTTCGACATACAATACAATGACTTTTTTTCATGAAAATCTTCGACATACTATACTATGATTTTTTTTTCTACAAAATTAATCGACATACTATACTATGACATTTTTTCATAAAAATTTTCGACATACTATATTATGACTTTTTTTTCATGAACATTTTCGACATACTATACTATGACATTTTTTCATGAAAATTTTCGACATACTATACTATGACATTTTTTCATGAAACTTTTCGACATACTATACTATGACTTTTTTTCATGAAAATTTTCAACATACTATACTATGACTTTTTTTTCCACAAAAAGAATCGACATACTATACTATGACTTTTTTTCATGAAAATCTTCGACATACTATACTATGACTTTTTTTTTTTACAAAATTGATCGACATACTATACTATGAAATTTTTTCATGAAAATTTTCGACATACTATACTATGACTTTTTTTCAAAAAAAATTGACATACTCTACTATGACTTTTTTTCATGAAAATCTTCGACATACTATACTATGACTTTTTTTCATGAACATTTTCGACATACTATACTATGATTTTTTTTCATGAAAATGTTCGACATACTATACTATGACTTTTTTTTACTAAAAAAATTAAGACATACTACACTATGACTTCTTTCATAAAAATTTTCGACATACTATACTATGATTTTTTTTCATGAAAATTTTCGACATACTATACTATAAGTTTTTTTTTCGAAAAAATGTAACGATATACTATACTATGACTTTTTTCATGAACATTTTCGACATACTATACTATGACATTTTTTCATGAAAATTTTCGACATACTATACTATGATTTTTTTTCATGAAAATTTTCAACATACTTTACTATGACTTTTTTCCCCAAAATTTCGACATACTATACTATGACTTTTTTTCATGAAATTTTTCGACATACTATACTATGACTTTTTTGATGAAAATTTTCGACTTACTATACTATGACATTTTTTCATGAAAATTTTCGACACATTATACTATGAATTTTTTTTCTTTTTTTTTTTAATACTTTTTTTTTTTTTTTTTTTTTTTACATTTTTAGGACACACTATACTTTTTTTTTACATTTTTAAGACATACTATACTTTGACTTTTTTTTTTTTTTTTTTTTAATATTTTTTTTTTTTACATTTTTAGGACATACTATACTTTGACTTTTTTTAATACTTTTTTTTTATACATTTTTTTTTTACATTTTTAGGACATACTATACTTTGACTTTTTTAATTCTTTTTTTTTATTAATTTTTTTTTTACATTTTTAGGACATACTATACTTAGACTTTTTTTAATACTTTTTTTATTAATTTTTTTTTACATTTTTTCGACGTACTATACTATGAATTTTTATATGAAAAATTTCGACATACTATACTATGACATTTTTTCCTGAAAATTTTCGACAGACCATACTATGACTTTTTTTTTTTTTTTTAATACTTTTTTTTTTTACATTTTTAAGACATACTATACTTTGACTTTTTTTTTTTTTTTTTTTAATATTTATTTATTTTTTTTACATTTTTAGGACATACTATACTTTGACTTTTTTTAATACTTTTTTTTATCAATTTTTTTTTTCCTTTTTTAGGACATAATATAGTCTGACTTTTTTTTTTTTTTTTTTTTATATATATATATATTTATTTTTTTTTTACATTTTTAGAACATACTATACTTTGACTTTTTTTTTTTTTTTTTTTTTTTACATTTTTTCTGATGATTGTGTTCACCATACCTTCACTTGCTTCTTCTTGATGAGTGGTCGGACTTTTGCAAAGTCGTAGAGCTCAACGTCTTCATCCAGCCACACCTGCATGGAGCAGACGGCATTTCAGCAAACTTTGATAGGGAATTCTGATTGATGGAAAACCGATGAACTGATTTTATTTTGTTTCATTACTTTCTTCACAGCACATTATTCCACCCCGTTCTCATTCCCGTCTTCTCATAAATTACGCACCTGGTTCTTGATGCCGTCGTCTCCTGAGAGATCTGTGGTGTTGAGCTGGAAAACCATAAACTGGAAGATCCTCCCGTTGGTCCCCACTGCCTGTACTGTTATGGGACGGTCTAATAGATGCTGGGGCTGCGTCTGACAGACACACACACACACACACACACACACACACACACACACACACACACACACACACACACACACACACACACACACAGTGTAAGAGGTAGAAAGAGAGAGACAGAGAGAAGGATAATTCAGTATGTCCTCAGAATACTTTCACAGATTAGCTGTGTATGGTGACACCCTGTTAAATGTGATGTGTATATCCTCACCCCGTACAGTCTGTGTGCACGGACCAGAGCGTTTCCAAAGGTGAACATGAACATCTTGGATCTGAACTGCTCTGGCCGGAGCTTACAGACAACATCAGCTCCCTCCAGGAAGTAAAGTGTGTGTGCATGAGGATAAGGGTAGTCATCCCGGAAACCTGATTGGATAACAGAGACGTCATTTATAATGAGGCCTGAGCACTGGGGATGGGTATCGTTAGGATTTTATCGATACTACAGTACTACTCTTTGATACTCTTATCGGTTCTTTTTCATTACTAGATAATTGCTTTCTGATAAATTATGTAAAAATAATATTTTTAAATAGGGCTGTCAATCGATTCAAACAGTTAATCGTGATTAATCGCAAACTAATCACAAATTTTTTTATCGTTTCAAAATGTACCTTAAAGGGAGACTCGTTGGTACCCGTAGAATTTGTTTTTGTAAGTACCTGCTTTAGGACTACGGATGAAATTTAGCTATTGTGCTAATTCTGGCATATTTACATTGATGTGTATTGCTGATGTGTTGATTAATGTGCACTGTCCTAATTCAATAAATTCAATACAACAAGTGTAATTGTCGTAGTTCTCTTCACTTCACCTGGTTTATTTCACCGTCTCCACCGCTGCCTCTCTGCTCTATTTGTAGGGATGCACCGGTACCGATACCGGATCGGATATCAGACCGATACTGACTCAAATAAAATATTAAATTCAGTTCTTTGTTTTTATACTATGTACTGGCATTTTAATTCCTGTTTAAGTTTTGACCAATTTGTTGCTGCATTAAAAAGGTTTACACACCTGAATTGTAATTCCTGTTAATTTTGAAGATTTTTTTTAACAAGTTGCTGTTGTACGATTTATTGTTTTAATAATAACAATTCAGTGAATTAATATCTACGTATTTATTTGTTACATTTTGTTTTACAAAGTTAGGAAAGTGATGTTTAAGTCAAGCCTGGTGTTGCCTTACACATTAAAGAGTGATCCCAGTCACTTCCACACAGTGAGGCATGCAGCTTATTAATTAAACACTGGTATCGGATCGGTACTCGGTATCAGCTGATACCCTCGTTGGAGGAGCTCAGCCGTGACATAGATAGCAGAGGAGATGCGCGCGGCAGCGTGATAATAAATGACACCAAAACGTTAAAAAGAACCGATAACGTCGGAGCTTATGAATATTCAGGTCTTTAATAATTTAGCACCGTTTAATACCGGGTTTCGATACCCATCCCTACTGAGCACTGGACAACTGACACTCCTTGTGCTATACTCTCTAATCCAGACACAGCACACTACTATCAGACTATGGCTTCTCACCTGAGCAGTTCACCTCCTCCTTGTACACGTGGACCTTCTGCAGGTCGATGGTGGGCGAGACCGGATAGAAGGTTTCCAGGACATGAACTGCCGTGTCGCCCACTTCCTGTTTCCCAGAAACCTCTGGGAGAGGATCCATGCAGTTTTGCAGTAAACCATTCTGACCCCTAATCTGGAACAGGTCCTCAGCTGGTATTCAAATATGGAATAAAAATGGAAGTCCATTAGAATTACAGAAGCACTGAGAGGCAAGTGAGGAAAAAAAATTCCGGTGATCCATTTTCTAAGTCTGATCTAAACTGTTTCCTCTCCTGTGTTTATGATTGAAGAACAGCTTGAAACAAGGTTTTGCCAGGATGATCTTTTACAGTTCCTTAAAAAAAATCATCTGTGAAACAACTGAAAAAAATAAATTTTGCCAGGTGAAAAAAAGAAATTTTGCCAGGTGAAAAAAACATTTTGCCAGCTGAAAAAAAAATATTCCAGGTGAAAAAAAAAAAGGTTTTGCCATATGAAAAAAAAAGTTTTGCCAGATGAAAAAAAAAAAAGTTTTGCCAAGTGAAAAAAACAAGAAGTTTTGCCAGGTGAAAACAAGAAGTTTTGCCAGGTGAAAAAAAAAAAAAGTTTTGCCAGGTGAAAAAAAAAAGTTTTGCCAGATGAAAAAAGAAAAGTTTTCTCAAGTCTTTGTTGTAACTATCATTTTGTGTGAAGTGCACCACTACCCCATGCTCTAAATAGGACTAAATAGGAGTTTTAATTTCTCCATTCACTCTAAACACTAAGTTATATACATATATATGTTGTGTGGTAACAAGTTATGTAAATTAAAACTCACCTGGAAGAAAACATGAATGTTTTTAGTTCCATTTAGAACACGGGGTTGTGGAGCACTTCAGCCTCTTGTGGCCGAAATGAGTATTACAACAACAAACACTTCTCAACTTCTCATCTCAACAACTATTGGATGGATTACCATAAAGGTTTGTACAGACGTTCGTGGTCCCCAGAGATCCCAATGACTGTGGGGATCCTCTGACTGTTCCTCTAGCGCGACCAATGTTTTTACTTATCTAGTGAAAAATCTTTTACCTCTTTTCCATGTGGCTCCCAATGAGTATTTCTCAGCGAAGATCCTCCTTCCAATCGCTGGGTGGCTGGACTGCAGCGTTGCACACAGATGGAGCAGGTTTAAGAGCAACGTGTTGCTGGGAAAGGAACACACACAGTCAGAGAGAGGAGGGGGATTTATTTCCCAAACAAGGGCTGTAAAAGAAGCTGCTGCTTACGACTGTACTTATGAGAAACTGCTTCGCCCTGTAGGGGGTTTATTGTACAACAATGACTGGCATACATTATCTGTACAAATCATCTGTGAAACAAGTGGAAAAAATGTTTTGCTCAGTGAAAAAAGCAATTTTGCCCAGTGAAAAAAAAACATTTTGCCAGCTGAAAAAAAAAAAAAATTCCAGGTGAAAAAAAAAGTTTTGCAAGATGAAAAAAAAACATTTTGCCAGATGAAAAAAAAAAAAGTTTTGCCGGATGAAAAAAAAAGTTTTGCCGGATGAAAAAAAAAAAAGTTTTGCCAGATGAAAGGAAAAAAAAGTTTTGCCAGATGAAAAAAAAAAAAAGTTTTGCCAGTTGAAAAAAAAACGTTTTGCCGGATGAAAAAAAAAATTTTGCCGGATGAAAGAAAAAAAGTTTTGCCAGATGAAAAGAAAAAAAAGTTTTGCCAGATGAAAAACAAAAAAAGTTTTGCCAGTTGAAAATAAAACGTTTTGCCAGATGAAAAAAAAAAGTTTTGCCAGATGAAAAAAAAAAAAAGTTTTGCCAGTTGAAAAAAAACGTTTTGCCAGATGAAAAAAAAATGTTTTGCCAGATGAAAAAAAAAAGTTTTGCCAGATGAAAAAAAAAAAAAGTTTTGCCAGATGAAAACCTTACATTATCCCTCACTTTGTCGTGACACACTACCTGTATTTCTCTTTGCCCGGTCGCTCCTCTGTCGTGTCCCAGAAGCGTGCGTGTTTGATGGCGTTCTGCACACGCTCATCCTGATCTGGTATCTGGTTGGCTGGACTCTCTGCCAGTGAGAGGAGCTGAGGCGGCAGACCAGAGATCAATTTGGTTTTGGTCAACCACAGAGCCTGACGCATACCTGGGACAGACAGAGATGGAGATAGTAAGTGACATGAGGTTTTGAAGTATGATTGAAACTTTTGAGCTGACTTCCCCTCACATGAAGGTTGGATCCGCACTGTAGCCAGAGAGACTAATCAGAGGAGAGAATGAATGCTAAATTCATAATAATCACAAACATACACATTAACAAAAGGGATTCTAATACTGAATATTCATTATTGGGCATATATCCAGGCTCATCTGCTAAAGTTAGTGCAGGAAGAGCATTTAGGTAATTCCAGGACATCTGACAATGATAAGAATGACCCACATTATCACCAGGGAAATGAGAAGATAAACAGTATCCTGTAGCGGGGCAGCTAAACGGAAATATTCTTAACAATTGCGTATTTTGCGATAAATGCAACAAATTTGGCACGAAGTAGGTTATATGCTATGAAAAGATATAGATATGGCAGCCATTTTTCAAAATGGCCACAAAATAGGCACTAAAAAATTCTAAAAAGGCGTGTTTTTTTCCCCCTCTTTATTTTTTTTTAAGGGTGCTTTTTAAAAGCTAATAACCTTAGAAAAACATGAAATCCAAATAAAAGGAGCGTGGTCACTTCAGGGTCAAACTTCACCCCCTTGACTTCATGATAGAATGACCAACCAATACACATTTAGAACGGCATCTTCAGCTTTCCATCGGTGTATTTATCTTTTACATTAGCAGTAAAAATTGACACAGATAGATATCGCTAGATAAAGTTCAGGATTGCCGGTAACCTCTAGTCACAGGTCACATGAGAACTGTATGTTGTCTGTATGTTTCTGCATACATTACAGCTCCATACATACAACACAGTTAAAGATTTTATAAAGCTAAAAATGCTGTGACTACTAAATTTACACTGTATCCCAAAAAACATGCATCATTCTGTGACATTTTACATCTTTGCACACACTGATGATGCCACTATCATCTCCTCTCTCTATCATCCTCCAGAGGTGTAAACCCATGCATTTTTCCTTATTAATCTAATTTTAATTCTCGCCAAATTCCACATTCACAAATATAAATTTACCCCCCCAAAAAAGGCCTGATTTCTTTGTATTTATGAAGGAAATGGAACAATATGTATCAACGATTTCTTCCTCACGAAACAAAAAAAGCTATGAAAACAATTAATGTATGCAATTCAACATTTTTACGTGGATTTATTGTCATACTCTCGCTTGTTTTTCTTTTTTTTTAAATGTATTTTATGTTTCATTTCTGTTGTATTTTTTATGCTTTGGCACTGCTTTTTGTTTATGTTTTGCTGTGCTTCATCTGGATGTGAGTGACTCTAATGTTTCCTTTTGTTTGTATACTGACAGTTTGAAATAAAAACTATTAAAATAAAAAGACTTATTTAATGGTACAGTAACATTGCTATAGGGGTGGGGGGGGGGGTTATAATTTGCCTATACAATTACTTCTGTGATTTACTGGATCTTATGCAGAAAGCCAATAAAAAGACTGAGCAAAAAAAAAAAAATAAATTAAAAAAAAAAAGACTGATTCCTGCAGCACTTTCTACCTGCTTGTTTTCCCAGTGTAATAATAACCCAGGTGTGTGATGTTACCTTCCAGTGCGCTGGTCCCCTGGTTGTACACATAGCACGGCTTCTCTCTGAACAGAGGCATGTTTTGGCCCGGAGGGGACCTGTAGTGTCTCGGGTCCTTGTAGTCCCGCTCCCACTGCGGGTAAACGGGCTTAGCCAGCCCCGGCACATAGTGCATCCTCTCCCCGTAGGTGACCGCCTGCAGGCCGGGTATCTCCACTCTCTCCCGGGGGCTCCGGGCGGGGGGGGCGGCCTTCCCGGTGAGACAGCCGCTCACAGTGAGGTGTCTCCGGGCATGAAGGTGGCCGGATCCCCGGTGTCTGGACAACCGTCTCAAATCCCTCAAGAAAAGGGTTTGAGAGAAAAACGGAGCCGCTGCTTTTAAACACTGAGCCGCTTCTGGAAACATGATTCTCCTTCTGGACTTATAAAGATTTAAGATGTTATTATGACCTGAGTCAGTACATGCTGCTGTAGGGCAACGCCATATTGGAATTTGATCCTTCTTCCTCTTTTTTGAGGTTTATTTCCGGTTGGCAAACAACCATATGGTGCATTACCGCCACCACCTGGTGTGGAGTGTGGATCAGACTGGCTAGTATTTACAATATTTATAAATATTTGTATCATATAATATTATGTATATATATAATATAATATAATATAATATAATATAATATAATATAATATAATATAACATAACATAACATAACATAATATAATATAATATAATATAATATAATATAATATAATATAATATAATATAATATAATATAAAATAATATAATATAATATAATATAACATAATATAATATAACATAACATAACATAACATAACATGATAAAATATAATAAAATATAATATAATATAATATAACATAATATAACATAACATAATATAATATAACATAATATAATATTACATAATATAACATAACATAATAAAATATAATGAAATATAATATAATATAACATAATATAAAATAACATAATATAACATAATATAACATAATATAACATCATATCATTTCATATAATACAACATAATATAATATAATATAACATAACATAATATAACATAACATAATATAATGTAATATAATATAATATAATATAATATAACTTAATATAATATAATATAATATAATATTTGTATATAATATTTGTAAAAAAAATATTAAAATCTCATATTTTTCCAATCATATTAATTTGTCTAATATACTGAAATAGTAATCTATATCACTCATTTAGTGAGTTCTTTTGTAGAATATCTATGAACCCTCTAAGACCAACAACCAGTTTTTGTCCTTTTTTTTAAGGGGGTACAGGGGGTCTTTAGGGGTTTAGTTAACCATTTTTTACCACTGGACAATTGATAAAAATGATCAATAATCCTTCCAAAATACCACATTAAGACACCAAGACCTTGAGGAACAGCATAGAAAAAGCCATGCTGTGATTTGGGATCAAAAACTTTTGACATTTGGAGATTTCTGCAAGAATTGCATTTTTTCGGTGATTGGGTGGCGAGCACTTCTGTTGTGTAAACTGCTCAGAAACCCCCTTATGGTCAGTCTACCTAGGAAAGCCATCCATCCTCTGAATGCTCTAGGTCTCTAGTTTGTGGCTGTAAAGTTTCATGAGGCTGTGATTATCCTAGAGGTCACAACAGGTCATTTTATACAGTGAGGTCAAATTTTTAAAAAAAAATGGTCTCACTATAATGAAATGGCTACTATGGGGACTAACATCATCACACATGAATACAGTTGGGCTCATTGGATCCACAAGCTTTACATTGATACCCAATTTATGTAATTCCAAGACTGTTTAGGGACCCCAGTATGCAGAAATATACAAATACACCATTTTAGAATAAGCGAAAATAACACATTTATGATGCATTCAAAAAAACTGCATGTGATTATCATAAAGTGGGCATGTCTGTAAAGGGGAGACTCGTGGGTATCCATAGAACCCATTTTCATTCACATATATTGAGGTCAGAGGTCAAAAGTCCCCTTCGAAAATGACCATGCCAGTGTTTTGTTCTTGTTATGTTAAATCAGTTGGATGCTTTGTTCCACTTAAATGTGAATGTCTGATTCTGTTAAAGATTACATCTTCTTTTCTTGGCCTACCTGTATTTCTTAAGGTTGAACTGACCTTCCCCTCATTTCACTCTTCCACTGCTTTATTCCGAACAACTGCCCTGACCTCTTGTAGATCTATAGCATCCCCCTCTATGCAGCTTGTTTTGCTAACCGGCCCACCTCCTCATCTCCCTTCAGACCTAGCCTACATGTGCAGGAACCCACATAAACAGAATTGACATACTTTGATGAATGAGACTGGAATGTAGGCTACTTGTTAAACTTTGAATAAAATATCTTGACGGCTGGAACTGGAAGGATCGGAATCGGAGCAGATTGAAGCGTTTCCTGGTTGATGTTCCTCTACCCAATGCAGAGCCAAGAGTATACTGCCAGCGTCCCCACTGAATAAACTCCCACATAATCAGATGAACGCTTTATTCCAACTTTTCTTTCTGGAACTGAAAAAGCAGCCCCGGTTGTCTGATGATCTTTTGGTCCATGATAGTAATAACCCCCATGTCCCCTGCATTACTTTTGCCAACCCAAAGCTCTTTGTCCTCTGCCTTGTTCCAGATTTCGAGAATAGAGTCATAATATTACGAGAATAAAGTCATAAGTTTACGAGAAAAAAAGTCGTAATATTATGATAATAAAGCCATAACTTTACAAGAAAGAAAAGTCGTAATATTATGATAATAAGTCATGTTTACGAGAAAAAAAAGTCGTAATATTATGAGAATAAAGTCATAACTTAACGGGAAAAAAAGTCGTAATATTATGAGAATAAAGTCATAAGTTTCCGAGAAAAAAAATCGTAATATTATGATAATAAAGTCATAAGTTTACGAGAAAAAAAAGTCATAATATTATGATAATAAAGTCAGAAGTTTACGAGAAAAAAAGTCGTAATATTATGATAATAAAGTCATAAGTTTAAGAGGAAAAAAAGTCGTAATATTATAAGAATAAAGTCATAAGTTTAAGAGAAAAAAAAGTCGTAATATTATGATAATAAGTCATAAGTTTGCGAGAAAAAAAAGTCGTAATATTATGAGAATAAAGTCATAAGTTTACGAGAAAAAAAAGCCGTAATATTATGAAAATAAAGTCATAAGTTTACAAGAAAAAAAAGTCGTAATATTATGAGAATAAAGTCATAGGTTTACGAGAAAAAAAAGTCGTAATATTATGAGGATAAAGACATAATATTATAAAGTAGTAATTTCACGTGTTATTTCTTTTTTTTTCTCGTAAAGTTATGACTTTATTTTGGAAATCTCAGATTTTTTTCCCCTCAATGTGGCCCTAATACTCCTTAGTACATTTGCACTTGGGCCCTCACTGCATTAGACTTATATACTATATACTTAGACTATAAACTGTGTTACCTTTCTCACAATGCTCAAATGTTTTGCGGCTCCAGACAGATTATTTATTTATTATTTATTTTTTGCCTAAAATGGCTCTTTTGATAGTAAAGGTTGCTGACCCCTGGTCTGTGCTTAAACCTTTCATTTTAGTTTTCTGTACCATTTATCGCCCTCCATGATGGCCTACATGCTTCTTCAAAGCCTTCTCTCACTGCCGGGAATATAAATGCAAAGTCCTTTTATTATTATAGAAATGTGATTTAATTTACTTAAGTTCTTTATTTGCAAAGAACATACCAATTTTAAATATGTTGAGTCCATAAAAACTATTAAAATAAGCCTTAAAAACAACTAATTTGTGTGTAATTTTAGAATGTAAACTCCTCCTCAGGTCATTAAACCCCAACCTCCCTTCCTGTAAATGTATATTATATTGCAGTTCACCATATTATACTGTATATATTATGATCATTTTGTATTTACACCTGACTTCTGGATCTGCATTGGAATTTTGTCATTGTTACGTAGAAGGATCATACGTCATTATACAACAACAAACAGTCACAGAGTTTATTTATACCAACAAGAAACTAAACGACTCACACGTAAGGAGTTAAATGAAGACCATTTACATGCCAGATTTCTGTGATGTAACACAAATCAAACAATACAATGAACGTTCAAATTTTTCCAGGAAATCAACACTATTTGTAACGTCCAGAACAGATGAATCCTGGAGCCGCTCCACTGACATTAAATGCTTAATTTGCAGCAAAATATGGAATTAAGTTTTAAAAGCGAATGGTAGAAACAAAGCATTGTTGTGGAGAGAGAGAGAGAGAGAGAGAGAGAGAGAGAGAGAGAGAGAGAGAGAGAGAGATCTGGATCTTTCTCTTCTCTCCTCATCCTCTCTTGTATTTTACAGCCAGAGAGGCCAAACTGAGGAGGAGGATGGCAGCTTTTCCCAGCAGAATCCAATACCACATCTGACCCTGCAGACCTACATGGACACAGATGGATGCAGATTAGTTACATAAAATCTGTCGGAAGCAAAGCTGCAGGAACGTACACAGAGACAAGGCCCTAATACTGGTTCCAACATCTCAACTTGTCACTAGTGGCATGGCCTTTGCTTTGCAGGCAGGCAAACTTAGTATCCTCTTTTAAATCTCTTCTTAAAACTAATTTTCAAGTTATTATGTGCGTACTGTATCTTGCTCCAAGCATGGGCTAGGCTTCCAGACCCTGAACAGGGAGCAGCATGGAAAATTGAAATTGTCTGTTCTTGAGTTATATATAATATTAGATTTACTGTAGATATAATACTGTATCTTGGCTGTGAGCTCTTACCTGCTGCACTGCTGTTCTGTTTGGTGCCGTCACACCGCGGGGCGCTGGATGTTGTCAGGGTGGATGTTGTCAGGTTATCTGGAAGGGGGGGGGGGGGGGGTTAATCATTAAATAAGTGAATAAGTAATTATAAAATAGTCGTATGAATAAATTGTGTAAAATATATAAATGAAAAGAAGCCCGTCCAAAAAGCTCACTGTGCCCCCTAAATTTAAAAAAAAAAAAATTAGACTGAAATACTTTTACAGCTATAAGTAAAATTTAGTCATACATTTGGTAATGGACGTTATTTCTTATTGTACTCGCCTATAAAACGAGGAGTGGGCAGGAGCTCAAACAGGGGATGAAAAGAGCCGGTATGAGAAAAATAAACCTCAAAGCTAATGTTCTTAATTCTAGTAGAAACCCAAAATACAAGTCTGAACCTGAAAATAAGCATAAAAGGTCCTCTTTAATTAATCACCAGACATGACATGCAGTAAATGGTACTAGTGCCATTAACTAAAATTAATTAATTTGTTTAAATGGCAATGGCCAATTAAAAAAAAAAATGACCGTTCATCAGCATCTTACCTGCTATCTGAACCAAGACCTCGGGGCTGATTGTATCAGGCGGCTGGGTCATGCAGTAGTAATAACCAGTGTCTGCCTGTGTAGCCGGGCTGACACTCAGGACCAGGGTCACATTGGGGAGGATGGAGGTAATGTTGACAAGAGACACATTCTCCTAGGAGACGAAGACAGTTATCGCCTCGACGATACACTTTGGTTTGGAGTTTTTTTAACAGTAAATAAAACTTAAGGCTGAAAAGTCTCTCTCTCTCTCTGGTTGTACCTATAACCATGAATCTAGAGGGAATGTAATGTGTACAACGCAGAGAGGTCTAATGTATTGTGATGTTTGTAGCCTACATATTACACCCTCCAACACAAGTAAGCGTCAATGACAACATCAGTTTGATTGCATTGTTTTCGGACGAGGAACGGCTAGTTGGTGAAGTTGAAATGAGGAGTTATCTCACAGTATATGATACCTCCTCTTGCAATTTTATGAGTTGTATCCACATGTTTGAATCCACTTAGCCTATTGTACCCGGTAAATTGCTTTGGATAAAAGCGGCAGCTAAATAAATGTACATGTAATGTAACCATGCATCTATATGGGGGGTGGCTGTGGCTCAGAGGTAGAGGTAGAGCGGGTCGTCCACCAATTGGAAGATCGACGGTTTGGCTCATTGGGCAAGATACTGAATCCCAAACTGCTTCCTGAAGGGCTGAGCCATCGGTGTGTGAATGAATATTTAGATTAGATCCTGATGGGCAGGTTGGCACCTTGCATGGCAGCCTCTTACATCACTATATGAAGCGCTATATAAATGAAAGTCTATTTACCAACTAACCAAAATCATCATCACCATCCTTAACAACAAGTTGCAACAGTTAAAACATTGCGGCATAATCAAGAGTACACTCTGAGTACCGTTTCCGTGTAAATATTAAAGAGCTTAATTCATGCCATAATAAATTATAAATGTTTAAAAGATCTTAACTACCTCTTCTGGGCTCTTCCTCCACAGCTGCGCGACATGTTGGGCTCTTAAACACGTGAACTCACAGCTCAGATTGAAGCCCTCTCCAGCTGAGAGCACCACATCATTTCCAATAATACTCACAATTGTTCCACTGCAACCGCCTACAGACGTGAAAGGAAAAAAAATTAAAAAAATAAATAAATTTAGAGCAATTTAGAATTTTTAACCTCACCTTCAGTTTGACTCCAGTACAGCAGACTCATCACCAGAAACAACATGTTTCTCATCCTCTCTGTGCGTCTGACTGAGGACGTCTCTGGTTTAATGTCAGCTATATTAATTTCATACTGACATGCACATACAAGTACTGACAGACCTTCTGACTGACTGACAGAAGCTGCTGACCTAATTGTCCCAGACAGGATGTGCATCTCTGCATTTCTGAGCCGATGAAGGCTGCGATAACCACAACAGAAAAGGTTTCTGCTGATAACACTGACCAGAACATCACCTTGCAGAGGTAATGGGAAAACAAAATCCCCACATGTGCTAGAACGGATCATCAACGCGGATGTTAGTACAATAACAAGAAGTCTTTTTTTCTTATCTACATATTACATTTATCTAAATGACTCTTTGCAACAGGAGGTCAAACAAGGTAATAAACAAGCTTTATTCTACTTTATTGTGTTTTTAATGTCCATGATAAACCCAGCCTCGTACCACTCCATTGGTAACAACCGTGTCATGCTAGCTTGTTGGGAAGGAGGTTAAATAACGCTCCAAAGTCGGGCTAAATTTTGGCGAGGAAAAACTATCATGGCCATTTTCAAAAGGGGTCCCCTTGACCTCTGACCTCAAGATATGTGAATGAAAATGAGTTCTCTGGGTACCCACGAGTCTCCCCTTCTTTTATGATAATCACATGCAGTTTTTTGAATGATGTATAAGTGTGTTATTTTCGCTTATTCTAAAAATGATTTATTTGAATATTTCTGCATACTGGGGTCCCTAAACAGTCTTGGAATTACATAAATTGTGTATCACTGTAAAGCTGAGAATCTTGTGGATCCAATGAGCCCAACTGTATTCATGTGTGATGATGTTAGTCCCCATAGGAGCCATTTCATTGTAGTGAGACGATTTTTTAAAACTTGACCTCACTGTATAAAATGACCTGTGGTGACCTCTAGGATAATCACAGCCTCATGAAACTTTAGAGCCACAAACTAGAGACCAAGAGCATTCAGAGGATGGATGGCTTTCCTAGGTAGATTGACAATAAGGGGGTTTCTGAGCAGTTTACACAACAGAAACGCTCGCCATCCAATGGCCGAAAAATGCAATTCTTGCAGAAATCTCCAAAATGTCAAAAGGTTTTTGAAACCAAATCACAGCATGTTTTTTTCTATGGTGTTCCTCAAGGTTAGTGTCTTAATGTGGTATTTAGGAGGGAATATTGATAATTTTTATTAATTCTCAAGTGGAAAAAAATAGTAAAATTTAGCACCAAATCTGTGTAACAAATGGTATCAACCATTAACTTATGAGACATAATAAAGCATGGAGAATGGCCATCATATACTTCTATCTCATAATGTTCTAAACCCTTATACACTTTCACAATTAAGTAATTAATGAATTAATTAATGTTTATTTCTCATTTGACTAGCATCTCAAATTAATCTTCAGGCTCCCAGCTTTCAGATGATGTACACCACTTCTATGTGACGTCTACTGTTGACCTGCTATCTCCCCCTAAAGATCCCCTGTACCCCCCCAAAAAAAAAGACAAAAATGGGTCTATTGTTGGTCTTAGAGGGTTCATAGATATTCTACAAAAGAACTCACTAAATGAGTGTTATAGATTACTATTTCAGTATATTAGACAAATTAATATGATTAGAAAAATATGATTTTTTTTATTTTATTTACAAATATTATATACAAATATTATATTATATTATGTTATATTATATTAAGTTATATTATATTATATTATGTTATATTATATTATGTTATGTTATGTTATGTTATGTTATGTTATATTATATTATGTTATGTTATATTATATTATATTATGTTATATTATGTTATATTATATTATGTTATATTATATTATATTATATTATGTTATGTTATATTATATTATTTTATATTATATTATATTATATTATATTATATTATATTATATTATATTATATTATGTTATATTATGTTATATTATATTATGTTATATTATGTTATATTATATTATATTATATTATATTATATTATGTTATATTATATTATGTTATATTATATTATATTATATTATGTTATATTATGTTATATTATATTATGTTATATTATATTATATTATATTATATTATATTATATTATGTTATAAAAAGACAAAAATTGGTCTATTGTGGGTCTCAGAGGGTTAATTGTGTGACAGCACAATTGAAAATTAAACATAAAAAAAAAAAAAAAAAAACTTATGAGCTTTTATTACATTTAAATTATTACGTTATGCGCAGTTATTACGTTATGAGTAGCTACATGGTGAGAGTAAAAACAAATCAAAGTGTGCGTGACCCCCCCCTCTCTCACGTACAGACGCAGATTCTCTGCCCGCATTCTTCAAAGCAGTTTACGCTCGCCGCTTACGCTCCCTGCGCCGTGCTGCGACGCACTTACGCAAATTACGTAAACGGTCACTGGCGGAGGCTTTTTTCAGCTGGTTAGCCAAACATCCACACAGAGAGAGAAAAAAAAAAAGAAAAAAAAAAAAAAAAAAAAAAAAAGACATGAGCAGGAAAACGAGACGAAGAAGAAAATAAGAACAATTTTATTCCGAGGTAGGAAAAAAAAAACAGCGACAGCAGGAAGAATAACCTGTTTAGGTACGTAATATCTTTTTTAAACTTTGCAAGAATCTGTCAAATTAGCTAAGCTGTGTTTATGAATGACTGCATGTATGAGAGAATTCAGCTTTAGCCAACATTGGCTAGTTAGCTTCTATCAGGCTAACAGGTTAGCTTCTATCAGGCTAACAGGTTAGCTTCCATCAGGCTAACAGGTTAGCTTCTATCAGGCTAACGGGTTAGCTTCTATCAGGCTAACAGGTTAGCTTCTATCAGGCTAACGGGTTAGCTTCTATCAGGCTAACGGGTTAGCTTCTATCAGGCTAACAGGTTATCTTCTATCAGGCTAACAGGTTAGCTTCCATCAGGCTAACAGGTTAGCTTCTATCAGGCTAACAGGTTAGCTTCCATCAGGCTAACACGTTAGCTTCTATCAGGCTAACACGTTAGCTTCTATCAGGCTAACAGGTTAGCTTCTATCAGTCTAACAGGTTAGCTTCTATCAGGCTAACAGGTTAGCTTCTATCAGTCTTGCTACGACCACAGAGGCTAGTAAACGTTAGCTGGGTAGCAAGTCTTTCAGTATATCGTTACTATTGTTGTATATTACTCTTTTTACAGCGTTATCCCCAACTTAGCTGTTTCAAATTTCATTTCAATGGAGCTAACGGTCGTCGGGCTACACTGAGGCCTAAACCCAACTTCCGGCGTTAGCTTGCTCGATTTGGGCAGTTTTGACGTGTAATAACACCTTATTATTGTATTTAAAGTAAAAAATAAATAAATAGGATAGCAAGTGACGTTAATTATACATAGGTAACCCTTTATAGAGATGAGTAAGAGGTGGTGCAGCAGCTCAAGTTAATCACTGGAGTGTGGTGGGTGTTGAGACGAGGCCATGTTATGGTACAGCTAGATTGTATTTCCCCCCTTAAAAAAATGTCATCAAGAGAACTTTGCACTGCCCTGACTGAGAATAGAATATATCTTTTATTGTCATTGCACAAGTACAACGAAATTAAAATGCAATCCTTAAAAAAAGTGCAAAAACATAAACAGTAACGTGCCTCTAAAAACTGTAAAATAAATAATAATAAAAAAACACACATACCACACACAAGGCATTCACATTCTGCAGGTATTGCACGACTCAGATTCAAGATGTTTATTGTCTCGCCGGTTATACAGGTACAATCCTGTGAAATACTTTTTGCTGGGAAGCTCCATTAAGAAAGAAACAGTAAGTTAAGTAGCAAAGAATAACATAATAAAATAAAAATAATAGTGTATTTACAATAATATACAGTATAACAATAAAGGAAATATTGGTGTATGGTAAATATATACAAGTATTGCACAGGCATTTTTTTTTTTTTTTATATTGCACAGAGGTATGTATTGAAGTATTGCACTTTTTTATTGCACTTATTTATTGCACATAGTGGGAGAGAGGGTGTTTGGGGGTGTGATTTATCGGTTCAACAGTCTGATGGCCTGGGGGAAGAAACTGTTCCTCAGTCTGCTGGTGTGAGTCCTGGGGGTCCTGTATCTTCTGCCAGAGGGCAGGAGGGAGAACATATCATTATTGCACAGTGATATTTACAAGATGTTCAGGTTTTTTGCTGTGTTTAGTGCAGTTATGGCTCTGGCAAAAAAAACTGTTCTTTAATATTGTCCGTGCCTTCAATGTCCTGAAACGTCTGCCTGAGGGCAGCAGTGCAAAGGCAGAATGTCCCGGGGTGAGATGGGTCCCTGAGAATATTTCGTGCTCCCCTGAGACAGCGGGAACTGTACAGATCTTCCAGGGAGGGGAGAGGGCAGCCGATAATCTTTTGGGCTGTGGTGACGACCCTCTGGAGCGCTTTCCTGTCTGCAGCTGTGCAGCTGGAGAACCACACACAGATGCAGTATGTCAGGAGCTTGAAATGGACAGATTGAATATTGGGATACTACACCAGTACTACCTGCACTCATTAGCTACTTATACTGTAAGGTACCATTGATATGGCAAACCTGCAATAGGCATATATACATTTAAAATGTTGTAATACCATACCTAACAACAGTTGATATAGGACACGGTGGCAATGTAGAGACAGCAGTAAAGGTAGTCATTTAGTCACCATTAGAGAAGAGAAAATAGTCACTTTTTGTCAATATTTACCATACCGTTCTTTGATTGCATATTGTAATTCAAGTGTTCTGAGAGACTTCTGCACCTCCTCATGCAGTGTTGCCAGATCTTGCGAGAGAAACAAGCAACCAGGTCTATAGAAACGAGCCCAAAAGAAGCAACTTTCCCCCCCCCAAAAAAAGCCCAAAACAAGCGACCTTACCTACCACAATATGAGAGAGAGTGGCTGATCACTTCATATATATGTATGAATTTGTTTTGGATTGCATGCATTTCTTTTTTGCATTGCATTGCATTTTTGCATCCATTTTTAGCTTGTAACTTTACATTTTTCTTGTCAACTATACTTAAAGAAGTTGAACGTTTCATGTCATTTTTGCATCCATTTTGAGCTTGTAACTTTACATCTTTCTTGTCAACTATGCTTAAAGAAGTTGAACGTTTCATGTCATTTTTGCATCCAGTTTTAGCTTGTAACTTTACATTTTTCTTGTCAACTATACTTAAAGAAGTTGAACGTTTCATGTCATTTTTGCATCCATTTTTAGCTTGTAACTTTACATTTTTCTTGTCAACTATGCTTTAAGAAGTTGAACGTTTCGTGTCATTTTTGCATCCATTTTTTGCTTGTAACTTTACATTTTTTTTATCGTCAACTAAACTTAAACAAGTTCAACATTTAATTTAATTTTTGCATTTCGTTTCATTTTTTGCAAAGGCCATGAATCCAATGCCGGTAGGCCTCCTTAAAGAGAACGGTGCTGCGTTTCTTTCATGTTTTTCAGTGCCAACGTGTTGAATCAGATCAGCATGATGTGTTAAATTACGGCAAATTGCCTTTGAATCGTTGGAGAGAGACAGGAGCCCAAATAAGTAACTACACTTTAGAAACAAGCCCCAAAAAAACCACGACTACCAATATTTGTAAGTGACTTTTCAGGAAAACAAGCCCAATGTTGCTCAAGGCTCTGTTTTCAGGCTTTGAAAAATCTACAGTCAAAAATCTAGCCCGTGTCAGGAGACTTTGACCAATCACAGGCCATTTCAGAGAGAGAGAGAGAGCGTTCCTATTGGCTGTGCTCCGGCCATGTGGGCGGTGCTTGGTACATCGTCAGCAAATCTCAACATGTCTGCCGGGTCACAAACTTTCTCATTTTACAGCTAAACAGTACACTACAAGATGATTCTGAAAACATTTGAGGCGAGAAATGGGCATTACAGTAACAGAATATTGATTCATATTTGATCAAAAGATTGAGGGAGGGCACGTATATCACCTCCTGCAAAATCATTTTCCCCTCATAATTATTTATTGATGTGTTTGCATTGTCAGTAGATTACTGTATGAATCTCATTTTTGGTTATCTATAAAAAAAAAAAAAACTTTAAGAACACAAGCAGATTGTGTATTAGCTGCTGATACCGAGGCTCGGGGCAGACGTTTTATTTTAATCCGCATATCTAAGAAACAGTTCCTGTGCATCAGATTTGTCTTCTTGGGGGAGAAACTGTTGAATCTGTTGTCCTAGTTGCTTAGTAATTGAGGTCAGGACTGTAGCCCGTGGCATGCAGTGTGTGGTGGATACTATTGGGTGTGAGGCTGCATGCAGGTTAGTGGGTGTAGTAAACTACTTATCTGTCACTGCTCAGCTTGATGTTGTCCGACAAGAGGGGATCCAAAACATTGTTTACAAGGACTCAGGATAGCAAAATTCGTGTCTAAGAGATACTATTGTCAATACCTATTTTGCTTTACATATTTTCAAAAATAAATTAAGTATGTTTGCCAGTATAGTTACCAGTGTATACCATGAAAGTACATATTAAGACATCATCAGTTGTTATTAGGAAAGGGATGCAGGAATAAAGTGCTGGGGTCAAAGAACACGTTTAAAGTTGGTGTTTTATGTGTACCTAAAAATAAATTAGTTTTGATACCAAGCTATTTAAGAACATATTTCCCAATTAACTACATGATAGACTTTGTTGAAAGATATAAATATCAGGCACAGGCGAAAGCATTAAATAATAACCGGCTTTGGTACAGTTTTTTTTACCAAACACGACTCGCTCAAACCAACGAGCAAAGGCCTCAGTCTTTTAGATTGTATTCATGCAAGAGTTGCAAGCTCTTCTTTTAGCTGAGGCCAAAGATAGTGTGTGGGAGTGATGTTGCCTCTCGCTTTGCGCAGGCCTAACCCTCTCTCATATGGCCTATACGGTAGCATTGATTTTTTGCTGTGAGTTGCTTAATCTGACAGAGGCCTCTGTGGGAGGAAAAAACACAGTGTTTGACCTGCTACAGCGGATGTAATTACAGACATGGGTCTAACTTCGGTCAAGGCAAAATGCTGTTAAATGTTATTGTGGAATATGATTTGAGCAAGTCTTTCAGAGCTGTTTGCTAAGTTTCGAGCAACCTAATTCCCTCATGTGTTAAACTCGGCTTAAAGAGCAAAATTGTCGCTCAGAAGTCACTGGTATCGGCATCAACCTCTTTTATTTTTTTTACAAGGCATTCAGCAACTGTTATTGGCTACAAAAATCCTCAGGGGGGGTGATGAAATCAGAACGTCAATATCTGACTAGACCGTACTGTAATTATTGTTTGTAACGGGGCATTCACACAAAGAGCGAATGAATGGTGCGCATGACGCACCGCGAACACGAGAACGGAGTTGAAATATTTCAACTAGAGCCAGAAACTTGCGTGATGCTGTGTTGCGAAAGCCTATAAGCGTTGAGATTCTCCTCCCGTCGTCACTGAAGTCCTGACGTTGAATCAGAAATGGAGGGAAAAAAATATCGTAGCCGTCTGTGGTCATCCAGAGCTACGATAGTACATCATGTCTGTACAGAGACCGGACCAAACTATGTGTATTAACCACAGACTGTCTCTGGTATAAACAACAACGTCGCTGCTGTATAGATGACTTTATGTTGAGTTTTGATGGAGCAGCTGCATAGCCTGGCACTGATCCATCCAAACTCCATTCAGAAAACAAGCATTTTAAAAGTTGTTTGCTTGTCGTCTTGGTAACAGACCTGACAAAGCATGAATTCAGACTTTTTACAAATCGTCACTATTAGGTAGTTATTTCGGCATCCTTTTGATCTGTTTATTGCGATTAAATCACAGCATAATCTGTTTATGTTTGTTGACTGCGTTTGGTTTTCTGACATATTTGGAACTTCCACAACGTGTACAAAGCAGCAACAGTTATTTCTTCCATGGTTGATGGCGGAAATGGCGGAAAGAAAAGTTGTTGGTATATAAATATATACATACATTTGCATAAAGTAAACCTATTTGTCCACTCACATGTTGATAAGAGTATTAAACACTTGATAAATCTCTATTTAAGGTTCATTTTGAGCAGATTAAAAAATGTGCATTAAATATTATGCACATAATATTAATCTTTCAAATATTAATATTATATATTTGAATCGATTGACAGCCCTGATATAAACACATGCATTGCCACAGCTTGTCACAGCATGGAGAGCAGGAAGAGGTGGAGGGATAGACTGGATGTAAAAGGAAAATGCAGAGTGCAGAGGAAAACTGAGAGGAGAGAAGGAAGGAATGGGAGAAGCCAGGATGAGTGTTATTATTAGAAGAGGAAATCAGAAACACCAGAGAACATGTCCTGTCCTCCTGGAGGAAGATCTGGCCTGGTTTTCTGTTAGGAAGGCCAAATGCTGTCAGTTGGTTTCTGCTATAGATTTTAAAATAAAGACATTTAAATTTCCGAAATGTTTACTGAATGCAAAAAAAATGATTTTATTATATTTTCAAAATCTAGGGAATGGGTTTACTGCCAACTTGTTGCCCTGCTCTCAGCTGTTTTGTTTTTTACCGTGGTATTGTATTGGATATTGAGGAGTTTTGGTATCGATACATCCTTAGAAAGTATTGTGGTATACATGAAGTATTTAAATGTGGTTCAGCTTTCATGAAATCATTTAATCTTCTTTTTTTTTCTGCATGTCTTTTCAGGTGGTACGTTGAAACTTCGGCACGCAGCATTCCTCACACCCAGAGGCCAAAGGCTTCGCCTGGTGTTCTGTAGGACCAAGCAGTTGTGTGACAGATCATCAGTGGACGAGTACAGAGATCCAGCATTTGTAGGATCTCATGCTCTAAAACCAACTAGCTAAGACCTATGGCAATAAATCGCACGCCTAAAGTATTTACCCGAATACCAGATGTAAGAAAGGGGGTACCTCTGAACTAGTTTTTGATAAACTCAACACGTTCCTGCTGTCAAAGTCTGCAGTGGGGTTGGGTGCATGGGTGTTGTGCTGACAGCAGGCTGTTGTCATGGTGGACTGGTATGTCTGAGCCTGAAGCTAGCGTAGCTTCGCAGTTTCATATAGCATGTTAGCATATGGCTAGCCACGTATGGTGACTGATCAGGCCATTATCCTCTTCCCCTCCATCACCATCTCTGGCCCCCTTCAAGGGGGTATAAACTAGCTGGTAGTGGTGCCCCCTTACCCCGTCATCTTTTCATTTCTCTTTCATTTAGCCATCTGTCCACCCCACCCCAACAATCATCAGCTTTTGCTTTCTTTCGCCCTCATCAGCCCTCCTCACTTTTGTGTCGTACGAAGCACTCTTTCGCTCTGCCTAACTCATCTCTAGTCCTTTATGATATCCACTTCTGTCCTTTGAATTCATCTCACATCTGTCCCACCACAGCTCAGTCCCTGCCCTCTTTAAATTCAAACCTCAAGCCCGGTTTAATTCACACTTTGGCCCTGCCTACACCACCCTAACGTCTGACTGTCAAGCCGCTAGGCAGTTGTTTTGGTAGTTTTTTTTTGGTTGCATGGAATCGGCTTAACCGTGGAGAGGCCAGGCTACCACAAACTGATGGACTTTGACAAGCGAGGAGTAGGGGGAGGAGGAGGAGGTGGCGGTGGAGGAGGTGGTGGAGGAGGAGGAGGAGGTGGCGGTGGTGGTGGAGGAGGTGGAGGGAAGGGGGAGACAGAGGAGGGGAAGAGGATGCCCGGGAAGACTGGGAGTCGATCGGGGCACGGTGGCCGGGGTGCCAGCTCCAACTCCGGGGTTCTGATGGTCGGACCTAATTTCCGGGTCGGAAAGAAGATCGGCTGTGGGAACTTTGGAGAGCTGCGACTCGGAAAGAACCTGTACACCAATGAATACGTGGCTATCAAACTGGTAAAGAAAATAATTACAGTATTGTAGTGCAGCACACTTACTTTGTGTAATAGTGAGAAGGACAATTATTAATTCAGAAAAATTAAAAAGAAATGTGTTTTGATTACCCTGAATATGGCAGTGTTGTCAGAAAAATATGAATTATACTACCTCTATTGTGTGTGTCCAAAAAAATTATTCTAATTCAAACATAATACTCCTTTGTAGGAGCCGATCAAGTCGCGGGCGCCACAGCTCCACCTAGAATATCGCTTCTACAAACAGCTGGGAAGCTCAGGTGAGAACCCCCGTCCCTTTCGTCAGGTTTTCTACTGGGAGAGTTAGCCGAGCTTTAATGGAATGATTTGCGTGTTACCGACATTTATAATAAAGGATGGTCGATAATAAAGGAAGCATTGAAGCACCTTTCCTCGGCATTTAGAGTATCCAAACATCTCTCATCACGGCTGCTACTGAGATACTTCCGGGTCATTTCACTCCGTTAGGAACCTTCCTGAGCAAAAATTACTTTTCGACTGCAGCCATAGCTTCACACACTTTCACGTGGGAGGTTCATGTTCAAATTTTGCATAACTTTGGAGCTTTACCTAGTGTTCTTCCCAAAAGCTAACATGACTTTGATTCCTTAGGTTTTCTAGTTTGATATGATACCAGTATCTTCACTCTAGCTTTAACACTTGATTTTTACTTGAAATGTGTCCAACTCCTGTTGTGACTGTCCTGTCTTTATCTGTTCATCCAGAGGGCGTTCCCCAGGTGTTTTACTTCGGACCGTGTGGTAAATACAATGCTATGGTTCTGGAGCTACTGGGACCCAGCTTAGAAGATCTGTTTGACCTCTGTGACCGGACCTTCTCTCTAAAGACTGTACTCATGATAGCCATACAACTGGTAAGACAAACACACAAAAATCGATATTTTTTTTTAAATCTCAAAAACACTTGTAGTTTATTTTTGGATTACTTAGCTCTGCCTTTTTGTTTTGCTCCTTAGATAACCCGCATGGAGTTTGTCCACACCAGAAGCCTGATCTATCGAGACGTGAAGCCTGAGAACTTCCTGGTGGGCCGACCCGGCTCCAAACGGCAACACACCATCCACATCATAGACTTTGGCCTGGCGAAAGAATACATAGACCCAGAGACCAAGAAACACATCCCATACAGAGAACACAAGAGTCTGACTGGAACCGCTAGATATATGAGCATCAACACACATCTTGGGAAAGGTGAGCTGCTCCCTCGTGCTACATGTGCACACATTTACCACTCTTTAAGGCAAGTCATAGATCTATACCATATCAACCGTAGATGTCCAAGGCTTTGTACGAGCTGTGTTTAGAGTCAACAATTAACCTGCATGTCTTTTGACTGTGGGAGGAAGCCGGAGAACCCAGAGAAAACCCACGCTAACCCGGGGAGAACATGCAAACTCCACACAGAAGGGCCCCAAGCCTGCGACCCTCTTGTTGTGAGGCGACGGTGCTAACCACTGCACCGCCGTGGTTATCACTTCATTTAATTTTAGCATGTAAAACGGCGCATTCCTCTTATACTGACCAGGGCTGGGTGTTGGTACTTGATACCTTTAAGGTATGAGGTCCTCTCTCTGCTCTGTGTCTGTGAAGTAGTTACGATGCGGCGGTGCTCGTGCATGTGTGTGGGGGGGGCGTTGCCTTGGAAGGAGCCTCGAGGGGAGGGGGTCGGGTTTAGACGGAGCTCCTGAGGCGATGCTACTTTCAAATTATGCTAGCTCTCCAACATCGTCGACCCAATCTTTAAGTGTATAAAATAAGATAAGAAGATAAGATAATCGTGAAAAATGCCCTCCATAATTTCCCATACCCCGAAGCTGACATCTTCAAATCAGTCAGTCAATTATATAATATAAAGGAAAGCCGAAAAACTTCACATTTAAGAAGCCAAAACCTGAAAGTGTTTGACGTATTTGCTGAATAAATAACTGAAAGATTAATAGATCATCAAACTATTAATTCCTTGTAATTGAAAAAATAATGAGGGAAGGGAGTGTCCGAACCGTCCCCCTTTTTCATCCCAATTGAGTTTGCAGTCCTGCTCAGCACATACTTATCCTTGAGAACATTCATCTGTCCTGACTGAGAGCAATTTAAGCCTTTGTTGTTGTTGTTCTGTGTTTCAGAGCAAAGCAGGCGGGATGACCTGGAAGCTCTGGGCCACATGTTCATGTACTTCCTGCGAGGCAGTCTACCCTGGCAAGGGCTCAAGGTGAGGAGGCAGTCGACCAGCCGTCCAGTGTGTTTCCATCACCTCTGTGAATAAACTCCACCATATCTCTGTCTCCATTAGGCTGACACTCTGAAAGAACGTTATCAGAAGATCGGAGACACCAAGAGAGACACACCGATAGAGGTCCTCTGTGAAAGCTTCCCAGGTTCGTATACACACACTTCAACAAAAAAAAAAAAAGAAAAAAAAAAAGTGTTTGCCCAGCGGTTGCATAAATGATCAGGCTGGCATATGTTGATCAAATCCTGCGTGTGTCTCTGTGTATGTGTGGGTTCGGTGCCTGTGTGTGTGCAACAGAAGAGATGGCAACCTACCTGCGGTACGTGCGTCGCCTGGACTTCTTCGAGAAGCCGGATTACGACTATCTGAGGAAACTCTTTACGGACCTCTTCGACAGAAACGGCTACATCTTTGACTACCAGTACGACTGGACTGGAAAGCCACTGGTTAGTGTGGAGTGGGTGTTTTTTGCTGTCTGAGCTGAACTTGCTTTCGTTGGTTTAAGGGGCAGCTCAGAGAGCGACACATACTCATATGGCTGATCTACTGTGTAAACAGGAAGTGATAAATTAGTTAAAGCAATAATAACGCAAATTCGTTTCAACGCCACTAATTTCTTTAACGCATTTACGCAACTTGAGATTTTTAGGTTTTAGAGGGCTCAGTTTTAAAGCTGGAGTGAAGATACTTTCTAGTTTCATACTATCATATGAAACTAGAAAACCTAATGAATCCATCGGTACCAACCATGTCATACTAGCTCGACGCTAAGGAGGATAAATAACGCTCCACACTTTCGCTAAATTTTGGCGAGGAAAAACTGCCATTTTCAAAGGGGTCCCTTGACCTCTGACCTCCAGATATGTGAATGAAAATGGGTTCTATGGGTACCCACGAGTCTCCCCTTTACAGATATGTAGTAAGTAAGTCAGCACACTGACAGCTGTTGTTGCCTGTTGGGCTGCAGTGTGTCATGTTATGATATGAGCATATTGTTTTATGCTAAATGCAGTACCTGTGAGGGTTTTCTGGACAATATCTGTCATTGTTTTGTGTTGTTAATTGATTTCCAATAATAAACATATACATATATTTGCATAAAGTGAGCATATTTGCCTACTTCCATGTTGATAAGAGTATTAAATACTTCACAAATCTCCCTCTAAGGTACATTTTGAACTGAAAAATGTGCGATTAATTTGCGATGAATCGTGATTAACTATTTTAATTGATCGACAGCCCTAATATTAATTTCTCTTATCTCCAGAAAGTCAAAGACACTTCCTCCTCCATTCTTTGTGAAGTGTAATCTGAATTTACTCACCTTTGAGTGAGTTCAACAGACAATATTGAAGTTCAAATAACGTGAGCTTTGAGTTCAGCGGTGAGGTTTGAACTTTGAGTTGTTCACAATGCTGCAACATTCAGGGCTCTCACGCTTCTACATTAGTATTTATCCATCAAGATCAATAATAGGATATAAAGAAACGTCATGTAACCAAATGTGCATTTCCTCACTCTGATCCCATGTTGACCCCACTTCCTGTGTGTTTAGCCCACTCCTATTGGTCCAGTGGCCAGTGAGACTCCACTTCAGACGAGCAACCGAGAGAAAGCACCGCAGACCAAAAACCAGGTACACACACACACACACACACACACACACACACACACACACACTCACTCTGAACAAATAAGGCAACATGTTAGTGTTGCACATTCACATGTTTTATTAGAGTCTGAATATTTGGAAGAGATTCTGTATATATTTGCCAAACTGTCAATACCAGCTTAAAAAAAAAACAAACCCCACATGAAGCAGCCCTGCCTCTCATTCACTCTACTGCTCCCTCAGCTCTTGTCACTTTCTTGTTTGCTCCACTTGCAAAAAAAAAGCCGGTTGGCCGTGTTGCAGGGTTAACTCGCTACCGGTTTCTCCATCAATCATCACGAAATAATCGGCACTGGAGGAAGCAGCAAATATGCAAGCAGTGCTGCAGCGATCCAAGCTGTTAAAAGGAACAACACTGACGGCTAGCGTTCAAAATGGGTACTGCAGGCCAAATTCAAAATATTAAAGAGAGTTGTCTCCCGGCCCCCTTCCTACCCAGATTCGAAGCTCACGAGGTTGCCACCAAAATTGAATAAACTCTTCTAAACAGGTATATGGTTTCTATTAGATTATTTAGATAAATAGCTGGTAGCCAATGATGATGAGTAACGTTACTTTAGTACTAGTGGTGTGGACGTCAGTATTCGTTTAATGTAATGTTGCAGAGTAATAACATTTCAATCAGGTTTCAGACAGAGGGTGAAAAGAGGTGCTGCAGCACAGCCCGTATAAATAAATGTGGATTTGAATTTGTTTTTTTTAAACCGATAACCGACCCTCGTTAACCGATTATTAACCGATAAGATTAGTGCATGCAGCGGTGCTCCAGCTGCAGTGTATGTGCACAACAGACAACTGAGTCCCCAGGTCACCAGTCAGGGAGAGCTACTGTAGCAGCGCGTAGTGTCGAGGATGCATGCAGCCACTAAGTCTCCACCACATCATTTAGTTTATTTTATCAGGTTGTCAGCTGTGTGTCAGCCCGGCGTAACGATAGCGAGTGTCCGACAGACCTGCAGCTGTAGCAGACAGTGTGTGAACAGTTTATTTGTCGGTGAATAAATGCTGCAACTCCTCAGCTCAAGAATCCGAGCCCAACTTCCTGTATCCTGCAACTCCGGCTCAGACTCTCTTGATATTTCTTTTAAGCGTTTAACCGATAGCATTAATCGGTTAATTATTAACATCCCTCGTGTTTTTTTTTTAAGATTACTGCATGTAAACATGTTCTAGTAGAAACCCAAAATACAAGTATGAACCTGAAAATGAGCAGGATATGTCCCTTTTAATACAGTGGATGGATGGATGGATGGATGGATGGATGGATGGATGGATGGATGGATCCCAAATTGGGAAATTCTTGAGGTGTTACAGCAGCAGGTTATCCAGACAATGCACAGGGACAGTAAATATACAATAAAAAAACACTAGAGATAATATCTTTAGTGTACACAATATAAAGAATGTATTAGAATACACTATAAATGTACCAGACTACTACAACTAGCTTAGAAAATATTAAATATGAACATAGAATAACAATAACATACTATATACAATAGCAGAGTGTGCAATGACGTATTAGAAAAGTATGCAAGTTAAAATTTTTCTTAAAATAAAATTAAATGGAGGTAGTAAACAAATGTGCAAACTCCACATGTGCAAGATTATTACAGACTACAACAGAATGGAGTCTGTTTGAGACAGAAACTACAGAGCTGAGAGTTCTCTGTTAGACAGAGGTGAGGTGTTGTACAGGGTTATTGCTTTGGGATTTCCTGAATCAGTCATATATATAAATATATTACTTGTTCCTTTAACGGACTAGAATAAAGTCCTCCTGTACCACCTCGATAGTCAATGGTTAAGTTTTATTGCCTGTGTAAAATATTGGTTGGACTTTGTCATGTTTTACAAAATGGAGTCACAGTGGGCACTCGCGTTATTAATCGCATGAGGAGCGCAGAGACCCGCTGATCCCAGCAGGACTTCAGTTGAGTAGGCGGTCCTTCAATGTGGCCCAGACCACCTCTGAATGTGGTCTGAAAGATCCAATCTCACCCGTACTTAGAGCCGTCCACTTGTGATGGGATCACTGAGGACGCATGTTAATACCAGGTCTGAGCAGGGCCACAGAAAATAGACCACCTCCTTCCCCCCTTTTTTTGCATGGGGCTTCCACACATGCACAGTCTCCTTGTGCACTCTCACTGTACTGCACACTTTGAGTGCTCACCCTCCTGTTGCTCCACCACCAAATACTGACTCTGAACTCACTATTTCTTTTCTCTTTCCTCGTTCTTTTCTCTCCTTCACCGCGCTGCTCTCCTTACTGCTTTCCCTTCTCCTCTCCTCTCTTTTCCACCCTTGTCCCTTCCCCTTTCCACGGCGAGCCTCCTCTTCCATCTTACCGGTCCTCTTCATCTTATCCCTCCTCCTCCACCACCACCACCTCTTCCTCCTCTTCCTCCTCCCTCCCTTCTCGTTTCTCCTGCGATCGGCTCCTCTAGTCTCCAGAGGGGAAAGGCAGTGAGTCGCAGCCCACTCCAGTGACCAATCGAGAGCTGCTGGGCTCCCATCTCACTGCTGATAGGCTGGGCGGGTCCGTCCAGGTACTGAGAGGACGGGTTAGCTCTGCTGGCTTCTTGTCTGTCTGCCTACTTGTCTGTCTGCCTGCATGACTTTCTCTGAGACGGCGCAGGACTGATCTCAAGTCTGTTTCCTCAACTCAATAATTCCCTCTCATGGGACTTTGGTAATAGAGATTCTAAATTAAAACCTTCCACGTTAGGTTTACACACCATATGTTAGGCAATGTTTTGTTTTCAAACTACCCCGCCCTCTTTCATGTTAAAATAATGGAGACTTTATGCAAAGGGGACAGAAGGTTGTGGCCTGGCTTCTCTGTTGCTCTTATTGAACTGTATGGCTTTCAGCTAGTGCTGACTTGGCAATGATCAAGCCACAGTGCGGAGGTGAATGTGGTGCTGCAAAGTTGATGTTTATTGAGAATTTACATGTGACATAATCCACGTCGAAACAAACGATCTACTCGTACAGTAGGAGTAGGAAGTACACAACGACATTTCTAAAATCGTACAGTGTTCGCCCAGCTTTAGCTGACATTAGCTACACTAGGGGAAAGCACACAGCTGTTGCCTTGTAGAGATGGCTTACTAAAAGTAGCGTCATGCTGAATACAGTATACTAACATTCCACTATTATCCCGAATATGACAATATTGTGAATTTGATACTGGTCAGCATATTCAGTTTGGATATTCTGAATTAGGCCTTATTCTGAATGGAGCATTTTCCGATTACGACATATGTGATACGGTAATATTATTCAGGTCTTAGGAGCATTCTTTGGACATGTATACAGCGCATTCTGAATATTATTAGTAGTATAAATCATACAAAAACTTCTAGTTAACTACATAATACCAGCAGAACTTAAATGACCAGTAGGTAGGATTTACAGGTGGTGGCATCTAGCGGTGAGGTTGCAGATTGCAACCGACTGCTCCCCCCCTCCCTTTCAGAGCGTGTAACCTAAAAACGCAAAAGGTTCTCACTAGAACTGGTGTTTCATTTGTCCATCCATGGCTTCGACTGTATATAAGAAGTGCACGTAGTCACCTTGACGTGACCCGTTGGTTTGTGGACTGCCGATTTGAAGCCTGGAGTTCGGCATTTTGGCCGTCGCCATCTTGTTTTTGTTTTTTTTGGAACCAGAAGTGACACGAGAGGGCGGAGCTAAGTACAACCGAACGCTGAATGAGACATTTTTAGGCGACCAAACTGTTATAATTAACTTTCAAGAAGTGAAAACACACTGTGAAAGAGTTAAGACGAAAACACGGACAACGCTGTGGTAGCGACCTGTCAATCACAAGGTAGCCCCGCCCTAAAGCATCCCCTGCTTTATGGTCTATCTGACTCTAAATGGGACCATAATTTACTAAATGAACATCATGCTGTATTGAAGAAGACTTGAAACTAGAGATTGAGAGCATAAACTCAGTTTTACAATGTTTACTGAGGTAATAAATCAAGTGAGAAGTAGGCTCATTTTCTCATAGACTTCTATACAATCAGACCAGAGGAGTCGCCCCCTGCTGGCTGTTAGAAAGATGCAGGTTTAAGGCACTTCAGCGTTGGCTTCACTCTTCAGACCCCGGAGGTTGCCCACTGGTTCTGGGCTACTGTAGAAATATGGTGGACTCTGTGGAAGAGCTAATGAAAACACAACAATTCTTATTTTCAGGTGATTATACACTAAAAGTTATGAATATTATCTATATTATTCTTCTGCCAATAAACCCCCCCTAACTGCTTCACACTGGTCCTTTCAGCCTCTGCGGTATTGGCATGGAGTGTGTGAAGGAACTAAAAACAGCTGCAGCAGGACATGTATATGATGTCAGAGCGGCTGCTGTTAACAGTGAAGTTAAACAGTTTCAAAACCACAAAGTCGTCGTTGCTTTTTTTGTTTTAAGTCATGAAGCAGAGGTGTCGCTATTTTGCATGGCAGCAAAAATGAATGTTGACAATGGCTGTATCTGTGGAGGTGTGAGGCTTGCCTGGAGGTCACAGCTCTTATTAAGACCACGTCCACATTAAGCTGGCTACATTTGAAAACAGTCTTCTCCTCTGTGAGGATGGAGAGCAGGACGCAGATGGATGTTTTAACTCGCTGAGACTCAGCACAGTAACTCTCAAAAGAAAACTATTATCTGCTTCTCAATTGTTTCGGTGCGCTTTTCACGTGTTAGTTTTCAGATTTACCTGCCTTAGTGTGGACGTAATGCAAGTCTTTTTAATTTTTGTCCCACCAAGATCGGACGTCGGCACGCCTGTACTCATCCCTCTCCCATTTCTCACCTCCAGGTGATGAGTTCAACCAATGGGGAGCTGAATACAGACGACCCCACTGCAGGACACTCCAACGCACCGATCACAGCCAATGCAGAAGTGGAGGTGGCTGATGATACCAAGTAAGGACACACACACACACGCACACACACACACACACACACACACACAGGTTAAAGAGGACGCCAAACACCTGCAACTCTTCTTATAACCGTTTTACAATAACAGCAAAAATATCAAAGTTTAGAGCGGCGATTTTCTAAAGAGCGATGAGGAGGTGCAGAAGTCTCTCACAACACTTTAATTACAATATGTGTGAAGGGTTATTATGGATTTTTTTGCCCAATGATGCCAACAAAAATTCTGCCTACTGCAGCTTTAAGAAAACATCTTTGTTTGGTCCCCGCAAAAAAATCAAACCATAATCTCTCTCATATCCCAATTAGATATTTCTTCAAAATCGTTGGGCCCTGATTTCATGTCTGTTAATGATGGTTTGTGTGTTGCAGGTGCTGCTGTTTCTTCAAGAGGAGGAAGAGGAAAGCTCTCCAGAGACACAAATGAAGACGAGAGAGAAACCCTGGTCTCTTTGTGCTTTCTCTCTCTCTCTGTCTCCGTCTCTAGCCCTCTTCATATAACCCTCTTTCTCCCTCAGCCCCCCCCTTCTGACCCTCACTCTCTGCTGTCGGAGGTCCTGTAAGTTTACCTTGGGTCGGCTGGACTGGCTGGACCACCGGGCAGCAGAATGTGTTTGCTGATCTGATCTACTGGTTTTCGCTGCTCTGGAATGAGCAGACGGACAGTAACGCGTTTGCTGTTCCACCTCGGAGCTTTAACTGTGGACTAGCTGTACCAGCGGTGGAGTCTTCGTGTATTTATGGTCACAAACTGAACTGAAACTGGATCACCAAAAACTGCTTGGGGGGGGCGGGGGTGGGGACACGTGACCACAAACACACACAGTTGATAGACTGGATTCAGCTGGTTTTCTGGCTACTTTTTTTTTTGTTTTTCCTTCCTTACTGACTGGTTCAGAGGAGTGTATTTCTGTGGAGATGGACAACAAAAGGATGGGAAGCATCGAGACTGTCGGACCACACAAAACATACACACACACACATATGTACAAACACGCTGCACACTTTCTCGAGCTCATCATAAAGAGACTTCAAGGACAAAGAGATGCAGCTCTCGCACATAGTCTATAAAGTTTTTATTCCCTCGGGTCAAAGGAAGTACACATTGAGCGGCTTGGTCTATTTCCTGCAACGGATTGAGCTCAGTGTACTTCTCAGACACATTCACCCCCCACCCCCACCCCCCCTTCAGAGGAAAAAAACCTCACAACCACCAGAATCAAACGTTTAAACAGATGTTTATGTGAAAACTATGCTTTTTCCCTGTTTTAATTTGTAACTAAAAAGAAGACTGTCAACAATTTTTTTTTTTTCTGTCTTTTTGAGTTCAAAAAAAGTTTGTGTTTTGTAGTTTGGAGTGTGTTCCTCAAAATGTTTTTTTTTTAATAACTTGTATTTTTAATTTTCTGTTTTTTTTTTTTTTCCTCTTTCTCTCTGGGTTGGAGGATGGAAAGTCTGATATCTCCATTAAAAAACAACCAAACAAAATAAAAGCTGATCTTTATTTAAGGGTTTTTTTCATGAACAATATTTTTCAGTGTTTGAGGGATATTTTTGTTGGAGTGTATCATTTAAAGCAGCAATAGGCAGCAATTTTCTCTCATATTTTACGATCTACTTTGAAGCATTTGTGACAAACGTTTCAGTTTCAGGACGTCATCCTGATCCAGAGCAGCCTGGAGCTTTGTATGATACCCTGGAAAAAAGACAGGCAGAAAAGACTTAGTTCATTCTTGTTTATTGATTATAGAAACCTTCAGTTTGTTCACACATCCCATCAGTAATGTCTGTTAAATGACTCTTGTTCAATGATTTCACGTACAGATTCATTTTCATCCACACAATCAGTTTGTTTGAGCAGAATCTCAGCGATGTAAAAGAGAATAATGATTTCCTTATTGATTACGATCATGATAATTACAGTTTCATTAAACATCTTAGTATCTCGTTTGGACGACAACATTTAGTCTGCCCAACAAATAAATGTGATTCTAGATATCTTTACAAAAAGTGGTGAGAACAGAATATCTATGATAAGAAATAAATCACTAGACCTTCCTTTAAGACCCGTGCAGTGGAAGAGAAACAACAACACACACATATATATATACAAATATTCATCAAACATTTAGAGCACAGAGAAAGTTTACATTTTCATGCAGAGAAATATCAGTTGAGGTGAACAAAGATCATCATGAGCAGTGAAACAGACACAGGAAGGAGCGCCACCTGAAGACACTCACACATTTACAGAACAACTCATGAGAAGATGTCAAAGCAAAGAGTGAAGAAGCAAAGAGACGGAACTCTGCTGCTTTTTTGACAACAGCCGCTGCCGCCATTTTGGACTGAAAACGCTTCTTATATTCATATTTTATTGTTCAACACCGGCCGTTTTGGTAGAATGTGACAATAGAATAGAAATAATTTAGTTTTACTTTTGTACGACACTTTGTAGGCGGACGTTTTACTGGCGTCCGGTAGTCGCTTTCAGTCCAAAATGGCGGAAGCGTAGCTCTGCTGCTGGCCGCTGACGTTGCAACGGAACAAACAATTGACTTTCACTTCTTGGTAATATACGTTCTTTGGTCAAAGTACCGCCCATAATGTTTGATTGACAGCTGATCTCTGTGCAGTGAAGACATGAAAAGAAAAATCATCTCTGCAGCAACAATGATGGACACCAGATAAGTTTAAGAGTTAAAACACAGAATTGAACCCTTAAATGACTTCTGTCTATTTCAGTTTACACAACTCAGCAGTGACATCATAATAAGGAAACCCAAGTCCAGCATAGAGAGGCTCAGTGAATGTGGTCTGGACTCTGTGGAGGAGAGTCATGGTTTCAGAGACGCTGTAGAAGGACAGAATACCTGCACTGTGATCCAGGTACACTCCTACTCTGGAGGACTGAGGACCTGAGACGGGGGTTTGGACATCGTTGTACAAAATTGTATAACTGTTTTGGTCACAAACTAACGCCCAAGATTTGTCATTCCATCCAAACCAACATTCATTCGACCCCCCTGCTCTCCTGATACTCTTGTATGCGACTGCTACATAAACTCCTCCCCCTCTCCACTCCACCTCCCAGTAACAACGTCCAGTCAGACTCTCTCTACTCAGGACCTGATGACATCCAGTGAATCTGTCTGGGTGACTAGAATAAGACTGTTGTTGTTTCATTACTGTTGCTTTTCTGTTCCCCTCAGATAATAACATCTTTGTGTTTGCTGTGTTTGGATCCAGTGTGATTTCTCGTGAATATTTTAAGAATCCAGCTCTGGTCTTGGGCTCTGGTTGTGACAGTAAAACATCCACTTCAGTCACTGTCTGTGAGACGTTTGTCCATTTCTCTCTCAGAACGTCCTGTAGTTTATCTCTGACTTCTGACACAGCCGCCGTCACGTCCTCAAAGTAGCTCCGAGGACGGATATTGATGCTGGATGAGTGTGTAGATTCACTGAGTGGTGACAGTTTGGGGTAGTTGAGTAGAAACTGGTTGTGATCCTCTGTGTGTGAGACCAGCTTCAGCTCAGCGTCTCTCCTCTTCAGCTCAGTGATCTCCTGCTCCAGCTTCTCCTGAAGCTCTTTGACTCGACTCACTTCACTTTTCTGCTGGGATCTGACCTGCTGCTTCACATCACAGCTTCTTTTCTCCATGAGACGGATCAGCTCGGTGAAGATCTTCTCACTGTCCTCCACTGCTTTATCAGCAGAGTGATTGACAGCCTCCACCTCCTGTTGGAGCAGCTTCACATCTTTCTCTCTGTCCTGGATCGTCTGCTGGATGTTGAGTCGACTCACCTCCAGCTCTCTCTGCCTCTCAGTCCTTTCTGCTGCAGCTGAGACGGTGTCGTGGCCTTTATGTTCATCCATTAAGCAGAGATAACAGATACACTGCTGATCAGTACGACAGAAAATCTTCATCACCTCGTCGTGACGAGAGCAGATGTTCTCCTGGAGCTTCTTGGAGGGCTCCACCAGCTTGTGTTTCTTTAATGGAGCTGAGTCATAATGAGGCTGGAGGTGTTTCTCACAGTAAGAGGCCAGACACACCAGACAGGACTTGAAGGCTTTCAGTTTCCTCCCAGTGCAGACATCACAGGCCACATCTTCAGGTCCAGCATAGCAGTGATCAGCAGGAGCAGCTTGGAGTCCAGTCTTCTTCAGTTCCTCCACTAAATCTGCTAACATGGTGCTTTTCATCAGGACAGGCCTCGGTGTGAAGGTCTGCCTACACTGAGGGCAGCTGTAGATCTTCTTCTCTTCTTCTTTGTCCCAGTGGGTTTTAATACAGTTCATGCAGTAGCTGTGTCCACAGGGAATAGTCACCGGATCCTTCAGTAGATCCAGACAGATCGAACAAGAGAAGGTTTCCTGCTCCAGCTGAACTCCTTTCTGCGCCATTTCACCTCTCAGTAGCAACGTCTGTCTGAGTTTCACTTCCTGAGAACCGACACTAGTTTGAGCTCTGATCTAAACAGCATGTGTTTGTGCAGTGAATGGAGCCTATCAGATCTCACTTCACCACATGTTGGTTACACCCACCTTCAAACTGTAGATCTGAAGGGGAGGGAACAAGGAAATAAATAGACAGAGTGGAGCTGGCTGTGTTTGAGAGCAGGAGGAGGAGGGAGGGGTTATCAAGCTATGATTCAGTCCAGGACGATGAGAAGCACGACAGACTACGTCCCAAATCACATACTTTTACTTTTTACTTTTAGTACACTGCAGCTGCCCTTACAAAGTACGTACTGTTGCATGCAGTATACATACAATATATCTGCTGTGCAGAGGATTGTGGGTCAGAACAGCCAGAAAAGCATGCTGGCTTGCATACTGTAAAATGTGACCAGACGTAGTAGGACATCCTGGTATTTTTGGCATACTGCTTTTGACATACTATGTATTGGGACATAAGAAATCTTTTTTTCTGGCATACTAAGTAGTATGGTAGTATGGGTATTGGAACGCACAGTATGTTTCCTCATTTACAAACGGAGCCTCGGTTCAAACCTGCTCCACATTTCTCATAAACTCTTATTCAGACTCTGTTCAGTTTTCTTTTACTGGTCAAAAACAGCTGACTGACAACAAGGAGTTATCAAACTAAACTGTCCTGAAATATTTAAATGGCTTTATAATAATTTTCTCACATATTTAACGAGATACTTTGAAGCATTTGTGACAAAACGGTTCAATTTCAGGACGTCATCCTGATCCCAACACCACTAATTTCTTTAACGCATTTACGCAACTTGAGATTTTTAGGTTTTAAAGGGCTCAGTTTTAAAGCTAGAGTGAAGATACTTTCTAGTTTCATACTATCATATGAAACTAGAAAACCTAATGAATCCATCGGTACCAACCATGTCATACTAGCTCGACGCTAAGGAGGATAAATAACGCTCCAAACTTTCGCTAAATTTTGGCGAGGAAAAACTGCCATTTTCAAAGGGGTCCCTTGACCTCTGACCTCCAGATATGTGAATGAAAATGGGTTCTATGGGTACCCACGAGTCTCCCCTTTACAGATATGTAGTAAGTAAGTCAGCACACTGACAGCTGTTGTTGCCTGTTGGGCTGCAGTTTGTCATGTTATGATTTGAGCATATTGTTTTATGCTAAATGCAGTACCTGTGAGGGTTTCTGGACAATATCTGTCATTGTTTTGTGTTGTTAATTGATTTCCAATAATAAACATATACATATATTTGCATAAAGTGAGCATATTTGCCTACTTCCATGTTGATAAGAGTATTAAATACTTCACAAATCTCCCTTTAAGGTACATTTTGAACTGAAAAATGTGCGATTAATTTGCGATGAATCGTGATTAACTATTTTAATTGATCGACAGCCCTAATATTAATTTCTCTTATCTCCAGAAAGTCAAAGACACTTCCTCCTCCATTCTTTGTGAAGTGTAATCTGAATTTACTCACCTTTGAGTGAGTTCAACAGACAATATTGAAGTTCAAATAACGTGAGCTTTGAGTTCAGCGGTGAGGTTTGAACTTTGAGTTGTTTACAATGCTGCAGCATTCAGCGCTCTCAAGCTTCAACATTAGTATTTATCCATCAAGATCAATAATAGGATATAAAGAAACGTCATGTAACCAGATGTGCATTTCCTCACTCTGATCCCATGTTGACCCCACTTCCTGTGTGTTTAGCCCACTCCTATTGGTCCAGTGGCCAGTGAGACTCCACTTCAGACGAGCAACCGAGAGAAAGCACCGCAGACCAAAAACCAGGTACACACACACACACACACACACACACTCTGAACAAATAATGCAACATGTTAGTGTTGCACATTCACATGATTTATTAGAGTCTGAATATTTGGAAGAGATTCTGTATATATTTGCCAAACTGTCAATACCAGCTTAAAAAAAAAAACCCCACATGAAGCAGCCCTGCCTCTCATTCACTCTACTGCTCCCTCAGCTCTTGTCACTTTCTTGTTTGCTCCACTTGCAAAAAAAAAGCCGGTTGGCCGTGTTGCAGGGTTAACTCGCTACCGGTTTCTCCATCAATCATCACGAAATAATCGGCACTGGAGGAAGCAGCAAATATGCAAGCAGTGCTGCAGCGATCCAAGCTGTTAAAAGGAACAACACTGACGGCTAGCGTTCAAAATGGGTACTGCAGGCCAAATTCAAAATATTAAAGAGAGTTGTCTCCCGGCCCCCTCCTACCCAGATTCGAAGCTCACGAGGTTGCCACCAAAATTGAATAAACTCTTCTAAACAGGTATATGGTTTCTATTAGATTATTTAGATAAATAGCTGGTAGCCAATGATGATGAGTAACGTTACTTTAGTACTAGTGGTGTGGACGTCAGTATTCGTTTAATGTAATGTTGCAGAGTAATAACATTTCAATCAGGTTTCAGACAGAGGGTGAAAAGAGGTGCTGCAGCACAGCCGGTATAAATAAATGTGGATTTGAATTTTTATTTTTTTAAACCGATAACCGACCCTCGTTAACCGATTATTAACCGATAAGATTAGTGCATGCAGCGGTGCTCCAGCTGCAGTGTATGTGCACAACAGACAACTGAGTCCCAGGTCACCAGTCAGGGAGAGCTACTGTAGCAGCGTGTAGTGTCGAGGACGCATGCAGCCACTAAGTCTCCACCACATCATTTAGTTTATTTTATCAGGTTGTCAGCTGTGTGTCAGCCCGGCGTAACGATAGCGAGTGTCCGACAGACCTGCAGCTGTAGCAGACAGTGTGTGAACAGTTTATTTGTCGGTGAATAAATGCTGCAACTCCTCAGCTCAAGAATCCGAGCCCAACTTCCTGTATCCTGCAACTCCGGCTCAGACTCTCTTGATATTTCTTTTAAGCGTTTAACCGATAGCATTAATCGGTTAATTATTAACATCCCTCGTGTTTTTTTTTTTTAACATTACTGCATGTAAACATGTTCTAGTAGAAACCCAAAATACAAGTATGAACCTGAAAATGAGCAGGATATGTCCCTTTTAATACAGTGGATGGATGGATGGATGGATGGATGGATGGATCCCAAATTGGGAAATTCTTGAGGTGTTACAGCAGCAGGTTATCCAGACAATGCACAGGGACAGTAAATATACAATAAAAAAACACTAGAGATAATATCTGTAGTGTACACAATATAAAGAATGTATTAGAATACACTATAAATGTACCAGACTACTACAACTAGCTTAGAAAATATTAAATATGAACATAGAATAACAATAACATACTATATACAATAGCAGAGTGTGCAATGACGTATTAGAAAAGTGTGCAAGTTACAATTTTTCTTAAAATAAAATTAAATGGAGGTAGTAAACAAATGTGCAAACTCCACATGTGCAAGATTATTACAGACTACAACAGAATGGAGTCTGTTTGAGACAGAAACTATAGAGCTGAGAGTTCTCTGTTAGACAGAGGTGAGGTGTTGTACAGGGTTATTGCTTTGGGATTTCCTGAATCAGTCATATATATAAATATATTACTTGTTCCTTTAACGGACTAGAATAAAGTCCTCCTGTACCACCTCGATAGTTAATGGTTAAGTTTTATTGCCTGTGTAAAATATTGGTTGGACTTTGTCATGTTTTACAAAATGGAGTCACAGTGGGCACTCGCGTTATTATTCACATGAGGAGCGCAGAGACCCGCTGATCCCAGCAGGACGTCAGTTGAGTAGGCGGTCCTTCAATGTGGCCCAGACCACCTCTGAATGTGGTCTGAAAGATCCGATCTCACCCGTACTTAGAGCTGTCCACTTGTGATGGGATCACTGAGGACGCATGTTAATACCAGGTCTGAGCAGGGCCACAGAAAATAGACCACCTCCTTCCCCCCTTTTTTTGCATGGGGCTTCCACACATGCACAGTCTCCTTGTGCACTCTCACTGTACTGCACACTTTGAGTGCTCACCCTCCTGTTGCTCCACCACCAAATACTGACTCTGAACTCACTATTTCTTTTCTCTTTCCTCGTTCTTTTCTCTCCTTCACCGCGCTGCTCTCCTTACTGCTTTCCCTTCTCCTCTCCTCTCTTTTCCACCCTTGTCCCTTCCCCTTTCCACGGCGAGCCTCCTCTTCCATCTTACCGGTCCTCTTCATCTTATCCCTCCTCCTCCACCACCACCACCTCTTCCTCCTCTTCCTCCTCCCTCCCTTCTCGTTTCTCCTGCGATCGGCTCCTCTAGTCTCCAGAGGGGAAAGGCAGTGAGTCGCAGCCCACTCCAGTGACCAATCGAGAGCTGCTGGGCTCCCATCTCACTGCTGATAGGCTGGGCGGGTCCGTCCAGGTACTGAGAGGACGGGTTAGCTCTGCTGGCTTCTTGTCTGTCTGCCTACTTGTCTGTCTGCCTGCATGACTTTCTCTGAGACGGCGCAGGACTGATCTCAAGTCTGTTTCCTCAACTCAATAATTCCCTCACATGGGACTTTTGTAATAGAGATTCTAAATTAAAACCTTCCACGTTAGCTTTACACACCATATGTTAGGCAATGTTTTGTTTTTTTCAAACTACCCCGCCCTCTTTAATATTAAAATAATGGAGACTTTATGCAAAGGGGACAGAAGGTTGTGGCCTGGCTTCTCTGTTGCTCTTATTGAACTGTATGGCTTTCAGCTAGTGCTGACTTGGCAATGATCAAGCCACAGTGCGGAGGTGAATGTGGTGCTGCAAAGTTGATGTTTATTGAGAATTTACATGTGACATAATCCACGTCGAAACAAACGATCTACTCGTACAGCAGGAGCAGGAAGTACACAACGACATTTCTAAAATCGTACAGTGTTCGCCCAGCTTTAGCTGACATTAGCTACACTAGGGGAAAGCACACAGCTGTTGCCTTGTAGAGATGGCTTACTAGAAGTAGCGTCATGCTGAATACAGTACACTAACATTCCACTATTATCCCGAATATGACAATATTGTGAATTTGATACTGGTCAGCATATTCAGTTTGGATATTCTGAATTAGGCCTTATTCTGAATGGAGCATTTTCCGATTACGACATATGTGATACGCTAATATTATTCAGGTTTTAGGAGCATTCTTTGGACATGTATACAGCGCATTCTGAATATTATTAGTAGTATAAATCATACAAAAACTTCTAGTTAACTACATAATACCAGCAGAACTTAAATGACCAGTAGGTAGGATTTACAGGTGGTGGCATCTAGCGGTGAGGTTGCAGATTGCAACCGACTGCTCTCCCCCCCTCCCTTTCAGAGCGTGTAACCTAAAAACGCAAAAGGTTCTCACTAGAACTGGTGTTTCATTTGTCCATCCATGGCTTCGACTGTATATAAGAAGTGCACGTAGTCACCTTGACGTGACCCGTTGGTTTGTGGACTGCCGATTTGAAGCCTGGAGTTCGGCATTTTGGCCGTCGCCATCTTGTTTTTGTTTTTTTTGGAACCAGAAGTGACACGAGAGGGCGGAGCTAAGTACAACCGAACGCTGAATGAGACATTTTTAGGCGACCAAACTGTTATAATTAACTTTCAAGAAGTGAAAACACACTGTGAAAGAGTTAAGACGAAAACACGGACAACGCTGTAGTAGCGACCTGTCAATCACAAGGTAGCCCCGCCCTAAAGCATCCCCTGCTTTATGGTCTATCTGACTCTAAATGGGACCATAATTTACTAAATGAACATCATGCTGTATTGAAGAAGACTTGAAACTAGAGATTGAGACCATAAACTCATGTTTACAATGTTTACTGAGGTAATAAATCAAGTGAGATGTAGGCTCATTTTCTCATAGACTTCTATACAATCAGACCAGAGGAGTCGCCCCCTGCTGGCTGTTAGAAAGATGCAGGTTTAAGGCACTTCAGCGTTGGCTTCACTTTTCAGACCCCGGAGGTTGCCCACTGGTTCTGGGCTACTGTAGAAATATGGTGGACTCTGTGGAAGAGCTAATGAAAACACAACAATTTTCAGGTGATTATACACTAAAAGTTATGAATATTATCTATATATTCTTCTGCCAATAAACCCCCCCTAACTGCTTCACACTGGTCCTTTAAGCCTCTGTGGTATTGGCATGGAGTGTGTGAAGGAACTAAAAACAGGTGCAGCAGGACATGTACATGATGTCAGAGCGGCTGCTGTTAACAGTGAAGTTAAAACAGTTTCAAAACCACAAAGTCGTCGTTGCTTTTTTTGTTTTAAGTCATGAAGCAGAGGTGTCGCTATTTTGCATGGCAGCAAAAATGAATGTTGACAATGGCTGTATCTGTGGAGGTGTGAGGCTTCCCTGGAGGTCACAGCTCTTATTAAGACCACGTCCACATTAAGCTGGCTACATTTGAAAACAGTCTTCTCCTCTGTGAGGATGGAGAGCAGGACGCAGATGGACGTTTTAACTAGCTGAGACTCAGCACAGTAACTCTCACAAGAAAACTTTTATCTGCTTCTCAATTGTTTCGGTGCGTTTTTCACGTGTTAGTTTTCAGATTTACCTGCCTTAGTGTGGACGTAATGCAAGTCTTTTTAATTTTTGTCCCACCAAGATCGGACGTCGGCACGCCTGTACTCATCCCTCTCCCATTTCTCACCTCCAGGTGATGAGTTCAACCAATGGGGAGCTGAATACAGACGACCCCACTGCAGGACACTCCAACGCACCGATCACAGCCAATGCAGAAGGGGAGGTGGCTGATGATACCAAGTAAGGACACACACACACACACACACACACACACACACACACACACACACACACACACACAGGTTAAAGAGGACGCCAAACACCTGCAACTCTTCTTATAACCGTTTTACAATAACAGCAAAAATATCCAAGTTTAGAGCGGCGATTTTCTAAAGAGCGATGAGGAGGTGCAGAAGTCTCTCACAACACTTTAATTACAATATGTGTGAAGGGTTATTATGGAATTTTTTGCCCAATGATGCCAACAAAAATTCTGCCTACTGCCGCTTTAAGAAAACATCTTTGTTTGGTCCCCGCAAAAAAATCAAACCATAATCTCTCTCATATCACAATTATATATTTCTTCAAAATCGTTGGGCCCTGATTTCATGTCTGTTAATGATGGTTTGTGTGTTGCAGGTGCTGCTGTTTCTTCAAGAGGAGGAAGAGGAAAGCTCTCCAGAGACACAAATGAAGACGAGAGAGAAACCCTGGTCTCTTTGTGCTTTCTCTCTCTCTCTGTCTCCGTCTCTAGCCCTCTTCATATAACCCTCTTTCTCCCTCAGCCCCCCCCTTCTGACCCTCACTCTCTGCTGTCGGAGGTCCTGTAAGTTTACCTTGGGTCGGCTGGACTGGCTGGACCACCGGGCAGCAGAATGTGTTTGCTGAGCTGATCTACTGGTTTTCGCTGCTCTGGAATGAGCAGACGGACAGTAACGCGTTTGCTGTTCCACCTCGGAGCTTTAACTGTGGACTAGCTGTACCAGCGGTGGAGTCTTCGTGTATTTATGGTCACAAACTGAACTGAAACTGGATCACCAAAAACTGCTTGGGGGGTGGGGGGGGACACGTGACCACAAACACACACAGTTGATAGACTGGATTCAGCTGGTTTTCTGGCTACTTTTTTTTTTTTTTTTTCCTTCCTTACTGACTGGTTCAGAGGAGTGTATTTCTGTGGAGATGGACAACAAAAGGATGGGAAGCATCGAGACTGTCGGACCACACAAAACATACACACACACACATATGTACAAACACGCTGCACACTTTCTCGAGCTCATCATAAAGAGACTTCATGGACAAAGAGATGCAGCTCTCGCACATAGTCTATAAAGTTTTTATTCCCTCGGGTCAAAGGAAGTACACATTGAGCGGCTTGGTCTATTTCCTGCAACGGATTGAGCTCAGTGTACTTCTCAGACACATTCACCCCCCCCCCCCACCCCCACCCCCCCTTCAGAGGATAAAAAACCTCACAACCACCAGAATCAAACGTTTAAACAGATGTTTATGTGAAAACTATGCTTTTTCCCTGTTTTAATTTGTAACTAAAAAGAAGACTGTCTACAATTTTTTTTTTTCTGTCTTTTTGAGTTCAAAAAAAGTTTGTGTTTTGTAGTTTGGAGTGTGTTCCTCAAAATGTTTTTTTTTTTTTTGTTTTTTTTTTAATAACTTGTATTTTTAATTTTCTGTTGTTTTTTTTTGTTTTTTTTCCTCTTTCTCTCTGGGTTGGAGGATGGAAAGTCTGATATCTCCATTAAAAAACAACCAAACAAAATAAAAGCTGATCTTTATTTAAGGTTTTTTTTCATGAACAATATTTTTCAGTGTTTGAGGGATATTTTTGTTGGAGTGTATCATTTAAAGCAGCAATAGGCAGCAATTTTCTCTCATATTTTACGATCTACTTTGAAGCATTTGTGACAAAACGTTTCAGTTTCAGGACGTCATCCTGATCCAAAGCAGCCTGGAGCTTTGTATGATACCCTGGAAAAAAGACAGGCAGAAAAGACTTAGTTCATTCTTGTTTATTGATTATAGAAACCTTCAGTTTGTTCACACATCCCATCAGTAAAGTCTGTTAAATGACTCTTGTTCAATGATCTCACGTACAGATTCATTTTCATCCACACAATCAGTTTGTTTGAGCAGAATCTCAGCGATGTAAAAGAGAATAATGATTTCCTTATTGATTATGATCATGATAATTACAGTTTCATTAAACATCTTAGTATCTCGTTTGGACGACAACATTTAGTCTGCCCAACAAATAAATGTGATTCTAGATATCTTTACAAAAAGTGGTGAGAACAGAATATCTATGATAAGAAATAAATCACTAGACCTTCCTTTAAGACCCGTGCAGTGGAAGAGAAACAACAACACACACATATATATATACAAATATTCATCAAACATTTAGAGCACAGAGAAGTTTACATTTTCATGCAGAGAAATATCAGTTGAGGTGAACAAAGATCATCATGAGCAGTGAAACAGACACAGGAAGGAGCGCCACCTGAAGACACTCACACATTTACAGAACAACTCATGAGAAGATGTCAAAGCAAAGACTGAAGAAGCAAAGAGACGGAACTCTGCTGCTTTTTTGACAACAGCCGCTGCCGCCATTTTGGACTGAAAACGCTTCTTATATTCATATTTTATTGTTCAACACCGGCCGTTTTGGTAGAATGTGACAATAGAATAGAAATAATTTAGTTTTACTTTTGTACGTCACTTTGTAGGCGAACGTTTTACTGGCGTCCGGTAGTCGCTTTCAGTCCAAAATGGCAGAAGCGTAGCTCTGCTGCTCTGCGCTGACGTTGCAACGGAACAAACAATTGACTTTCACTTCTTGGTAATATACGTTCTTTGGTCAAAGTACCACCCATAATGTTTGATTGACAGCTGATCTCTGTGCAGTGAAGACATGAAAAGAAAAATCATCTCTGTAGCAACAATGATGGACACCAGATAAGTTTAAGAGTTAAAACACAGAATTGAACCCTTAAATGATTTCTGTCTATTTCAGTTTACACAACTCAGCAGTGACATTAAAATAAGAAAACCAAAGTCCAGCATAGAGAGGCTCAGTGAATGTGGTCTGGACTCTGTGGAGGAGAGTCATGGTTTCAGAGACGCTGTAGAAGGACAGAATACCTGCACTGTGATCCAGGTACACTCCTACTCTGGAGGACTGAGGACCTGAGACGGGGGTTTGGACATCGTTGTAACCAAATCTATAACTGTTTTGGTCACAAATTAACGCCCAAGATTTGTCATTGAGTCCAAAGTAACATTCATTCGACCCCTCCCCTGCTCTCCTGATACTCTTGTATGCGACTGCTACATAAACTCCTCCCCCTCTCCACTCCACCTCCCAGTAACAACGTCCAGTCAGACTCTCTCTACTCAGGACCTGCCAACATCCAGTGAATCTGTCTGGGTGACTAGAATAAGACTGTTGTTGTATCATTACTGTTGCTTTTCTGTTCCCCTCAGATAATAACAGATGTTTTTGTGCTGTGTTTGGATCCAGTGTGATTTCTCGTGAATATTTTAAGAATCCAGCTCTGGTCTTGGGCTCTGGTTGTGACAGTAAAACATCCACTTCAGTCACTGTCTGTGAGACGTTTGTCCATTTCTCTCTCAGAACGTCCTGTAGTTTATCTCTGACTTCTGACACAGCCGCCGTCACGTCCTCAAAGTAGCTCAGAGGACGGATATTGATGCTGGATGAGTGTGTAGATTCACTGAGTGGTGACAGTTTGGGGTAGTTGAGTAGAAACTGATTGTGATCCTCTGTGTGTGACAGCAGCTTCAGCTCAGCGTCTCTCCTCTTCAGCTCAGTGATCTCCTGCTCCAGCTTCTCCTGAAGCTCTTTGACTCGACTCACTTCACTTTTCTGCTGGGATCTGACCTGCTGCTTCACATCACAGCTTCTTTTCTCCATGAGACGGATCAGCTCGGTGAAGATCTTCTCACTGTTCCTCACTGCTTTATCAGCAGAGCGATTGACAGCCTCCACCTCCTGTTGGAGCAGCTTCACATCTTTCTCTCTGTCCTGGATCGTCTGCTGGATGTTGAGTCGACTCACCTCCAGCTTTCTCTGCCTCTCAGTCCTTTCTGCTGCAGCTGAGACGGTGTCGTGGCCTTTATGTTCATCCACAGAGCAGAGATAACAGATACACTGCTGATCAGTACGACAGAACATCTTCATCACCTCGTCGTGACGAGAGCAGATGTTCTCCTGGAGCTTCTTGGAGGGCTCCACCAGCTTGTGTTTCTTTAACGGAGCTGAGTCATAATGAGGCTGGAGGTGTTTCTCACAGTAAGAGGCCAGACACACCAGACAGGACTTGAAGGCTTTCAGTTTCCTCCCAGTGCAGACATCACAGGCCACATCTTCAGGTCCAGCATAGCAGTGATCAGCAGGAGCAGCTTGGAGTCCAGTCTTCTTCAGTTCCTCCACTAAATCTGCTAACATGGTGCTTTTCATCAGGACAGGCCTCCGTGTGAAGGTCTGCCTACACTGAGGGCAGCTGTAGATCTTCTTCTCTTCTTCTTTGTCCCAGTGGGTTTTAATACAGTTCATGCAGTAGCTGTGTCCACAGGGAACAGTCACCGGATCCTTCAGTAGATCCAGACAGATCGAACAAGAGAAGGTTTCCTGCTCCAGCTGAACTCCTTTCTGCGCCATTTCACCTCTCAGTAGCAACGTCTGTCTGAGTTTCACTTCCTGAGAACCGACACTAGTTTGAGCTCTGATCTACACAACATGTTTTTGTGCAGTGAATGGAGCCTATCAGCTCTCACTTCACCACATGTTGGTTACACCCACCTTCAAACTGTAGATCTGAAGGGGAGGGAACAAGGAAATAAATAGACAGAGTGGAGCTGGCTGTGTTTGAGAGCAGGAGGAGGAGGGAGGGGTTATCAAGCTATGATTCATTCCAGGACGAGGAGCAGCTCGACAGACTACGTCCCAAATCACATACTTTTCCTTTTTACTTTTAGTACACTGCAGCTGCCCTTACAAAGTACGCACTATTGCATGCAGTATACATACAATATATCTTCTGTGCAGAGGATTTTGGGTCAGAACAGCCAGAAAAGCCTGCTGGCTTGCATACTGTAAAATATGACCAGACGTAGTAGGACATCCTGGTATTTTTGGCATACTGCTTTTGACATACTATGTATTGGGACATAAGAAATCTTTTTTTCTGGAATACTAAGTAGTATGGTAGTATGGCTATTAGAACGCACAGTATGTTTCCTCATTTACAAACGGAGCCTCGGTTCAAACCTGCTCCACATTTCTCATAAACTCTTATTCAGACTCTGTTCAGTTTTCTTTTACTGGTCAAAAACAGTTGACTGACAACAAGGAGTTATCAAACTAAGCTGTCCTGAAATATTTAAATGGCTTTATAATAATTTTCTCACATATTTAACGATCTACTTTGAAGCATATGTGACAAAACGGTTCAATTTCAGGACGTCATCCTGATCCCAACGCCACTAATTTCTTTAACGCATTTTCGCAACTTGAGATTTTTAGGTTTTAGAGGGCTCAGTTTTAAAGCTGGAGTGAAGATACTTTCTAGTTTCATACTATCATATGAAACTAGAAAACCTAATGAATCCATCGGTACCAACCATGTCATACTAGCTCGACGCTAAGGAGGATAAATAACGCTCCACACTTTCGCTAAATTTTGGCGAGGAAAAACTGCCATTTTCAAAGGGGTCCCTTGACCTCTGACCTCCAGATATGTGAATGAAAATGGGTTCTATGGGTACCCACGAGTCTCCCCTTTACAGATATGTAGTAAGTAAGTCAGCACACTGACAGCTGTTGTTGCCTGTTGGGCTGCAGTTTGTCATGTTATGATTTGAGCATATTGTTTTATGCTAAATGCAGTACCTGTGAGGGTTTCTGGACAATATCTGTCATTGTTTTGTGTTGTTAATTGATTTCCAATAATAAACATATACATATATTTGCATAAAGTGAGCATATTTGCCTACTTCCATGTTGATAAGAGTATTAAATACTTCACAAATCTCCCTTTAAGGTACATTTTGAACTGAAAAATGTGCGATTAATTTGCGATGAATCGTGATTAACTATTTTAATTGATCGACAGCCCTAATATTAATTTCTCTTATCTCCAGAAAGTCAAAGACACTTCCTCCTCCATTCTTTGTGAAGTGTAATCTGAATTTACTCACCTTTGAGTGAGTTCAACAGACAATATTGAAGTTCAAATAACGTGAGCTTTGAGTTCAGCGGTGAGGTTTGAACTTTGAGTTGTTCACAATGCTGCAGCATTCAGCGCTCTCACGCTTCTACATTAGTATTTATCCATCAAGATCAATAATAGGATATAAAGAAACGTCATGTAACCAAATGTGCATTTCCTCACTCTGATCCCATGTTGACCCCACTTCCTGTGTGTTTAGCCCACTCCTATTGGTCCAGTGGCCAGTGAGACTCCACTTCAGACGAGCAACCGAGAGAAAGCACCGCAGACCAAAAACCAGGTACACACACACACACACACACACTCACTCTGAACAAATAATGCAACATGTTAGTGTTGCACATTCACATGATTTATTAGAGTCTGAATATTTGGAAGAGATTCTGTATATATTTGCCAAACTGTCAATACCAGCTTAAAAAAAAAAAACCCCACATGAAGCAGCCCTGCCTCTCATTCACTCTACTGCTCCCTCAGCTCTTGTCACTTTCTTGTTTGCTCCACTTGCAAAAAAAAAGCCGGTTGGCCGTGTTGCAGGGTTAACTCGCTACCGGTTTCTCCATCAATCATCACGAAATAATCGGCACTGGAGGAAGCAGCAAATATGCAAGCAGTGCTGCAGCGATCCAAGCTGTTAAAAGGAACAACACTGACGGCTAGCGTTCAAAATGGGTACTGCAGGCCAAATTCAAAATATTGGAGAGAGTTGTCTCCCGGCCCCTTCCTACCCAGATTCGAAGCTCACGAGGTTGCCACCAAAATTGAATAAACTCTTCTAAACAGGTATATGGTTTCTATTAGATTATTTAGATAAATAGCTGGTAGCCAATGATGATGAGTAACGTTACTTTAGTACTAGTGGTGTGGACGTCAGTATTCGTTTAATGTAATGTTGCAGAGTAATAACATTTCAATCAGGTTTTAGACAGAGGGTGAAAAGAGGTGCTGCAGCACAGCCGGTATAAATAAATGTGGATTTGAATGTTTATTTTTTTTTTAAACCGATAACCGACCCTCGTTAACCGATTATTAACCGATAAGATTAGTGCATGCAGCGGTGCTCCAGCTGCAGTGTATGTGCACAACAGACAGCTGAGTCCCCAGGTCACCAGTCAGGGAGAGCTACTGTAGCAGCGTGTAGTGTCGAGGACGCATGCAGCCACTAAGTCTCCACCACATCATTTAGTTTATTTTATCAGGTTGTCAGCTGTGTGTCAGCCCGGCGTAACGATAGCGAGTGTCCGACAGACCTGCAGCTGTAGCAGACAGTGTGTGAACAGTTTATTTGTCGGTGAATAAATGCTGCAACTCCTCAGCTCAAGAATCCGAGCCAACTTCCTGTATCCTGCAACTCGGCTCAGACTCTCTTGATATTTCTTTTAAGCGTTTAACCGATAGCATTAATCGGTTAATTATTAACATCCCTCGTGTTTTTTTTTTAACATTACTGCATGTAAACATGTTCTAGTAGAAACCCAAAATACAAGTATGAACCTGAAAATGAGCAGGATATGTCCCTTTTAATACAGTGGATGGATGGATGGATGGATGGATGGATGGATCCCAAATTGGGAAATTCTTGAGGTGTTACAGCAGCAGGTTATCCAGACAATGCACAGGGACAGTAAATATACAATAAAAAAAAACACGAGATAATATCTGTAGTGTACACAATATAAAGAATGTATTAGAATACACTATAAATGTACCAGACTACTACAACTAGCTTAGAAAATATTAAATATGAACATAGAATAACAATAACATACTATATACAATAGCAGAGTGTGCAATGACGTATTAGAAAAGTGTGCAAGTTACAATTTTTCTTAAAATAAAATTAAATGGAGGTAGTAAACAAATGTGCAAACTCCACATGTGCAAGATTATTACAGACTACAACAGAATGGAGTCTGTTTGAGACAGAAACTACAGAGCTGAGAGTTCTCTGTTAGACAGAGGTGAGGTGTTGTACAGGGTTATTGCTTTGGGATTTCCTGAATCAGTCATATATATAAATATATTACTTGTTCCTTTAACGGACTAGAATAAAGTCCTCCTGTACCACCTCGATAGTTAATGGTTAAGTTATATTGCCTGTGTAAAATATTGGTTGGACTTTGTCATGTTTTACAAAATGGAGTCACAGTGGGCACTCGCGTTATTATTCACATGAGGAGCGCAGAGACCCGCTGATCCCAGCAGGACGTCAGTTGAGTAGGCGGTCCTTCAATGTGGCCCAGACCACCTCTGAATGTGGTCTGAAAGATCCGATCTCACCCGTACTTAGAGCCGTCCACTTGTGATGGGATCACTGAGGACGCATGTTAATACCTGAGCAGGGCCACAGAAAATAGACCACCTCCTTCCCCCCTTTTTTTGCATGGGGCTTCCACACATGCACAGTCTCCTTGTGCACTCTCACTGTACTGCACACTTTGAGTGCTCACCCTCCTGTTGCTCCACCACCAAATACTGACTCTGAACTCACTATTTCTTTTCTCTTTCCTCGTTCTTTTCTCTCCTTCACCGCGCTGCTCTCCTTACTGCTTTCCCTTCTCCTCTCCTCTCTTTTCCACCCTTGTCCCTTCCCCTTTCCACGGCGAGCCTCCTCTTCCATCTTACCGGTCCTCTTCATCTTATCCCTCCTCCTCCACCACCACCACCTCTTCCTCCTCTTCCTCCTCCCTCCCTTCTCGTTTCTCCTGCGATCGGCTCCTCTAGTCTCCAGAGGGGAAAGGCAGTGAGTCGCAGCCCACTCCAGTGACCAATCGAGAGCTGCTGGGCTCCCATCTCACTGCTGATAGGCTGGGCGGGTCCGTCCAGGTACTGAGAGGACGGGTTAGCTCTGCTGGCTTCTTGTCTGTCTGCCTACTTGTCTGTCTGCCTGCATGACTTTCTCTGAGACGGCGCAGGACTGATCTCAAGTCTGTTTCCTCAACTCAATAATTCCCTCACATGGGACTTTTGTAATAGAGATTCTAAATTAAAACCTTCCACGTTAGCTTTACACACCATATGTTAGGCAATGTTTTGTTTTCAAACTACCCCGCCCTCTTTAATATTAAAATAATGGAGACTTTATGCAAAGGGGACAGAAGGTTGTGGCCTGGCTTCTCTGTTGCTCTTATTGAACTGTATGGCTTTCAGCTAGTGCTGACTTGGCAATGATCAAGCCACAGTGCGGAGGTGAATGTGGTGCTGCAAAGTTGATGTTTATTGAGAATTTACATGTGACATAATCCACGTCGAAACAAACGATCTACTCGTACAGCAGGAGCAGGAAGTACACAACGACATTTCTAAAATCGTACAGTGTTCGCCCAGCTTTAGCTGACATTAGCTACACTAGGGGAAAGCACACAGCTGTTGCCTTGTAGAGATGGCTTACTAGAAGTAGCGTCATGCTGAATACAGTACACCAACATTCCACTATTATCCCGAATATGACAATATTGTGAATTTGATACTGGTCAGCATATTCAGTTTGGATATTCTGAATTAGGCCTTATTCTGAATGGAGCATTTTCCGATTACGACATATGTGATACGGTAATATTATTCAGGTTTTAGGAGCATTCTTTGGACATGTATACAGCGCATTCGGAATATTATTAGTAGTATAAATCATACAAAAACTTCTAGTTAAATACATAATACCAGCAGAACTTAAATGACCAGTGTGTAGGATTTACAGGTGGTGGCATCTAGCGGTGAGGTTGCAGATTGCAACCGACTGCTCTCCCCCCCCCCCCTTTCCGAGCGTGTAACCTAAAAACGCAAAAGGTTCTCTCTAGAACTGGTGTTTCATTTGTCCATCCATGGCTTCGACTGTATATAAGAAGTGCACGTAGTCACCTTGACGTGACCCGTTGGTTTGTGGACTGCCGTTTTGAAGCCTCGAGTTCGGCATTTTGGCCGTCGCCATCTTGTTTTTTTTTTTTTTTTGAACCAGAAGTGACACGAGAGGGCGGAGCTAAGTACAACCGAACGCTGAATGAGACATTTTTAGGTGACCAAACTGTTATAATTAACTTTCAAGAAGTGAAAACACACTGTGAAAGAGTTAAGAGGAAAACACGGACAACACAGTGGTAGCGACCTGTCAATCACAAGGTAGCCCCGCCCTAAAGCATCCCCTGCTTTATGGTCTATCTGACTCTAAATGGGACCATAATTTACTAAATGAACATCATGCTGTATTGAAGAAGACTTGAAACTAGAGATTGAGACCATAAACTCATGTTTACAATGTTTACTGAGGTAATAAATCAAGTGAGAAGTAGGCTCATTTTCTCATAGACTTCTATACAATCAGACCAGAGGAGTCGCCCCCTGCTGGCTGTTAGAAAGATGCAGGTTTAAGGCACTTCAGCGTTGGCTTCACTTTTCAGACCCCGGAGGTTGCCCACTGGTTCTGGGCTACTGTAGAAATATGGTGGACTCTGTGGAAGAGCTAATGAAAACACAACAATTTTCAGGTGATTATACACTAAAAGTTATGAATATTATATTATATTTCTGCCAATAAACCCCCCCTAACTGCTACACACTGGTCCTTTAAGCCTCTGCGGTATTGGCATGGAGTGTGTGAAGGAACTAAAAACAGGTGCAGCAGGACATGTATATGATGTCAGAGCGGCTGCTGTTAACAGTGAAGTTAAAACAGTTTCAAAACCACAAAGTCGTCGTTGCTTTTTTTGTTTTAAGTCATGAAGCAGAGGTGTCGCTATTTTGCATGGCAGCAAAAATGAATGTTGACAATGGCTGTATCTGTGGAGGTGTGAGGCTTCCCTGGAGGTCACAGCTCTTATTAAGACCACGTCCACATTAAGCTGGCTACATTTGAAAACAGTCTTCTCCTCTGTGAGGATGGAGAGCAGGACGCAGATGGACGTTTTAACTAGCTGAGACTCAGCACAGTAACTCTCACAAGAAAACGTTTATCTGCTTCTCAATTGTTTCGGTGCGTTTTTCACGTGTTAGTTTTCAGATTTACCTGCCTTAGTGTGGACGTAATGCAAGTCTTTTTAATTTTTGTCCCACCAAGATCGGACGTCGGCACGCCTGTACTCATCCCTCTCCCATTTCTCACCTCCAGGTGATGAGTTCAACCAATGGGGAGCTGAATACAGACGACCCCACTGCAGGACACTCCAACGCACCGATCACAGCCAATGCAGAGGTGGAGGTGGCTGATGATACCAAGTAAGGACACACACACACACACACACACACACACACACACACACACACAGGTTAAAGAGGACGCCAAACACCTGCAACTCTTCTTATAACCGTTTTACAATAACAGCAAAAATATCCAAGTTTAGAGCGGCGATTTTCTAAAGAGCGATGAGGAGGTGCAAAAGTCTCTCACAACACTTTAATTACAATATGTGTGAAGGGTTATTATGGAATTTTTTCCCCAATGATGCCCAACAAAAATTCTGCCTACTGCCGCTTTAAGAAAACATCTTTGTTTGGTCCCCGCAAAAAAAATCAAACCATAATCTCTCTCATATCACAATTATATATTTCTTCAAAATCGTTGGGCCCTGATTTCATGTCTGTTAATGATGGTTTGTGTGTTGCAGGTGCTGCTGTTTCTTCAAGAGGAGGAAGAGGAAAGCTCTCCAGAGACACAAATGAAGACGAGAGAGAAACCCTGGTCTCTTTGTGCTTTCTCTCTCTCTCTGTCTCCGTCTCTAGCCCTCTTCATATAACCCTCTTTCTCCCTCAGCCCCCCCCTTCTGACCCTCACTCTCTGCTGTCGGAGGTCCTGTAAGTTTACCTTGGGTCGGCTGGACTGGCTGGACCACCGGGCAGCAGAATGTGTTTGCTGATCTGATCTACTGGTTTTCGCTGCTCTGGAATGAGCAGACGGACAGTAACGCGTTTGCTGTTCCACCTCGGAGCTTTAACTGTGGACTAGCTGTACCAGCGGTGGAGTCTTCGTGTATTTATGGTCACAAACTGAACTGAAACTGGATCACCAAAAACTGCTTGGGGGGTGGTGGGGGGGGGGGGGGGGCACGTGACCACAAACACACACAGTTGATAGACTGGATTCAGCTGGTTTTCTGGCTATTTTTTTTTGTTTTTCCTTCCTTACTGACTGGTTCAGAGGAGTGTATTTCTGTGGAGATGGACAACAAAAGGATGGGAAGCATCGAGACTGTCGGACCACACAAAACATACACACACACACACATATGTACAAACACGCTGCACACTTTCTCGAGCTCATCATAAAGAGACTTCATGGACAAAGAGATGCAGCTCTCGCACATAGTCTATAAAGTTTTTATTCCCTCGGGTCAAAGGAAGTACACATTGAGCGGCTTGGTCTATTTCCTGCAACGGATTGAGCTCAGTGTACTTCTCAGACACATTCACCCCCCCACCCCCACCCCCCCTTCAGAGGAAAAAAACCTCACAACCACCAGAATCAAACGTTTAAACAGATGTTTATGTGAAAACTATGCTTTTTCCCTGTTTTAATTTGTAACTAAAAAGAAGACTGTCTACAATTTTTTTTTTCTGTCTTTTTGAGTTCAAAAAAAGTTTGTGTTTTGTAGTTTGGAGTGTGTTCCTCAAAATGTTTTTTTTTTTTTTTTTTTAATAACTTGTATTTTTAATTTTCTGTTGTTTTTTTTTTCCTCTTTCTCTCTGGGTTGGAGGATGGAAAGTCTGATATCTCCATTAAAAAACAACCAAACAAAATAAAAGCTGATCTTTATTTAAGGTTTTTTTTCATGAACAATATTTTTCAGTGTTTGAGGGATATTTTTGTTGGAGTGTATCATTTAAAGCAGCAGTAGGCAGCAATTTTCTCTCATATTTTACGATCTACTTTGAAGCATTTGTGACAAAACGTTTCAGTTTCAGGACGTCATCCTGATCCAAAGCAGCCTGGAGCTTTGTATGATACCCTGGAAAAAAGACAGGCAGAAAAGACTTAGTTCATTCTTGTTTATTGATTATAGAAACCTTCAGTTTGTTCACACATCCCATCAGTAATGTCTGTTAAATGACTCTTGTTCAGTGATCTCACGTACAGATTCATTTTCATCCACACAATCAGTTTGTTTGAGCAGAATCTCAGCGATGTTAAAGAGAATAATGATTTCCTTATTGATTACGATCATGATAATTACAGTTTCATTAAACATCTTAGTATCTCGTTTGGACGACAACATTTAGTCTGCCCAACAAATAAATGTGATTCTAGATATCTTTACAAAAAGTGGTGAGAACAGAATATCTATGATAAGAAATAAATCACTAGACCTTCCTTTAAGACCCGTGCAGTGGAAGAGAAACAACACATATATATATACAAATATTCATCAAACATTTAGAGCACAGAGAAGTTTACATTTTCATGCAGAGAAATATCAGTTGAGGTGAACAAAGATCATCATGAGCAGTGAAACAGACACAGGAAGGAGCGCCACCTGAAGACACTCACACATTTACAGAACAACTCATGAGAAGATGTCAAAGCAAAGAGTGAAGAAGCAAAGAGACGGAACTCTGCTGCTTTTATGACAACAGCCGCTGCCGCCATTTTGGACTGAAAACGCTTCTTATGTTCATATTTTATTGTTCAACACCGGCCGTTTTGGTAGAATGTGACAATAGAATAGAAATAATTTAGTTTTACTTTTGTACGTCACTTTGTAGGCGGACGTTTTACTGGCGTCCGGTAGTCGCTTTCAGTCCAAAATGGCGGAAGCGTAGCTCTGCTGCTGGCCGCTGACGTTGCAACGGAACAAACAATTGACTTTCACTTCTTGGTAATATACGTTCTTTGGTCAAAGTACCGCCCATAATGTTTGATTGACAGCTGATCTCTGTGCAGTGAAGATATGAAAAGAAAAATCAGCTCTGCAGCAACAATGATGGACACCAGATAAGTTTAAGAGTTAAAACACAGAATTTAACCCTTAAATGACTTCTGTCTATTTCAGTTTACACAACTCAGCAGTGACATCATAATAAGGAAGCCAAAGTCCAGCATAGAGAGGCTCAGTGAATGTGGTCTGGACTCTGTGGAGGAGAGTCATGGTTTTAGAGACGCTGTAGAAGGACAGAATACCTGCACTGTGATCCAGGTACACTCCTACTGTGGAGGACAGAGGACCTGAGACGGGGGTTTGGACTCTGTTGTACAAAAATGTATAACTGTTTTGGTCACAGCTTAACGCCCAGGATTTGTCATTTCTTCCAAAGTAACATTCAGTCAACCCCCCTGCTCTCCTGATACTCTTGTATGCGACTGCTACATGAAGTCCATCTCCTCTCCCTCTCCACTCCAGCTCCCAGTAACAACGTCCAGTCAGACTCTCTCTACTCAGGACCTTCCGACATCCAGTGAATCTGTCTGGGTGACTAGAATAAGACTGTTGTTGTTTCATTACTGTTGCTTTTCTGTTCCCCTCAGATAATAACAGCTGTGTGTGTGCTGTGTTTGGATCCAGTGTGATTACTTGTGAATATTTTAAGAATCCAGCTCTGGTCTTGGGCTCTGGTTGTGACAGTAAAACATCCACTTCAGTCACTGTCTGTGAGACGTTTGTCCATTTCTCTCTCAGAACGTCCTGTAGTTTATCTCTGACTTCTGACACAGCCGCCGTCACGTCCTCAAAGTAGCTCAGAGGACGGATATTGATGCTGGATGAGTGTGTAGATTCACTGAGTGGTGACAGTGAGGGGTAGCTGTGTAGAAACTGGTTGTGATCCTCTGTGTGTGACAGCAGCTTCAGCTCAGCGTCTCTGCTCTTCAGCTCAGTGATCTCCTGCTCCAGCTTCTCCTGAAGCTCTTTGACTCGACTCACTTCACTTTTCTGCTGGGATCTGACCTGCTGCTTCACATCACAGCTTCTTTTCTCCATGAGACGGATCAGCTCGGTGAAGATCTTCTCACTGTCCTCCACTGCTTTATCAGCAGAGTGATTGACAGCCTCCACCTCCTGTTGGAGCAGCTTCACATCTTTCTCTCTGTCCTGGATCCTCTGCTGGATGTTGAGTCGACTCACCTCCAGCTCTCTCTGCCTCTCAGTCCTTTCTGCTGCAGCTGAGACGGTGTCGTGGCCTTTATGTTCATCCATTAAGCAGAGATAACAGATACACTGCTGATCAGTACGACAGAAAATCTTCATCACTTCATCGTGACGAGAGCAGATGTTCTCCTGGAGCTTCTTGGAGGGCTCCACCAGCTTGTGTTTCTTTAACGGAGCTGAGTCATAATGAGGCTGGAGGTGTTTCTCACAGTAAGAGGCCAGACACGCCAGACAGGACTTGAAGGCTTTCAGTTTCCTCCCAGTGCAGACATCACAGGCCACATCTTCAGGTCCAGCATAGCAGTGATCAGCAGGAGCAGCTTGGAGTCCAGTCTTCTTCAGTTCCTCCACTAAATCTGCTAACATGGTGCTTTTCATCAGGACAGGCCTCGGTGTGAAGGTCTGCCTACACTGAGGGCAGCTGTAGATCTTCTTCTCTTCTTCTTTGTCCCAGAAACCTTTAATACAGTTCATGCAGTAGCTGTGTCCACAGGAAGTAGTCACCGGATCCTTCAGTAGATCCAGACATATCGAACAAGAGAAGGTTTCCTGCTCCAGCTGAACTCCTTTCTGCGCCATTTCACCTCTCAGAGACAACGCCCGTCTGAGTTTCACTTCCTGAGAACCGACACAAGTTTGAACTTTGATCTAAACAACATGTGTTTGTGCAGTGAATGGAGCCTATCAGCTCTCACTTCACCACCATGTTGGTTACACCCACCTTCAAACTGTAGATCTGAAGGGGAGGGAACAAGGAAATAAATAGACGGAGTGGAGCTGGCTGTGTTTGAGAGCAGGAAGAGGAGGGAGGGGTTATCAAGCTATGATTCATTCCAGGACGAGGAGCAGCACGACAGACTACGTCCCAAATCACATACTTTTACTTTTAGTACAGTGCAGCTGCCCTTACAAAGTACGTACTGTTGCATGCAGTATACATACAATATATCTGCTGTGCAGAGGATTGTGGGTCAGAACAGCCAGAAAAGCATGCTGGCTTGCATACTGTAAAATGTGACCAGACGTAGTAGGACATCCTGGTATTTTTGGCATACTGCATTTGACATACTATGTATTGGGACATAAGAAATCTTTTTTTCTGGCATACTAAGTAGTATGGTAGTATGGGTATTGGAACGCACAGTATGTTTCCTCATTTACAAACGGAGCCTCGGTTCGAACCTGCTCCACATTTCTCATAAACTCTTCCTCAATCTCTGTTCAGTTTTCTTTTACTGGTTAAAAACAGCTGACTGACAACAGGGTGTTATCAAAGTAAACTGTCCTGAAATATTTAAATGGCTTTATAATAATTTTCTCACATATTTAACGATCTACTTTGAAGCATTTGTGACAAAACGGTTTAATTTCAGGACGTCATCCTGATCCAAAGCAGCCTTTCTACATTCACATATATTCATTTCATGACTTCATGACTGGACCTGATACAGGCTGCACATTTTCCACTTGTTGTAGATTTTAAAATATTCACTTGTTGTAAAAGCTGAGTCTCACACCGGTTTAGTGACGGCCGAGAAAACTTGTCCGGAAGGACAGAAATCTCCAGCGACCATAAATGATTGTGTCTGGATGACTGAAAATGAGACTGAACATGTTGCTGCTTTCAGACGTCGAGTCCTTCTGATGTTGATTCTGACTGAACTGAATGCAGCATTTCAGATGGATATTATCAGGATTATTAAATGACTCCTACAGTACTTCTGTACTGGAAAAGGTGGAGGAAGTTTACCTGTGATGGTGCAATAAATCAATCCCAGCAGGCTGTTTTGTGGACTGACAGATTACACCCTGGACACCACTTCTATGTGACATCTACTGTTGACCTGCTGTCTCCCCCTAAAGACCCCCTGTACCCCCCTAAAAAAGACAAAAACGGGTCTATTGTGGGTCTCAGAGGGTTAATGATGCACGTTCAATCACATGCCAACAATACGGCCGTTCTCTGTCCTTCAAACCATGCAATGTCTTCTACAAGAGGTCAAGAGGTCAGACAATCTCCATTAAGCTCACTGCAGTGTCTGAACTACTGTCCATCGGTCACATTTTCTACAGAAATCTCTGGATCACAATGAGCATTCACAGCAATGACAGCGATGAGTGGTGATGACGAGGTTCAGGACTGCTAGTTCAGCATCTGACTGTGATATGGCTCAGTGTCCTGATGACATTCAGACTAACAGCTAGATGTGAAGGCTTGGCTTGGACTTTGACTGAACGTGCTTCTATCTCTGTATATTGACTGCTGAACACGTGAAGATTTCTCTCAGAAAGCGCCGACTTGGGCCACAAGAGGTCAGGAGTGCTCAGTTTTAAAGTGGTCTGAGGATGTTAATCCACCAATCTGACAGCCTGAACTCATTCAAACACAGGAAACGATCACAGGAGAAGTATTTCACATATTTTCGTAGATAGTACCACCTGCTAACCAGCAGTCATTCCCAAGCTGCTGCTCTGCTGAGCATTACTCAATCACAATATCATGTGATACTGTTTAATGACAGCAGCCGTACTGTGTGATGGGCTACGCTGACATTTAAAATGAGTGATCACAGGAGGCAACAACAGCTTTTCTTACTGCCACACAGCCCTCACTGGGCCGCTCTATCCCCAAGAGCTCTGTTTGTGGTGAGAAAAACGGCGGCCTAGTGAGGACGGAGCCCCAAACTGAGAGAAGAATATGCACTTGTGAATTTTTACGGGTTCATTTGGACAAAGACTACTCTATATACACTATTCAGGACACTCAGACAGAAGACAGTGTGGGGTAGTCCAGACATTAAACAGTAAAGTAAAGCCACCTCTACACACAACAAACAGTGAAATCCATCTGAGAATAACTAATAATAATTAATGTTAAATATGAATAATGTTGTGGGATAATTCCTTATTTCATGGGATATTTTGGGATTCGTACATAATCATAACATACTTATATATAATAAAATAAAAAATAAACAGACTAAGCATTCAAATAGTGATTTGGAGGTTGAATACCATGAACACCAAATAAGTTTGGATCCAGTGTGATTTCACGAAGAACTCTGTTCAGTTTTCTTTTACTGGTTAAAAACAGCTGACTGACAGCAGGAAGTTATCAAAGTAAACTGTCCTGAAATTTTTAAATAGCTTTATGATAATTTTCTCACATATTTAACGATCTACTTTGAAGCATTTGTGACAAAACGGTTCGATTTCAGGACGTCATCCTGATCCAAAGCAGCCTGGAGCTTTGTATAATACCCTGGAAAAAAGACAGGAAGAAAAGACTTAGTTCATTCTTGTTTATTGATTATAGAAACCTTCAGTTTGTTCACACATCCCATCAGTAAAGTCTGTTAAATGACTCTTGTTCAATGATCTCACGTACAGATTCATTTTTCATCCACACAATCAGTTTGTTTGAGCAGAATCTCAGCGATGTAAAAGAGAATAATGATTTCCTTATTGATTATGATCATGATAATTACAGTTTCATTAAACATCTTAGTATCTCGTTTGGACGACAACATTTAGTCTGCCCAACAAATAAATGTAATTCTAGATATCTTTACAAAAAGTGTTGAGAACAGAATATCTATGATAAGAAATAAATCACTAGACCTTCCTTTAAGACCCATGCAGTGGAAGAGAAACAACACATATATATACAAATATTCATCAAACATTTAGAGCACAGAGAAGGTTTACATTTTCATGCAGAGAAATATCAGTTGAGGTGAACAAAGATCATCATGAGCAGTGAAACAGACACAGGAAGGAGCGCCACCTGAAGACACTCACACATTTACAGAACAACTCATGAGAAGATGTCAAAGCAAAGAGTGAAGAAGCAAAGAGACGGAACTCTGCTGCTTTTATGACAACAGCCGCTGCCGCCATTTTGGACTGAAAACGCTTCTTAGGTTCATATTTTATTGTTCAACACCGGCCGTTTTGGTAGAATGTGACAATAGAATAGAAATAATTTAGTTTTACTTTTGTACGTCACTTTGTAGGCGGATGTTTTACTGGCGTCCGGTAGTCGCTTTCAGTCCAAAATGGCGGAATCGTAGCTCTGCTGCTGGCCGCTGACGTTGCAACGGAACAAACAATTGACTTTCACTTCTTGGTAATATACGTTCTTTGGTCAAAGAGTTAAAACACAGAATTTAACCCTTAAATGACTTCTGTCTATTTGAGTTTACACAACTCAGCTGTGGTTCCATAAGCTAAAGGCCTAAGTCCAGCATAGAGAGGCTCAGTGAATGTGGTCTGGATTCTGTGGAGGAGAGTCATGGTTTCAGAGACGCTGTAGAAGGACAGAATACCTGCACTGTGATCCAGGTACACTCCTACTCTGGAGGACTGAGGACCTGAGACGGGAGTTTTGACATCGTTGTACAAAAATTTATAACTGTTTTGGTCACATCTTAACGCCCAAGATTTGTCATTTCTTCCAAACACACAATCATTCGACCCCCCTGCTCTCCTGATACTCTTGTATGCGACTGCTACATTAACTCCTCCCCCTCTCCTCTCTACCTCCCAGTAACAACGTCCAGTCAGACTCTCTCTACTCAGGACCTGCCAACATCCAGTGAATCTGTCTGGGTGACTAGAATAAGACTGTTGTTGTATCATTACTGTTGCTTTTCTGTTCCCCTCAGATAATAACAGCCATGTGTGTGCTGTGTTTGGATCCAGTGTGATTTCTCGTGAATATTTTAAGAATCCAGCTCTGGTCTTGGGCTCTGGTTGTGACAGTAAAACATCCACTTCAGTCACTGTCTGTGAGACGTTTGTCCATTTCTCTCTCAGAAGGTCCTGTAGTTTATCTCTGACTTCTGACACAGCCGCCGTCACGTCCTCAAAGTAGCTCAGAGGACGGATATTGATGCTGGATGAGTGTGTAGATTCACTGAGTGGTGACAGTTTGGGGTAGTTGAGTAGAAACTGGTTGTGATCCTCTGTGTATGAGAACAGCTTCAGCTCAGCGTCTCTCCTCTTCAGCTCAGTGATCTCCTGCTCCAGCTTCTCCTGAAGCTCTTTGACTCGACTCACTTCACTTTTCTGCTGGGATCTGACCTGCTGCTTCACATCACAGCTTCTTTTCTCCATGAGACGGATCAGCTCGGTGAAGATCTTCTCACTGTTCCTCACTGCTTTATCAGCAGAGCGATTGACAGCCTCCACCTCCTGTTGGAGCAGCTTCACATCTTTCTCTCTGTCCTGGATCGTCTGCTGGATGTTGAGTCGACTCACCTCCAGCTTTCTCTGCCTCTCGGTCCTTTCTGCTGCAGCTGAGACGTTGTCGTGGCCTTTAAGTTCATCCATAGAGCAGAGATAACAGATACACTGCTGATCAGTACGACAGAACATCTTCATCACCTCGTCGTGACGAGAGCAGATGTTCTCCTGGAGCTTCTTGGAGGGCTCCACCAGCTTGTGTTTCTTGAACGGAGCTGAGTCATAATGAAGCTGGAGGTGTTTCTCACAGTAAGAGGCCAGACACACCAGACAGGACTTGAAGGCTTTCAGTTTCCTCCCAGTGCAGACATCACAGGCCACATCTTCAGGTCCAGCATAGCAGTGATCAGCAGGAGCAGCTTGGAGTCCAGTCTTCTTCAGTTGCTCCACTAAATCTGCTAACATGGTGTTTTTCATCAGGACAGGCCTCGGTGTGAAGGTCTGCCTACACTGAGGGCAGCTGTAGATATTCTTCTCTTCTTCTTTGTCCCAGTGGGTTTTAATACAGTTCATGCAGTAGCTGTGTCCACAGGAAGTAGTCACCGGATCCTTCAGTAGATCCAGACAGATCGAACAAGAGATTGCATCCTGGTCCAGCTGAACTCCTTTCTGCGCCATTTCACCTCTCAGTAGCAACGACTGTCTGAGTCTCACTTCCTGAGAACCGATACTAGTATGAACTCTGATCTAAACAACATGTCTGAAGGGGAGGGAACAAGGAAATAAATGGACAGAGTGGAGCTGGCTGTGTTTGAGAGCAGGAAGAGGAGGGAGGGGTTATCAAGCTATGATTCAGTCCAGGACGAGGAGCAGCACGACAGACTACGTCCCAAATCACAGACTTTTCCTTTTTACTTTTAGTACACTGCAGCTGCCCTTACAAAGTGCGTACTGTTACATGCAGTATTCATACAACAGGGACATACTGGCTGTGTTTGAGAGCAGGAAGAGGAGGGAGGGGTTATCAAGGTTCATTCCAGGACGAGGCTTACTGAGCAATAGAAGTCATTTCAACATCACCTCTATGCAGTAGCTCCAGATTAGCTCTGATATAGAGCAGGATTTATTGGCCAGGTGTATCCCAGTTTAAGACCACATAAAATGTGATTGCATGTTTTAAAAATACATACAAGCCTGTAAATATTTAACATAAACACTGCACACCCCTGTGTTTACAGTATAACTGTTTTTTTTTTGGTCATATACACAGATTCTGTTCACTCGTATCCCAGAATGCAATGTTACGTTGAATAAAAGACGTCTTAAAGGGTTGTGCTTTATGCACATCTTATCTTAAACTATGTTATTAAAATTTAAGGACATCATTTTGAAAGATGTATGTAACAATTCAACCCAGGCAATCCTGTCGGCGTCCAGAAGCCCTCGACCTTATATAGTTTACAGCAACAAAACCCCTTCAAAAAAGCATAAAGAAAAACACTACAAAAGGTAAATAGGAATGAACATATCCTTTCACACGATCAGTCATTTTGAATTATTCCTCAAAAATGTGAAAATATTCAGTTCAGTGTTCTCATTTCATTCTGATGAATCCCTTCTTGGAGAACTTTTATATTAACGATAACATAACGTTGCCATGGAGGATGATTTTTAGCTTCATCTACATCCAACTAAATTGTCTCTCGATGTCTCAGTGCAGAAAGGTGTTTTTGTTATTTCGTGCATCGGTGTCGAGGTAAACGGTGACAGTTTAACTCCACCAGTTCATGAAAACTTGTTTGTCAAGGGGCCGATGTGACAGCTCTACTGACCTCTCTCTGGGCAAACAGAGAGCAACTGACTCACTTCACTTTATAGACCTGACTTCCCCCGGCCACAGGTGTGTGCTTCTCAAATTAGCAATCAGCAGGTGAGGCACCTGAACACACTTCCGGTTTCTTCCTACTGTAGATATAGAAATCATTTAAAGCTCCAGGAATATATATTTCATTCTGCAAGAAAAATACACTTCTACACACACAATACACAGAGTAAAAAACACGGAACCAAAACAAAAATGAGATTATGCAAAGCATGTGAAAAAAAAGTAATAATAATGATGTTTTGACACAGTATGAAACAAGATTAAAACTAAAAGGTAACATAACTTATTTCCAGGCCGGCTCAAAACTTTGAAAACAACAAAAAACTGTTGAAAGAAAGTTGTGACATGAGGATTTTGTCATCATAGTTATTGAACACAATCACAAGTCCATATATTTAATACAATATTCCAACTTCTTTCTCCCACATACTGATAAAAGAACGGTCTTTTTTTTCCCACCTCAGCTCCGTATTATTCCTATGACGATACGCTCAACACTTGTTTCTAGACCGTGTTCAGAAAGTTTTATTTTCACTGGGCTTGTTGTCTCCTCTGTATAACCACAGCTGTGGTGCTTTGGTGATTCTCTGAGCAACCTGGAGAGAACACAAACGGGACTATTGTTTGTTCTTTATTCAAAACAGTATTATGCAGATTTAAACCCAACAATTGTTGTGGATTTATGGCTTTTTAAACTGTTTTGGATACATGAACGAAGCCTTCTTGCCACATGGACTCTACATCTCTTTCTCTAGATATTTACATCTCTTTCTTTATTTACATTTATATTTTTCGTTGTAATACATGAGATTGATTTAAAGTGTGTATTCATCAAATCTCTTGGATTCTGTGTAAAATGCATTACAAGAGCCACAATGAGGCGGATCACCAGACGGCACTGATTACTTCCAGAGTGAAGACAGGTGGAGCTACAGCTGACACAGATGACGGCCTGATTACTGAAGGATGCAATCATCCAATAGGATGCTGTGTGTGTGTGTGTGTGTGTGTGTGTGTGTGTGTGTGTGTGTTTGTGTGTGTGTGTGTGTGTCTGACAAATCTGTATATAAAGTTGTTTCTGACCTTCACTTCTGTTTGACGTTGGTGTCGGCAGAGATGCTGGTTTTTGATTCAGTTTAACGCTCTTTGACTAAAGACAACAATATAGAAAGAGTCAAGTCTATGTAGTGTTCTCCTTTTACAGTTTGTTCAGAGCTCCAAAGCCTCAAACACATATCTGTTGGGGTGGAAGTGTTTCTTCATTTGATTATCTGAGCAAAGAAAAAAGAACATGAGCTCCATTTTAAAATGTTGTTGGATAAATGGGAGTTTGGGGGATTTATTCCTACTACTTTTTCTTTTTAAAGGGGCTATATGTAAGAATCAGAAATTGCTTGTTCACAGCGACACCTGTGGCCGCAATGTCAACGAAAGTCAGCGTCCTGTTGCTCGCGCACGCGCTTGTGCTCGCGCTACATTTCCATGAACGAGCACCGGTCTAAACAGTGAGGAGACACACGTCAGCTAACACACAATATCACTCTATATTTCACCTGCTTGGCAGTAATGTTAGCTGACCAGACGAAGGTCTCTCCATGAATCAATGCTGATTCTAGTGTTGCCTTTTCCTTTCTCAGCCTGCGGCCCGCTGAGGGAACGGGGGGGGAAGGGGGGAGACACCCGGTCGGGGGGGGGGGGAGAGAGACCGACACCCGGTCGGGACGATAACGTAACTCTCTGCGGAGCCCCGTCACTTCACAAGACACGGGAAACCTCTGTTGGTCTGGAGGAGCGGCAGCATTTATTTCTGCAAAAACGTCCACTGCACATTCACTAGATATTCTCAGAGCTAAACTAACTCTCTGCAGTGTGTAGTGTGCGCGCGTTCACGTGGAGTTGGAGCGAGCCGAGCGCGGTGTGCAGGCAGCAGGCAGCAGGAGCAGAGCTGCTGCGCGCTCGCGTACCCACACGCGAGCGCGCATGGGAATCCGACCCGTTAGGATTTATGCGCGTGAAAAGTTACAAATAGTCCCTTTAACAAATCTACAATAAAAATGAGAATCCTTTTAGTTCATGTTTCCCATAAAACACCAGACTTTGAGAAAGTGTAATAACACCTTTTACCATGATTTCAAATTCAGATGTCCTACTATTGACCTGGAGTGGAAGTGTGGACCTGGAAAGTCTCTTTTTGGTAGAGATTGGATACTCATGAATTATGAAATACGTTGGGGATTTGTAGACATGTTTTCATTGTATTTTCTCTATACAGATCTTGCATTATGTCAGAGTTCTCAGTTGCAGAGCTGCAAGGTTCACATCACATCACATTTCTAATTATTTTCCAATGTAATATCCATCTTTTCCTTCAACTTCAATAACTTCATTAAAGTCCTGTTTGGTGTTTTCTTGCCCTATTTTGTTTGAAGCCACTGGGGGATGACCACTGTTTAAATATCACCCTGTGCAAGGTGTAAGAAAGGGAATAGTTTGTAGTAGATTTCCACATTCTCCATCTTTTCTAATATATTCAATTGTTCCTGACTTCATGTAATAGTCTGTGACGTGCGTGATAACTGCATAATAATCCAAACATGTTTGCGTTCCATGCTTTGATCCATTTTGGGTTATAATTATTAATCAATATCTCTTTGTAGAACAACTTCATCTCCACGAGATAATAGAGTGAGGGCCTCTTCATTTTTGGAAAGCTTCTCATTGAAGTCCCCCTTCAGATTTGCTGCATTTAGAATTAGCACTAGTCGTTCTGCCTTTATTTGATTAATTAGAAGAGGTGATATCGTGCCAACACGGCCAGCTCTAGCCCTTTTTGTGCCCTGGGCGAAATTCGAATTTGGTTCCACCCCCGTTTCAGTCTTTATCCATCTGGATGAAGACATGGGAAAGACTTGACGTCCCTTTCTCGCTAGATGTTGGTTGGTATTTTACCCTCGCCAGGTACTAGTCGTATATATTCATTTCAGCTTGAGCAACCTTGACCAGAGTCTTTATTTGCACAAAAGAAACCCACAGCATGGGACACACAGTCAGTGTAACGTTAAACACGGAAACAAAGCAACAAAGGTAAAACAGCCAGAGTGGACTCGGTTGAAGGGAAAAGGCGGTTGTCTTCCCCTTTTGGAGAACGGCGTCCGTCTCTTCCTTCTTTCAAAAAGGGATCCAAAATGATCCAAGATACCTTACAGTATAAAATGATACAGTACTTTTACTCTAGCCAGCAATGTACTATGAAATAATTTACAGTGTATTGTGCAAACCATGGCCTTAACAAAGAAACCTTCAGTGTACTTCGGTGGTATATATGCAGTATGTTTTTTGTGAAGGAAACCCCTGCAATCTAAACACACCCTGTCAGGAAACAGGAGGAGGGGATCCGCCTGCAAATTCTCTTATGCTTGGAACCTCTCTTACTGTGGATAGTTCACCAGTATCGTCTTTCACCATTGCGTGAAAACTTGTTTGTCAAGGTGCCGACGTGTCAGCTCTACTGACCTCTCTCCGGGCAAAACAGAGAGCAGCTGACTCACTTCACTTTATAGACCTGACTTTCTCTGCCACAGGTGTGCTTCCCAATTAGCAATCAGCAGGTGAGGCACCTGAACACACTTCCAGAGGAAAATTTAAATCATTGCAAGATCCAGGAATCTAAAATTCACCGTGCATTCACAGTAAATTACTGGCTACTAGTTGCATTACTTTCACATTTAAGTACTGTATCATGAAATGACAGCTGTATACTGTGACCTAACAGTAGTTATGCCAGTATATTACTGTGATTTAGCAGTATGCTGCTGTAGAATTACTGTATTTAACTAACTTCACAGTAAATGTCTAACAGATTACTGCAATTTTGCAGTATATTGCTGTAGAATTACTCTATTTAACTGTAACTTCACAGTAAATGTTTATATTACTGTGATTTAGCAGTATATGCTGCTGTAGAATTACTATATTTAACTGTAACTTTGCAGTAAATGTTTAGATTACTGTGATTTAGCAGTATAGGCTACTGTAGAATTATTGTATTTAACTGTAACTTTGCAGTAAATGTTTAGATTACTGTGATTTAGCAGTAGAGGCTGCTGTAGAATTACTGTATTTAACTGTAACTTTGCGGTACATGTTTAGATTACTGTGATTTAGCAGTATAGGCTGCTGTAGAATTACTGTATTTAACTGTAACCTTGCAGTAAATGTTTAGATTACTGTGATTAAGCAGTATATGCTGCTGTAGAATTATTGTATTTAACTGTAACTTTGCAGTAAATGTTTAGATTACTGTGATTTAGCAGTATATGCTGCTGTAGAATTATTGTATTTAACTGTAACTTTGCAGTAAATGTTTAGATTACTGTGATTTAGCAGTATAGGCTGCTGTAGAATTACTGTATTTAACTTTGCAGTAAATGTTTGGATTACTGTGATTTAGCAGTATAGGCTGCTGTAGAATTACACTGTACACTGTAAAATATTTGACTGACAGTAAATTACTGGCTACTGAGTCGCATTAATGCGACTCAGTAGCCAGTACTGTAAATTTACACTTAAAAACACACTGTAAAATACTGAAAAACAGTTTTATCTGTTAACCCACCGATAACTGAAAACATTGAAAAATAGTTTAAATTCAAATAAACACAAAAATATGATCAATTTTACACATTTATTTAGCAGGCTGTAATAGCCATGCCTTGCGCATTAATTTCACAATACAATTATGAATACTGTATTTTATTGTGAATTATTACAGTTGCATCTTGTACAGTGTAGTAGATTATATTACTGTATTTCCTGATGCTCTCTGGCATCAGCAAAAAAAACTCTGCAGCTAGTATTTTGACCTGGACAAGGAAACGTGACCACGCCTCACCGATCCTGGCTTCCTCACACCAGCTACCTGTTGCTTTCAGAATATTACTGATTACTTACAAAGCCCCGAGAGGCCTCGCCTCAGCTGATTTATCAGATCCATTATTGCCCTTTGTCCCTTAGCGCACTGTGAGAATCCCCTGAGTCATTCGTTGCGGTTGCAAGGTCCAGATTCATACTCCAAAGGTCTAAGCCTTTGCAGTCAGGGCCCGTTTAGACTATGGGATGACCTGCCTGAGCAGATCAGGGCTGCAAACTCTGTCTCGTCTTTTAAATCACTTTTAATTGCTTTTCTAGTGATTTTATTGGATTTTTCTTTTTATGACATTTTAGTTGTTTTACTCTTTGGGTTTTTATCAATCAACATGTATTTGTATAGCCCTTTACAATAACCGAAAGGTACCCAAAGTGCATTACTTTAACATCAAGAAATAACAGGAATAAAAACATATCATAAAAAGCATAAGGAAAATGTCACAGCACTACTAGGTATTAAAAGCCAATCTAAATAAAAAGTACCAGGTCAGTCATAGTGCATATATCAGGGGGAAACTTGTACCATAGTTTAGGAGCAGCGACAGCAAAAGCACGATCACCCCACAGCTTATACCTCTACCTAAAAACTCAATTTTTTTAGAATTGCTTTTCTGTGATTTATTGATTTTTTTTTGTTGTTGTTGTTTTACTCTTTAGATTTTTATCAATCAACATTTATTTGTATGGCCCTTTACAATAACCAAAAGAGTTTTTATGTGTTCAGTTATCGACTTTGAATACATTTCGTTATCCAATTGTGTTTTTAAATGTGTTCTGTTTTTATTGTAAAGCACTTTGTAACTGTTTTGAAAGGTGATATATAAATAAAGATAATGATTATTATTAACTACTATCAACCTCAAAGTGGCAGCAATATGGTTAGTTATGCAGATTTAAACACAACAATTGTTGTGGATTTATGGCTTTTTAAACTGTTTTGGATACATGAACGAAACCTTCTTGCCACATGGACTCTACATCTCTTTCTCTAGATATTTACATCTCTTTCTTTATTTACATTTATTTTTTTCGTTGTAATACATGAGATTGATTTAAAGTGTGTATTCATCAAATCTCTTGGATTCTGTGTAAAATGCATTACAAGAGCCACAATGAGGCGGATCACCAGACGGCACTGATTACTTCCAGAGTGAAGACAGGTGGAGCTACAGCTGACACAGATGACGGCCTGATTACTGAAGGATGCAATCATCCAATAGGATGCTGTGTGTGTGTGTGTGTGTGTGTGTGTGTGTGTGTGTGTGTGTTTGTGTGTGTGTGTGTGTGTCTGACAAATCTGTATATAAAGTTGTTTCTGACCTTCACTTCTGTTTGACGTTGGTGTCGGCAGAGATGCTGGTTTTTGATTCAGTTTAACGCTCTTTGACTAAAGACAACAATATAGAAAGAGTCAAGTCTATGTAGTGTTCTCCTTTTACAGTTTGTTCAGAGCTCCAAAGCCTCAAACACATATCTGTTGGGGTGGAAGTGTTTCTTCATTTGATTATCTGAGCAAAGAAAAAAGAACATGAGCTCCATTTTAAAATGTTGTTGGATAAATGGGAGTTTGGGGGATTTATTCCTACTACTTTTTCTTTTTAAAGGGGCTATATGTAAGAATCAGAAATTGCTTGTTCACAGCGACACCTGTGGCCGCAATGTCAACGAAAGTCAGCGTCCTGTTGCTCGCGCACGCGCTTGTGCTCGCGCTACATTGACATGAACGAGCACCGGTCTAAACAGTGAGGAGACACACGTCAGCTAACACACAATATCACTCTATATTTCACCTGCTTGGCAGTAATGTTAGCTGACCAGACGAAGGTCTCTCCATGAATCAATGCTGATTCTTGTGTTGCCTTTTCCTTTCTCAGCCTGCGGACAGCGGAGGGAACGGGGGGGGGAGGGGGGAGACACCCGGTCGGGGGGGGGGAGAGAGACCGACACCCGGTCGGGACGATAACGTAACTCGCTGCGGAGCCCCGTCACTTCACAAGACACGGGAAACCTCTGTTGGTCTGGAGGAGCGGCAGCATTTATTTCTGCAAAAACGTCCACTGCACATTCACTAGATATTCTCAGAGCTAAACTAACTCTCTGCAGTGTGTAGTGTGCGCGCGTTCACGTGGAGTTGGAGCGAGCCGAGCGCGGTGTGCAGGCAGCAGGCAGCAGGAGCAGAGCTGCTGCGCGCTCGCGTACCCACACGCGAGCGCGCATGGGAATCCGACCCGTTAGGATTTATGCGCGTGAAAAGTTACAAATAGTCCCTTTAACAAATCTACAATAAAAATGAGAATCCTTTTAGTTCATGTTTCCCATAAAACACCAGACTTTGAGAAAGTGTAATAACACCTTTTACCATGATTTCAAATTCAGATGTCCTACTATTGACCTGGAGTGGAAGTGTGGACCTGGAAAGTCTCTTTTTGGTAGAGATTGGATACTCATGAATTATGAAATACGTTGGGGATTTGTAGACATGTTTTCATTGTATTTTCTCTATACAGATCTTGCATTATGTCAGAGTTCTCAGTTGCAGAGCTGCAAGGTTCACATCACATCACATTTCTAATTATTTTCCAATGTAATATCCATCTTTTCCTTCAACTTCAATAACTTCATTAAAGTCCTGTTTGGTGTTTTCTTGCCCTATTTTGTTTGAAGCCACTGGGGGATGACCACTGTTTAAATATCACCCTGTGCAAGGTGTAAGAAAGGGAATAGTTTGTAGTAGATTTCCACATTCTCCATCTTTTCTAATATATTCAATTGTTCCTGACTTCATGTAATAGTCTGTGACGTGCGTGATAACTGCATAATAATCCAAACATGTTTGCGTTCCATGCTTTGATCCATTTTGGGTTATAATTATTAATCAATATCTCTTTGTAGAACAACTTCATCTCCACGAGATAATAGAGTGAGGGCCTCTTCATTTTTGGAAAGCTTCTCATTGAAGTCCCCCTTCAGATTTGCTGCATTTAGAATTAGCACTAGTCGTTCTGCCTTTATTTGATTAATTAGAAGAGGTGATATCGTGCCAACACGGCCAGCTCTAGCCCTTTTTGTGCCCTGGGCGAAATTCGAATTTGGTTCCACCCCCGTTTCAGTCTTTATCCATCTGGATGAAGACATGGGAAAGACTTGACGTCCCTTTCTCGCTAGATGTTGGTTGGTATTTTACCCTCGCCAGGTACTAGTCGTATATATTCATTTCAGCTTGAGCAACCTTGACCAGAGTCTTTATTTGCACAAAAGAAACCCACAGCATGGGACACACAGTCAGTGTAACGTTAAACACGGAAACAAAGCAACAAAGGTAAAACAGCCAGAGTGGACTCGGTTGAAGGGAAAAGGCGGTTGTCTTCCCCTTTTGGAGAACGGCGTCCGTCTCTTCCTTCTTTCAAAAAGGGATCCAAAATGATCCAAGATACCTTACAGTATAAAATGATACAGTACTTTACTCTAGCCAATAATTTACTGTGAAATAATTTACAGTGTATTGTGCAAACCATGGCCTTAACGAAGAAACCTTCAGTGTACTTCGGTGGTATATATGCAGTATGTTTTTTGTGAAGGAAACCCCTGCAATCTAGACGCACCCTGTCAGGAAACAGGAGGAGGGGATCCGCCTGCAAATTCTCTTATGCTTGGAACCTCTCTTACTGTGGATAGTTCACCATTATCGGCTTTCACCATTGCGTGAAAACTTGTTTGTCAAGGTGCCGCCGTGTCAGCTCTACTGACCTCTCTCCGGGCAAAACAGAGCGCAGCTGACTCACTTCACTTTATAGACCTGACTTCCTCTGCCACAGGTGTGTGCTTCCCAATTAGCAATCAGCAGGTGAGGCACCTGAACACACTTCCAGAGGAAAATTTAAATCATTAAAAGATCCAGGAATATAAAATTCACCGTGCATTCACAGTAAATTACTGGCTACTAGTTGCATTACTTTCACATTTAAGTACTGTATCGTGAAATGACAGCTGTATACTGTGACCTAACAGTAGTTATGCCAGTATATTACTGTGATTTAGCAGTATGCTGTAGAATTATTATTCTACTATCTACTATTCTTCTATTATTATTATTGAATTTAACTAACTTCACAGTAAATGTCTAACAGATTACTGCAATTTTGCAGTATATTGCTGTAGAATTACTCTATTTAACTGTAACTTCACAGTAAATGTTTATATTACTGTGATTTAGCAGTATATGCTGCTGTAGAATTACTATATTTAACTGTAACTTTGCAGTAAATGTTTAGATTACTGTGATTTAGCAGTATAGGCTGCTGTAGAATTACTGTATTTAACTGTAACTTTGCGGTACATGTTTAGATTACTGTGATTTAGCAGTATAGGCTACTGTAGAATTATTGTATTTAACTGTAACTTTGCAGTAAATGTTTAGATTACTGTGATTTAGCAGTATATGGTGTTGTAGAATTACTGTATTTAACTGTAACTTTGCGGTAAATGTTTAGATTACTGTGATTTAGCAGTATGCTGCTGTAGAATTATTGTATTTAACTGTAACTTTGCGGTAAATGTTTAGATTACTGTGATTTAGCAGTATAGGCTGCTGTAGAATTACTGTATTTCACTTTGCAGTAAATGTTTGGATTACTGTGATTTAGCAGTATAGGCTGCTGTAGAATTACACTGTACACTGTAAAATATTTGACTGACAGTAAATTACTGGCTACTGAGTTGCATTAATGCGACTCAGTAGCCAGTACTGTAAATTTACACTTAAATACACACTGTAAAATACTGAAAAACAGTTTTATCTGTTAACCCATCGATAACTGAAAACATTGAAAAATAGTTTAAATTCAAATAAACACAAAAATATGATCAATTTTACACAATTATTTAGCAGGCTGTAATAGCCATGCCTTGTGCATTAAATTCACAATACAATTATGAATACTGTATTTTATTGTGAATTATTACAGTTGCATCTTGTACAGTGTAGTAGATTATATTACTGTAATTCCTGATGCTCTCTGGCATCAGCAAAAAAAACTCTGCAGCTAGTATTTTTACCTGGACTAGGAAACGTGACCACGCCTCACCGATCCTGGCTTCCTCACACCGGCTACCTGTTGCTTTCAGAATATTACTGATTACTTACAAAGCCCCGAGAGGCCTCGCCTCAACTGATTTATCAGATCCATTATTGCCCTTTGTCCCTTAGCGCACTGTGAGAATCCCCTGAGTCATTCGTTGCGGTTGCAAGGTCCAGATTCATACTCCAAAGGTGATGCAGCTTTTGCAGTCAGGGCCCGTTTAGACTATGGGATGACCTGCCTGAGCAGATCAGGGCTGCAAACTCTGTCGCATCTTTTAAATCACTTTTAATTGCTTTTTAGTGATTTTATTGGATTTTTCTTTTTATGACATTTTAGTTGTTTTACTCTTTGTGTTTTTATCAATCAATCAACATGTATTTGTATTGCCCTTTACAATAACCGAAAGGTACCCAAAGTGCATTACTTTAACATCAAGAAATAACAGGAATAAAAACATATCATAAAAAGCATAAGGAAAATGTCACAGCACTACTAGGTATTAAAAGCCAATCTAAATAAAAAGTACCAGGTCAGTCATAGTGCATATATCAGGGGGAAACTTGTACCATAGTTTAGGAGCAGCGACAGCAAAAGCACGATCACCCCACAGCTTATACCTCGAGCTAAAAACTCAATTTTTTAGAATTGCTTTTCTGTGATTTATTGATTTTTTTGTTGTTGTTGTTGTTTTACTCTTTAGATTTTTATCAATCAACATTTATTTGTATGGCCCTTTACAATAACCAAAAGAGTTTTTATGTGTTCAGTTATCGACTTTGAATACATTTCGTTATCCAATTGTGTTTTTAAATGTGTTCTGTTTTTATTGTAAAGCACTTTGTAACTGTTTTGAAAGGTGATATATAAATAATAATAATAAGCAACCTGGAGAGAACACAAACGGGACTATTGTTTGTTCTTTATTCAAAACAGTATTATGCAGATTTAAACACAACAATTGTTGTGGATTTATGGCTTTTTAAACCGTTTTGGATACATGAACGATCCTTCTTGCCACATGGACTCTACATCTCTTTCTCTAGATATTTACATCTCTTTCTTTATTTACATTTATTTTTTTCGTTGTAATACATGAGATTGATTTAAAGTGTGTATTCATCAAATCTCTTGGATTCTGTGTAAAATGCATTACAAGAGCCACAATGAGGCGGATCACCAGACGGCACTGATTACTTCCAGAGTGAAGACAGGTGGAGCTACAGCTGACACAGATGACGGCCTGATTACTGAAGGATGCAATCATCCAATAGGATGCTTTGTGTGTGTGTGTGTGTGTGTGTGTGTGTGTGTGTGTGTGTGTGTGTGTGTGTGTGTGTGTGTGTCTGGCAAAGCTGTATATAAAGTTGTTTCTGACCCTCACTTCTGTTTGACGTTGGTGTCGGCAGAGATGCTGGTTTTTGATTCAGTTTAACGCTCTTTGACCAAAGACAACAATATAGAAAGAGTCAAGTCTATGTATTGTTCTCCTTTTACAGTTTGTTCAGAGCTCCGAAGCCTCAAACACATATCTGTTGGGGTGGAAGTGTTTCTTCATTTGATTATCTGAGCAAAGAAAAAAGAACAAGAGCCCATGTTTAAAATGTTGTTGGATAAATGGGAGTTTGGGGGATTTATTCCAATGAGCAGCACCTTAACTTGGTGTATTTGGAACTTTTATAAACAAATCTACAATAAAAGTGAGAATCCTTTAGTTCATGCATTTTCCATAAAACACCAGACTTTCAGAAAATCACTTTGAGCCTTTTTACTATGATGGCTACTGTGGGCATACTTACCAATCCTCACGATTTTCCCGGGAGACTCCCGTTTTTCATCGCCCTCTCTCGGTTTCCTCCTGGGGTCACAATTCTCCAGGATTTCTCCTGATTTATTGCAAATTTTCACTTTTTTTTTCTCCTTTTCTTTATCTAAGCCTGTTTCTGGAACTGAACAGTGTGTATAATCTCTACTGTTTTCACCCGGACGGCAATAGAGCTACACCAAATGTTTCCCAAAACTCATTCATTCAGTTTTCTTCTCTGGGAGTTAAAGGTAAAATCAAAAGTTTAACATAAAAATGCTGTTGCAGTGTACCTATTTTGTTATTTTTGCTCTTTAAAGGTCCTATATTGTAAAAAAGTGAGACTTTCACGTCTTTTATATTATAAAGCAGGTTTAAGTACTAAATAAATACTGTTAAACTATCAAAACGTTCAATATACGGATAAACACACACAGCCCGTATTCAGAAATTGCGCGTTTGAAACAAGCCGTTAGGATTTCTGTCCATTTGTGATGTCACAAATATACATTATTTAGACCATTACACGGTTTTAAACGTAAACATTCTAAACGTGTCCCAGTTTATTTCCTGTTGCAGTGTATGTGAATGTCATCAGCTGACGGGAAGCAAACATGGACCCAAGCTGTTGCCTAGCAACGCAATTCCGTTGAAATGCACTAAAACGGAGCGTTTCAGGCAGAGGGTAAATAGAGGTATATTCAGGCAGACAGTATGAGGAAAATAAAGGTTGTTTTTTTTTGACATTACAGCATGTAAACATGTTCTAGTAGAAACACAAAATACAAGTATGAACCTGAAAATGAGCACGATATGGGACCTTTAAGTCACCAGAATGCAGGAATCCCTTTTTTTTAAGGTCTTGGTTTTAAAGTTGGCAAGTTTGCTGTTACTTTCCACTACTTTCTGTCTAACAACTTAGTTTTTTAAAGGTTCATTCGGCCAACATACTACATTCTGTCCAAGCACTTTCAGTTTTAGAGGTTAATTCCGCCCAAAAACTACTTTTTTAGAAAACGGCAGCTATATCGTGACAGTAGTACATGAAACAGGTAACCTGAAAAAAACATGTTCCTCTGTGTCCTACTGTGTCCTCCGGTGCTCCTAACGGCATCTGAAGGATTTCACTTACCGGAGGAAAACAAGGTCTGCTGCCAGCTGCCGTCTATGAGAGCCGGCTGTCAATCACTCGCCAACTCCGACCAAACGGTCAAACTAGGCAGCGCTGATCAAATATGAATCAATATTCTGTTACTGTAATGACTATTTCTCTCCTCAAATGTTCTCAGAATCATCTTGTAGTTACTGTTTAGCTGTAAAATGAGAAAGTTTGTGACGCAGCCGCCATTGTAAAATCTGTTGAAGGAAGCCAAGTTCTGGTCACATGACTGGAGCACAGCCAATAGGAACGCTCTCTCTCTCTCTGAAATGACCTGTGATTGGTCAGAATCTGCCGTCACGGGCTAGATTTTTTTCTAAAGCCTGAAAACAGAGCCATGATGAGGAGCACAAGTCTAGTTTTCTCTCAGAACACTTGAATTACAATATGCTGAAAGGTTATTATGGATTTTTTTGCCAAATTAAGCAAAAAAAATTGTTGCCTACTGCCACTTTAATTTCAGCTGTCAGCATTCCGTCCACGCATTTTCAGCAGGGAATGCATCATCTTGTTACATATACGATCTTTGGCTGATCTGATGTCACATGAGCAAGAGGGGGGATTTCCCATTGGTCCGTTCGTCTGGCTTTTTGTGCTGACATCATCACCACCCGGTCTGCGTTCTTGTTTACATCTGTTTCTGCACTCGAGGGCTTCCTGTGTAACTTTCAATGGGATAAACCTGACAGGAGAGACACAACATCTCGCATATGTTTAATTTGGTCAGCTGGTTAGGTGTTGAAATGTGATGTTCAGGGCGAGAAATGGTGTTTCGGTTTTACATTCCTCCTCAGATGCTCCTCCTGGCTTTGACTCACAGCTCTCCAGTCAGCTGATTATTACAAGGAAACTGAGATGAAACTGAACATCTTGGTGTCCTATATAACTTGCTGAACATGAGTATTTGTCAGTAGAAAAGGAACATGTGAGAAAAAAAAAAAAAAAAAGGGGAACCGAAAACTGATTTCGTCATTCAGCTCTCCCTAAGTTCAGCTCGGATTTATTTATTTTTTTTGATCCATAATGTCGGACACGGAGAGGTCTCTGCCAGCCATCAGGAGGCTCAGCTATGCGGTGGGACACTTTCTGAACGACCTGTGTGCCTCCATGTGGTTCACCTACCTGCTGGTGTTCTACCACTCCGTGCTGGGATTTGGAAACACATATGCAGGTTAGTCTGTCTTTCACTTTCTATACAGCTATACACGTGTTTTGTGTATGAACATCCCGACATGGCATGCAGTCAGGGGGTCTGAAATTAAAGTGGCAGTAGGCAACAATTTTTTTTGCATAATTTGGCAAAAATTCCATAATAACCTTTCAGCATATTGTAATTCAAGTGTTCTGAGAGAAAACTAGACTTCTGCTCCTCATCATGGCTCTGTTTTCAGGCTTTAGAACAAATCTAGCCCGTGACGGCAGATTTTGACCAATCACAGGTCATTTCAGAGAGAGAGAGCATTCCTATTGGCTGTGCTCCGGTCATGTGACCAGAACTTGGCTTCCTTTAACCTCTGTTAACGTCAGCATCTCCGTTGTTTAGCCAAGCAGGACAGTGCTGCCCAACGGCTGCTAACAGAACTTAGTAACTTATTGCTGCGTTCTGTTGGCCCAAAGCTACCGTGGGTGGGACTAACGGACACAATGTGCTTGTCTTATTTGGTGCAAATGGTCCCCATCTGTAGATATGCACTTATTAATGATACAGCACAATTTTATAATTTATAGCAAACTATTTCGCGGACCCCACTTTGAGAATCACACGATTAAACATTATGGTGATATCGTTCAGTTTTCTCTGGTGTTGTGTTTTTTAAATGAGTACGTATGTATTTTTATTTATTATAAACCCTGGACGTTTTCATTCCTTTACATGGATATTTATACTGAATTCTTACAGTGAATGTCTACCTTTTTGTCATGCATGTTGCTTCTTTTATTATTATTGTATATAACTGATTCTTGAATGTGTAGGTGTGCTGCTGCTGGTTGGCCAGATAGCTGACGGCGTCTGTACGCCTCTCATTGGCTACGAGTCCGACCGAACACCTGGCTGCGGCAACTACGGCAAGAGGAAGACATGGCATTTAGTTGGTAAGTCAGACAGACACTTTACTGCACCACAAGATTCAGAAATGATTTACCCTTCAACAGTAAAGTGTAAATTCAGAGAATTTGTAGTACACTAAGGGAGACGACATACGTTTTATCCGTGTTCTCCCTGCTGTCATACACTGCTGTTTTTGTTCAAACTATTGATACATAATTAAAACAGTAAAAGTAGTAGTACTCAGTTAGTGTTCTACATAGTGCTCGTATCCAGCAGCCCTCGTCCAGTCCTGAACCTGGTCCTTGTTTCTGTCAGTCAGCTGTTATGTACATGCTCCCATAAACGGTACTCATGTAACTTGTAATGAAACTCCTGTTTGGACTCTGCTCTCATTCTGAACACTTATTGATTCAGATCACGTTTTACAAGAAGGTTCTCCGTCCTTCAAGGTCACGTTGTGTTAGTTGAGCTGCTGATCACAAGATCACACTTGTGTAACGTGCATACTGTACCGTGATTGGCTCCAAACTAGCTGTGATATATGAGACATAAGTTGAGCACAGAGAAACGTTCCCCCTCCAGCAGATGAGCGTGCACATATATATCATTCTGCACAGTGAAGCTTAGGGATGCACCGATGCTGATACCGGATCAAATAGCTGGATCGGGTATCTGTGACAATGAATAAACTATATACTGAAGTTTGTTTGTTTAACAAAGTTAAAGCCCCCCCCCAGCCAGTTTTACATCCTGTTTTTTTAGTTAACGTTCTTTCTCAAACAGAGAATGAGGGTGTGGTTAATAGTCAGACGTAACTCTCATTACCATGGCAACCAGATTGCATCGTTTTTCAACCCAGTTTAGATGAATTTACTGTTCGTCACACCACTAATGAGCGACGCACGCCGGTTAGATTTGTGTCCGACTCGCTCTGACGTCATGCACACGTGGGCAACCATAACCTTGAGGCGACCGCAGGTTGTAGAGCCAGGCGCCGCAGTTGCTGTCGGCAACCCACCCGACCCGTCTTGAAACTCGGACCGAGGAGTCTAATGAGAGGTTAACGTCACGCTGCCATAAAGTGGTATCGGGGCCGTACATGAGCACAGTATCGGTGCATCCCTAATAATAATAATAATAATTATAATAATGAAGGTTATTTATATAGCACTTATCAAAACGAGTGCTTTATAAGGCGGACATAAAAATAATAAAGGATAGAATCCAACGCCAGATACACGCACATTTTCGCACAAATTCACGCACAAATTCTTTGAAGGCTTCTTGAAACGGCTGGAAACTGATTATGTATTTTTTGCTCAATGACGCCAAAATGTAACTGCCTACCCCAGCTTTAAGTTTCAACTAGTCATTTTCATGTGTGTGGATGTAACTGAGGTGATCTGATACAAACGGTACACTGAAAGTCATTGTTTGTGTCCTGTGTTTGCCTCTCTGTGTGTGTGTGTGTGTGTGTCAGGTACACTGAGCGTGGTGCTGTCCTTCTCCTTCGTCTTCAACCAGTGTCTGGGCTGTGACTCCCTCACCCCCCAGTGGGCCAGTTTGACCTACTTCGTCCCGTTCATCATCGTCTTTCAGTTCGGCTGGGCCGCCACCCAGATCTCCCACCTGTCTCTCATTCCAGAGCTGGTCACCTGTCAGCACGCTAAAGTAGAGCTCACTGCGTACAGGTAACGTTTTTATTCACGTCGATGGTGCACACGGCAAGGTGGTCTACAGATCCTGAATACGCAGTTTCTCCCTGTGTCTGTGTGTGTGTGTGTGTGTGTGTGTGTGTGTGTGTGCAGGTATGCGTTCACAGTGATAGCCAACATCACGGTGTACGCGGTGGCTTACCTGCTGTTCCACTTCCAGGCCGGAGAGGACGGCGACGTGCTAGGACCGGCAGATATCCCCGTCTTCAGGGTGAGGAGGAGTTCTAATCAACTGAGAACTTAACAGGAACTGAACATACCCGGGCCCTTTGAACAGAACACTAAGGACCCAAAGTCAGCACTAGCACAAACGCAGTCTTAGTGGTGTAGATACTAGAAATGTTCCGATACCATTTTTTCCCTCTCGATTCCGATACCGAGTACCGATCCAATACCAACGTGATAAAATATATATATATATGTAGTTATTATTGCTGTTTACTGCTGACCATGTATGGATAGTGGGGCAGTAGTTGCCATGATACATCCAGGGCGACAGCACAGTGAAGGCTACTGTTTTGGAGCGGTGAAGAAGAACTGATTTCAGGTTTATGGGTTAATAAATTATGGTATCAGATCAGTGCATAGACTGGCGTATTTTGGGCAGTATCTGATGCATTTCCGTAACTGGTATCGGAACAACTGTAATGGATACAGAGTGAGGTTGTGCTATTCAACACACTCGAGTGTTGTTTGAGCATTCTGTAAACAATATTCACGCTGCAGATCCTGATGAGGAAATGCTGAACTGAAACAACAGAGAGAACCAGTCAGTCAACTCTAATCAGCTTCTGGCACACAACCACAATGCTGACACAAAGGGGATGTGATGATACTGAGAGGAGACCAAATCAAACAACCCAGACTTCTCTGGGTTTGTGGGAAACATTAGGAATAATGTAGTACACAACTCAACAAAATATATAACCCAGGTCTAGTCGTTTTCAGTGTAAAAGTTACATATTATACCTTTAAAGGTGAAAGTCTGATAAACTATAACTTTGCTCCCCCTAGTTGAATAATGGAGATGCATTTGCTCCATTGCTCATGCATCTAAGGTTGTCACGCCATGAGTCGTATAGGATGGTTCCCTCGATGGAGTCTAGACACAGGTGGTGGAGAGTAATAGTTGAACATCTGGATGGACGTGATGTGGAAGGACTCATGTTGAGATGAAAATGCAGCGGTCTGTCAGCTGACCGCAGTAGAGGAAGAAACCGCTTTAACAGTTCATTTTTTGCTTCTTTTATTTTGACCGTACAAGAGTTGTATGTTTTTATAAAACCTCAGACTGAAGGCATCTACATTCACACAGTTTGGAAGGAAGTGAAAGAACCGGTTTTATGATGCGCCTTGTGCTACGCTGTGTTTGATTACAGAACCTGGCGTTAATCGTGCTGGGCGTCGGCGCTCTCTTCTCCCTCTTCTTCCACCTGGGAATCACAGAGAGGAGGCCCGGAGCAGAAGGGGAGGCTGGGGGAGAGGAGGGGAGGAAGAGGATGGAGGAGGAGGAAGAGGAGGGGGAGCTGAGGCCCCTGATTCTCCGCCATAAGACCCCCTCGTCTCTTCTGCAGTGGAAATGTTGGCTGCAGCAGCCTTCTTTTTACCAGGTGGGAAGATTCAACTACAAATACCAGATGTGAAGAACAAACCTGAGCTGAGCTCCACCTGAAGCTAGTTGTTGTTCTGTGTTTGGACTGACTTGAAAGCTCGGTAACGCTTCATTTTACAGGTCTGCAAATTTCATGATAATTAGCAAGTAACCTATTTGAAATTTCCTTGGAAAAACTGCCAAATTACCCCAATATTTACCTAAAAAAATACTTTATTATAAACATTATTTAATAATTATATTCCGCTATTTCCCCAATAGCTGGTAATTTATTTAATACATACACATAAGAATACAAAGTTAATTGATGCTTTATTTCCATGTCTGCTGATAAATTATAAGTAAACTGCAACAGCATTTTTATGTTAATCTTTTGATTTAACCTTTAATTCTCAGGAAAGAAAACTAACACTAACATTAACTAATATTCATCCGATTTCATTTCTTTCTCTTAGTTCTCTCAATTTCTTTCTCCTTCTCTCACTCACAAAATCGGGAGGGTTGGCAAGTATGTGTGTACTTAGATTTTCCGAAATGTTTTCAACAATTTTCAAATCAAGAGAAATCAAGAAGTCATTTCAATCAAGGTAACCGTCTGTTTAATTTGGTCGCCTGTCAATATCATCACATCCTCTTTGCGTCAGCGTTCTGGTTGTTTGCCAGAAGCTGAGAGAGTTGATAAATAGCAAATAACTTCTTTGAAATCTCTTAAAAAAAACCTCCCTGAATCATGACATTAACTCCGATGAAGAGCAGCCGCTTCTCAAGCCTCAGGGCCCTATTTTAACCATTATATGCTATTTTGGCATATAATTATTAAATAATGTTTATAATAAAGTAATTAATAGCTAAATATTGGGGTAATTCCAAAGAAATTTCTTGCTAATTATCACCTAATTACCATGACATTTGCAGACCTGTAAAATGAAGTTTTGCTTAGTTTTTTTTTTTGCAATTATTTCAACAGCTTGACGGTTGCCACATGTTGTCTTGTGTCATAATGTGTTTAACTGACTGACCTGTGTGTTACTGTGTATCTCTGTAGGTGGCCTTACTCTACATGTCTACCAGGTTAATAGTCAATCTGTCTCAGACGTACATCTCAATGTATCTCATCAACACTCTGGGGCTGCCCAAGGTAACACCATATCACCACAATCATTCTGTTTCATATACTGTATATATATTATCAGATCATGGAGAGCACATCTGTATCACAGCAGCAGTCTTTCCTCAGCGTTCGTTCTTTCTCTCTCTCCCTCCAACAGAAGTTCATCGCGACGATCCCATTAGTGATGTTCCTGAGCGGCTTCCTGTCCTCCTTCATCATGAAGCCCGTCACTAAACTCATTGGAAAATGTGTAAGTTTGACACATTAAGGTGTAGGAGCTGTTTGTTTTTATTAAAGAACTACAAGGCGCCGAAATTGTACATAGCAACGGCCTGCTATACATAGCAACGGTCTGTTATACATAGCAACGGTCTGTTATACATAGCAACGGGTCTGCTATGCATAGCAACGGTCTGCTATACATAGCAACGGGTCTGCTATATATAGCAACGGGTCTGCTATACATAGCAACGGTCTGCTATACATAGCAACGGTCTTGTTATACATAGAACGCCGTGATTAACCATTCAGAATCGAGTATTCAACAACGCCGTGTAATAAATAGTAATAAAAATAACTATATATTTTTTTTTTATCAAGTTGGTATTGGACGGGTACTCGGTATCAACCGATACCGCAAGTTCAGGTATCGGAATCGCTATCGGGAAGGAAAAAATGTTATCGGAACATCTCTAGTATTTACACTGATGAGAAGAGGAAGTGTTTTAAGCCAGGGCTGGATTTGAACCTGCGTCTCTCTTCTGATTGGTCCAGATCACCTACTTCGTGGGCCTGCTGCTGATCATGGCCTTCTCCTACTGGGTGCTGGTGGATGACAGGATGGGTCAGCGGGTGTACGGGGCCGCCGTGCTGCTGGGGGCAGGGTCCGCCACCATCCTGGTCATATCGCTGTCCATGACAGCCGAGCTCATCGACGATCAGACGGTAAGATGTGAGAGAGAGAGAGAGGTGATATGTGTCCTTTTACATCATCCACTATCTTCATCTCTCTCTCTCTCTGTGCAGCAAAGTGGAGCATTTGTGTACGGAGCCATGAGTTTCACTGATAAGGTGGCTAATGGAGCGGCTGTGATGATCATTCAGGCTCTGCATCCTTGCCAGTGAGTACACACTCACACACACACACACATGGAAAGATGAGAAATTGTTCCACATATTTGATATTTTGAAAGAGTTCTGCTGGTTCTATCTGAGACTGTGACGTACGCTAACAGATGTTGTCCTGTCTCTCTCAGTACCTTGGTGTGCTGTCCGGCCTGCGTGTGGTTCTATCACTACATCATGGTCATAGTAACGGGAGGCGTGGCAATCGTCGCAGCTTTGGCGCTCTGCTCCATCCTCATCTGGCCAATCAGGATCAGACCACGTGAGTCGGACAACTATACTAATATATATCGTGTAGTATATCTGCTAGGGGTGGGAAAAAAATCGATTCACGTATGTATCGCATGTATTTTACGATTTTTAATTTTTTTTTTTTAATGCCAGAATCGATATAATTTGCTTCATTTGAGTCTATGTGGAGGTAGAAGGAAGTTACCGCTTTTATTGTTGTAGTCTGAGTAACGTGACGTCATATCCGTTCTGTCAACCAAAACAAACCGATACGAGAAAGTAGAAAACGTTGGAGGGTCGTCATGGATACGACCTGCACCCTCAAATGTTAAATCCAAAGTGGTAAACACTACACATCCAGTAAAGGATGGAAACACTTTGGGTTTCACACATTGCAGGAAAAGCAGAGCTAGACATCACGGCTAAAGCTACATACATGCTAAAAATCAAACATTTTTACTGTATTAATTTAGATATTTTCCAAAGTAAAAGTCCCTAAAAGTGTATGATTCAACTTTTCCCCATGGTCTAGTTTTAAAAAAGTTAACAAAAGTCGCAATAAATCGTAATATCGAATCGGCACCCAAGTATCGTGATAGTATAGAATCAGGAGATAGGTGAATCGTCCCGGCCCTACGTATCTGCATGGCTTTTTGTCTCACTCGTTATAGCTGTTTATGTCATTACTGCGTAGTTCACAGTTCTTTCCTCTGTGTGTGTTTAGGTGGTTTGCCAGTCATCTCTGAGGATGCAACCAGAGTCAACTAACAGCCCCCCCCTCCCTCCCTCCCTCCCTCCCCCACCCGAGCAGCTCAACAGGAAAACACAAACTCTGGGCCGGTCTCAGCTGGACAGGAAGAGCTTTCACTTTTCTTTCTCTTTCAAGATTCATCTTTTACTTTTTCAGGGGAAAGCACCAGGGGGGGGGATTCCTGCCCGGCTGGTGCACTTTCTGCGGCACATTTAGCACTTCTGATTTAAGTTACAGGAGTGAGTAGTGAAACCAGAGGAACAGAGAAGGGAGTTTTTTTTTTTATTTGTTTTTAAACTTCATGCTCAACTGACGGCTCTAGCTCATTTTCAACCTGGATCTTGTTTTCCCATCGTTTTCCAAATCGCAGCCTGGTAGTTATAAAAATCCCGTTGATATAAGTTCATTTCCTGGGAGTGAAGCGATGATGTGGTTTGATTTTGATTTTCCATTAGTATGACTGCCTGAATACATTCATACAGAACGTTGGAAAATGATGAGAAAACAGGGTCCGGGTCACAATCGTCTGCTGTATCAGACGATACAGAGCACGAGAGGAAAGACTGGGAACACGTTCACCTGACTGTAGGCTTCGGCTGAAGTGAATCACTTCAAAAGGGAACTGCTTAAAAAAAAAGGATGATGATGATGAAGGGAACCAGGAACAGTATGTGGTGCATTAAAGTGGTCAAGCTCAGAAACACCAAAGAAGAAGCAGGGACCATTTTAAATCCAGCTGATGTGACAGACGACTACATTCCTAAAGTCAGTCCTGATTGTCTAAGTGGAATGCTTCATTAAAGGGCCATTGCACTATATTTTCCTCCACAGAATGACAAAGCACTACATTTACACAGACTGACGATGGACACGTGAAAACTGACTCCAGACCATCGTGATGAGGAGAATCGAGCCCTCGCTGCAATGCAAAAACAGCCACTTAAACAGGAAGTTGTAAGAACTTCACTTGAACATTACTGCGGCCAGCCAATTAGACTGTTATCAGGCTATTAAATAGGTGTTATCAGTCGCTATAAGCCCCATAGATGTGGGTCAGTAGTGGCCTGCTACACCCACTAGTAGGTTTTATCATCTATTCACATGGTAGATCACTGAACGAAGGTAAAAAGAACACGACGGTGAGTAGGGAGCACAAAACACTGTAGTTAAGAGATATTTTCGTAGATATTTTAACCCAAAACACGTTTTTCCCTAAACTTAACTAAGTGTTTTTTTTGCCTAAACATAAAGAAGTTGTAGTTTTGTTGCCTCAAGCTAAAGTAGTTGTTGTTTTGTTGCCTAAACCTAAAGAAGCCTTTTTGTTTGTGTTCAAAACGCAACATTTCATTCAGTTTTACAACATATTAGAACGTGTTGCTTTTAAGTTTCACTTTTACAGGGTAGTAGGTGTAGTAGGCCCCTACTGACCCACATCTATGGTGCTTATAGCAACTGATAACGCCTATTTAATGGCCTGATAACAGTCGAATCGGTTGCTGCAGCAGCACAAACAAGCTGGGAATCAGCTGATCAGGATGCATTGTACTGTACTGGCTGTTGAGTCATCATGAACTGGGTGAGAGCAGTGAAGTCTCATTCAGATGAGCATCAGTGTTTTAATCTGCTGCTGGGACTCTTTATATCCAGGCATACTGGGAAAACTTGTATTTGTGCCTCATTGTTGTGGATTGTGTAGATAAAGCACTCCTATTTGTTTTTTCACTCATGGAACAACTATTATGATATCTTATTTCTATATTAATATTTTTTCTTTGCACATTGTTTTACCTCTTCAGAATCACAGATCAAATGGAATATGGATATAAAGACTATTTTTTTTTTATAATCAAAAGAAACTTGAATAGCAGTATTTCATATAAAATGACTTTAAAGGGATCAATGCTATATTATTATTCATATAATGTGTGAATATAAGGGAATTATACTGGTAAACTATCAGAACAGAAACTGGTGTTTGTCATGTTGGACCAATGCTGTGCCAAAACTCTCTCTGTGACCTGCGTGATAATCTCTCATCCCAATTATGACTTTATGTTTTTGTTTTTTATTTTTTTATGTCTTTATGTTGCCCCGGCAACTTCCCAGATTGTGTGTGTGTTGTTTTATAAAGAGACGCTCAATAAACGGGTTTCATGAAGTGCAACTATAGAAATGTGTCAAGTATTTGACTTTAATTCTGAATTGTTAAGTCATCAACCACATGGTCTCGTCAAGAGAAGAATTAACTGAAACTAGTTAATTACCACCTCGTGGTCATCACTTCATTTCATCCTGTTAGACATTTGTGTGAAATTGTCATAATTTTTTAATTTCATTAACCTTTATTTAACCAGGTTTAGACCCATTGAGATTAAAAACTCTTTTTCAAGAGCGACCTGGCCAAGAATGGCAGCAGTTTCATACACGCACATTAAAAAAAACAATAGATCAGCTCAAAGGTGCCGTACCGTAAAAGTGCCATATAATCCCATTTGAATCAAAACAAGTACAATTATCGATAGAGCCCGTTTCTATAGATTTCACCATGCCTTTAAATTCATTTAGAGAGACTAGGTCCTGGAGTTTAAGTTCATTTTGCAGGCTATTCCATGCAGACGGTGCAGAAAACATAAAGGCCTTCTTTCCCAACTCAGTTTGAACTCTGGGAACAGTCAGTGTCCTGAGACCGTAACCCATAACTGCCATGTTTTCTTGTTAGAAAGACAGATAAATAACAGGGGAGTCTACCCAGAATGGCCTTAGAGATAAAAACATACCAATGGCTAAGCCGAGGTATGGATTGGAGTACAATATACAGTGGTGAGTGAGGGCTCTACAGTAATTAGCGTATGAATCCTGGAGTTATGCCCAAAACAATTTTTTTGTGAGGTCACAGCGACCTTCAAATTTGACCTTTGACCACCAAATTCTAATGAGTTCATCTTTGAGTCCAAGTGGACGTCTGTGCCAAATGTGAAGAAGTTCCCTCCAGATGTTCCTGAGATATTGCGTTGAATTCTCATGTATATATGAAATAATGTCATGGTTGTCGAGTCCTTAAAGAGTAACTTTGGTATTTTCTAACCTGGACCCTATTTTTCATGTGGTCCAATATTGAGAGTTAACGTCGGCAGAAGCGTAAATGTTAAGACCGGTTCACACTAGAAGATTTTTCAAATCTTAACAGATGTGTAAAATGTGAGAGAGCCCACACATAACGACCTGTTGTGTTAAATTAAACAGTTTTGTTCCTATAGTGTGTGGAGAGCAACGATTTGGCCAAAACAGCACACCACACACTAACAGACTCATTCACGAACAACAGGAGTCCCCACTAAAAAAATCATATCTCGCAAAAAGTACTACCTCCCCGACCCCTAAAACGAAACGCAATGAGTTCCTCAAAAGGTTCTTAGTTCAGGGGGGAAAGTTGCTGTGGTCGAAGCGGGGCACAAAAACATGGGAAAATGGTGTCCAGGGTGAAAAATACCGAAAGTTACCCTTTTAAAATGTAAAAAAAAAAATGCATTTCCATGACAACTGGGCAAACTCGTCCTGTTGAGGAAGATGTGATTGAAAGCCCCGGAGCAGACACTAAAGTGATCCAAACAGTATTAACATACCGCCCTCAGTGATCGGATCACATGTGGACCGCTCTAAGTTCAGGTGTGAACGCACTCATTGAGGACGCATTGAGATCGGATCTTTCAGACCACATTCAGAGGTGGTCTGGGCCGCATATGGTCACATTCTTCTAGCAGTGAATGTGTCCTGGGCCACATTAAGGATCGCCTACTCTACTGACGTCCCGCTGGGATCCGCGCGGACCGCCGGTACAAATAAAATGTACCTGAATTCACGTATACGTAGGATATTACTACTGACATTCATGTAATGTTACATCACAACTTCTGCTGTATTAGCCGTGTGTTTATTACCCGTTTATTTGCATATAGAGCAAGCGGGGAAGTGAGATCGCACTCTAACGCCAGGTGTGAACAGACGTACTTAAAGCTGTCCACTTGTGATCCGATCACTCAGGATGTTAATACCAGGTCTGAACTTTCCCCTGGAAAACCATCCACTCAGACCTGCTCTGTCCAACCCAGTGATTCAGCTGCAGATCCGTCGTGTCCCATTATAACACTGCTTGTGACTCTGACTGGCTGAACATGACAGGAAGTGGTTGTTTATGCAACACACGGTTGGATGGAGTCAGGTGGATGTGACATGAAAACCAGCGGAAGTCTAAAATAGTCCGGAGCTTAGCAGGCACTTCTTTGTTCCACTAGTTAAAAAAAACAACAACGTTCAAATGAAAACTGTCTTATTATTATTTATATTGTGTAAATAAAGAATTAACAGAACACAATATTGGAGCAGAATCTCTGCTCTTAAGGCATGAATTTGATATTTCAAATCAAGCGTTTAATACTGTAAACACCCAAGAGAGATCAGCGGTTGATCAGTCGGAGCAGCAGGAGTCCAACATTTCGCCGGATAAATAAAGAGTCTTCGTGATCTACATTTCGTTCTCCTCCTCGTCAGGGCGCGCTGGCGTTCATTTTCTCCTGGCAGCTGTCCCAAAAGCTGAGCAGTCTGTTGTCCTTGTTGGCGCAGAAGTCGGTGAAGTCTCTGAGCAGGCGGTCGGCGAGCCTCTCGTCGCCCAGCACGCCCGTCCTCCAGGCCTTGGTCAGCATGGTGTTGTAGGCCCAGTAGTAGCCGACCCGCTCCTCGCCGCCGTACGGCCCCTGGCTGTTGGAGGTGGTGGAGTTCCTGCGTCTGCGCTGCTGCCCGCTCGAGTACTTCCTCTTGGAGTACGGCAGCTGCAGGAACACGGTGCCTGACAGAAGAGAAGCAGATTGAAGCTCGTTGGCTTCCAGGAAGCAGAAGTTTGTGTGTTGTTGTTTTTTTTTAACGTTGTGTGATGTGACCAACCTGTCACGTGGATGTACTGGGGCTTGTTCTCAGAGGGGAAATTAAAAGCAGAAGCAGAAAACTTGTCGTGCACAAAGCCGAATCTGGGAGAAAGAGCACAACATTTACACAAAATGTAACTCAGGAATTCAGACAAAATATTTGGTCGGGACGCAGGACTTTGTAATTCACCGTAATCCTAAATTTAACGATTACCGTGGTGTTATATTTTATCACTCAAAACTGTATTAAAGTAATAATCTCGAAGATTTTCGTTTAAATGATCTGTTAAACCTGCAGCAGGCAGAATATTTTTGGTATAATTGGGCAAAAATTCCATAAAATAAACTTTTGTTTGCTCTAATTAAATAATTTGATAATAATTTCTTTACAAAATTTAATCTATGTGCTTGCAAAAAAAAAATACTTTTCCTGTGCTCAAAATGTCCCATCGCATCCTTTTAATTCAGGCACAAATATAATAATATAACATAAAACAAGAACAACCTGTACAGTATGGCCTCCTGAAAGAGCTGCATCCTGTCCCAGTACGTCTCTGGTTCAAAACCTGTTTCATGAATTCAAACGGAGACACATGTTGAGACTGAGCTGCAGCACACGTGAAAACACACACGTGATCAGTCGGACGCTTCTGTACCTTCGAACAGGTTGTCGCTGGCATTCTTCAGCAGGCAGTGGATGGTCAGAGGGATGAAGAGCTGAGCTCTCAGCGGGTCTCCGTACAGGTAGGACGTCAGAGCGAAAGGAACCTCCAGCACAGGGACCAACAGGAAGCCGCAGGACGCTGCTTTCCTGTGCCACCCTTGAACCTGACGGATGATAACTGGTTAAAATATCTATCTTAATTAAAATGAATTGTGAAAGTGTATAAGGGTTTAGAACATTATCATAGAAGTATATGAAGGTCATTAGAAGTATATGATGTCCATCCCCATGCTCTATTATGTCGTATAAGTTGTTGCAGCAATTTTGGGGTTGATACCATTTATTCCACAGATTTGGTGCTACACTTAACCAATTTTTTCCACTCGAGAATCGATATAAAATGATCAATAATCCCTCCAAAATACCACATTAAGACACCAAGACCTTGAGGAACACCATAGAAAAAGCCCTGCTGTGATTTGGGATCAAAAACTTTTTGACATTTTAAGATTTCTGCAAGAATTGCGTTTTTTGGCGATTGGATGGGGAGCACTTCTGTTGTGTAAACTGCTCAGAAACCCCCTTATTGTCAATCTAGCTAGGAAAGCCATCCATCCTCTGAATGCTCTAGGTCTCTAGTTTGATCCATCCATCCTCTGAATGCTCTAGGTCTCTAGTTTGATCCATCCATCCTCCGAATGCTCTAGGTCTCTAGTTTGTGGCTGTAAAGTTTAATGAGGCTGTGATTATCCTAGAGGTCACCACAGGTCATTCTATACAGTGAGGTCAAGTTTCAAAAAAATGGTCTCACTACAATGAAATGTCTCCTATGGGGACTAACATCATCACACATGAATACAGTTGGGCTCATTGGATCCACAAGAGTCTCAGCTTTACAGTGATACATAATATATGTAATTCAAGATTTATACTGCATTCAAAAAACTGCATGTAAATTTCATAAAGTGGGCATGTCTGTAAAGGGGAGACTCGTGGGTTCCCATAGAACCCATTCACATATCTTGAGGTCAGAGGTCAAGGGACTCTTTGAAAATGGCCATGTTTTTTCTCGCCAACATTTAGCATAAGTTTGGAGCGTTATTTAGCCTTTATTTATTCTGTGTCTGTTGACATGTGAAGGATGAAACAAAGACGATCTAGTTACCATCTCGAAGAGCACTGCAGCAGTGACAGCCATCCAGTGCAGCTTGATCTCGAAGGCAGCGTTGAGGGAGAAGTTCCCGTGGTAATAACAGCTGCACCATTCGGTCCGGTCACTGCGGTTGTTGACGTCAACGTCCAGAGTGACCGTCTTCTGCTCCGGGACCGTAGCAGCTGGGGGGGACAGACAGACGGAGGGACGGAGGGAGGGAGGTGGTGGAGAGAGACGGGAAGACAGGAGGCAAAGGGAAGCAAAGAGATGGATGGCATGATGGGCAGGAGGAGGAGGAGGAGGAGGAGGAGGAGGAGGAGGAGGAGGAGGAGGAGGAGGAGGAGGAGGAGGTGAGCGTGGATTAAGTTAAAAGATAGATAGATAGATAGATAGATACTTTATTGATCCCGAAGGAAATTTAGGAAAAGCAGTAAAATTTAGGAAAGCAGTAAAGTCTGCAACATCCCAGTTCAAAGAGAGGTTTCCTGGTATAATGGAGAGCACTTAGAACAAGCTGTGAATGCAGTCAGTGTCTTCGGATGATTTTAGCATCACATTAAAGAGACAGTACTATCCATAGTCTACCTACAGTAGATGGCGATCGGCACGCCCCCAGTTTGGAGAACAGCCGACCTCCATCTACTGTAGGTAATACACCGACTATGGAGAAGTACCTCATACAACTCCACTTCAAAACAATCCGAACTATCCCTTTAAGACTATTCCAGGAAACCAGTCCAAAGAGTCAGATTGCAAACTGGGAAAGCATTAATCTTGCAAAGTTGTTGCTTTTAATGATGCGAGCACTTTCAAATGAAGATCTGAGCGGTCGCATGAAGCAAGAACAGAGCCGGAGCAGAAACACCGTGTTGTGATAGCGTGCTTTATGTTGAGAAGCCAGCATGAGAGCGACAGGCGAGGACGTTGCACACCACAGCACTACTGAACCACAGCCGCTACAGCACCACAGCATGCACTGAAACACCACACCAACCCTATAACTGCTCCTGGATCAGCTGCACACTCGCCACGCAGCATGCACTGATTGGACGTGGGGGAACAAAAAATTTTAGCGATGTGGCCGGATCAAACTACAGCTATCGTCATGCACTACACACTGGGGAACAATGCAGATCTACAGTCCACTGTCAGGAGAGCTGAGTCCAGAACAGACCTGCTGTCCACTTGTGATCGGATCACTCAGGACGCATGTCAGGTCTGAACATCTTTACATAGACAATCGTTGTTTGCTGCTATATCAATGCTCTGGATATCAAATAGAGAACCTTTAATCATCTGCTAAAATCCTAATTGTATTTACCATGTTACCTTTATTTCATCTAACCCATGTAGGGCAACTCTCTGAAGTGGACTTGTGTGTGATCTGATTCAGGCCGGATGAGGGAGGAGACCGTGGCTCCTCCGCGGTGTGGGCAGTGGGCCGGGGGGAGGATCGGGCTGGGTGTACCTAGCAGTGCGGCGGCCTGGCTGCGTCCTCCAAAGCTGCGGCTGAAGGAGCTGTGCCTACTTGCGTAGGAAGCCGGCCGGCTGGGCAGCCAGGGCAGGAGGAAGGCCGGGTGGTCGTAGGGTCGCCGCTCCTCCAGCACAAACGCCACCTCGAACCACTTCCTCTGGAACAGAGCGAAGTCCTCCAGGGCTGCAGCGGACCAGCCTCCGGCCGCCGCGGAGGGAAGCTGGGAGGTCGGGGCTGCAGAGGACAGGACACCCGCTGGATCACATATTCCTCTAATTAACCTGACATTAATTATAGATATACACAAGTAGGGAGCATGTGTACCATCCTTCTCTCCTGCTATCCTGTAGAAGTAGAATCCGTAGACGAAGGTGCGCATGGCATCTCCAGAAGCGTGGGCCACCACACCTTCATCCAGCATTTTCTACACAAAGCAAACAGACAAACACGGCACAGCTGAGCTGAGTTTCCTTGTAGACAAACATATATATATATATATATATATATATATATATATATATATATATACACATATATTGGATAACGTTTTAAATGTAGCATACTCTTGCTAGTTTCTCAACATTACCAACCCTAGCTTTAACTGCTTCTTAACTCGTCCTCACTTGTTTCCTTGACCCCTGCGACAAGGAAAGTTGGGACATGCAACTCTTACCTGCATGACATCCACAGCCATCCCCTGCGTGACCACGCCCTCCACATTGTTGACCAGCCAATGAACAACCTCTGCGCTGATAAAGCAGTTGAGTGGTAGGCCTTTCTGCTCCGGCAGCAGCTGTACACCTGTCCTGTAGTGCCAGAGAGAGCAAGGACACAAACATCTAAGTGAAATACAGAAGATGTGACCTTGTAAAGCCAAACTAAAGAGCCCGTCTCAAGGTCTGTTCATTAAAGGTTCAATAAAACACCATGCTCCGGTTCAAATTGAGACCAAACTTTTCTACGGATGTCAGTTTTTGAGCATACATACATATACTGTATAACCTACTGTATAACTAACTACATCCTGGTTACAGCAGCCACATGAACAATTCTGATGGGGTAACTTGGTTTCCTTTACAGGCTTCAAATCAGTAAAAGTAAGAATATGTGAGAGGAAGTGTAGACTGTTTCTGACCTACTGTAACTCTGTATGACACTGAACTGACTGCACAACATGTCCAGACCCCAAAAAACACAAAACAACAACAACTCTTACGTGGGATGTTTGATGGCCTCCAGGATCTCCAGGAGTGTTGAGGAGGAGGACAGAGAAAGGGCTCCCGCTGCAGACTGCCCACTGGGGGAACAGATCACGGATCAGTGCTTAGCCACAGGTTACTGTTTAGGCAGATTATACTTAAAATTATCATCATCAATCCTCACTGTTTTCAGTGAGTAAAACATGTCATAAAATATGAATCTAAGATTCTGTTGCTATGATGTCCATGTTGAAAGTATTAAACTACTATAATTAGGGCTGTCAACCAATTAATTAATCACATATTTTTGTTCAAAATGTACCTTTAAAGGGAGATTTGTCAAGTATTTAATACTCTTATCAACATGGGAGTGGGCAAATATGCTGCTTTATGCAAATATATGTATATATTTATTATTGGAAATCAATTAACAACACAAAACAATGACAGATATTGTCCAGAAACCCTCACAGGTACTGCATTTAGCATAAAAAATATGCTCAAATCATAACATGGCAAACTGCAGCCCAACAGGCAACAACAGCTGTCAGTGTGCTGACGTTTGTCTTTTCTAGGGGGGTGCGGGGGGGTCTGTATGGGGAGATGGAAGTTCAGCTGTCAAGAGTATCCCTGCAGTACAGGAAGTGAGAGGTTACCTGGTGTCCGAGGTGCTGCTGCTGCTGGCTGCGGTCTCTCCTGCAGGCTGTGCTGCTGCTCCAGCTGTCACTGCTGGCTGGACTCCTTTATCTGCAGCCTCGCTGGCCTCAGCAGGCAACTGCACAGTAAAAAGCACTTCACTCAATTCATTTAGTATGTTGTGAAGGTTTCCTGGGACGGAGTATTAGGGCCACGTTGAAGGGGGGGAATCGGAGATTACCAGAATAAAGTCATAATATTACGAGAATAAAGTCATGGGTTTATGAGAAAAAAAGTCATAACTTTACGAGAAAAAAGTCGTAATATTACGAGAAAAAAGTCATAATATTACGAGAAAAAAGTCGTAATATTACGAGGAAAGAGTCGTAATATTACGAGAATAAAGTCGTAACTTTACGAGAAAAAAAGTCTTAATATTATGAGAATAAAGTCATAGGTTTACGAGAATAAAGTCATAACTTTATGAGAAAAAAAGTAATTATATTACGAGAATAAAGTCATAATATTACGAGAAAAAAAACGTAATATTACGAGAATAAAGTCGTAACTTTACGAGAAAAAAAGTCTTAATATTATGAGAATAAAGTCATAGGTTTACGAGAAAAAAAGTCTTAATATTATGAGAATAAAGTCATAGGTTTACGAGAATAAAGTCATAACTTTACGAGAAAAAAAGTCATAATATTACGAGAATAAAGTCATAATATTACTAGAAAAAAAGTCGTAATATTACGAGAATAGTGTCATAATATTACGAGAATAAAGTCATAGGTTTACGAGAAAAAGTCATAATATTGTTAAATATTAAAAAATAACCGTTATTCATTTCCATTAATATTTTTTAAAAATCCACGAGGAGCCACTGGTGAGGGGCTAAAAAGAGCCGCATGTGTCTCCGCAGGTTGCTGAACCCTGGCCTATATGGGAACTAACAATACGCTTAAAATGTATTATTGCGGCTCTAAAATGCACGGTGAAAAATTTTTGTTGCACCTAAAATAAGTTAGGCACACCAGTGCAACCGATGTGAAAAGTTAGTCTAGAGATATCTTGAGATATCTGACTTTGAGACGTCTGCTGCCGTGACACCATCACAGTGGAGGTGAACTGAACTCTGCTCGTGCCGCTCACAGCACTGAAACATAGAAATGTCTCAGACATCTCTAAACCTGGATGAATGAAAAGGATCTGAATGGATAGATAACAGTGAAGGGAAGTGAAGAAAACATGTCTGTTTTTGATGAACAGACCAACCCAGTCCTGATGTCATGCATGGAAACAGGAGTGGGCCTCAGAAGTTGATCTACTACATGTTAGTTACACCAGGATCACACTACATGTATTACTCTCTGGAACTGGAGCGCACTGACTTTAGGATTTAGTCCGCTCACAGTCACTGAACAGACAGATGTTTTGCTATTTGGACTGAACCTACGTCGTATATGGAGGCAGCGGGGACGTTGCTGACATGTTGGTGCCCTAGGACAGACATCTAATGGGCATTTTCTTCCTCCATATGATGCCGGGAACTCCAACAAATTCACAGACTGACAGTCACAGTGTTATGTCGAAATGTTTACTGCGCTATGGATTAAATGTGATCCTGGTGTGAGAACTGACAGCGTCACTATCTACCTACCAGCAAGCACTACAGCACTGGGCACAAAACACACTACAAAACTAGAGTCTGCAAGACAAAACATCAGAGTGTTTCTGCACACCATGCTCATGCAGCAATGCAGAGGGAGTTAGAGGAGCTACAGCACATGTGGACACACACACACACACACACACACACACACACACACACACACACACACACACACACACACACACACACACACACACACACACACACACACAGCTGCAGTGATGCCCTCGTTACTGACCTGAGAGTGATAGATGTAGGAGGAGCGAGGGCTACGTATAAAATCCAAAATAAAGGCAGCGTCCTGTGAGCACACAGGAAGAACATGACCCCCGGATCAAACACCCAAAGCAACAGGAACAGGAACAGAGCATGGTGGGGGGGGGGGGGTACAAATGCAGATGGAAGGAGAGAAACAAGAGCAAAAGCCCAACACCGAAGCACCGGCAAAGAAGAACCATTTTATCCAAGTATTTGTGGCTGATTTAAAAAACAGATGGGTCAGCAGAAGCTAAACACCTGAAGCAAAACAATGTATTCTGCTCCACACACAGTGTAGACGCTCACCTTGCGGGGGCTGTCTACGTATGTGGGAGCTGTGGCAACACTGGAGGGGTCACTGACAGCTGTTGAGGGCTTTGCCTGCTGCTGCTGCTGCTGCTGCTGCTGCTGCTGCTGCTGCTGCTGCTGCTGCTGCTGCTGCTGCTGCTGCTGCTGCTGCTGCTGCTGCTGCTGCTGCTGCTGCTGCTGCTGCTGCTGCTGCTGCTCCTCCAGAGTCCTGATGGGAAGTAGAAAGGATGCAGTTAAAACCGAGAGTCACGGCTCCAACGCAAATTGGCCTGCGGTCCCACTCACTTCTGGTTCTGCTCCATCTCCAGTAAGGCCGACAGAGCCGATGTGCCTTTCTTGCCTTGTGGGGGCCCCGCTGGCTCGGTAGGGTACGGAGGGAGAGGACTGGTGACCTGCAGTCCTTTCATTGGGGTGCCCTTCTGCTGTGTGAACAACAGAAGTGAAACAAACATTTAAAAGATACAGCGGATACGAATGTTAAAGGGGCTGTACGTAAGTTTTCACACTTATAAATTGTTTTTTTAATTGCCAATGTGTGAGCAGGTTGTAACCTAACCTAAAAAATAAGATCTCGTTAATGCAAATTCGTTTTAACGCTACTAATTTCTTTAACGCATTAAGACAATCTTTCAATCTTTCAGAGGTTGAAGCAGTTTTACCAATCATGTCAAACTAGCTTATGGTGAAGGAGGTTAAATAACGCTCCAGATTTACGCTAAATTTTGGTGAGGAAAAACTGTCATGTCCATTTTCAAAGGGGTCCCTTGACCTCTGACCTCAAGATATGTGAATGTAAATGGGTTCTATGGGTACCCACGAGTCTCCCCTTTACAGACATGCCCACTTATGATAATCACATGCAGTTTGGGGCAAGTCATAGTCAAGTCAGCACACTGACACACTGACAGCTGTTGTTGCCTGTTGGGCTGCAGTTTGCCATATTATGATTTGAGCATATTTTTTTATGCTAGTGCAGTACCTGTGAGGGTTTCTTGAAAAATATCTGTTATTGTTTTGTGTTGTTAATTGATTTCCTATAATAAATATATACACACGTTTGCATAAAGCAGCATATTTGCCCACTCCCATGTTGATAAGAGTATTAAATACTTGACAAATCTCCCTTTTAAGGTACATTTTGAACAGATAAAAAATGCTGCCTGGGAAAAAAAAGCAGTGATGTGTAAATTGAAAACAGCAAACTGTGAGGAAGCAACAAGATGATTGTAAAGATGATTTCATGAATTCTCGGTATACCTGTTGGTGTGATAGATAGAGGCTATGTCATGGTGCTGCATGTAAATAAATGTTTTTATTGTCTGGTGATTGTTTTGTGTGTACCTGCTCAGAGACCGCAGATGGAAATTAATAAATCATCTCTTCCCATTCTGAGATTAATGTTTGTTGTGCATGGTCCTTGTTTAATAAACTAGAAGAGCCTCACTCTGATGATCCTGTCGGAGCGATGGCGACGCCGAATGCGGTTGAGTCCCTCCAGGAAGCGGATGAAGCCATCCAGCAGCACCCAGTCGCCGTTGCCACCCATCCCGGCGCCTGCCCCCTCCCCGTAAACATCCCAGTGACCCTCCCCGTCCGCCACCCGCCGAGCTCCTCCGGCCGGCAGCAGGAGGAAGCGAGTCCTCCAGAACTTCAGAGAGTCGATCAAACTGTGGGGGCAGAAGGAAGGCGGAGCTGATAATGACACTCTTATAACACTACATCTGTTAAGACCTGAATGTGTGCGTTTGAGTATTTGTGTGCACCTGAAGTCCTCGGAGCCAGCAGAGCAGATGTACTGGTCCAGGTAGTTCCACTTGTATTCCTCCAGTCTCTCGTGGCCGAACTCCACCCAGCAGGACACAAACTGGGCATCAGAGTGCGGAGGGCAAAGGCTGTAACTGTACTGGATCTGTGCCGACTCATATGGATACCTAAAGAACACACATCATTATGAAATAAGGAATTCTTTTGGCGTTTTCCCCTTTTTTTTTTATCAGATAATGACAGTAGAGATGCTGAAGGAGGGAATTAGGGAACAGAGATGGGGGGGATGACATGCAAGCGGAGAACACTTCTCTAAAATATATGACTCAGGACTCTGGACATGACACTGGTTCTTCTTTTCATGTATATTCAGGACGACACTTCCTCCCTCACACAAACAGTAGACTGTAAGCAGCAGCTTCCCTGTTTGAGACTGTGATGGGTTCTGATTTAAAAATGAGACTTAAAGGGATGTTTTTGAAGTGGGGTTGTATGAGGTACTTCTCCATAGTCAGTGTTTAACCAGGAGTACCAGCACGGGAGCAAAGCAATGTACTGCTGTGGATGGGGGGCAGCAGCAAAACACATTTTAGACACCTAAAATATCAGTTTAAGTGTACGCTATATTTAGAATATTTTCACCGCTTTACCTTGCTTTCAGGCGGGAAACTGAAGCCGTTATATGCATCAATGCTCTCCTCAAAGCCACCAGACTCCTTTGACAAAAACAATAATTTTACCTCAAAGAAAACGTGAGTTGCTGGTCTACCGCTGTCTTTATTGGTTAGATTGTTTGTGTTATTGTGTGCCTTGACACATGAATACAGTTGGGCTTATTGGATCCACAAGAGTCTCAGCTTTACAGTGATACCCAACTTATGTAATTCCAAGACTGTTTATGGACCCCAGTATGCAGAAATATTCAGATACATCATTTTAAAATAGGCGGAAATAACACATTTATACTGCATATGATTATCATAAAGTGGGCATGTCTGTAAAGGGGAGACTCGTGGGTACCCATAGAACCCATTTTCATTCACATATCTTGAGGTCAGAGGTCAAGGGACTCCTTAGAAAATGGCCATGCCAGTTTTTCCTCGCTAAAATTTAGCCCAACTGTAGAGCTTTATTTAGCTTCCTTCCCACAGTAGCATTACATGGTTGGTATCAATAGATTCCTTAGGTTTTTCTAGTTTCATATGACATCTGTGTCTTCACTCTATTCCTAAAACTGAACCTACTAGAGCCTCTGAAAGGCAGTAAAGTCAGTCAGTTTCACCAAACTCGCACATTAACACAAACAAACTAACCGGTCGAGGCAGCGGTGGACCAGCAACTCCTGTGTTCTGCGAGGTAAAATGACTGTTTTTGTCAATGGAGTCTGGTGGCTTTGAAGAGAACACGGATAACGTCTTCAGTCCCCCGAGGAAAAGCGGTGAAAATATTCTAAATATAGCGTACACATAGCGTCTGTTTCTCCAAACTGGGGGCGTGTTGACCATCATCTACTGTAGGTAATACAGTGACTCTGATAAGTACCTCATACAACCCCACTTCAAAACAAACCCGCCTCCAAACAGCATCCCTTAAATCCTTTCAATTCTTATAAGAAAACTGTAAAGTTAACAGATGCAGGAGTATTATATTTGACAGATTCTACATTGATATTTTGTTTTCATAGTGGATGGGACACACTTATAACTTCTAGTGAGATACTTTTATCCATTTGAGAGGTTCAACACGGCAAAAAGATGCAGTTGTGTGTGTTGGGTGCTGCCGGGCGTATTCACTTGGGCAGGTAGCGAGTGACCGTGATGATCTTGTCCTTGAGGCATACTTTGTGGAACGTCCGGCCCATACTGAGCCAGTAAACGGTCTCCTCCTCCTCTGCTCGACGCAGAGAGACCAACCCTGGAGATGAAAGAGGACATTATACAGTCACAGAGAAATAATGTGTGGTTACACTGGATTTTAAATACGTATATATATATACACAAAACAAATGACATGAGAGATGAATTAACCTCTGGAGTAAAGAGGACTGCTGCCGAGCGGTGTGGCCACGGCGGGCTGAGGCTTCCTGTTGTTGGACTGGACGATGATCTGGTAGCCTTGCATCAACCTCTGACAGATAAACTCCTCAAACACCTGAGACGCACTCATCACTGGAGCTTCGTCTTCGCGCCTGAGAAACAGACGAACACACAGTCTGATCCTATGATTTGCTTAATGCCGGTCATCCTCTGTCTGTGTGTCCTCGACGCACACAGAGGGAGAGCGACTTCAGTCTCTGCTCAGGTAGACGTTACTCCTCTATATCTTTACATAGCAAATAGTTGTTTGTTCTCTGGATATTGTATAGAGCACCTTTAATGCACTAACCCCAGTTAAACTCATGTTTAGTTACCTCGATAGAGACTTTATGATAGCTGATCTGTATTTGCATCGTTATCACAGACAGCTCTGATTTTATTGATGTTCAATTCTAGCTTCTTTTTTACGGTAAAATATTAAAGAGGCTCTATGTAAGATTCAGAAACTGCTTGTTAACAGCGACACCTGTGGCCATTAGGTCAACGACAGTCAGCGTCTTGTTGCTCGCGCTCGTGCTCGCACTACGTAATTGCGAGCACGAGCATCGTTCAAAACAGTGAGGCAAGAGGTTGAACGTGATTGACATCTAAAACCACAATATCATTTTATATTTCACATGCTTTGCAGTAATGTTAGCTTATCTTTTCAATAGGAATTTTGCCATCTTGGGGTCAGTTTTGATACCCAAAACAAAACGAAGGTCCCTCCGTGAATCGAAGATCCTAGTTTCCCCCCCGACGTCGGTCACATTCCTGTTTTGCAAGACGGGCTTCACTAGATATAACTTTGTTTTCTTGTGCTTCCGTGGAGTTTGTGGTGGGGGCTGGTTGTTCGTTGGCTTTAGCGGACTCCATTTCTAACCGAACGTTAGCTATGGTTGCACACTGTTAGCTCTGTAGCGGAGCTGAAGAGAGTGAAGGCTATCGCAAGCACGCATGTCGTCACAGCCGTTAGATTTTCCCGGAAAAAAACGGCCCGCATTCTTCACATTAAAAGCAGTCTACGGGCTGAGAGGGGAAACCCAGAGGTCTCATTTTTTTGGTAATAAAAAACAATCTTAAAGGGACTGTATGTAAGTTTTTACACTTATAAATCATATTTTATTGTCAATGAGTGAACAGGTTGTAACCTAACCTAAAAAATGAGACCTTCCGAGACTTTCTGAGTTTCCTCTCTCAGCCTGTAGACTGCTTTTAATGTGAAGAACGCGGGCCTGTTTTTTTTTCCGGGAAGATCCAACGGATGTGACATCATGCACGCTTGCGAGTGCCTTTTATTTTCAGCTCCGCTCCAGGGTTAACAGCGTGCAACCATAGCTAACGTGCGGTTAGAAATGGTGTCCGCTAAACGCTAAACTACCAGCCCTCAACACAAACTCTACGCTGACTTCCACAGGTGTCACTGTTAACAAGCAATTTCTGATTCTTACATAGAGCCCCTTTAACTGTAAATAAAAATATGACTATGTTTTTCCCTGAAACGTGAAGGTGCTTATTTCAGCCCTCAGTAGTGCCTGCAGTCTTCTGTTGTTGAGTGTCTCAACATTTCTCTTCTCTAAATCCAGATTATTATACTTTGTTCAGAGTCATTTTAGTAGGAAAATCAACCGTAAACTATAAAAGTGAGGGGGGGACATGTCTCCCAGATCCCTAGTGGACATTTTGCCGTTGGGCATGTGAATGTATGAACAGCTGTTGAGTTGAAGTGACTACAGACAGGACGTTCTACCTCTCCAGGTCGCTGTGCGGCAGCAGGTCGTAGCAGCCTTCGGTGAAGTCGTTCTGTAGCGCCTGGCGGTCGGGGAAGTAGTCGGTGGTGAGGGGCAGGCAGGCCGGTGTGGTCAGAGACTTCCAGTCCACCCCCACTGTGCAGCAGAAGCTGGGCACTGTCGGGGGTGCAGACAGCAGCAGGGCTTCAGGAGCACCCACACACACACACACACACACGCATACAAAAAAATCCCCACAGCAAAGACAAATGCATGTACCCAGAGTGGAGAGGTACATGTGTGTGGGGGGGGCGGGGGTGGATATATAGAGAGGAAGGGGAGGCACAGTGGGGTGATGAGTAAAGAAAGGATGGGGGAGAGGACGAAGACGAGAAGATAGAAAAGAAAGAGTGAAGATGGAAGATACAAACAAAAGTAGAAGAGAGGGGAAGAAAAAACAGAACGTGTTACTTTTACTGGCCTTAGTCACCCCCCCCCCACCGCTGCTGGTGATTCCTGAGGGGGGGGGGCCTGTAGTTGAAGTGCAGTGATCAGACATGCAGATTGTGGCCCTGTGACAGTCTGTGATCGCCATCAGTCACAAGCAAGAAGTGAAAAATGTGTCCTGAGCTCAGCAAAAAGGTGTGAACTGCAAAGTGGCTGAATTTAAGCAGAGAAATCACATCATGCAAAAACATACGGATGGTGAGCAAACGTTAACATTAAATAATTGTGCCCGAGAGAGATTTGTTCAATCAAGAGATTGAGAGAGAGACATATACTACGCATACTGCCATGCAGGAATGAGATATACACACAAGGCTTGTTGAATGCAACAAAAGGTCACGGTGAAGAAAATGATGTGAGGGCTAATTAATCAGAGGATTTTAAGAACTGGTGATATTTCATCATGAGAGTTAAGATCAACAGGGATAAGGCCCAGAGAAAGAAAGGAGAGAGTGAGGATACAGAGGGAGGAGTTGGGGTAACCCCGAGCCAACATGACCTGTAAGGAGTGGTTTCTACCTGCGACCCCACTGGAGACAGACGCCCAGAGAAACCTGCCTGCCAAAGCTGAATAAGCCCTTCGCAGGTTAAAGACACCTCTGACGGTTTTATTGGCATCATCAGTTTGGTGATTAAGAGCTATCAGCCCAGATCCTGACAAATGTTGGGGGTTTTTTTGCGACTTATCAATTTGCGTGTTTTTTATTTTCGTGGGAGGCAAGATGGACTCACTTGGATCGGCGCCGCCGAGGGAGAAGTCTTGAAACGTGGCGCCGCGGCTGGACAGAGTTCCTGTACAGAGATCACAATTAAAACAAAGAAAGAGCAGCTTCGAAGGGGTGCAACTAACGATTATTTACAAGTTATTATATATTTATATTCCGTTTTTTTTTTTTTTGCCCTTATACCGAAAAAAGACAATATTCCTACTAAGCTGTTTACACGGCTAATAAAGACGAATATTCCACTAATATTCCCGTTTACATGCAGCCGTTATAGTCCGATTAACGTAACGTTTGATCGGAGTTCGCGAGTGATTGACAGCCGCTCAGAGAGCAAGGCTCCAGCTCGGCTCTGATTGGTTGTTTTCCTTCAGTCTGTGAAATCTTGCAGATACCATTAGGAGCATCAGAGGACACAGAGGAACATGATTTTTTTCAGATTACCTGTCTCATGCACTACTGTCAGGATATAATGACAAAAGGTTTTTATAAAAAAAACTTTTTTTAATCGTATTTGCTCCAATCCTACCTACTGCTGCTTTAATTCAATTTGTGAATCCAGTTATTTATTTATTTTTTTTAAACTGCATTTTCAAATAGAATTTTAAATTCCATTATTTATTTATGAATCCATTTATGTATTTTTAAATGATGTACTTATTGACTGTTTTATGGTGTTTTTTTGTTTTTATGATTTTGATGGTGTTTTATGATAGATTAATATTTCATTTGTAAATTCTTTTTATGATTCTTCATTCTATTGCCATTTTAAATGTCAAATAATTAATTACATTGTAATTTAGTCCATTTATTAATTTATTAATGCCTATTTTATTGTAAAATTAATTACTAATCAATTAAAAGTTACTATTTCCGTGACTCTTGTGGTCCTCCATACATCTGTTCCTACTGAAGACATAAATCTTTGAAAACAGTTCATAAATATATAGTAGTTTTAACAAACGCTATTCAAACGGGAGGAAATAGTGCATCTGTTGGGGGCTATAAAACATCACCAGCCTATAAAAGCAAGGTTAAAATACTCAGTATGTTTCAGGAGAACTCTGGTTTAGAGTCGGCATATCACCATTGTTGTTGCTCCCTGGACTTCCAGTCAACTCCTCCATCCCTCCACCAACGTAAAGACCGTTCTCTCCTGCGTGCCTCGAGGCTGTTCGCCTTAAATGAAAAAGATAAATACCAAGCATTCATCTCACTGTCTGTGCTCTGAGTTGCATTTTCTTTAACTTTGTGTCTGACCTTCCAGTGGCCTCGTGGTAGGCCAGCTCCAGCAGCTCAGCGGAGGTGTGGGCGGGATCTCTCTGCTGGCTGCCCTGCATCTCAGCCATATTCTGCCTGGTCTGGTGGTGGATCTGGATGGCCTCTCCAGAGGGACCTGAGGAACAACAGCGCACATACATGCTGTTTTTACGGAGGTGTTCATTAAACTGCGTGATCGTTTTGGAGGCTGCAGTTTGCGATGCTGCTGAAATGTACTGTGTTATACACCACAAACGACATCATCCAAGATGATCATACACACAGGACCTCAGCTACGTCCGCCTGCATGCGAGTGTTTTCACATGGCCGTGTGCTCCCTCACCGACGGGGAAGGTGTGCATCCACCGCCGCCGGTTGGAGGTGAGTTTCATGGGCATCCTGGATGGGGTGAAGGGGTTGATGAGGGCTCTCTGTGGCGTGTAACCTCCTGGACGGATGTGCAGGGTGGACTCAGCACTCCCCACTGTGAACCTGCCCGGGGCACTGGAGTCCCGCTGAGAGTCCATCATCTTCTCCAACAACTCTGGACAACAGAAGAAGACGACAAGAATGGGATGGAGAAAGGGAAGAGATGGAGGGAGCACTTGTATCCTTTGTAAGCGTTTTCCCTTAAAGGGATAGTTTGGATGTTTTAAAGTGGGGTTGTATGAGGCTAAAAAAATCAATATCACAAAGTGGTATCGAGCTATCCCTACTCTCTTCAAAGCCACCAGACTCCTGTGACAAAAACAGTAATTTTACCTCACAGAACACGAGAGTTGTTCTTCTACCTTCTAGATGTTCATGTCGCTGTGAAAATATCCGTGTTTTAGAACGATCAGATGAGATGAAGATGAAAAATGAGATTGGATTAGTTTGGATACATGACGTAAAATTACTGTTTTTGTCAATGGAGTCTGGTGGCTTTGAAGAGAGCACAGATAACAGCTTCAGTTCCCCGTCAGAAAGGGCTGTCTGACGGCGAAGTAAAGCGGTGAAAATATTCTAAATATAGCGTACACTTAAACTGATGCCTGTGCTGGTACTCCTCTGTTTCTTCAAACTGGGGGCGTGCAGACCGCCATCTTCTACCTCATACTAACCCCACTTCAAAAAATCTAAACTGTTCCTTTAAGATGTGCAGGAGTTACCTCTGGTGCTGGTGTATCCCAGGGAGCTGCTGACCTCATACTGGGCGGGAGGCATGCGGGGTATAAGTAGCATGTTGGACACGGGGCCCAGACTATCATCCGAGGCCGAGGCCAGGCTGCGCTGTTCCTCCGGACCACCGGAGCGAACAGGGGGGGAAGCGCCTATACCTGCGCTGACGTCCACCGAGCCCCAGCTCTTCCTCCCGCTCATCTCTTTGTCGCGACCCATCCTGAAAGACACGTTGCTGTTCAACGAGGCTGAAGGTCCACAAGGTTCACTAGAAAGGATAACTCTGTGGAGCGTAGTTCAGTGTGTGTGCGAGCAGTAAGATACCTGAAGTTGGTGCTCCTCTGAATCCGTGAAGGACCAGGCAGTCTGAACACCTGAGCGTCGAAGGCGTCGTAGTCCACCTGAATAGGCAGGCTGTTTTCAGAGTCCTTTGGAGCGCAGAGAGCTGGAGGAGGATTAGGATCATTAGGATTCATCCTCTGGGCTCCATGAATATCGGTACCACATTTCATGGCAATCAACCAAACCAGAGCTAATTTGGTGGAAAAGAGCTCAGAGACACAAAGAGTCAGAACTTACTGTGTTCCTTGCTGCTCTTGAATTTCTCAGCATGAAGCTAGAAGAAAGGTAATTTTAATGAGATGTTAAAACATACAAATTCAATTGTTTTAAAGTCAAACAACAGTGCTGCAATAAAAAACGTGAATGCACCTTGCGACCGGCCAGTTTGATCCGAGGGGTGAAGGAGCTACAGGAGTTCTGACTTTTGGAGGTGTAGAAGCTGAAGAAAAAGACGCAAGCAAGATATAAATAAATCAATCAATTCCACCTTGAATTTATCTTTATTTATCTGTCAGTCATGTCGTTTGTTACCTGTGGTTGATCCAGTGAGGAAGATTATAGTCGTCTCCCACACGAGAGTCTCCAGGTGTGGTCCTGTTGTGCAGCTACAGAGAGTAATGAACCATCAGAAACCAACCAGGTGTATACAGCCTAACGCACCGAAAGACGCTCTGAATGAGTTACCTTGAATAACGGTACTGCGTGCAATGGCTGCTCCCCCATACACACCAAGTCTACCCCGATACCTAAAGAGAGGAAAGTACAGTACGTGTCACCATTCAACATCATTAAAGCGATAGTTTGGATGTTTTTTTTGACAGGATTACCAGCACGGGAGCAAAGAAATGTACTGCAGCAGCAAAACGCAACGCAAACGCAACCCCTTTCTGACGGGAAACTGAGGCCGTTATCTGTGCTCTCTTCAAAGCCACCAGACTCCATTGACAAAAACAGTAATTTTACCTCACAGAACACGGGAGCTGCTGGTCTACCGCTGCATCGATCGGTTAGTTTGTTTGTGTTATTGTGTGACTTTGGTGCTTTAAAGGGTTAGTTCGGATTCACCAAAGTCACACATTAACACAAACTAACTGACCGATCGCGGCAGCGGTAGACCAGCAGCTACTGTGTTCTGCGAGGTAAAATTACTGTTCTTGTCAATGGAGTCTGGTGGCTTTGAAGAGAGCATAGATGGATATAACAGCTTCAGTTCCCCGTTGGAAAGGGATGTCTGACAGCGAGGTAAAGCGGTGAAAATATTCTAAATATAGCGTACACTTAAACTGATATAGATTTTTTTTTTTAGGTGTCTAAAATCCGTTTTGCTGCTGCCCTCGTCCACAGCAGTACATTGCTTTGCTCCCGTGCTGGTACTCCTGGTAATACACTGAGTTTGAAGTCCCATGTGATGGAAGTGTGTTTGTATGGTCACGCTCACCGTTGTCAATCATACGCTGTTTGGTGAGAATCATGAGCAGACGGTCGACTTCAAACACTCCCACCCCGGGTGTGATGACCACTGACATCTGGCCGGTGCGGTCAAAGTTACGGTTGATGTAGTGCTTGTCAAACACTGTGGGAGACATTGGTGATTATCAGGCTTTCCCTTTTGTCTTTTCTAGTCAGTAGAACTGTGAAAGACACTCATGTAATTGACTTTTTATATTAAAAGGCCTCATTACAGAAACTTCCTGAGCCTGAAATCCTAGCTTATCTCGGTTTAAGATTGGGATTTTTAGACAAAAAAAAAACTATTTAAAAAAATAGTTACCAAGCCATATTCTGGTGTTGGACTACTCACCATTGAAGGAAAGGTTAATGGCCTCCAGGTAGTTTCCTTGAGCAGCAGTTGAGTTGTAACCAACAGGAAAACCATCTGGAATGAAAGTAAATAAACACAAGAAGACACACACACAACGCAAGATTTTGGTTACGAAAGGCACCGGATCCAAAGATCCATTAGTCAGGCAAAACGCTGGACTCATTCCGTACCTGCTTCTTTCAGCCGCACCAGGACAGGATACTGAATGAAGAGCTTCTTGATAGTGACCAGTAATGATGTCCACTCATCCCGTCTCTCATTCTGAGCCACGACCCTGATCGCAAAACAGTTAAAGGATTAGGTCGGATGATTTGAAGTGGGGTTTTATGAGGTACTTCCCCATAGTCAGTGTATTACCTACAGTAGATGATGGTCGGCACGCCCCTAGTTTAGATAAACAGACAGGAGTACCAGCACGGGAGCAAAGCAATGTACTGCTGTGGATTTTAGACGCCTAAAAAAATCAATATCTGTTTAAGTGTACGCTATATTTAGAATATTTTCACCATCAGACAGCTCTTTCTGACGGGGAACTGAAGCAGCTATCTATGCTCTCTTCAAAGCCACCAGACTCCATTGACAAAAACAGTAATTTAAAATTACTGTTTTTGTCAAAGGAGTCTGGTTACCAAATTCAAAACACTGGAGCCGTCGCCCGTCCGCTCCTCCGGTGTGACTGATAGCAGTTGAAGAATGTTTTCGCAATTTGAGGGTTACCTTCTAGACATGACCGCGTTAACCTCTGGCCAGCAGCAGTAGACAGAATCACTTCACTTTTAATTGCTTTGCTCCCGTGCTGGTACTCCTGTCTGTTTCTCCAAACTCCATCTACTGTAGGTAACACACTGACTATGGAGAAGAACCTCATACAACCCCACTTTAAGAAATCCAAACTATCCCTTTAAGTACCGTCAATAGACCTCATCCAGTCGCTATTTCAGATTAACTTGAATTAAGGTATATAATTAAAAGTCATGTACAGTAACTATGGTTACCTGTAAAAGTCTTCATAAAAACGTCCCTCGTGATCCTGTCTGATGGACGCTCTCAGAATCTCAGGAAATTCCTCTGAGGAAAGTGACATTCGTATTAATGATAAATGTCTCGATATGCATCACTGTGGACTCACAACACAGGAAACAGACTCACCAAGAGTTTTGGCATTGTAGAAGGTACGTGAGAAAAGCACAACCGTCACCTCATGACTGCAGTTCTTCTCCTGTTTTAACATTAAAAAACACTTGTTTTTGTTTTGTTTTTTATTTGAAAGAAAATATTACGACAGAAAGAAATCACAAACCTTCCACTTGGCGAAAAGGTCAGACAGGAAACCGTTCACAGCCTTCTCAAAGTAGAGATCACCTGAGAGCAAAAAAACATTCAAAATGAAGACATTCTCCTCCAATGGAGCCGTGACTGTGTATGTATGTAGAGCTCCAACTAACCGTAGATGTCAAAGTCCCACATCTCACAACTCATCTGGATAAAGATGTACACCATCGCAGACGTGGATCTGAACACCACCTGTGTCACAAGACATTTAAGAGAAATGAATGATGAAGGACATGAATAAATACTAGAGTGACTATTTAACAGCAAGCTTTAAAAGCCAAAGGGAGTCAGGTCCACATGCTTGTTGTAACTACGGATGTACTAATACTGGATCGCTATTAAATTCAGTGCTACGTTTATATACATTATATACTGGAATTCTAATTCCCTTTGACCAATTTGTTGCTGCATTAAAAAAAAGTTTACACCTAAATCGTAATTCCTGTTAATTTTGAAGATTTTTTTTGCCAAGTTGCTGGTGTACGATTTATTATTTTAATAATAAATAACAATTCACTAAATTTGTATATGTATTTATTTATTACATTGGGTTTTATAAAGTTAGAGAAGCAATATTTAAGTCAAGCCTGGTGCCTGCATACAGCTTATTAACACCTGATTTGGTGTGAATGCAGCCTATATAACTCTGAAAAACTAACTATGAAAAAGGTCAAACTCAGATTGTGACTACTGTCCTTCAATTACATGTATTGTTGTACCGTCGGTGCATATCAGCATCCGCTTCCACCACAGCTCTTACCCTGGTGTCTTCACTGATGTACCCACAGGTCACCTTCTCTCCCTTCACCCACAGTTCACTGGCCTGGGCTCTGGAGAATGACAAGCATATTAACGTGCATGCATGTAGTCACAGAAACAGTCAACAACAGTCATTTCAGTCATCATCATCAACATCGTATACAAAGAAAACAAGACAAGGAACAGCTGAGATTAAAACAACGGTCTCATTCAGCCTCCATCTCTGTGCATGTCCACTTTCTTTTCTAACCGTAAGAAAGTTCCAGCCTTTACCTTCGGTGCTGCTCAATCATAGAAACGTGTACATACATGTTGATTCATTCAAGAAGTCACTCTAAAATGCGTTTCTGCAAATGGCCTGTAGAGAATAAACGTGTATGCTTAGTACCTGATTCCTGCAAACTCCACTTTCTGCGTCACATAAGCACATGTGCTCACCTGGAATAAACATTGGAACAGTTAAAATCTCACATAATTGCGCTATTTCACATCAACCCCAGAAACTTCCACATGTCCCACCAGACTCTTCTTTAGTCTCCACATGTCTCCTCGACCGATGTACTGGTCCTTGAACGTCAGCTCCACCAGGTCCAGTGTTACATCCTGCAAGAGAAAAACACTATGAGAGAGTCTGTTCGACTGACAGACGGTGGGGACGCAGAAGGGTCACGGTGAACATACCTTTGGGTCGACAATGTTAACGATGACATCCTGGTAAGCACGCAGCTTGAAGGCTTGTGCTACAGTCTGGTCCACACTGATTGTCTCTAGATACGGACAAAAGATCCATCAATGTATCAATGTATATTTGGCCATTAATGAACATTTTCATTATTGACTAACCTGGAAATTATTTTCTTAATTCATTTTTGGTCAATAAATGACATAAGATAATGAAAAATGACCATTACAGTTTCCTTAAGCCCAAAGTGAGGTCTTAAAAACCCAAACGTATTCAGCTTAGTATCACAAAAGACAAAGAAAAGCAGCAAATCCTCACATTTAAAGCTAGGTTATGTTTGGCACGCCTGCTTGGAAAATTACTTAATCGCTTAATTTTCGGCAAATCGACTCGATTGATCAACTTATTGTTTCAGATCAGCTCTATACTCTGCTATTTTATTATTAATTAAAGGAGCAGTGTGTAACATTTGGGGGGGATCTTTTAGCTGAAATGGAATATAATATTCATAATCTTGTTTTCATTAGTGTATAATCTCCTGAATCTAAGAATCATTGTGTTTCCGTTAGCGTTACCACGGTTTTGCACTCGCGGCTCACGTTACCGCAGTCTTGGAAAGGGAGGAGTGAGCTAAGGAGTACACAGTTGGTTGCCATCTGCAACCACACCACTAGATGCCACCAAATCCTACACACTGTCCCTTTAATAATATTAAATGAATTTGATCTAGCCTAATTGAATTCTTGAAATGCAGCAAACATGCATACAGATCATAATTAATTTACCTTTCTGAAGGTCCTCTTTGAGGTTCTTCACTTGCAGCAGGAGAGGACTGGGGGTTTCAAAAGAGACAAAACCAGATTATAGTAGTGTAACAACATGTAAGTGAGCACACAACAGGGACCCTCTCATTATGCAAGCTCACCTGTATTCATCTGTGGGGTGTGCGATCTCGATTATATCCCTTAAACTGACTTGAGGGAAAACTTTTGGGTTGACGACCAGCTCATCATCTGCTCAAAGGAAAAAGACAAAAAACAATCTTATAAAAATAAAATCATTCATAAAATAAACATTAATTTGCATGAATTGCAAGTTCTTGCTTACCACTTCCACCAAAGCCTTTCTTGTGCAGCACAAGCTTGTAGGACTTATTGGTCTTCATAATGAACCAGCTGGGGATCAAAATCAGTAGTTCATTTGTGACTAAAGAACAAAACATTGTATCTTACACACTTTGCTAATGTATATAGTATGTTATTGCACACTTGCTAATGTATATGGTGGATTATTCTATGTTTATAATTTAGATTTTATTTATTCTAGTTGTAGCAGTCAGGTATATTTATAGTGTATCCCAATACTCTTTATATTTTGTATTCTATGGATATATTTCTTTCGTGTTGACAGGTACATTTTATGTACTGTTCCTGTGCAGTGCTTTGATAATCTGCTGCTGTAACACAATAATTTCCCAATTTGGGCTCAATAAAGTACATCTATCTATCCATCTAGTCATTTAAGTTAGTCGTTACAGTGGTGTAACATTAGAAGTCAATGTAGAAAGTGGTGAGCTGGGCAAACTAATCCACAAGTTGCGTTTTTTACTCAAATAAAGTTGTTTAAAAACTGATACAGGCTAATGTTGACCTATGATGCCAGCCAGGCTTTTTGTACCTTTCAAGAGGTATATATTAATTGAGATAACTTATTGTAGTATTGAGTAAAACATTAAAGCTGCAGTAGGCGATATTGGCGCAAATATGATTTAAAAAAGTTATTTTTAGAAAACGGCTGCTATATCGTGACAGTAGTACATGAAACAGGTAACCTGAAAAAAATCCTGTTCCTCTGTGTCCTACTGTGTCCTCCGGTGCTCCTAACGGCATCTGAAGGATTTCACTTACAGGAGGAAAACAAGGTCCGCTGCCCAGCTGCAGTCTATGAGAGCCGGCTGTCAATCACTCGCGAACTCCGACCAAACGGTCAAACTAGGCAGCGCTGATCAGATATGAATCAATATTCTGTTACTGTAATGACTATTTCTCTCCTCAGATGTTCTCAGAATCATCTTGGAGTTACTGTTTAGCTGTAAAATGAGAAAGTTTGTGACGCGGCCGCCATTGTAAAATCTGTTGAAGGAAGCCAAGTTCTGGTCACGTGACCGGAGCACAGCCAATAGGAACGCTCTCTCTCTCTGAAATGACCTGTGATTGGTCAAAATCTGCCGTCACGGGCTAGATTTTGTCTAAAGCCTGAAAACAGAGCCATGAGGAGGAGCAGAAGTCTAGTTTTCTCTCAGACCACTTGAATTACAATATGCTGAAAGGTTATTATGGATTTTTTTGCCAAACTATGCCCAAAAATTGTTGCCTACTACCACTTTAAGTTAGATAACTTATTGTAGTATTGAGTAAAACATTAATGCAGATCGCTTAGAACAGTGAACAAATAAACACAGCAGTACCTGAACAGTGTCTCTTCAGCTCTTGGAGACTCAAACTGAAACTACCCTGGGATGTTGACATATGCTAGCCTAGCATGTTAGCCTAGCATGTTAGCCTAGCTTAATTTGAGACATCTTACAGCTACTGAACTACGTTAACTACCACTAGCACAAACGTTACAATAACCACTTGCAGTGAAAATACATCTATATAGTTTAAATGAGTTGAGGCCATCGGTTTTAAAGTGGAAATAGATAACAGTTTGCAAGCTAACTAAGCTAGCTAACTAGCTCCTAGCTCACACTGGTCGCACTTCCTGCAAAACATGGAGATCTGTGATGTGATTGGTTGGCGGAGGATCAGAGAGTATCTCAGCGAAACAAGAGGACTCACTCCGTTTATTCCCATCTTCGCTTCTCTTGGAAGATTATAATTTAGAGCAGTTTAAAATAAGATATAAAGACATGATTTTCTCAAAGTACAGGGATGAAGTGGAGGTTTGACAATCACCAGGTGTTTACAGGGGTCACTGTTTATTTATTTATTACTGTTTAATATTTATTACTGTTTATTTATTTATTACTGTTTAATATTTATTACTGTTTATTTATTTATTACTGTTTATTTATTTATCTGGTTTGCTCAATATTAAGTAATGATTTGGTATATTTGACTGATAATGAATTTATATTTTGATAAGGATAACTATATCAGTAATTAATTTATATTTCTATATGACAGAGATGAAAGGTAATAATTATAGTTTCAACAAGTTTAGGAAAAAATAACTTAGATTATATGTTTGGCTCAATAAGGACGCTGGTTACTTATTAATGAATGAGTGAAGGAGAAGGGGTGGGATTAAATAAGTTTGTACTTCTTCTCACTCCTTTTCGAATATGTAAACCAAGGCAAGTGTTTGACAATTTCTTTTGCTTATGATTTTCATTGTATGTGGATACTGCTTTTTTTCTGGCAGTCCACTTGTTGTATGATGATTCTCTTTTTTTTTAATTATTATTATTATTTTACATGTTCGAAATAAATTTTGAAATAAAATGAAATGAATGAAAACGCATGTTTTTTCCCCTGTATAACCCAGTATACCTGGGTACGAATTCCCCCAAATTCCACACATACTACACAATTTCTTTGTAATTTGTAGAAATCCTGGTCATACTCCAATTGAAAGGACATACAACTATGATGCGATGCAAATATGTATTTCAATCATCTTTGTTTAGATATCTGGACCACCAAGCCTTTGTACACATTCAGCGCTTTCCAGTAGATACATTAGGTATTTTGCTTGTGAATCTTGCACTGTCATATTGAATATTATCATGACAGAAGAGTTCAGACAGCTGATAAACCACTTTATTAAATAATAATAATAGGCTTTGACAACAATACTGGTTTCATAAATGCACATCTGCTATCGTCAGCTATTGCTCCAATGAATCAAGATATTACTTTAAGAAATTACATTACAATGTCGTGACCATTATATACGGTAAGAATTTGGTTTCCTTGCTCCCACATTCCAGCCTATAAACTTCTGTTAAATCTTTATCACCCACAATAATGGGTGAGACATATTCCACAACAATACTGTATGAAAAAAACAACAACAATAAGACAGTAGCAAAGAAAGTCTAAGCATCCGTACAAGAGTTTCACCAGGGGCAATATTGGCCTGTCCCAAATGAGTCTGGTCCAGGACCAAATACTGTACGACTGTCCACCTCTGAAATGATGGACACAATGGAGTCTGTATTTTACAGATATTGCAGAATTGACCAATCACTACATGAGAAGACCATGAACTGAATAGATTTTAAAGGAGACACACTGATCAGATTTGTTATTGCCATATTTTATACTTGGGCTTACCGCGGTCTAAATGGTATTCTGGTTGAAACACCGGCAACTATCCCATAAAAAAATGGTCAAATTCATAAGATTTGGTATCGGCAAAAAGTCTATCATTGTCAGCTTCAATCCAATATTAACTGGCTTTCAGGAGCGCATACTGGTGGAACCTATTTGCAAACGTCAGAATACATGGCAGTTGTGATGACCTCAGAAACCTAATGGAACAGGTCCTAAGGCACATTTCAGTCACTTTCATTTCTGCAGCTGAAGCTCAGAGTAGAGCCTCAGTCTGGTTCCGCTCACTTTGAGAGCTCCTTCTTTTTCATCAGCAGCAGCTTTTCCTCGTGTCTTGGGGCGCGGCCTCCTCCAGGTTGGCGCGATCTGATTCTGTCAAGACAAAGATTGAGGGTAGATTTGTGTGCCCTCGAGGCTTCCATCATCAACATCTCTGCTTGTTAGTGAGTCTTTACTTACTGATAGTATCTCCGCGTCCGATGCTAGCAGGGAGCCCATTCTCCGTGTCCTTCAGTACGCACTTCTCAAAGGCCAAAGCCGCCACCCTGAAGAAAAACCCCTGCACGTTCTCCCCTGAAAATAAGAAAAATGAACAGTTTCCTTGTGTTCATGTTGTCTTAATAAACCAATAACAATAATGTGAGCTCCTGTTTTCTTTTACCCGTTTTAGCAGAAACAGCCCATAACTCTGCATGCATTTCTGTTGCTATCCTGACGGCATCCTTTTCTGTCCTCTGTCTTTCCTCTAGGGGCTTAAGAACAAGACAGATGGGTACTAGAAGAAAATAGTGTTTATGAATATCTGCAAAATATCCATATGATATCAAAATATATTCACCAGCAGGTCACTCTTAGTGCCAACCAAGAAGATGAAACAGGAGTCAGGCTCATTTTCTCTCATGGCCTCCTCCAACCATTGGCTATGAAAACAAAAAAAAGTTTGGTAAACTTTCTGTCTATAATGCATACTGATAAACAAACTTATAATGTGTTATAATTAGGGCTGTCAATCGATTAAATATTTAATCACATAATTGTCCATAGTTAAAATGAATCGCACATTTTTTATCTGTTCAAAATGTACCTTAAAGGGAGATTTGTCAAGTATTTAATACTCTTATAAACATGGGAGTGGATAAATATGCTGCTTTATGCAAATGCATGTATATATTTATTATTGGAAATAAATTAACAACACAAAACAATGACAAATATTGTCCAGAAACCCTCACAGGTACTGCATTTAGCATAAAAAATATGCTCAAATCATAACATGAAGTGGGCATGTCTGTAAAGGGGAGACTCGTGGGTACCCATAGAACCCATTTTCATTCACATATCTTGAGGTCAGAGGTCAAGGGGACCCCTTTGAAAATGGCTATGCCAGTTGGTACCAATGGATTCCTTTGGTTTTCTAGTTTCATAAGATATCAGTATCTTCACACTAGCTTTAAAACTGAGTCCGCTACAACCTAAAAATTGCAAGGTGCGTTAATGCGTAATAGAAATTAGAGGCGTTAAACGAATTTGCTTTAACGCGTTATTATCGCGTTAACTTTGACAGCCCTAATTATAATCTGCTTAGTTATACACACACATGCATATCTATAATGCTTTATAACAATAATCATAACACATTTCAAAGCACTTCATGACTTAAAAGGTCAAGTATCACAATACTTCATAATTAAAGGTCACTCCCTGCCTTTTTTTTTTGCGAGAATCATAGTGACAAAAAAAAGGAAAGAAATCTGGTATCTGTGGCTGTCGCAGGACTGTAATAAGCCCGTCCAATCAAATGTAATGATTGGACGGGCTGACTACCTGCCTGATCGCAGTCTGTCCGTCAGTCTTCCACAAGCTGCTAGTTAATAATAATAAAATATTACATTCCCAAACACAGTGCATTCATGGTTCTATTGTAGACTTCCCCCAATGACAGTGTTCTAGTCAGACCTACCGTGTATGATCTAGGGACTTAATGTCTGCCATGTCAAAGACTGTGACAATGACTGGAAAAGATAAACAAGAAGCATTATTAGTTTACACATGTCAACTGGTCTCACCTAGCATCAGACCCACAACCTTATTACAATAACTTCTTACCCTGAGCACCTCTGTAGTACGCAGAAGAGATGCACTTGAATTTTTCCTGCCCAGCAGTATCCCAGCTATAAAAAAAAAAAACACAGTAAAAATTAATACTCTAAAAGGTACATGTATGCAGAATTACTTTATTCAAAACCAAACTACTCACATCTGGAGAGAGAAAGGTACTCCAGATACCTCAAACCTCTCAATCTCAAAGTCCACACCAATGGTGGCCTTGTAGTCTCTCTCAAATACGTCTTTACAAAACCTGAAAACAGCATAAACAAAGCAAGTTGGTTGTTTTCTTTTTAGGTTATGTCTTAATTGGCTAATTGTTGATAACGTACCTGTTAATGAGGCAGGTCTTCCCCACATTAAGGTCTCCAACAACCACCACTTTTGACATTTTCTGCCGGTCCCACCTTTAAAGAAGACAGTGGGTTTTTAACGTCAGTGAGATGTGAGTGGTTTTCATGTGATGTTCAAGCAAAGCTAAGAACGACGCGTCGACTCACGGCTGGTGCCTGGCTGCTCCGTCCTTGCAGGCTGCTTTAGACTGACTGTCCCAGTCTCTCTTCAGCTGCAGAGCCGCACTAGGCGTGTAGCACTGAAACGAACGGGACCATACGTTACTGCCATGTTGAGAGCCATGTGGAGGCAACTCTACTGTAGCTATGCTCTGAATTTCAAATTTGGCACCTTTTTAAAGGAACAGTGTGTAAGATTTCCGGGGGATCTATTAGCAGAAATGGAATATAATATAAAAAACTATGTTTTCATTAGTGTATAATCACCTGAAACTAAGAATGTTTTCGTTAGCTTAGAATGAGCCCTTCATATCTACATAGGGAGCGGGTCCTCTTCACGGAGTCCGCCATGTTGCTATGGTAGCCCAGAACGGACAAACCAAGCACTGGCTCTAGAGAGAGACTTTCGTGATTTTACTTTACCTGACGGCCATTGTAGTTCTCCGACACGCTTGTGAAACTGCGGTAACGTGAGCTGCAGAGTGCAAAACCGTGGTACCGCCAACCGCCGTCTGACTTCCGTTGTTCCTAAAGTAGTGTTAATATGTTAAGGATGACCCCTGAGCGAGCGTTACCATGGTTTTGCACTCGCCGGCTCACGTTACCGCAGTCTTGGAAAGGGAGGAGTGAGCGGAGGGGTACTCAGTTGGTTGCAATCTGCAACCACACCACTAGATGCCACCAAATCCTACGCACTGTCCCTTTAAGACTATTAATGCCAGTTACTGTGAGATGAAGATGAGATCAAGTTCATCATTACGAAATGAAAAAGACAGCAATCCTAACTTACCAGAACATGACTATAGACTCTAAAAGAACAGCAAAAACAAGAGAAGCCACAACGTTTTTAAGGACTTCTAAAACAGAGACAAAACCACTGACAATTTAAGATATTTAGGTCTGGTACTGGCATGTAATGTATAGTACTGGATAGAACCTAGCAGGGTTCCCAGGCAAACAAATGAGCTGACCCCATTAGAAGAAGTTAAACATCATAGATTCCCCGTCCAAATAAAGTGCCTTAATGTATTATTTTGAGAAGATTTAGAGGGCAGAAGGATATGTTGACTGGGTCTGTGATTGGCTGACTGCAACAGCCCATAATTACCCTGAGTGCTGTCTGTGATGTGACACTGACTTCACTATCTGAGAAGTCAGTTAGAAGTCACACGTTTCCAATAAAATTAGCATCTTCTAGACTGCCGCTCCGAGCATTTTAACCATCTCACAGTAAAAGATGTTTTTTCTTGTACCTGGATTAAACTGGAGCAGACCATATATGGAGAAAAAAAATAGGCCTACCTTTGGGAATTCCCTGATGACCCTGTCTCTGCTGATGGGTGGCTGGAACTGGATCATCCCATTCCTGTTCCCCTGCATGACAAACCTGTGAGGGGAATGTGGAACAGGGGTTAGCCTTATCTAATTCAGTCTAATGCCAAGCACTCCTTCAATAGAATAGAATATATCTTTATTGTCATTGTACAAGTACAACGGAATTAAAATGCAATCCTTAAAAAGTGCAAGAAACAAACAGTAACGTGCCTCTAAAAACTATAAAAAATAAATAATAAATAAATAAAATAAAAAAACACACGTACCACACACAAGGCATTCACATTCTGCAGGTATTGCACGACTCGTATCATTATTGCACAGTGATATTTACAAGATGTTCAGGTTTTTGGCTGTGTTTAGTGCAGTTATGGCTCTGGCAAAAAAACTGTTCTTTAGTCTGTTTGTCCGTGCTTTCAATGTGTGTGTGTGTGTGTGTGTGTGTGTGTGTGTGTGTGTGTGTGTGTGTGTGTGTGTGTGCATTTCTACAAAGGTCATATGTTCTCTAACCCAAATACAGCCTATAGAGTAGAGCATCAGGTCTCAAATCCAAGACAAAGACAAACAAAGATGGTTTGCTAGTGTTCATTAGTGACAACATCCGTATATATAGCCTTTCATTGTGTGTGTTACAGCCTGGTTGGAACATTAAAAACACTAATATTCAGGCTGTGTAGGTTTAGAAGATGCTAGTGTGGCTGCTGCTGCTGCATTGTGAAGTTATCCAGTAAAGAAGCCGGAAGTAAGGGGACTTTGTCTTCAAAATAAAAGCACACTAGCAAAAGTCGAATCAAAATTATGAAAGTATACTCTCACTCTATACGTGTATTCTTTATTGCCACCTGTATTGTGTATTGTGGTGATTTTATGTGTTTTTATTTCCTCCCCCCTGCCCCAAAACATTAACATTAGCTTGCAAGCAAGGATTAACGGTTTTAGTTTGAAGGTCCTGAACGGAATTCACATTTGTGTTGGTTTACCGTGACACTGGCAACTCCTCTCACCTGTTATTTCACACCTTTCGGCTATTTTTTCCTCTCAAAATCTTGCTCTGTGACGCTGTGGTTCATATCACGGAGACTGTGAGAGACTCGTACTCACCACAGATGAAATTACGGCCGATATCTCCTCGGTTTCCTTCACCGTGTCGCTTTTGCTTTTGCTGCAGTTGCGAGCAGCCCCGGACGTTGTTTGATGAGGAGCTCGTTTCCATGACAACCATACTGTAGAGCCTTATGTGTGTCATGTGACAATCTGGCTTTTTATTTGCAAAGTGGGGCCCAAAAACACCCTATACAATAAACAAAATAACAGTTAATTTTCACTGTAATATATCTATAACATCAAAAGTAGCCCATTCACTAAGTGTATATAATTTTCAAACTACTGCTATCGCACATCATTTATTTATAATGCACATATTTATTTACCTTCTATTTACCTTTATAACATAACTTTAATAGTGTTCTTATCCCTTGGATATTTGTTATTCTTATTTATTGTATGCCATGTCCTGTTCTTATTTTATGTACTGTCTTTGTTAGAATCTGTGCTGCTGTGAAACTGCAATTTCCCCAAGGGATAAATAAAGTGCTATCCTATCCTATCCTATCCTAAATGTAATAATTACATGATAGCATGTAATGCACAAAATATGATTACTAAGCCATACCTGGCTAGCCCTAAATCACCTATGTGGACATACCAACTTTAACCAGCTCTCTCCAACTCCTTCCACAGTTTTAGCTTTATTCCCAAACATTTTGCATGTGGAGAAAAAAAGTTCCTCTGTTCCAAAGTTTAATACACAGTCATAGAGACCACAGGCCTGTTTGAGAATACAAGTAGACTAATTGCACCACCTTGTGGTGTTACAGTCTTGATAAATGTTTTCCGCACTCTAATCTGTATATGATACAAATGAAAAATAATCCCACTTAATTGATCCAGTTAAAAAAAAAATGTGTTTCTTCTGTCTTTCTCACATCAAAAAATATTACCACCACTATTATGTGTGTGTTTGTGCTTTTCTAATTTCAAATAATTTCCAAACATCTTGAAATCACTTTGACAACGAAGTAATATTTATTTTCACTTCATAATATGCAAACTTTTAACTCTTTCTAATCATGTCAGTGAGTAAGATATATAATATATAACAGAACACAACATTTATACCATACATGACCATTAGTATAGTTAAAATAACTGATTAGTTAGCCTATGTGATTTAATTAATACTTGGTTATAACTACACTAATTTAGATTGCGATATTAGTAACACCGCCGGTACCTGAACGCACCTCGGGTCATGTGTCGAGGTCAGGTCGAGGTCGAATGTCCCGGGGCATGCTGGGAGATAACGCGAAGTTCGTGTCGAGGAAAACCAACCGCAGCTTTACTCCGTCTAAAACCACGGATGCATTGAGCTCTAGACGGCGCAGTTTGGTATTATTTCGCATTAGGCTGTGTTAAGAAGCCTTTTCGGACAGTTTATTTGAGTTTGAGACGCCTGCCGACTTTGGGAATGAAGAGAAACACAGGTAAATTAGCTGTTAGCTACCTTGCTATTCGCTAGCTAGGCTAGATAACGGTTATGGTCTAGCCTAGCAACCTGCAGCTAACGGTTATGCGGTTATAACGTTGACGCGTCATGCTAGCTAACAGAAGACGTGTTTTGATATCTTTGTCATAAAGTTAAGAAGCTTGACTAATTAATACATTAAGTGGACTTATCTAAATTTGGCCATCTCGCCAGGTAAAGTCGTCCCAAGAGGATTCTTACAATTTTTTTTTTTTTTTTTTTTTTTATTATTTCAAAAGTTCAATACAATATAATCATATGTTCAGATGTTTCATTACAGTTCTGCAAAAGTATCTTACGGTATAACAATAATATAAAAATAAATTGTAAATTGTACAACAAATAAACTGTAAAGAAAGGAAAAAGAGGAATAAAAACAAATTCTTCAAGATTCTTACAAATTATTATACTTTTTTTTTTTTACCAGTTTGACCGCTGTCCCCCTGCGGTATTGAAGACGACAGGACGTTTATTAGGTAAACTAAAACGGGTTAAAGTGGCAGTATGTAACAATTTTTTGGCATAATTTGGCAAAAATCCCATAAGAACCTTTCAGCATATTGTAATTCAAGTGGTCTGAGAGAAAACTAGACTTCTGCTCCTCCTCATGGCTCTGTTTTCAGGCTTTACAAAAAATCTAGCCTGTGACGGCAGATTTTGACCAATCACAGGTCATTTCAGAGAAAGAGAGCGTTCCTATTGGCTGTGCTCCGGTCATGTGACCAGAACTTGGCTTCCTTCAACAGATTTTTACAATGGCGGCCGCGTCACAAACTTTCTCATTTTACAGCTAAACAGTAACTACAAGATGATTCTGAGAACATATGTGAACATATTTTGTCCCTAAAATCAAGAAATGTAAATAATCGTGATTTCAGTATTGATATTGAAATACTGGAATCAGCACCTTCAACAGAAATTTTACTTACTCAGCTTTAATGTGGTGTACTGAAACACTGCAGCACCCTGTATGATATCCGGTACCCTGATTTTTTAAAAGGGTTACGCAATAGTTTTGAAACAAGCGTTGGTGGTATAGTGGTTAGCATAGCTGCCTTCCAAGCAGTTGACCCGGGTTCGATTCCCGGCCAACGCATCTTTTTTAACATTTTCTGTTCACTCAATCCTACAGAATTGCAACCTTTTTTTTGTGGGGTTAAATTGCACTTAGTAGTGACGGTTAAATATAACAGATTATTGACATTAGCCATGGTAGCAGTAGCACTAACAGCATTAGTATTACTACCACTACAATAGCAGCAGTATTAATACTAACAACTGTAGCAGAAGCAGTAGTAACATTCAGGCTGCATTCACACTAGATCAGGCGATGTGGCAAAAATGCAAGTTTTCCCATGCTTTCTGTCCTCAGAGTCAAAACTAAACATGGAGAAGCAGCGTTCAGTTTTTATGCACCATATACCTGGAACAAACCCCAAGAAAACTGCAGGTCTGCTGCAACTCTCACTTATTTTAAATCAAGAATGGAGACGTTTCTGTTTGCCGCTGCTGCTTAGCTTTTCTGTTGAAGGTGCTGTGCTGCAGACAAATCTCTGCACTTAGCACTGGAGATCAGACCATAGTTGCTTGATATAGACTCTTATGGAAGTTCTATGTATCATCGTTTCCGTAGTGTAGTGGTTATCACGTTCGCCTAACACGCGAAAGGTCCCCGGTTCGAAACCGGGCGGAAACAGTTATTATTATTATTTTTTTGTGAGAGTGTGACAGCCGTCTCTGACAGCCACACACATCAGAATCAGCTTTATTGGCCAAGTATGTGTACACATACAAGGAAGTTGTTTGCTCCAGGTTGTAAAGACCGCACCAGAGGGCCGGTGGTTTAACTCCCCGTCCTCGATCCTCTGTCCCTGAAATAGCTGACACACATTCTCTTCACAGATCCTGAATGCAGGTGGGGGGGGTCAGTGGGGAGGGGATTGTGAGATGTCTGAGTCAGAGTGGGTGAGGGGCGTGAATGTGGGCTTTTCTAGCCTGCAGTAAAACACATTCAGGTCGTCGGCCAGATGGTGGTTCTCCACAGTGTGGGGGGTAGTTTCCTGCTTTTGTTGTGACCATGTGATGAGCATGCCTCTAAATCACAACCCATTACCAGTTAAGAGTTTAATCTCATATGATTTGCATGCCTGTTAACCTTAGAATATTGATAGAAAACCCATAGATCAGAATTTTACCTTCTACTTCGAGGTATCTATCTTAAATATATTCTTCCACAGTTGAAAAAGAAAAGTTTGACGCCCAACGTGGGGCTCGAACCCACGACCCTGAGATTAAGAGTCTCATGCTCTACCGACTGAGCTAGCCGGGCTGTGTCTCTCAAAGAAAATCTGCATTTTTTGTTCTTGTCCCGACAGTGTCCCTGTTTTAATGTCATGTCCCGTTATGAGAGTTGGCTTAAGCTTGGTCTAAGGTGCGCGCGCCAGAAAATTACGTCATCGCGGCTTTTGCGAGGTGTGCGAAGGCTCCGCAAGTTGTCGCTGTGCTCTGTAGTGCACCTCTGAATTTTTGTAACTACGCACCGACTGCGCAAGCTGCGCTTTTCGTTTCAACATGGACGCCTTCGAGGGAAGGCTGGCCGAGCAGGTTGGCCTGTACAGACATCTCTACAACTGTTCATTCAGAGACCACAGGGACAGTCACATGACATTAAATACTTGGAAAGAAACAGGCAACACTCCGGGGAAAAAAGAGGCTTTTTGCTGCAGGCTGTGAAAGAATATGTGAGATTGTTTTGTAAAAGCAAAAAAAAAAAAAGGTGAAGCACCGAGAGACAGAACATAATTTAGACTTGGAGGTAAGCGACAGTAATGATTTCAGTACACAAATGCAATATTTGCCGGTACGTATGTCGGTGTTTAGTGTTTACTACTGTTGCCAGGCAGCATACTGTATTTTCCGGTAACACTCGTTGACTTCTTGATTATCCACAGACCATTTTGTTTGTACGCCTCCTGGTGTTTCGGAGCATATTGCAACGAATAACGCGCTGAGCATAAACAACTCTATGCATCCTTGTAGTGCTTGTGTCTGCCAGTGAAAACTTACATAGTAGTACAATGCTGACTGTGACTGCTGTATGAAAAGAAAAAAAACTTGCAATGATAATTATGCAGCAGTCTCTGTGGCGCAATTGGTTAGCGCGTTCGGCTGTTAACCGAAAGGTTGGTGGTTCAAGCCCACCCAGGGACGAGGCTCTTTTTGAGAGAGGGTGAAAGCAGCCACTAAGATGCAGCCAAACAAATCGAATCTTACTTTAAAAAACAAAAAAAAAATTGTCAAGCTACTCTGTTACGCTATTGAGCTGAATTACATAGATTTTCTCCTTATGATGAGGAAGGTGCGGCTGTCTCTGTGGAGCGTTCGGCTGTTAACCGAAAGGTTGGTGGTTCGAGCCCACCCAGGGACGGTTGTATCTTTTCTTTTTTTGCAAGCAGTAAATGAGTATTATACAGTATTATTACAATTATATTGTTATCATATTTATATTGCAGTTCAGAATGTGTGAAACATTGGGGAATATGATGATATGATTTGTAAGTTAGATATTCTACACACAGGGCTGTAACAATAGATTCTATATTTAAAGAAAATGGTATGCTTGTCCCGACCTTTGACCTCTTGCACAAACCACTGCAACTTGACTGACAGACTGCCTGCTGTGAGTGTAAGTGAAGTAAGATCAAAATAAAAATAAGCCAGTAAATACAGCCTTGTTGTAAATTTGACTTGACCTGGTTTGTGCCAAATTTGAAGAAATTCGCTCAAGGCTTTCCTGAGATATCACGATAATAGGACGGACATGAGGTTACAGTTTGACCTTCGTCCTTTGACCACCAAACTCTAATCAGTTCATCCTAGAGTCCAAGTGGACATTGGTGCCAAATTTGATGAAATCCCCTCCATGCATTCCTGAGATATTGCGTTAACGACAATGGGACAGAAGTGAGGTCATAGTGACCTTGACTATTGAACACCAAAAACTTATCCGTTCATCCTTGAGTCCAAATGGACGTTTGTGCCCAATTTGAAGAAATTCACTCAAGGCGTTCATCAGATATCACGAGAATGGGACGGATGTGAGGTCGTAGTGACCTTGACTATTGACCACCAAACTCTAATCAGTTCATCCTTTAGTCCAAATGGACATTTGTGCCAAATTTGATGAAATTGAACTGAATACTCAACTGAATAATTATTTCATCAATATTTATAATTGCAAATTTGTGGAGGAAAAGTCTCTTAATTGTGTCTACTTTGCCGTCATTAGTCCACAACACTGAGCCTGGTATCACACCTAATCATATTACAGTAACAGTGATAATGAAGATGACAGTGAAGATAAAGCTTATTCCCCTCATCTCTCTCCCCACCCTTTTCTAAACTTGTGTTCCTGCCTCTCCTGTCAGTCCTCTATATGTGGACACACTACTCAGTTAATGCCTAGATTGACAGAAGATAAATTGATACGACAGGCAAAAATTGAAAAAAACAAAACAAATAAGCTGTTAAGAAACTGACTCCAGTTCTCACTCAAGACGCAAAGGTAAGAATTTCTAGCTGTTTTAGTTAGGCAGACATTTGTACTACATGTCTAGTACTCTGAAGCTACAGGTAGCTTATAGTTTCTCTGTGTATATTTATTGTTGCAGTATTACATCGTTTTCTAATTGCCTAGAAATGTGTATTTTTTCCTTAGCAGCACATGGTGATATATATATATATATATATATATATATATATATATATATACACTTACATATCAATTGTTATATGCTTATGTAACCATTGCTTTAGTCAAGTCATTTGTTCATACATATATTATAAAGTGTTTATTTTACTTTTGAAGTCATGTTATGCCATGTTTAAAACCATTGAGGGTTCACTTGCATGAACTGCATTTGAGTTAATTAAAACCAACCATGCAAGAAATGTGTTGCTTTGATAACATGCAGGAATTAGCTGCCTCAGACTGAAGGGCATTATGAGTTTTATGACGGACGTAGTCTTGATTAGGACCCTGTTGTCAATGACAGCTCAGCTGTTTCAGCACAGTAGCTTTCAACCGATGTATCCAGGGGAGAAGTGGTTTCCTCATGAATGTATTCCTTGATTGCTGTTAGTTTATTTATAATTTAATGGAAAAAAATTCATGCCACATTTTTGTTACTTTGAAAAAAGAAAAAGAGAGGTTGTGTTTGTTCGAAGCCAAATCTAATTACATTCAAGAACTATATCATTTTACAATTCCTTGAATTCCAGCACTTATTAAAGGGATAATTCTGATTATTTGAAGTGGGGTTGTATGCGGTACTTATCCATAGTCAGTGTATTACCTACAGTAAACTGTAGTCGGCACGCCCCCAGTTTGGCTGCAAAATGTATTTTAGCCACCTAAAAAAAGATCAGTTTAATATTTAGAATATTTTCCGACGGGGAACTGAACTGAAAGTGAAACTTATCTATACTGTTTTTGTCAATGGAGTCTGGTGGCTTTGAAGAGAGCATAGATAAGTTTCAGTTTTTGTTAAGTTCCCCACCGGAAAGGGCGGTCTGACGGCAAGATAAAACAGTGAGAATATTCTAAATATAGCGTGCGATTAAACGGATATTGATTGTTTTTTAGGTGGGCCTTTCTTTTAGGTGGCTAAAATAGTTTTGCTGCTACATAGCTTTGCTCCTGTGCTGGTACTCCTGTCTGTTTCTCCTGACTGCCATCTACTGTAGGTAATACACTATGGATAATGACCTCATACAACCCCATTTCAGAACACCATAACCATCCCTTTAAATACATTATAAAGTAATATTCTCTCTTTTTCTTTTCTCCTCTTAAAATTGAGTCTGTCACCAGAGGTTTATCTTAAATATTCAGGATCACAATAGTAGCATAAAACTTACCAAAAGGTAAACAGAATGACAGGCTTAGCTAGCAGATTATGTCATATCACACACACACACACACACACACACACATGCACATACTTAATAAGATGTGCTAGGCATGTGTATATGTCATACTCCTGGTAATCTCAGCATAATCTGATTAGTAAACTTCAGCCAGGCTGGCAGTAAGTTGTTGAGATAACAATGTGTCCAACAGCGTGGATCCATGCACATGCATGTACACACACATAATGTTGCAGATAGTTAGGTTTGGATGTGTTCACACTAAAATGGCTTAATTAGAAATAAACATTTCCTCACTATAGTGGCCTTTCGTCCAGACTACATGTCTTTTGCACACCAAGTCCATATTTTTTAAAACTTCTCCAGTTAAACGATACCTTAAATCGATCCTGTTTGTGCCCAGCGCAGCCAATCACCACAAGTGTTCTTCAATTTATTGCGCTTTATGATTGGCCCGCACACCGCAGCAGCTACATCCCATAGAGCTGTAATTGCCTGCCTTCACATGACCCTGAACACGGAGATGTCGTAGCCGGCGGCTAGCAGCTAACGGTGCTTACAGCGGCAACAAGCGCTGACAGAGCTAACACTTAACCTCACCGCTATATGCCGCCAGATGTTACACTCTGTACCTCGTACCTCGACAGGATTTGTTCTTAGTCCAGCTCAACTTAATTCTGCACAGTTACACCAGGGGAAACATAAATGATCCATATATCATGAAGTTGAGCTAGAAAAATGTATAAAATCGAACGCAAAACTGTATCGTTAGGCATTAAAAGGGTCATTCTGCTTTATTTCAACCTGGCATTTCTTCAAGAGTTGAGATGGACTTGTAGCACGGCTCCTCACCTGCTGTCTGAATGGGCCTGGTCAGGTCATCCAGTTTGTGCGTTTTCTGTATTGCAGGATGTCTGGATCTACCCAGGAAGAAGAGGAGTTGCCTGCCAATCACACAGGTCAGAGGCATAACTCAGAAAGATGCATTAGACATGAATTGCTAAAATGGCTATTCTGACTCAAAACAGATGAATGTTGTGTCTCTTTATTGAAGCATCAATCGATGTGATACTTGATGGTGTTAACTGAAGTTTCAACCGTTGGTCATATTTAAGCACCGGTATGTCTTCCCAAAGTAATGTTTTTGTGGGCATTTCTTTGCATCTGCAGGTCCAAAAGGTGTAATCAATGACTGGCGAAGGTTTAAGTTGGACAGCGTGGATCAGACTGTCCCCCAAAGCAAGAGAGAGCTGCTCAGACAAATGTCCAATCCACGAGAGGATGACAAGGAAAGACTCAACAGAAAGGTGGGTGGAAACACTCACCAAACTTCACACACACAGGAAAACATACCATTGGCCGATCGCACAGATAAGTGCCAACAAAAACAAAAAAGATATGTCCAGAGGAAGAGAGAAGACAGACACAATTAAACAAAAACATATGGTACACACAGCAACAATCTACTGTGGCTTGGATTGTACCTCATTTGTATGTCGCTTTGGACAAAAACGTCTTAAATATAACAAAAAAGTAAAGCAGTGACATCTATTTCCTCACCTCTAGATGAGTGTTCAGGAGTACGAAATGATCCAAGAAGAGGATGAACGTTGCCTGAAACGCTACAGAAAACAGTGCATGCAGGAAATGCACGAGCGCCTGAGCTTCGGCCCTAATTTTGAAGAAGTCTACGAGCTTGAGACTGGAGAAGCCTTCCTGGAAGTCATAGAGAAGGAACATCGGTTGACCCTAGTGGTAGTCCTCGTCTACCAGCACGGTGTCAAAGGTTTCTTTTTATTATTATTATTGTTGTGTCTTAGCTCATTGTCTCATGTTCTCAACTACAGTATAGTGTCATTGCTACAACATATACTCTGGAAATGTGTCTATGTATTCCCATGGGATGTTTCACTAGAATGCTGTTAGCTAATAGTTATGCATGCATTATTTGTCCTTTGTCAGGCTGTGAACAGATGAACTCATGTCTGGACTGTCTGGCTTCGGAGTACTCCAGCATTAAATTTTGTCGTATTGATGCCGTGGCGTCAGGTGCTGCCGAGCGCTTCTCCCCTGAGGTTAGTAAACTGTTAAGAACAAAAGCAGAAAAGAAAATGATGATAATTGTGCATGTGATTATCATAAAGTGGGCATGTCTGTAAAGGGGAGACTCGTAGGTACCCATAGAACCCATTTTCATTCACATATCTGGAGGTCAGAGGTCAAGGGACCTCATTGAAAATGGCCATGACAGTTTTTCCTCGCCAAAATTTAGTGCAAGTTTTGAGCGTTATTTAGCCTCCTTTGTGACAAGCTAGTATGACATGGTTAATTGGTACCAATGGATTCATTAGGTTTTTCTAGTTTCATATGATACCAGTATCTTCACTCTAGCTTTAAAACTGAGCCCGCTACGACCTCTGAAAGATCGATTGCGTTAATGCAATTTGCAATTAGTAGCGTTAAAACGAATTTGCGTTAACGCGTTATTATCGTGCTAGCAATACTTGGCATCTAAAGAGTTTTTTGCCTGTTTTTTGTACTGTGTATAGTACTCCGGAAGCCACGGTGTAATTCAAACACTGTAATTTACCATGAATATAATGGTTTTTTTATGTAAAATATATCGAACATTCAATGACATCAGATCTAAATTGTTATTCCTTCATTTAGCGCAGAGATTTCAAAAGTGGCAGATAAAAAAAAAAATTGTCTGTACGGAAATTGGAGTAGCATTGACTTAAACACCTTGTAATTGAGTACTGACTATATTAAAAACCAGTGTTACTATAACTATTAAATGATCAACCTCAGAGACAGCCTACAGGTAAATTTCCTATTAATCTCCTTCCAGGTTCTTCCTGCCCTGCTGGTGTACAAAGCTGGCGAGTTACTGGGTAATTTCCTGGCTGTTACCAAACACTTCAGTGAAGACTTCTTCGCAACGGATGTGGAGGGGTTTCTCAACGAATACGGCCTGTTGCCTGAGAAGGAGTTCACAGCATGTGCTGATGATGAGGACGAGGGAGGGGTTGTGGAGTAGTAGGAGAAGGAGGGGGGGACAGAAGGATGAATTGTAGTGGAGGGGAGTGGAGAAAGGCAGAGAAAGAGGCCCAATTCCAATCCGGTCCCTCCACCCTCCCACTCCGTTTGTAGTCACACTCACCGCTCAGTGAAGCTCCTTCTTTAACGTGGAGGGTATAAATACAGCGGCCACTTGGCGATGAACTTCCCTCTCTTCGGCAAGGAAATCAATAAGAATCAGAAATAATTTATTGATTCCCAGGGGAAAATTGAGCTACGCTTTGCTCCAAATCTAGAATAGAAATATATAAAAGATAAAAATAGAAAAGTTTTCCAGACTAGACAAGGGTATATTTGATCCTAAATACAGTCTATTTACTTTAAGTTGATAACGTCTGTATGACAATAAAGTAGAATAAATTAAATGTATATCTTATCTAAGAGTAAATGTTCGTACCGGTAGTCGCACAGAACTGACGTTGGATCTTGTTCCATGACGAACACACAACGGCGTTGCACGTCGTGAGTAAGGGCAGCTGGTTAAGTCGGCATCGATGAACATAAAAAAAAAAAAGGATAAAAGTTGAGGATAAAATCAAAATACCATTTCGAGAATAAAGTGAAAATGTTGAGAATAAAGTAAAAAAAATTGAGAATAAAGTGAAAATGTTGAGAATAAAGTCGAAAAAATTTGAGGATAAAATTGAAATGTTGAGAATAAAGAAAAAAAATTGAGAATAAAGTCGAAATGATGAGAGAAAAAAAGAAAAATTTGAGAATTAATACAAAATGTCGAGAATGAACATTGAACTGTTGAGAATAATTCGAAGTACTAGCGTTAGTGCATGTACTGAAATTTCAACTTTATTCTCAAAATGCAAGATATAAGTTGGCATCGATGCAGGGTCGCTGTTGGAGGGTTTAATAACCCTCCTCCACTCCTCCGTTAATTGGTTCAGAATGACATTTAATATGGCGGACCCTTCGTGCGAACAGAGTGGAAGTGTGTAGGGAGAGGGTGTAGGGGGCGGATTGGAATTGGGCCAGACTTAAAGGGGCTATATGTAAGAATCAGAAATTGCTTGTTCACAGCGACACCTGTGGCCGCAATGTCAACGAAAGTCAGCGTCCTGTTGCTCGCGCTCGCCCGTGTGAACGCGCTACCTGAATGTGAGCGAGCGTCCGTCAAAACAGTGAGACGACACACGTCAGCTAAAACCACAATATCACTCTATATCTCCCCTGCTTGGCAGTAATGTTAGCTGACCAGACGAGGGTCTCTCCATGAATCAATGCTGATTCTAGTGCTGGCTTTTCCTGTCTCGGCCCGCCGACACGGAGGAAACGGGGGGGGGAGACGGTCGGGGGGGGGGGGGAGACCGACACCCGGTCGAGACGATAACGTGACTCGCTGCAGAGCCCCGTCACTTCACAAGACACGGGAAACCTCTGTTGGTCTGGAGGAGCTGCAGCAGTTATTTCTGCAAAAACGTCCACTGCACATTCACCAGATATTCTCAGAGCTAAACTAACTCTTCTGCAGTGTGTAGTGTGCGCACGTTCACGTGGAGGTGGAGCGAGCCGGACAGGTGAGAACGAGCGCGGTGTGCAAACAGGCAGGAGCAGAGCTGCTGCGCGCTCGCGTACCCACACGCGAGCGCGCATGGGATACCGACCCGTTAAGATTTATGCGCGTGATAAGTTACAAATAGTCCCTTTAAAAGGAAGAGGGGGTATAACAGTAAGGGACAAAGGAAAGAAGAGCTGAGGAAAGGAATCGAGGAAATGAGTGGAGGGAAACAGTGTTGCAGTCATGACACATACAAGAGTTAAGAAAGCATATACATTACATGTGCAGATAAACCCACGATAGTAAACATCCACCAGCACACACTGAATGCTGATTACATTTAGAGGCCATTAGGTATAAACCACATGGTGTGAGAAAGTCTGTGCTGAAATACTAATAAATAATAATAGCTCTCCAATAAAAGATGACTTCACCAAAGTGCTCTCTGTCTGTCTGTCTGTATGTGTAACATTGGACTGCAACACATCTAATGGTACATATCTTATCTTATCGTCATGGTCACCATTTCAATGTAGTCTTTCAGCAGGTTAACTCTGACTGTATTTCAGTGTGGCAATATATTTGGGTGTTTCTGCAACTACGGGCATTTTTAAGTCTTTTTTTGGCAGAGCAATCCTTGATAAATATATAAACAGTGTTATTACCAATCTTGACATAAAAATAATTACTAAATAATGTGATTTAATAAAATATATGAAGAATTTTGTGGATCCAGACACCACTTTTCTTCATGTCCCACAACTGTGGTTTCAATGTTAAGACACGTAAAATGAGCTAATTCAATTATAATATGACATTATTTCAAATGGAATTGTTTCATATACATATCACTTTCCACCATATTCAAATAAAGGTTTACAAATATTTTATATGATTTTTTTTTCATCTAAATGCACCTGTCCCACACTTCTGAGTTTTTGGGGTAGAAACCTATAATGGCTTATATAAAACAAATCACACCCAAAGGACATACAATAGGTAAACAAAAGAAAACATTGTGAAGATATTTACAGTAGTTCTAGCTGCTGTGCTTCTTTCTCACAAAATATCCTAAAAGTGCCTGAAGCAAACTCAAATCAATGAATCAATCAAGGTAACTAAACCCTCAATTTATTCTTATTTGGTAAAATGCTAACTATTTTTAATCTCAAAGGTATATTCATTCAGTGTGTAAATGATACTCAATAATACTGGCAATCACAATCGTATCACTACATTTCATGTAGACAACATGGTCATCAGGTGTGCCATTATTTTTCTTAAGCAAAACTAAGACATTGATTTTTATTAATTAATTGAAATAGCAGTCGCCAATTTCCAATACAAGTCCTGGCAATAATAATAAAAAAAAAAACTAAATTCTATCTTATGGCAATAAAACCTGGCCCATCTTTTTGTTTAATGAGTTAACTAGGGGAAGATAGAACCAAGATAACAGAAAACACCAAGGAAAACCCATGGACTCAACCCAACCCAGTGGCTCCAGCTGGATTCTATTGGATACAGCATTTGTGGAGCAAATCTTCCCCGAGTTTGGCCTGTCAGGCAGCTGCTGCCTCTCAACTCTATGCTCTCAAGCTGCTTTACGAACGGTTTTGATTCATAGATGATTAATGTGATTGTCTTATGGTAAACTATGGTTAAGATTATGGTTACTATCCAACTTTTTTTTTTTTTAACGGAGACCATTTGTAACAAGTGCGAAAATAAATGCTGCCTGACAGTCCTTACTTTGGGGGAAAAAAACTCCTCAAAAGAACCCCATATTTGTAGTCCTCTCCTGCTGTTTTTGACAGTGGTGCTAGCGATTAGCACACGGGATTTCCATGACCGTGATTTTGGGGATAGATCCATTAAATGTATTAAGTTAGTTAAAAATCTGAATCACTACATTTGAAGAAGATGCAGGATGACGCGCGATACCTCAAACGGTGAGACGTCACGTCAATTTAACAATATATATTTTGTTTGAAAAAGGTGACGACAGCTACTACAAATCACTCTGGGGCGTTGATGCAGCTCACGCCAGATCCCGGTCAAATTTAAGGGGATTTAATGTTTTATTGCTCGCCGGGGAAAACCAGTAGCAAAAGTAAGATATTTTAATAGCTTTTATAAACCAGTACGACCCACTAATCAATTCGGCTTATATATAATCCACAGATAAAACACACAACTTGAAGATAATCTTGTTTTTTACAACCCTTGTGCCTGCTTCCGCCATGATGTTTCTCCAGAGCCGACCCTTCTTTGAAGAGGGAGTTTATCTGTGTGAATCAGTACAAGGGAATAACCTGTACTGCCTGGTGAATTTAAACAGCGCCGAATCCACCACAAGACCATAACACATGTATTTCATTCACAACCGATTTATATTTTCGCCGGTAAAACACATTTCAAACGACAGATTGATAAATTGACAGATTTTTAAACGGGGTTTGGTTTCACCCTGAAGGAAGGGGGGGCTGGGATATCTGGCTTACAGCTAACATAGCTAGCAAGCTAATTGCCCATAAAGTGCATATAGCTAATTAGCTGTTTTATGTTTAATTGGTTTACTGTCTGGTAGTTGAGCTAATCTTTCTTTAACCCTTTATGGAAACATAGTCAGCCAGTACATTGCTGTCTGGGCGTGTCTTCCTCTATAACCTTATTGTTATATGGTGGATGGTTGTCTACAGTGTTTTAACCATAGACATATATACATAGGCATATATGCAGAGACTATAATCACTGCTAGACGCTCACATGATAGAAAATAATTCATTTATCATAAGGAATTGTTAAAACTCTAAAGGTTTGTCAAGTATGGCTTCGGCTTATTTTCCTTGGTTAAGGTTAATACTTGCAGAGAGGTCCCTGTATAGTATAATATAATATAATATAATATAATATAATATAATATAATATGAAATCTACAATGAAATGTCTTCCTCCCTTTTAGCGATCATGCATTCAATCTATAATAATAATACAATAATAATAGTAGTACATAAATAAATACTGGTAACAATAATATTAGTATAATAATATTAGTTATGATCTGAATTTATTGAAATAATGCATGATGATAATACAGCTATTATAAAAAACAAAATAATCTAATAGCGTAATTAACCAAGACATGCCATCAGTTTTATTGTTTGCAATATTATACACATATAGTTTTTAATATGTATAGTATATATTTTATGTTTTAAACACGATATCATGTTAGATATGAACATCAATAAGTTAACATATAACGAACGTTAGCTCGCTCTTATCTGATGTTACGGAAGCAAACGTTTTGTAAAGATGTAACGTTAACTTGAACAGTTGATAATGTCAAAAATGCTTAAAGGAAAATGTGATTATGATAGTACTAGTTATTAATAATGACCTAATAATTGATTGAATCCCACCATATGGAAGGAGAGACTGCTGATCCAGGAACCGGAAGCAGTGACGTTAACGTATTTAACAGTTTTTCACAAAAATCTTTGGAAAAAAAAAAAAATAAATCGCAATGTTAACGTAACGTTACTCCTCGTAGATCATAAACGTTTGAATATAATAACGACTCGTTGAAATCGGTTGAGAAATGTAGACGTTATAGTGCTTTTTATCCAGAACACAGCAGCTCCCCGTTCACTTGTATAGGGTTACAAACCAGTCTTGCCTGGTCCAATATGGCGCCCACACTGACGTACGATCCAGGAGTCAATGCGGCGTCTATGGTTTTAACTGTTACTGGCATGACAGTTATCTCTATTTCTCTTGTGCATCTTTTTTTTTATTTGCTTCATCAAATTTTAACGCTAAAATCAGTTATTAAAATTCTGTGAAAGAGCTGTGATATAAGCTTCTCAGCTATGGTACATTTGAAATGTGGAAAAAGAGACAAATTTGATGTCTAAAGTCATGCTGACTTCACCCTACTCCTTTATTGTGCAGTTCATTGATGTGAAAGTTAACCCCAATGCAAAGGGTTTTGTAATATGTATTTAAAAAGAGTTCTACAACGTTATGGAACAAAGATGTTTGAGTTATTGTTTACTTAACCGTCTGTTATCTGTTATCACCCAAAGCAAAGTGACTGCGGGCAGTTTGGATGTCCACCCCACAGAGAAGGCCCTGGTGGTCCACTATGAGGTGGAAGCGTCTATACTGGGAGAGGGTGGAGGACATATGCTGGGCGAACGAAAGGAGGGACAAAAAATGTGAGTGAACTCTTGATTTTCTACACAGAACTCTTATTTTTTTTCTCTACTTGAATTGAAATGGAATGATACGATAGTTTTTCATTGAACATTTTTTTTTTTCACTTGATTTTGAATTTGTATTATCTTCCTCCTCTTGCCATCCACTCCAGATTTCCCTTGTTCTCTTCATCTTTTCATCTATTTTTATCCTCATTGGAATCCGTCCTTGAAGTCACCACTGTGTTACTCTTATCCATCTAGACTGGATAGGAGTAGCTATCCATATTATCAATCATTTGTTTGGTATCCTTAAAAATTAGGGCTGTGTATTGGCAAGAATCTGGAGATACAATACGTAGCATGATACAGGGTTAACGACTGAGTATATTGCGATTTATTAAAATTTAATGTTAGGAAAACTGAGAAAAAAAATTACACATTTATACTGCATGCAAAAACCTGTGTGGTTTTGGCCCCAAACTGCATGTGATTATCATAAAGTGGGCATGTCTGTAAAGGGGAGACTCGTGGGTACCCAGAGAACCCATTTACATTCACATATCTGGAGGTCAGAGGTCAAGGGACCCCTTTGAAAATGGCCATGCCAGTTTTTCCTCGCCACTATTTAGCGTAAATGGTTGGTACCAATGGATTCATTAGGTTTTTTTAGTTTCATATGATGCCAGTATCTTCAATTTAGCTTTAAAACTGAGCCTGCTACAACCTCTGAAAGATCGAATAGCGGCCGTTTTGTAGGTTTGCAATGGTCTTAAATTCTGTTGCAGGAATGTAAGTTACTTAGTATTAAATTTCACTTCACTGCATTCCTGTAAACCTGCTGAAAGCTGTGAAAATGGATGAAGTCCACCAGCCTTTATCTGTCACCCTTCTCTTTGTCCTCCCTCCAGCATCCGAGTGAAAAGTCTCTCTCCTAGTACAGATGTGGGAGCCTTGGCCAAGAAAGTGGTGGAGGAGTGTAAACTCATCCCTTCTTCCCGGTTGCCCCAGGTGGAGCAGCTGCTCTACTACCTGCAGAACAGGAAGTCGTCCCCCGTGGAGGGCAAAAGTCAGTCAGGTCACCGTTTTACACCCTCTCAACATGTATATGATAGCTATATAGATCCTGTTACATCTAAATATTGTTTAAATATATATATATTGTTGAATACATGATGAGAAGATTCATGCATGGATCTACAGTATCTAATAAAATGATAAACCAAACAAAGAATTAGTCAAACTATCACGTTTTGAAGGGAAATACTGTGATACAATAATAATAATAATAATAATAATAATAATAAAAATAATGTTTTTATTGTGGTTGTGTTTTTGTGTCCCCAGTGGAGAAGAAAGAGAAAAGAACCGTGAAACCCAGAGAGCTGACACCGTTTGAAGGAATGGAGGTAACAACGTACCAATGTACTGTATACTGCATACTGCGTTCGTCAGTAGTATGTATTATGGAACGTAAATCGATTTTATTTTGTAGTACGTTCGTCCGGGTTTCGCGGGTTTAGGGTTTTGGAAAGCGGAAGTAAACAGCACGGACAATAGCAAACCTCCTACCGCTACTTTACATTACAAAAATGACCAAAAGTGACCGTTCCAGCGCTTTGCATTGTGGGATACAGTAAGCGAGGGAGACTGGTCCGATGCATACTGGAGATTTTTTCCAAATCAGTACGGCATCCGGGTACTTTTGGCGTACTGGAGATTTTGCTTTTGTTTGCATACTACATTTTGGTCAAATCAGTACGTACTAATAGTATAGTATGAGGTTGTACTACTAGTATAGTATGAGGTTGTACTACTAGTATAGTATGAGGTTGTACTACTAGTGTAGTATGAGGTATCTAATACAGCCTCTGTGTGAAAGGAGTTTGTTCGTGTATCTTGTTCCTTCACAACCGTTTCAGTTTGATCTCCGTTCTCAGAGTGTTCTCTAAATTTTGTTCTGTATTTGTCGTGACTGTTCTTCAGCTCTCTAACCTGATTTGAAGCCTCTGTATCATGCAATAATCTATGACTTCCTATTTATTCATGTCTTATTTAATCTGATTTAGTGCTCCGGGGATGACGTATTTTTGTAGCCCAACCAGGAAGTAAGCATCGCCCTGGTTCCTTCCACAAAAAGACCAATGGGATTTCTCCATTGCATTATTGCAGAAAATAAGCTCTGTGGCAAACAAACGTTTATGATACTTACACAGTTTGTTCAGTAATCTTGCTTTTTTTGAAAAGTTTTGAAGCATGAATGCAATCGCCAGAAGTAAAAAGTCTAACGTTAGGCTGTAAACAAACCACACCACGGTCGCATGAGCGTGAGTATACACAACGAGGCTGTAACGGAGGATGAGTCGTCGTGATGACGTTTAGTAGTCTCACTTAGCCACTTGTTAGCAACCGCCTTTTTTAAGACATGTAAAAGCTTCAAAATAGACTTTATTTCAGTCTTCTAACTAAAAACCCACTGACGTCCAGACGAGGGAACAGGAAGTGCTAAAACACTAACTCATATCCGGGTTTTAGGACTCATTTCTGGTGGAAAACTGAAACCTAAAAATTAGTGTTACTAGTCAGTAACAGTCTGTGTTTCCTGTTTGTCTGTGTAGTTAAATGAGGAAGCCAGTATAACCAGAGTGGATGAGTACATTGAACTGCTCTACGAAGGCATCCCAGAGAAGATCCGAGGCTCTGCTCTCATCCTGCAGCTCGCCCGCAATCCTGATAACCTGGAGGAGCTGCTGCACAACGGTAGCCCAAAACCTCCATTCACATGCATACTTATTTTACTTAGTAGCTTCATTAAGATGTGGTACATTATTTTCCTTCGTTAAGCCAATCAAAGGGTGCTGTCAGTCTGCTGTAGCTGTATGAGTCCCATCACCTCACATTAATAAGTGAATGTGTGTGTGTGTGTGTGTGTGTGTGTGTGTGTGTGTGTGTGTGTGTGTGTGTGTGTAGAGGCAGCCCTTGGTGCTCTGGCCAGAGTATTGAGGGAGGACTGGAAACAGAGCGTAGAGCTTGCTACCATCATCATTTACATCTTCTTCTGCTTCTCCAGGTAACACACACACACACATTGCTTTTAGTACGTCGTACTGTTCTTCTTCATCCCTCTCACATGGTACGACTCCTCTTCTCTCCTCCAGTTTCTCCCAGTTTCACGGCGTGGTGAGTCACTATAAGATCGGAGCGCTGTGTATGAGCGTGGTGGAGCACGAGCTGAAGAGACACGATGTGTGGCGCGAGGAGCTCCGCAAGAAAAACAAGGCTTATATCCTTTTATCTGCTGTCTACCCTCCTCCTGTATAGAGAGGTATAGCAAACCGTTTTAACATTTAATAGCTAAGCTTGACTATCCGGAATTAATTTTTGCAAAATGACGTTGCAGATATCCCTAGTGAATATCCTGTATAGCTATTAAATGTTAAAACTTGCCATAGAGAGCCTAAGTCCCGCTCCTTCCGGTGGACCACCATGGGACCTTATTTCGAAAAAATAATATACGTCTCTCTCCGTTGACTACCGTCCATATTTTTTCCGGAAAAAGGTCCCATGGTGATCCACCGGAAGGGGCGGGACTTCGCCTCTCTATAGTTTACCTGACTTATTTTGTGTGTGTGTACAACACGTGTTCCTTAACTCTCATTTGTGTACGTGAGTCAGCACCAGAGAATGGCTCTCTGAGAAGAGACCAGGACAAAGCTGTGAGAAAATACCACGGCCTTCTGTCCAAACAGGAACAGCTGCTCAGAGGTGGACTCTAGTTTCAACAATCACATAACATGTTTGTTTTTGTCATACTGTGACAATAACACCAGAGTGAATGCAGTGTTGATGTAAGATTGTTAAATCCAAATTAAAGCTGAGGTAGGCAGTTTATTTTTGGCATCATTGGGCAAAAAGTCCATAACAACCTTTCAGCATATTGTGTAATTCAAGTGGTACGCCAGGAGTTTTCTGGAAAAGGCAAACTGGAAAATACAGCCGTCATCCTGCAGCTCCGAGCTCGGACATATGCATACACTTCACACAGTAACCTGTACGAGTACTAGTCACTCATTTCAAACATCCCGATCGGGATTGTGATGCCGTTATAAAGCTGCAAGTCTATGGGAATTACCGTCCTGGTTTCTTTGCAAACTTGTGGGCCTGTAAAGCTCTTTGAGATGACAAACTGTGATTGGAGGCTCTTTTCTAAAGCTTGAAAACAGAGCCATGCAGAAGTCTAGTTCTCTCTCAGAACACTTGAATTACAATATGCTGAAAAGGTTATTATGGAATTTTTGCCCGATGACGCTAAACAAAAACTGCCTACCCCAGCTTTAAAGTGTATTCCTCGTCACATCTCAGCAACTTGTATTTTATAAGTAATGCATTTGGACTTTCTCACCCATATTTACCATTAACTTTGTAGAGTAGTACTATTGTTTCACTCCTATTCATAGCTAGTAGCTTCATTAAACATAAAACACAAGTTTTTAAATGAATCAGTATTTTTTGGCTTGGTATTCTTTTTAATCGTAACCAAAGAATGACTTTAGTGATGCACCCAGAAATAAGAAGTTTCTTATATTATCTCTCCTTCTGTTTCTCTCTTGATGTCCCTCTCGCTGTCTCCCAGTGTCTCTTTACCTCCTGTTGAACCTGGCCGAGGACACGAGGACGGAGCTGAAGATGAGGAACAAAAACATCGTCGGTCTGCTCGTCAAAGTTCTTGAACGGGACGACGAGGAGCTGCTGGTCCTGGTGGTTTCATTCCTCAAGAAGCTGTCCATCTTCCTGGAGAACAAGAACGACATGGTGAGTGGAAGAGATTCATCCCGTCGGCATAGATTAATGGAGCGAGGAGGGACGGAGGAGGAACCGAGAATATCATTCTACGTTTTGTTTACACTGAGACCGAGTGATGTTGAGTCATTGTAGTCAATGAGTCTACAAATGTGGTGACTGACTTATCAAACCACTAATGGATCATTAGAGGGAAGCCCTTGTGTTTAAAGGCTTTTTTTGTTTTTCCCTTATATACTATGTGTTTGTGATGTTCAGGCCGAGGTGGATACTGTAGAACGACTGGCTCGCCTGGTTCCATGTGACCATGAAGACCTGTTAAACCTGACTCTGCGTCTGCTGCTCAACCTCTCCTTTGACTCTGGACTCAGAGCCAAGATGGTGGAAGTTGGACTGTTACCGAAACTGACTGTCTTGTTGGGTAAGAGTACAAACGTTCTGGGGACTCCCTGAGAGGAACGGCCCACTGGGGGAGCTCCCCCGAGAACTGCATACCTTCAAGGGCTTTTTTCTGTTGTGGTCAATAATTGATGAAGTATGAGAATATCCTGACTGATGTCGTGTTTATGTTTGTTGTCGTGCAGTTGATGAGAGCAACCGTCAGGTGGTCATGCGTATCCTGTATCACATCAGCATCGACGACCGTTTTAAGGGCATGTTTGTTTACACTGACTGCATACCTCAGGTACGATGAACCCCACTGAAAATCACTTTTAACTATCTTAAGGAATACAAATTGTTAAAGAGACAGTTCACCCCCAAAATCAAAAAATCCATATTTTTGTCTTCTTACCTGTCGTGCGATTTATTAGAGTTGTTTCGATATCGCTCAAAGCAACAAAAACATTTGAAAAACTCAACAGCGATGTGTCTTTACCCGAAATCCTGGTGATCCTCAGACCTCGTTGTGAGCAGTTTCAATGTAGGAACTATTTTTTTTCCATCCATCTACACCCGCCAGCTGTATCATGGATGAGAGGTTTGTGCTCACGACTGCTAGCACCACTGAGCTAGCTAACGTTACAGCTCAGCCGAGGAGGACACCATTGATGCGCCTCTCGTCCATGAGTCGGTGCACGCTTCCTTCTGCACGGTGACACGGTTGGCGGGTGTAGTTCGGTAGAATAATGTATTTTTGGCGCTGTGAGCACCGCAAGCAAAGCACCATCTACCATTTTTTGGGGGGTGAACTGTCCCTTTAAGTTCAACATCTATACTGGCTTTGTTAGTTCTAAAGTCTCAGGTGAACTTGTCTTTGTGTCTGTGTCCAGCTAATGCAAATGCTGTATGAGCACGGTGAGGAGGACACCGAAGCTGAGCTCATCTCCATCTGCATCAACCTGGCTGCAAACAAGAGGAACGCACAGCTCATGTGTGAAGGTATATTTATTATCCGAGCTAATGGCTCACTATCTCTGTAAATTCCTCCAGGAGTAGACACTCTCACTCTTGACTCGGTTTCTGTCTCAGGAAGACGGTTGTGTCTGTGAATAAATCTGTACGTGATTGATGTGTGATTATTGTAAAAACACTCTCATTCTGTTTTACTGTACAGAGTTTATGTCTCTCTGTCTGCAGGAAACGGGTTGAAGATGCTCATGAAGAGAGCTCTGAAGATGAAGGACTGCCTTCTGATGAAGATGATCAGAAACATCTCACAACATGACGGACCAACCAAACCAGTGTTCATAGTGAGTTACAAACACACAGTAAAAATGAACTATACTACTACCAAAAACCCCAAATGGTTCTATTAGTATTAGCACAAGTATTTTAGTTATTGATAGTCCAAGCAGTAGTCATGATGTGAATGATGTCTTCTGTCCGTCCCCGTCAGGATTATGTCGGTGACCTGGCAGCGGAGATCCGTGCAGAGGAAGAGGAGGAGTGGGTTCTGGAGTGTCTGGGGACGCTGGCCAACCTCACCATCCCAGACCTGGACTGGGAGCTGGTGCTGAAGGAGTACAACCTGGTACCCTACCTCAAAGACAGGCTCAAACCAGGTACTGATTACATTTAGAGGCACATATATACACTTCAGAATATCCCTTAACCCTCTGGGGTCTAAGCCATTTTGCAAAAAATTACTCCAGAATCTCAACACTGTAATGCACAATCATGACATAAACATCTTTTTTTTCAGAACAATCTGGGCTATCAGATTATGTAGGCTGCAGTGATGTCACATGAATGATGTCACACTTTCCAGAATAAGTGCAGGGCTTCTTTTGTGCTGTATTTTGTGCAGAAGACTTTCATTGTTGGATTTATTACTTTTATGAAGTCTCTGAAAAACCACTGTTGTTCCAAGCTCGATTACAAACCATCTGAAAGGAATACGTTAGAAAGCTCATTAGAAAGCTACGGTGGAGACGAAGCAGCTGCATGTTAAAGTAAGTCTCTACGCCGCAGCGTTCCAGAGATATTCTAAAAACGAGTGCTTTTCTGTCGTATACGACAGCGTCAACCTCAGGAGGTTAATTATAATGTGTACCAGTTTAAGAGTTAATGCAGCTGCACATTTAGCAAAGATATGTTTGCATTGCAAAAAAAAAAAACAGTGCACCAACATATTGCAGCAATGAATCTTTCATTGGCTGCAGTGTTTGTATATTATTGCAAATTTCCTCAAGTTTATTGTTTCATTTGTGTTTTTATTTACAGTTATTTTAAAAATAATTGCATTTTCAGGGAAGTTAACTTCAGAATTTACTGTTTACTTATTAAAGTTTCATCCTCTTGAATCGTTTGTGTTTGTGTATGTGTGTGTGTTCCAGGCTCAGCAGAGGACGACCTCATCCTGGAGGTGGTGATAATGATCGGAACTGTTTCCATGGATGACGCCTGTGCCGCCATGTTGGCTAAATCTGGCATTATTCCCGCCCTTATCGAGCTACTGAATGGTAACACACACACACACACACACACACACACACACACACACACACACACACACACACACACACACACACACACACACACACACAAGATGTTGTGTTTTGGACTCAGGAGTATTTTCAGATGTCGGTATGCTGTCTTGTGTGTGAAGGTCTTGAGGTACAGATGTACTCCAAAATACACTCACACACTCTCTTACCTGTTTCACTGAGATCTGAGTCTTTTGTTTAAATGCAATAACCCAACGACGTAAAGGTCAAATAAAAAAGCTGCTAAATAATTATTTATTTATGATTTCACAGTTTTGTTTATTGAAATTTCCAGGGCATACATGGATCAGCAGTTCAGTTTATTAAGTGTCAGTGCCCATTACCGGAGGGGTAAATGTACATAGATAAATAGCTCTATACATGGAGAGACAGAGATAGTAATAGTGATGATAAATATTAAGTAAAAAGACTTAGTTAAAAAAATAGAATAATAATAATAATAACAAATAAATAATATAAAAAATAAAGAGATCATAAAAGAAATAAAAGAGAGATATGCATAGTGATATTAAAAATCTAAGTAAAAATTAATAATTTAAAAAATAAGTAAAGAAAATGAATAAATAAGTAAATAAAGAAAAATAAAATAAATAAATAATAAAGTAAGTAAATAAAGAAAAATAAAATAAATAAATAATAAAATAAGTAAATAAAGAAAAATAAAATAAATAATAAAATAAAATAAGTAAATAAAGAAAAATAAAATAAATAATAAAATATGTAAATAAAGAATAATAAAATAAGTAAATAAAGGAAAATAAAATAAATAATAAAATAAGTAAATAAAGAAAAATAAAATAAATAACGAATTAAAGAAAAAAAAAATACAAATAATAACTAATAATAATACAATTTACAGTAAAACACAGTAAATTATAAAAGAGAAGATTAGAAAAGGTTTGCTCATTTATAAATATATTGTAAAAAAAAATTAAACCAAATAGTGCTCACAGGCCATATGAAATGTGAAAGCTGCTAATGATGAAATGACCCGTTTTGTAACCTGCTTTCCGTATGTTCTTCTCGTTTGTTGAATGCAGCCCAACAGGAGGACGATGAGTTTGTGTGTCAGATTGTCTACGTCTTCTATCAGATGGTGTTTCACCAAGCTACACGGGACGTCATCATCAAAGACACCCGTATCCTTCCCATGGTGCACTCTGTCTACACTACAGTTAAAGACTGAATGAGAATCTTGTAGCCGGGATCACAGCTCCTGAAGTTAAGGTTTCACACGCTGTAAAAAAACAATCTTCTTTCTTTAACCTCCTCTGTAGAGGCTCCGGCCTACCTGATAGACCTGATGCATGACAAGAATGCTGAGATCAGGAAAGTGTGTGACAACACCCTCGATATTATTGCTGTAAGTGAAACACACACATTGCTGATGCACACACACACACAGGGTAGCAACTTTAAAGGGATAGTTTGGATGTTTTGAAGTGGGGTTGTATGAGGTACTTCTCCATAGTCAGTGTATTACCTACAGTAGATGGCGTTCGGCCCCCCCCCAGATTACTGATGAGAGGGAAAAAAACGAGAGGCAGTTAACTCCGCCTGAATGTATTTATTTGGTTTCATTTATAAAGTATTTAACATTGGTATATGTATTCAGTAACACATGCATAAAACGAAGACATATATCTTTTCCGAAATGGCTGGTTCACCTGTTCAAGGTGATGTGGAAATGGCAATAAATAATAGTCATGTTATTATATGCACAAATTCGGTTTCCTCATGATTTATAGATACGGCCTTTCGGGGTCACTATGGTTTGTTATTTTTAAAAAGTGGGTCCCCAGAAAAAAAAAAGTTTGAGAAACACTGTTTATAAAGGGTTAGTTCGGATTCACCAAAGTCACACAATAACACAAACAAACTAAGCGATCGAGGTGTTCTGCGAGGTAAAATTACTGTTTTTGTCAATGGAGTCTGGTGGCTTTGAAGAGAGCATAGGCTTCAGTTTCCCCGTCAGAAAGGACTGTCTGACAGCGAGGTAAAGCGGTGAAAATATTCTAACTATAGCGTACACTTAAACAGATTTTTTTAGGTGTCTAAAATCCGTTTTGCTGCTGCCCCCGTCCACAGCAGTACATCACTTTGCTCCCCACTACAAATAATCCAAACTGTCACTTTTGAAGTAACAAAAGCAACCTATCAGACAGAGTCATTTCTTTAATAAGGAATATTAACACACCTCCCCTGTCTTTGTCTGTAGGTTGCTCTCTAATGTTTTGACCCTTTTCTTCATCTTCCAGGAGTACGATGAGGAGTGGGGGAGGAAAATTCAGTCGGAGAAGTTCCGTTTCCATAACAACCAGTGGTTGGAGATGGTGGAGAGTCGCCAAGCCGATGAGTCTGAGCCGTATCTGTATGATAACGACAACGACAGGACTGATCTGTTCTATAGCGCAGGTACACACACACACACACACACATTTAGGGCCGTATGAAATCTATTTTATTATTTTCCAAAATTCTTTGTTTTCGGGTTTAAGCACATTTTGTCATCGGAAAAAGTGCCTAATCATGTGGTGGATGAATAAAATGTCAACATTTCATAAGACAATATTAAAAATTGATTGAATATCAATGAATTTGATGTAACACAACATTGTTGTGAAAAAAAATATATATATATTTTTTTTTATTAGTGAAAGTGCTTCAATACAGCCATAAAAAACATTCGGTCCTTTTGTAAATAAATGTAGCTGTTAGAGTGGAATTTGACCAATGAAAATAAGTTGGAGGTGCGCCAAACTTCACATAAATAGAGCCAGGACGAGTGTTTTTTCAAACAAGCGTGTAACTAAGGGATCAAGGCTCATTGAGAGTTTCTACATAGAAGCCAAAGGAGGGAAATAAGAAACCACTTACTGTATGTCATGAACACCACATGCCAACTACTGAGCCTCAGTTTCCTTTAGTTGCTTACTAGGGTATTAATTCAGCCAGCAGGGGGCGTATTAGGACTGTCACTACATAGTGAAAAAATGAGGTAACACTTCATTTTACAGGTCTGCAAATCTCATGGTAACTAGGTAATAATTATTAATAATTACCTATTTAAAATGTCTTTAGAATTGCTGCCAAATAACCCCAAAATGTACCTCAAAATTTATTGAAGATTACTTTATTATAAACATTATTTAATAATTATATTCCGCTATTTCCCCAGTAGCTGATAATTTATTTAATACATTTCCAGTTAATTGAGTTGCTTGTGATTAAACTATGTTTTATGTGTGTGTGCATCTGATCCTCGTGTGTCTTTAGATGGAATAACTCCAGCAGACGGTTCAGTCAGCCCAGACTTCTTCAATGACCTCCAGCCGCAGAATGGAGACCTGCTGCACACAGGGTGAGTTAAACTGCTCCAGGAACACGAGCTGGTCTTTAACAGCAGCTCTAAACTGGTTTGGGTGAATGAAAAAAACTGTAACTTCAACCGTCAAAAGAAAAAAACAGATAACAGTCTGCGTTCATTTGACTGTCTCTGTTTTCCAGAGATGGTAACGATGGCTTCGACCAGACCAGCTCATCACCTGGACGACCAGCTACTGCCTACGGCTTCAGACCTGATGAGCAACCCTTCTACCAGTACTCATAGACACACACACACACACGCACACACGCACACACACGCACACACGCACACATCCTGCATGACCACTGTTACATCTTTAGATTGAATTTTCACTGCTAAAATCCCTCATGACATGAAGGCATCACATTGGTATCGCTACTAGACATTGATCGTAAAGGCTGAAATACATAATACTGATGAGACTGCAGATTTTTAACTAGTATCTTTAACCATTTCATTCATGTTAACCAGATAAGTAGAAGTCTTCCTTACCCGCTGGCTTCTTATAGTGACTTCCTAGTGGGTCAGCAAATCATTGAAAGAATGTAAACAGACATTTCTAATATATGTTGATTAGTTTTTGCATGTTTTCCTGCACTGATCAGCCATAACATTAAGACCACTGACAGGTGAATAACATGGATTATCTCGTTACCATGGCACCTGGCAGTGGGGGGGATATATTAGTTATATTACATTGTGTTTGAAGCAGAAAAAAATGGGCCAGCGTAAGGATGTGAGCGACTTTGACAAGAGCCAAATAGTTCTGTCTAGACGACTGGATCAGAGCATCTCCAGAACTGCAGCTCTTGTGGGATGTTCCCGGTCTGCAGAGGTCAGGACCGACCAAAAGTGGTCCAAGGAAGGAGAACCGGGGTCAGACCCGAGGCTCATTGATGCACGTGGGGAGCGAAGGCTGGCCCGTGTTGTCCGATCCAATAGAAGAGCTGCTGGAGCTCAAACTGCTGAAAAAGTTAATGCTGGTTCTGATAGAAAGGTGTCAGGGTGCCCGTGCTGACCCGTGTCCACCGACCAAAAGCGCCTACAATGGGCTCACGTGAGCATCAGAACTGGACCACGAAGCGATGGAAGAAGGTGGCCCGGTCTGATGAGTCACGTTTTCTTTTTACATCATGCAACGAGTTGGAGGTGTTGACTCGGCCTCCAAAATTCTCCAGATCTCGATCCAACGGAGCATCTGTGGGATGTGCTGGACAAACAAGTCCGATCCACGGAGGCTCCATCTCGCAACTTACAGGACTTAAAGGATCTGCTGCTGACGGCTTGGTGCCAGATACCACAGCAGACCTTCAGAGGTCTAGTGGAGGGGACCTACTCAATATTAGGCAGGTGGTCATAATGTTATGGCTGATCGGTGTAGATAATAATGAATATTTTTCGCCTCTTCAAATCCACTGAAAACAAACATTTACTCAAATGTTACATCCTCCTGTTGAGCAGTTTGAGATCCACCAGTTTGACTCATCTATCACTCAAGTCATTTCATTAACGTGCACTACGATGTACATAGCTGTCTTTTGTCCGTGTCACTGTAAAATGGGCACATTGTTATAGCTTCACCGGTGTTTGGCTCTAGTGTTGAAGCTTAAAACGCTGCCATCTTGTGCCAGCGTGTGGTCATTTTTGTGGGCACAACAACTCGGTGTCAAACCAGAACAGTATTACATTTATTCAGCGGCGAGAAAAGTAGAACCCCTGTCAGTGCAGAAGAAGTGGGGCCCTCTCACAGTATGTCACTACAAAATAAAATTATTATTATCATTTTCTAATCGGTTCAAAATGTACCTTAAAGGGAGATTTGTCAAGTATTTAATACTCTTATCAACATGGGAATGGACAGATATGCTTGCTTTATGCAAATGTATGTATATATTTATTAGCGGTACCCATAGAACCCATTTTCATTCACTTTATGACAGTATTTTCTCGCCAAAATTTAGCGTAAGTTTGGCGCGTTATTTAGCGTCTTTCTCGACAAGCTAGCATGACATATTTGGTACCGATGGACTCCTGAGGTTTCCCAGTTTCATATACCATCACTCTAGCTTTAAAACCGAGCCCGTTACAACCTAAAAATCGCAAATTGCGTATATAAAAAGCCCTATAAATTGTGTTATTGTCCTGCCACCATACACACCAAGCCCCCCCCCCCAGGGAGAGCGCCGGGCTTTGAAGCCAATTTTCGTAGCGTCCAAACGGCGGTACTACAACTTCCGTGTCCATCACGTGATGCCATTGGGCCCCAAAAAGACTTTTCCCCATAGACTTACATTGGGAAAGAGACGTCTGTAAACACTTTAATATCCCTTATTTAAATCATTAGGACCTAAAAGTTGTAAAATGCACTAATAGCTGAATCCAGAGTTATTTCCCTTCCTCCGGTCATGTGAGTGAGACCCAGACCGAGGCTGGAGCGAGGGCTGGGAGGCGGAGTTAAAGGAAACGCTGCTGCGCCTGCTCTATGGGCCCAATGGATGCGGAATAACGCCGGATGATCCGGCTACATTTATCACTCGTAAGTCAAACTTTTTTAACTCTCATAGGAATGAACGAGGCCCCGCCTCCAACGCTGTATCCAGTTCCCTTTCTTTAATACACCCCCTTATACTGTATCTGTCCCATTAAACAACATCGGGGGTGAACCTGAACGCAGCGTCCATCAAAAAATCCACTCGCCATGTGAGCTTCAACGGCAGGAAGTCACTGCCAGCAACATGTAGCAGCTAGCAGTGGGGGACGGAGATGGTCCCACACAGTACTGGGGTCTCTATTTCTGTGGTCACTGACTGTATATCTACTCAGTGTCATTCTTAGTTTCTATAGGAGGAGACCTTCCTTTCTTAATGAACATGAGCTGAAGTCTTAAATCGTAGGAGAGGAACATCTGGTTTTCCATTCTTGCTGATTTTTCAACATTGAAAGCATCTAAATTCTTGAATGTTTGTCAACTTAAGTCAACATTATTGGTGTGATTTCATGTTTCATTAGTACACTAACTAAGTACAAATTGAAATACCAGGTTTAACACGGTTATGGTAATAAATAATGTTCCTTTGAGCATGGCACTTTCTGCTAGACTACAGAGAGCATGTCTGAATGTACAAATGTGAATCAGAGCGCTGTACAGTAGATTCACTTTAAGTGTATTGTGCCATTGACTACACATGAAAAGGGGGGGGGGGGGGTCACACATACTGTGTTTGCAGGACACTGATAATTAGCCACATGCTGTGTTACTTATAGGCATATTTGCACATATAGTTAAATTTTGATGCTTTTTTTTTAAGTTATTGTTAATATGTGTATATTATTGTGTTTTTTTTTATAATAATTGATTTTATTGCTACTTTAACAAGACACTGTAAACATAATCATGTACTGGACTATAGATACTCTCCATCTCTCTCTCACTATCTGTCATCCTCAGGTTCTTTAATAAAAAAAAAAAAATCCATTTGACATACGACTGTTTGAAAAAAAAATCCTCCTTTGTGTTCACATCCTGGACAGTTTTCTAGCACAAACGCTGTTGGCTTTGGTTGCATGAAGATAAACAACCCTCATGCAACCAAAGCCAGCTTGAACGTGATTGGTCAATACTACTCGGACTACAAAACCAGGAAACCAGAACGCTTCTGATGCCATCGTCCAGATTCTGCACTCGTATGCAGATATCTGTTTATAGAGATTAAGTGTTTGGTACCACCGTAGCCATAGCAACATACCTTGCAACTTTATAATGTGATAATAGGTCAGTGAATGCAGCTTTAAGATCCTAACAAGTTTTTACATCTTTATTGGGTCATTTTATCCATTTCAGTCAGTGTTAGTTAGCGGAGTAAAAAAAACACAGCAAATGTAAACAGCAGAAGTTAAACGAAGTTTCAGCGTTTCATCAAGAAAATAATTAAGTATGTAAAAACAACATTTTTGTCTACTTCAAAGTGTAGTCGTATAAATGTGATGCAGTAATAATATAATGGGTTCTTTCTCCTCTATTCTCTGTACCGTTTTATTAGCAAGAAACTGTGACTCTCCGTTGACTACCGTTCATATGTCCACCGGAAGGGGCGGGACTTAGGCTCTCTATTAGTAAAGGAGATGTGGCTGCCATGGTAACATGTCCGTCAGGGTGTATGGCTGCTGTCGGGACAGGGGCCGACTACCATCTCCACTTCGGTGACCTCAAACACAAGTTCTCTGATGCACGCCACGCTGTCCAATGGCAGCTCGGCGGCGCTCTCTGGCTGCAACTCCATTGGCTGAGGGCTTTGGAGGACCTCCTCTTCTTCTTTCTTTCCTTCTTTTTCTGCACGATCTTCTTTCTCCTCTGCTTCCTCATCTTCCTCTCTCCTTCCTTTCTCCTCTTCTTTCCCGTCTTTGACTCTCTCATGCACCTCTTTCTCCTCTTCTTTAACATCTTTGACTCCCTCATGCACCTCTTTCTCCTCTTCTTTCCCGTCTTTGACTCCATCATGCACCTCTATCTCCTCTTCTTTCACGTCTTTGACTCCGTCATGCACCTCTATCTCCTCTTCTTTCCCGTCTTTGACTCCGTCATGCACCTCTTTCTCCTCTTCTTTCACGTCTTTGACTCCGTCATGCACCTCTATCTCCTCTTCTTTCCCGTCTTTGACTCCGTCATGCACCTCTTTCTCCTCTTCTTTCACGTCTTTGACTCCGTCATGCACCTCTTTCTCCTCTTCTTTCACGTCTTTGACTCTCTCATGCACCTCGTTCTCCTCTTCTTTACCGTCTTTGACTCTCTCATGCACCTCTATCTCTTCTTCTTTCACGTCTTTGACTCTCTCATGCACCTCGTTCTCCTCTTCTTTCACCTCTTTGACTCTCTCATGCACCTCTATCTCTTCTTCTTTCACGTCTTTGACTGTCTCATGCACCTCGTTCTTCTCTTCTTTCCCGTCTTTGACTCTCTCGTGCACCTCTTTCTCCTCTGCTGCCTCGACCTGTTTCTCCTCTTTTACCTTCTCAACCTCCCAGTTGTCCTTTATTTCTCCCGTCAAGTAGACCGCTCTGTCGGTGGCGTGCTGCGGCGTCGTCTGCGTTACAGAAGGTGCTGCGGTGTTGCAACCAATCGCCTCGCTTAGCGACCCGAGGCTGATTTTCACTGGACTATCCGTGCAAGGGGGGTGTGACGACGACGGGCAGGGATGATGGACGGAGGTTGTGTCTTCTGTTACTCCATCGGAGGTTGAGAGGTCGGGTGTGGTAGAGGTTGTAGGCGTTGCAGGTTGGTCGCTTTCAGCTGTAACATCTGTGGACAGCGGCGCGGACAGAGTGGACGTTGAAAGCTCAGGAGAGTCTGGGAGGGGATGAGTGTAATCTGGGTCTGCATCCGGTGTACCAGCTGCATCAGAGTCCGGCGTGGCTGAGTCTGAAGGCTCAGCTGCAGCTGACTCCGTCGTCGATGGTGCGTCAGGTTCGAGCTTGGCGTTTTCTCGTGTTTCCTCGGAGCAGGAAACCTCCTCATCGAACTGTTGCGTCACAACAATCACAGGAGACAGAAGCACTGCGCTCTGGTCACAGCTTCGAGCGATACTTGGGTCAGGTTTGGCATCAGCGCTAAGATCTGGGTCACTCTGAGGGCTAACCTCAGCTGTGACCGTCTGACCTCCCTCCTCCTCCTCCACCACCACCACCACAGGAGCAGGTTCTTCTCCGTCAGCGGGTGCAGCTGAGGAGGCGTCGCGAGCGGCGACGGCTGGGCTGTCCGGTGCAGAGCGAGGCGGCGTCGGACCCAGCAGACTGTACTGACTGATGGCCAGATCTGACGTGTCCAATAAGAGACTGTTGCTCTTCTTACTGGCTGCGTCCTGGACCACTGAGGAGAAGTGAAGACAGGTATGATCCCAATTTAACATTTATTATTCAGCACTGACTGAGGAGCTTCTAATAAATGGACCGACAGGGCTGCAGCTACCATTAAGGACTCAAAGGTCACGCACTTTCAGGGAAACTGTGGCTTTTAATGACCTGAGGAGTTCTACACACAAATCACATTTGTCGAGGTTTTTAAGGGTGTTTTCACACTTGGTCCCTTTCACACCTCCAAACGGACTCCGAGCGATTAGTCAGCATTTCTTTTGCACATGCGAACACTGAAAAATATCTTGAACGAACCAAACTCAGACCTCCTAAAGGAGCTGGTCTGAGTTCGGTTCGCTTCAAGTCCGCGTTCCGGTTCGCCTAACCTCTGCATTGTGAACACGACGCGCTCCAGGTTGGCTTTGCCCTTTGCCATTGTATTTTAGCCCTCTAGGTTTTCCGTTAGGGATGCTCCGTTTGATCAGCCACCGATCGTTATCGGCCAATATTCAGTAAAAACATGCAATGGGGAGATCGGCATTAATGCTACGTTGTGAACAACAAATTGTGTAGAAGTGTAATGTTGTAAAATGTAGTTTTTGGCAAGAAACTTGAATAAATCCAGTTGTTTGAAGGAGATGTTTTCACAGCGATATATAAAATATAGATACTGATAAGTGAGAAAAAGCAGAGAATCCTCTGACACAAGACACACAGTGCTCCCCTTTTATGACAAACTGGACAGTATTCTGTGTGGAAGCGCCTGTGCCAGCACTAAAAATGTCATTGGAGGGGAAAGCATTGACCGGCAGAGTGATGAAGGTAGGAACTATAGTGTGAACAGAAGGAGGACTGAGGCCCCGTCAGAGCTGAAGTGGAACAGAGTCCTCTTTCAAATGAACTGACAATGTGAACGCAAAAAGAACTGAGTCCCTTTTCTGTTGGTCCACGTTAAGAGGACTGAGTTTGGTTCGTTTAAAAAGGACTAGATGTGAAAACACCCGTAATAAATGAAATGATCTCCCTGGCAATATAGAAAGAATACATAAAATACACCGTAATGAATGTAATACGGTAAATGTGTACTGTGTGTTTACGGTGTGTTTACCTGTCTCTATCTCCTTACGGAGGATGTTTCTCAGTACATCGTCGTAGACATTACGAACCAGGATAAAACTGCTGTAGTCTGAGAAGATGTACTGCTCGAACTGCTGCAGCTCCTGGACAGAAAACACATGTACTGTATGTAAATACTTCTGTAGAATGAAAGTACTGCAGTGAGAGGGAGTATGAACGTGTACTGTAGACAGTAGGACGGACTGCGGTCGTTTATTAGACCTACACTTTTCCAGTTGTTGTCCATCTTGCTGGTGAGAGCAGGCAGAGTGATCTCCAGTAGAGCTTCCAGGTAGAGCCTCCTCTGGACCACTCTGCTGTCGTAGTCCAGCTGCTGCTCACACACACACACACACACACACGATTTTCACTTAATTTTAATTTCTAAAACAACATATTTTCTAAACAATTCATACACAGTAAATATTTATGTAGCTCACACAGTTTAAAAAAAAAAAGTCACAAACTGACTTTGAATGTTTTAATGCTGAAAAAGCATAATTCATCTGATGTTGTCTATTCTATCGTTTCTTTACCTTCAGGACTCGTTCTTTAGCTCTCTCCATCTTGACAGGGATTTGAGAAGGCTGCAGTCTGGCTGATGACTGGAGGAACAGCTCTAAGGTGTAAACAGCACTGTCCAACAGCTGGAAGACAACAAATGACAAACACTGTGTTTCTCTGTGACACCAACTGAAGGCTTTCAACTTTTTCTGCTTGGCTTAGTGTCCTTGAAAGGCTGTGACTTCTGTTGAATATTGCACTTTTCCAACCCCAGCTGAACGGTGCTCCGTACCTTCTCCATCTCCAGATGTGCAGAGTGAACCAGTCTCTGAGTGCTGCTCAGTCCAAACCGCTGCTTTAAGGCTTCCAGTTTCTCCGTCAGGTTCTCCACCTGCCTGTAGCTCTGATCCAGACTGATGGAGCGCAGAGGGGACAAGGCCTGCAGAACACACACACAAAACCACAATCGTGAGCTTAAACCAAAATATATTAATAATAAAAATGTAAACTAAACTTAGACTCAACACTTCGGGAAATTTAAGCTAAATCAGTAACACAAGTAACCTATTTGAAATTTCTATAGAATTACTGCCAAATTACCCCAATATTTACCAAAAAAAAATTATCGAAAATTGCTTTATTATAACATTATTTAATAATTATATTCCGCTATTTCCCCAATAGCTGGTAATTTATTTAATACATTTCCAGGAAAAGAATACAAAGTCAATTGACATGCTTTATTTCCATGTCTGCTTTATAATAAAGTAATTTTCGATAACGTTTGAGGTAAATATTGGGGTAATTTGGCAGTAATTCCAAAGAAATTTCAAATAGGTTACTTGCTAATTATCACCTAATTACCATCAAATTTGCGGACCTGTAAAATGAAGTTTTACCACTATATTTTGCAACCACAAAAAAAACGGTAACACTTAATTTTACAGGTCCACAAATTTCATGGTAATTAGGTGATAATTAGCAAGTAAACTATTTGAAATTTCTTTGGAATTACCTCTATATTTACTATATTTGTATTAAAGAAACTACCAGCTATTTATTACCTGCTTTGGAAATTATTATTAAATAATGTTGGAGTAATTTTTGATAGATTATGAGGTAAATATAGGAGAAATTTCAAATGCGTCCCTTGCTAATTATCACATACTTACCATGAAATTTGCGGAGCTGTAAAATGAAGTGTTACTAAAAAATCCCCCTGTAAAGACGTTGATCGTAGACTCCGACATGCACACATCCTCACCTTCTTGGTCTCCTCTGTTGCTCCATGTGTGTGAGTGAAGGCCGAGTCCATCTGTGTGTGCAGTGTGTGCTGCATCCCCTGAATCCCTGCACCGATGTTTTCTGTCAGCGCTTCGAGGATGGAGGACATGTAGGGTGCTACAGACTCGCTGCACACTTTCTCTGCTTCTTCACATATACACCCTGGAACACACACACACACACACACACACACACACACACACACACATGTTTAACAGTGACTGGAGGACTCTTATCAGACAGGAAACTCAGATCGTTTCAAATTCATTCATTTCCTCGGTGTGTTCAGACTGAAGGGGTTAACCATCAGCGTGCAGTACCTCTGACTTTCTCCTCCAGGAAGCAGCGAGAAGACATTATCTGGTCCAGGTTGGATCTGATCAGCGCCTGATTGGCTGACGCCGTCTGACGACACTCCTCCCTCAGAGCCTCCAGACTTGCAGTGAGTTGTTCCAGCACCAAAGTGTAGGTTGCCTGCACTGTCTATACATACAGCACATAAACACATAATAATAATAATAATAATAATAATAATAACATACCATAAAACACTAGGTACCCTCCAGTATATTTTGGCATTTTTATGATATTTCATATTTATTTGGGTTGATTAGCCACAGTTTGCCAAAAAAAAGAAGGTTGTTGTTAAAATGGGAATATGATGTATGACTATAGTAGAAGCTGCAGGTCAAAGGTCATCCTCCAAGCTGCAGGGGCACTCATGGTCGTTTGAGTCTGAGCAGCAAACCAATAAATAAGTTTGTCTTTCTAGTTAGTTAGCTAGTTAGGTGTAGTTAGCTAGTCCGACTAGTTGCATTAGCTAACTGAGGGGTTTAATTTTATTTTTAGTTTCCTCCATCTTACTTTAGGTTGTTTATTTACACAATGGCATTTGTGTGTGCGGTGAACGGGTGAAATCAACGTAGTGGATTACACGAAATAACCCACTGACTGTCTCTCTCGCTCGCTCTCTTCTTTACCGTCTCCTCCTCCTGGAGATTATAATTAACGGAAAGCAGACGACACCGTTTTGAAGGTTACACCGGGAGAGAACAACTTTCTTCCCAAGAGAAAATAAGAGAAAAGTCCCGTTAAAGAAATAAACAAATCACAGTGCAGCCCGGTGCGGTGTCGGTGCTGGGAGCTGAGGCGAGAGCGGCCGGTGCTGATGGACGGTGAACCTCCAAAAACGTCCCGAAACTGCATTTGAAACGGCGGCAACATGTCTATCCGTCGGCGGTGCACGCAGCCAGATGGCCGCCTCGCCAGGAGGAGACGGTGAAGAAGAGAGCGAGTGAGAGAGAGTCGGTGTGTTGAGATAATTCTTGTCTCATTCGTGGTCTGATGAACAGTCAAATCATCTAAACTGGGTTGAAAAGCGATGCAATCTGGTTGCCATGGTGATGAATAACGTCTGGCTATTAACCACACCCCCATTCTCTGTTTGAGAAAGAACGTTGACCAAAAAACAGGAAGTAAAGCTGGCAGGAGGAGGGGGGGGGGGGGGCGGGGGGGGGGGGGGCTTTAAGGCCGCATAGAAAAGAGATTAATATCTAAATTCTGACAAGTGATGCAACTTTCTGAGAAGTCAGAATTATAAGATTATGATCACAACTTGGAGGAAAGGAATGTCCAAATACTTAAAAAAAAGTTACAGCTGCATTGCACTGAAAGCATTCGTTGCCTTTTGTGGCCACTTTTGCAGCATCGCCCTGTCGGGGATTCTTTCACAACAATGACCGGCTCGCGGTACATTATCCCTTACTTAAAAGAAAATACATTTCCCAGCAGGAGACACACCGTCTGAGTTAAACAACATCCCTCTCAACCTGTGTTGTGTCGGTGTATTAGTTTAACTCACTGCCAACCACTGTCGTATCCTTTCCGTCTTCTTGCCCTTCACTCTGGACTGAAGCTGACTCTGTAACCATGACAACACGTCCTCCATCACCTGGGAGGCCAGCACCTATAGTACACACGCAAACAACACAACTTAATAAGCAAGTGTACGAACAACCAAGCTGAAATGTGTGTGTGTATGTGTGTGTTTGCTGACTTGTTCCTCAGTGCCCAGCAGCAATTCCCAGGATTCATAGCATCCTTTGTCCTGTCGGTAGAGTCGGAGGGCTCGGACGTACGCCTGGCTCTCGTAGGATGAATCACACCAGGGGTCTGCGGGGAGGACTTAGTTATAGTTATGGAGGTTGAAATCATGTTCATGCTTTTCTCTAACGTTTACTGTGTATGTGTATCAAAGCCTGATATATCTCATTCTATTACAAACACTTCAATGATTTCTGGTGTTGCTGTGTTTACGGGTGTTAGGTTTCACATCTCTAATTTTCAACATTTTCATGTTCTGTTTTTCCTTTATTAATATATCTTTTTTGTGGTCTTGTTCCCCATAAGACATTTGGGCATTTTTATTTTCACTGAATCGATGGAGGATATTTGAGGAACAGAAAGCTCTACTAATGAGTACACTTCCCTTTGTCATCAACACCATCAGTATGAATCACACCAGTGCAGCCAAAAACTGACGCAGAGCGGCATGAAATCATTTCCCCGCTGAGGTCACTGACGTGTGATAGGATGTGGTTAAAATGTACACATAAAATTGCTCATGTGTTGGCAAACAATTGCTTATTTAGAAATCCAGTAAACATGAAGCAACATTTGCATTCATTTAGAGTCGTGTGTCTGGCCACCTTGCTAATGCTCTGTCCACACAGGGAACGTCGGTGTCCCGCTGCGTGTTTCACGCGTGTGGGGTCAACACCGGCAGCGTTTCTGCTGCTGTCAGCCCTTTCTTTCTACATAGTTTGCCTTGCTTAATGGCCATTTCATTTCATTATAAATGTCATTTATATTTATTTTAGACAGAAAAAGGTTAAGAAGCGTGTGCTCATTGTAAATAATAGCAATAATCCACAATTAAAACCCTGTACTTTATTCATTCATGGAGCCGTGCAAGTCACTGCATGTTCTACAACACTGTCCTGCACATATTTCAGAATAAAAAGCCTCGTATTAACAAATGAAGGAATTCGGTCCAAGCTTTTACTTTGAAATGAAAGCAGGAAGTGTTGATTTAACAATAAATCTTTACTTTTTTTCATGTCCGTGACATATTCTACAGATACAGATATTAGAAAGTATAGTAATGTTGCTGGTATGATGTCAATATACTGTCAAACGATCATTTTGTTGTTGCTGTGAACCGCGGGCGACTCGCGGTAAAAACAGGGCGATACCTCGAATCTCTACAGCCGAGCTGCGCCTGCTCACGCGGGCTTTGTGGTGCTAGCTGGCGTGGTGTACAGTGGGAGGAATGAATGTTCACCAGCATGGTCGCTATACTTCGTCAGTCTGCTGTTTGGTGCAGGAAAGGAAGTGTAACGTGAAAACGAGTGCCTGCTACCGCTGTAATCTAAGCTGATGAGAGAGCTGAGACTGAATCAGAACAGTAAGGTTGTGGCCAATTAAACCAAAACAATTAACTGAAAATATGCTGAAACACTCTCAATTACTTTTAATTTTATCTATAAAAATAAAAAAGAAAGTTTCGGTCAACACTGGTTTCATGCAAAGTTACTTTTGACACCAGAGCAATATTCTGAATTTAATTTATACAATTTAATTTAAAGAATTAAAGTTTCAAGAAAGTAATGAGAATAAAGTGAGAATGTTATTTGAAAAAAAAAAAGTGACATATTACTTTAGGATTAATAAGACCAACACAGTTCTTTTTGTATTGTAGCTCCTGTAAGTAAAATAGTCACTGCTGACCAGCTGTGTGTTGTTTCCTGTTACTGCCGAGAATATCTCGGGGGCTGTGCAGATGTGACACGCCACGTTTTCGCAACCTTATGTTTCGTATCCTAGCTAACCACACAGGAAGTCAACAGCATTAATATTTTTATTTTTGTCGCCAGGGCAACTGCCACCGCACGAGTGACAGATTGAAAAAGAGCCAACGGGCAATGATACTCTGCTACAGCAGGTTTAGATATTTTATAAACTCTTCTGACATCACAGACTTGTTAAAGTGTTGAGGCCTATTTGACTCATTAGAAGCTTCACATCACCTCAGTAGCGGGACGGTGGTATGACTCAAATACAATTTTGGCAGTTAAAAAATACTGTTTGGGACCATTTTAAACAGGATCATCAGTCAATTTTAAATAATAAACTTCACCAGTAGCCTGATAATGAAAAATTATTCTTCTGAACTTTTTCTTGTTTTCTCTAATTAACTTCATTGAAATTTAAACTTTTAATTCAAACGGTTACTTTAACATTTTGTGAAATAGGCTTGTTTGTTTTCTTTCCGAATGTAGTAACTTTGTAGTCTTGTAGTCATGTTGTGTCTCTCTGTAGTCATTGTGAGTCTCTTTGTAGTTGCTTTGTGTCTCTTTGTAGTTGCTTTGTGTCTCTTTGCAGTCATTTTGTGTCTCTTTGTGGTTGTTTTGTACCTATTCATAGCCGTTGTGAATCTCTTTGTAGTTGCTTTGTGTCTCTTTGTAGTCATTTGAGTCCCTTTGTAGTTGATTTGTCTCTCTTTGTAGTCATTTTGAGTCCCTTTGTAGTTGCTTTGTGTCTCTTTGTAGTCATTGTGAGACTTTTTGTAGTTGCTCTGCCCCTATTTGTAGTCATTTTGAGTCTCTTTGTGATTTGTGTCTCTTTGTAGTCATTTTGAGTCTCTTTGTTGTCATATTGTGTCTCTTTGTGGTTGTTTTGCCCCTTTTCATAGTCGTTGTGAGTCTCTTTGCAGCCGTTTTGCATCTCTTTGGTTTTATGTTTCCTTGTGGTCATTTTGAGTCTCTTCCTGGTTGGTACAGAGGGCCCGATAGGCCCCTTCAGTAATCCATCATTGGCGATAACAATATAACGGCACATTGAATTTCCCTTCATTTTCAAACGTGTCTCCGTGAGGTGCACGTTGTATGTTTTATGGTTAGCCACTATAAGCTACTGGCCATACCAGACCAAGAAAGACTGTAACAGCAAAACCCCCTGAGTGTATTTCATTAAGCGAGGGTACATTTTCTTGCTAATGAATTCTAATTTTCACATATCAGAGGAAGTGATGTCAGATGTGAGTTTGCGTTTTACCCAGGTTGCCGTGTCTAATGCAGGTCTTGAGGGCAGACAGAAAGTGATCTCGTTCCTCTTCCTGTTGGAACAGGAAGCAGGTGTGGCCCATATAAGGCAGGTGCAGATACACGGCAAGCACATCTGGAGACGATACCACCAAAGAAGTATCCTCCTTCACTCCTAAACACACACACATACAACAGTGTTACAGATGTTGGCTTGACAGTATTTTCTCTGAACCATGCTTAACAAAATAAAAGCAGCTGAGGTTCATTAACCAGTGACAACTCTTGTCTCTTAAAGCCTTTACACACCGGGGGGGCGTGACGAATAAACGACAAGAAAAGGCGAAATACTCTCCTGTGAATATTATATGCTTAGGGCTTTTATTGTGAAAGGTAAGGTGCCCGGAAGATGAGGATCTGGTCTGCGCTGCTTTTGTTAGGTTATTATGGAATTTTTGCCCATGATGCCAAAAATATTCTGCCTACTGCAGCTTTAATTCAGTAAATCTGCAGGTATATTGACATATAGGAATAAGTTAATACTACCGTTGAGTATTCCAGCACAGGTTTGCTCCAGGTGAGCTCTGGACTCCTCCTCTGTGGTGAACACGCTGCCCCCTGCTGGCTGGAGGACCAACTTGGCTGCACATCCACGGCTGAAAGTCTACAGGTGGGACAACACAGACAGACAATGTCCAGCACTAGAGCATACGTACGTATCATTTATATCATGAATGTCGTATTTTGTTTGTGAAAGTGTCACCTCCGCGTTTTCATGTATCTCCACTTTGTAGTCTCTTCTCAGGACGGCGTACCTCTCTCTGCATTTCTTTCCCTGCTCGTCCCAGCAGGAAAACTTAACGCTCCCTTGGTACAACGCTTCCTGCGGATCATACTGAGGCTACACACACACAAAAACAGATTTAACTTTAACGTCTTAAAAAAAATGCACAGATTTTCCAGTCACAGCCGTGTTGTTTAATGGACAGATTGATGCAGCTCCTACCCCGCGTGTGAGCAATAGGCCCCGCCCCTCTTTCTTAGGCTCCACCTCCTGGTGTAAATGTCCGATGTAGGCTGCAGAATACTGCTGACGGTAAAACACACTGAAGCTCTGGAACGTGCTGTCGACAAGTCCTGGATACACAAAAAAACATGCACATTTTTTTTTTTTTAAATTTACTGTATTTATCTCTATTTGCCCCTTTAAAAAAAAAAAAAAAAGATTTCTTTCATCTCAAAACTGAATAATAATTTTATTAATTTATTGCAAGAAACCATTGGTAGCCTACATAGTAACAGTAGGTGCTAGATTTAGCTTGTATTTTTAACAATGGATTAAATAACTGTGTAATGTGAAACCTGACACTCTTACAGATGAACCCACACACAGTAGAAGTGCTTTACAGTTTCCCTCCTACAGAGCGCTTCAGCCTCTTTCAGCTCATTGTTAAGCTCTGATAAACCAACTGTACACTCCCTGCTCAACACCAAACAGCAGACAGACACAATTAGAGACTAGCTGGTGAACATAGTGGATCATTTGTGCAGCTAAAGAGACAGATAAGCATTCTCCTCCCCTTCCACTATCTGCGCTATACATTTTGTACGGGCACCGTCGCTGCATCCTGTGCTTAGCGCCGGCCAAGATGATTGTGATCCGTTCAAAGAAATACAATCAAGTCAGAAAATTTTCTACCGATAGGGAACGGGAATGTGACACAAGTCGGCCATTTTTTGGAGGATAAGGGGTAAGAGTGCCATCCGCTGGCTGTTTTTCTGCAAAGATAACACAAAACACTGCGCAGTGAATAAGATTCAAAAGCCGAATTGTAGTATATACAGTATAATATAGGCTAACGTTATCGGTTTAATTTTGGAAGATACCGGTAGATTGTTTACAGTGTGTGGCCTCTATCACACGTTGTTTGGGTCACTCTGTAGTCTGACTTTTATCTTAAACACTGACCAAACACACACACACACAGAGAGAGATCAGACAACCCGTAATAATGTAATAGTTGGAAATGGCTGTAATTACTTTCTCGGAGATTAGTGGCAGGATGTGACTGGGCTGATAACATGTATAGGAATGCAGACATAGAAATGAGCAAAGCAACTCATCCTTTTTTTTGTTAAATTTGTTATTTTTGTTTTCAAGACAAAGATAATTTGAAGTTGGAAATTATAATTTGTGACTTTGAAAAAAAACAAAAACATCAGCATTTTTATTTATAACACTTTCAAGTGATGCTAACTGTGCTGGTGGTTAATGCACAATGTCCTCAGTTTGATTCTGGGGACCTTTGTTGCATGTCACACTCCTCCCCGTATTTCCTGTCTACGTCTTTGCTGAAAGCTATCTAATGAAGACCCCCCCCCCACCCCATGCATGTAGAAACACCTTACAGTACATTGCAGTCACCCACTACTGTAACTAAACTCCTCTCCGACTGTGTCAATGCTGTTAGATTATACAGAGTTTTTTGGAAACTCTGTAAAATACCCATAAGACAGCAAGGCAAATCTTTCATATATGGGCAGTAAATACAGCAGTGGTTCCCAACCTGTTTTCCTTAAAGCTCCCATATTATAAAAAGCGAGATTTTCATGTCTTGTATATTATAAAACAGGTTTAAGTAATGTATAAATACTGTGAAAGTATCAAAACACTCAATCCATGGAGAAATACACACAGCCCGTATTCGGAAGCTGTACGTTTGAAACAAGCCGTTTCCGATTTCTGTCCATTTGTGATGTCACAAATCCGGTTTATTTCCTGTTGCAGTGGATGTGAATGACAGGATGTAAATATGGACCGAAGCTGTTGCCTAGCAACGCAGTTCCGTTGCCATTCCGTTGAAATGCGCTACAACGGAGTGTTTCAGACAGCAGGGTAAATACAGGTATATTCAGACAGACAGTATGAGGAAAAATAATGTGTTGTTTGAACATTAAAGCATGTAAACATGTTCTAGTAGAAACCCAAAATACAAGCATGAACCTGAAAATGAGCACGATATGTCCCCTTTAAAGCCCTCCCTACTTGTGTCTACGTTATCACCCTAAAAAAAAATTACAAGTCCTCGAACAAAATCCTCAATTTGAATAAGTTGATTCAGTATATTAAATGAGTTCTTTCATGAAAAGAAAAGTAAAGTAAAGAAACCAGAAAATAATATTTAAGAAGCTGGAATCAGAGACTTTTTAATTTTTTCTCTTTAAAAAATTACTCAAACCAATTAATTATCAAAATAGTTGACGATTAATTTAATAGTTGACAACTAATCAATTAATCGTTGATTAATGATGAATCATTTGAGGACACAAGCTGTGTGGTTGGAGCTTGACAAAGCAGATACACAGTGGAGGGTAAACCAAACTAAACTACTGCAGCTACTACTTGTGTAATATCACCACTACTACCAGTGCTACTATTAATACTACCATTACTGCTACTACTGAGTTGCTTCTGCTATGATTACAAGTGTTTCCATCACTCGTACCCAAGCCCCGACTGCTTCTGTTATTTCTCTTTTACTTTACATTTCTTCCTTCTATCTATCCACTTTACTCTCTATGGAAAACTTATATTTCTAAACAGGGCTGACATACAGTACAACATACCCTGGGCCATATTATGAAGAATACTAAACAAGAAGTGTCCAAAGCTGCAGACTACTACTACTACTACTAGTACTAGAAATGTTGAAAACAAACACACAAGCGATCTGTTAGTTTTACCTTTGATGCTGCTGATTTTAGCCTCATCCAACAAGCCAGAGGAAGATGCCCCCATAATGTTTCTATTTCCCTTCTTCAGCTGGTCTGAATGTGTACAGTATACGCAGGAGACCTGTAAGTAATGCCTGTCATCTAAATGAGCTGCTCTGATGTGTGAAGAGTTTTTTTTTCGCTCAGCTCGTTTCCTCTGTTTCTCTGTGAGTCAGTGTGTGTGTGGTGAGCTGGGCGGTGCTGTTAAAACATGAGGTGAAATCTGTCACGGCAGTCATCTCATCAACTACCAAGTGTCACAGCCTCCCTTGTAGGGCCATCTGCTGGTTAAACATGGGCAATATTTATTTAGCTCAGTGCAACAGTATCAATCTGACATCAGAAATAGTCTAGTTAGAAAAGTTATTGATCCTCTGAGACCCGTTTTTGTCTTTTTTTTTAGGGGGGTACAGGGATTCTTTAGGGTGAGATAGCAGGTCAACAGTAGATGTCACATAGAAGTGGTGTACATCATCTGAAAGCTGGGAACCTGAAGATTAATTTGAGATGCAGTTCAGCACTGTGTGTCAAGCTGTCCTAGTTATAAATTAGAAATAAACATGATGTCCATCTCCATGCTCACTTATGTTTCATAAGTTGTTGCAGCAATTTTTTGGTTGATACCATTTGTTACACAGATTTGGTGCTGAATTTAACCACTTAAGAATTGATACAAATTATCAATAATCCCTCCAAAATACCACATTAAGACACCAAGACCTTGAGGAACACCATAGAAAAAGCCATGCTGTGGTTTGGGATTAAAAAACTTTTGACATTTGGAGATTTCTGCAAGAATTGCATTTTTTTGGCGATTGGATGGCGAGCACTTCTGTTGTGTAAACTGCTCAGAAACCCCCTTATTGTCAATCTAGCTAGGAAAGCCATCCATCCTCTGAATGCTCTAGGTCTCTAGTTTGATCCATCCATCCTCTGAATGCTCTAGGTCTTTAGTTTGTGGCTGTAAAGTTTCACGAGGCTGTGATTATCCTAGAGGTCACCACAGGTCATTTTATACAGTGAGGTCAAGTCTCACTACAATGAAATGTCTCCTATGGGGACTAACATCATCACACATGAATACAGTTGGACTCATTGGATCCACAAGAGTCTCAGCTTTACAGTGATACCCAATTTATGTAATTCAAGACTGTTTATGGACCCCAGTATGCAGAAATATTCAAACACAGCATTTTAGAATAGGCGAAAAATATTTATACACATTTATACTGCATGCAAAATGCATGGTTTTTGACCCAAAACTGCAACTCTCTCTCTCTCTCCCTCTCTCTCTCTCTCTCTCTCCCTCTCTTTCTCTCTCTCTCTCTCTCTCTCTCTCTCTCTCTCTCTCTCTCTCTCTCTCTCTCTCTCTCTCTCTCTCTCTCTCTCTCTCTCTCTCTCTCTCTCTCCCTCTCTCCCTCTCTCTCTCTCTCTCTCTCTCTCTCTCTCTCTCCCTCTCTCTCTCTCTTTCTCTCTCTCTCTCTCTCTCTCTCTCTCTCTCTCTCTCTCTCCCTCTCTCCCTCTCTCTCTCTCTCTCTCTCTCTCTCTGAGGCAGGCAGTCCTGGTTTGGACCGGGTCTGGTGTAGAGGTCTCTCTCTCTCTCTGTCGGTGCCACCCATCTCACTGGCGACACGTCGCATGGAACCGATTAGATAATAATAATAATTCGTAACTTCTTCTTTTTTTCATTCATGCTTTTAATGTCAGACTTCTTGGAAAAGAACTGAGTTGAATCTAAAGTTGTTTTCAGGCTGAACTTGGACCAGCGTTCACTTCAGAGCGTTAAGACGCATTTAAAGACCTGTGGAGCGTCGTTTTTACGCGTTGGAAAGCTTTTGGATACGCGTAATTCCCTGAGTCTTGCTGTTTCTGTGCAGAAATGTGGCGCAGATTCTCACTGCTCGTTTTCTGCTGTGCTGTAAGCGCTCTCGATGCTCTGCAGGCGGACAGAGGCGCTGACCCCTCGCTGTGGACCGAGGCAACAGAGCTCGGTAAACCGGACAGGGATGCGGAGAAAGCGGAGGGCAGTCTGCAGCAGCAGTCCCCGGGGGGAGACGCTCCTGCTGGAGGTGCGGAGGGGAAGGTTCAGCAACCCACCGCCGAGCCTCTGGAAGAGGAGCTGGACAACCAAGAGAATATCATCAGCCAGGTCAGGTTCGTCGCCAAACTGCATACACAAAACAAGTATTTTAATGGCAAATTGCGCACAAAAAACGCACAAAACTAGTATCAGAAAGATTTCACATATTTTATAGATTAAAAAGAGACACCCTTCAATTCGGCATTTACCAACCAGTTTTAAAAAATGTGTTAAAGGGGAACACCCCCTAAATTAATAATTCCAATATGTTATTGCCATGACCTAGGAAAGTTCAATCATTGTTAGTGAACATGAGCTGCTCTCTCTCAAAGCCAGAAACCAGAGAAGGAAGTCTCAAACTTGTGATGTCACAGGGCAGGGGTCAGCAACCTGTGGCTCTGCAGCTCTTTAGCCCCTCTCCAGTGGCTCCCTGTGGCTTTGACAAAAAAAAATTATATGGAAATGAATAAATGTTCTTTTTTTTATCATTGTTGTAGGCCTAAAGTGATTCTTACATTCTCCAATTGTAAAAATGTGTAGCCTATACATGAATAATAAAAAAAAAAGTTTGAACATTTCAGTCAAACAGGAAACCGATGGATTGCCTAATCCGGGTAGGGAATGAGTCCTTACCCCAAAGTGAAGGAGTTCAAATACCTCGGGGTCTTGTTCACGAGTGAGGGGACAATGGAACGTGAGATTGGCCGGAGAATCGGAGCAGCGGGGGGGCGGTATTGCATTCGCTTTACCGCACCGTTGTCACCTACCGGTCAATCTTCCTTCCTACTCTCACCTATGGTCACGAGGGCTGGGTCATGACCGAAAGAACTAGATCGCGGGTACAGGCGGCCGAAATGGGTTTCCTTTTTCCTATCCCTTAGAGATAGGGTGAGAAGCTCAGTCATGCGTGAGGGACTCGGAGTAGAGCCGCTGCTCCTTTGCGTTGAAAGGAGCCAGCTTGAGGTGGTTCGGGCATCTAGTAAGGATGCCCCCCCCCCCTGGGCGCCTCCCTAGGGAGGTGTTCCAGGCACGACCAGCTGGGAGGAGGCCACGGGGAAGACCCAGGACTAGGTGGAGAGATTATATCTCCACACTGGCCTGGGAACGCCTCGGGATCCCCCAGTCAGAGCTGGTTAATGTGGCCCGGGAAAGGGAAGTTTGGGGTCCCCTGCTGGAGCTGTTGCCCCCGCGACCCGACCCCGGATAAGAGGTTGAAGATGAGATGAGATGAACATTTCAGTCAACTAAAATGTGCGTAATAGCCTACATACGTCTACGGCCCGGCGCCTAATCCTCTAATTTTGCCGAACCTCAATAGCGGTGGCTAGTCTTGAGTTTCCCCAGTTAGGCTAGCAGTTGATTCCAAATCCCCAAAAAAGGAAAAGTCTCAAAGGAAAATAGAGAATTTAATAGTTCGTGAACAGATTTGTTTGCTTTCACCTCCAATGCTGATGGCTTACCGGTATGCTTGATCTGCGGCGAGAAATTAGCAAACAACAAAAAAAGTAATTTTCAGAAAAAAACACACTGCATTTGCTGAAAAGCCAACATGAAACTCGTATTTACAACATGGGAAGTCGTTGAAAAAAATGTGTGTGCTAATAAACGATAATCCTGATAATGGTCAATATTAAATTGCCAGAACTTCAACACAAGACCGGTTTAATTTTCCTCTCTCCCCCAGACTTCATTTGATCTCATTTGCCGACAGTCTCGTGTGTCAGATCACATCTCAGTGACTCAGGACAATTTTCCATTTTCCACTTCATCGAGTTTAAAACCACATGTGAATTCAAAGCACTTGTGCTTTTTAACTGTAAAGCATCAATCTCTCATTTCCAATATGAAACGAGATCCAGTGATTGTATCAGACGCAGCAGTTTTTACTTGCAAAACTAGGCCTGTATTTTACTTTTCCTTTAAACACAATCCAAACCCAACAGTTCGTCAGTTCAGCTTAAATGACGTGTAAATCAGACCCAGGCCTGTGTGTGTGTGTGTCTGCACCACGGCAACAGGGTTGCATCCTTCTGGTGGTTTGTTATGTAATATCCTTCAAACTGTAAGTGCTCCAAACCAAAAAGTGGCTGTTAGTAAACGCCCGTAGCTATCTTCTTCTCAGGCAGCTCCCCACTGCTGCAGCTGCAAATCATCACCAATGCTGCAACTCTGTTTTTAGTTTTCATTCAAGTATTTCTGCTAAATATATATAGTAGAGGCTAATACAAATGATGAAATATACATTCATATTAAGTTGAGTAAAAAGTTAAAGTTAGTGTATTATTTCTCTTCCAGTTGCTGGGCGATTACGACAAAGTAAAGGCGGTATCGTCGGGGTCCGACTGTGTGTGTCGTTGTATTGTTCGACCAATCAAACGCTCTGACTGCAGCCGTATCCATGACAGCGACCCGGCATCGCCGTCCCAGGATTCTTACACCGTGGAGACGGTTACCAAGGGAAAAGACTGCAAGAAGTGTGTGTGCATGGCTCCGCCTTCGGCTGTCAACCCCTGTGAGGGAGAGTACAGGTTCAAAAAGCTACAAGAGGCCAGCAAAGATGACATTAAGGTAGAAACACACACACATTTTTCTATTGGCTGTTGAGGACAATTGATTTCTTGAGGTAGTGTAGAGTTTGAACTTGATCAACCTAATAAAAGTTTTTCTTCTTTCATCTCTCTGTGTCATTTATCTCTGTGGTTTTGCCTGTTTAGCTGGCGACTATCATTGACTTGTTGGAGGGCTCTCTGTACGGGATGGACCTGTTAAAGCTCCACTCTGTCACCACCAAGCTGCTGACCAGGGTGGACAACATGGAGAAGGTGAGCACACACAGACGGAGACACACACACACACACACACATGCTCAGGAGACTCATCCACTAAACACTGTATCTAGAAACATGATATGTGTATGTACATGATACATGATATGTAGAAACAGATGTTTGCGGCGTATAGAAACGGATGTGTGCAGTGTTAGAAACAGATGTTTGCGGCACTAGAAACATCGGTTGGTGACGCTAAAAACAGTGCTAGAAACAGCTGTTTGCTGTGAGAAACAGCTGTTTGCAGCATGTAGAAACAGATGTTTGCAGCATGTAGAAACAGCTGTTTGCAGTATGTAGAAACAGATGTTTGCGGTGCTAGAAACAGCTGTTTGCAGCATGTAGAAACAGATGTTTGCGGTGCTAGAAACAGGTGTTTGCGGTGCTAGGAACAGCTGTTTGCGGGGCTAGAAACAGATGTTTGCGGTGCTAGGAACAGCTGTTTGCAGCAAGTCAAAACAGCTGTTTGTGGCATGTAGAAACAGCTGTTTGCGGTGCTAGAAACAGATGTTTGCAGCATGTAGAAACAGATGTTTGCGGTGCTAGAAAAAGCTGTTTGCAGCATGTAGAAACAGATGTTTGCAGTGTTAGAAACAGGTGTTTGCGGTGCTAGGAACAGCTGTTTGCGGTGCTAGAAACAGATGTTTGCGGTGCTAGGAACAGCATTTTGCAGCATGTAGAAACAGATGTTTGCAGCATGTAGAAACAGCTGTTTGCAGTATGTAGAAACAGATGTTTGCGGTGCTAGAAACAGCTGTTTGCAGCATGTAGAAACAGATGTTTGCGGTGCTAGAAACAGGTGTTTGCGGTGCTAGGAACAGCTGTTTGCGGGGCTAGAAACAGATGTTTGCGGTGCTAGGAACAGCTGTTTGCAGCAAGTCAAAACAGCTGTTTGTGGCATGTAGAAACAGCTGTTTGTGGTGCTAGAAACAGATGTTAGCAGCATGTAGAAACAGATGTTTGCGGTGCTAGAAAAAGCTGTTTGCAGCATGTAGAAACAGATGTTTGCAGTGTTAGAAACAGGTGTTTGCGGTGCTAGAGACAGCTGTTTGCGGTGCTAGAAACAGATGTTTGCGGTGCTAGGAACAGCATTTTGCAGCATGTCGAAACAGCTGGTTGCAGCATGTAGAAACAGATGTTTGCGGTGTTAGAAAAAACTGTTTGCAGCATCTAGAAGCAGATGTTTGCAGCATGTAGAAACAGCTGTTTGCAGCATTATAGAAACAGCTGTTTGTGGTGAAGAAACAGCTGTTTGCAGCATGTAGAAACAGCTGTTTGCAGCATGTAGAAAGATGTTTGCGGTGTTAGAAACAGCTGTTTGCAGCATGTAGAAACAGATGTTTGTGGTGTTAGAAACAGCTGTTTGCAGCATGTAGAAACAGATGTTTGTGGTGCTAGAAACAGCTGCTTGCAGCATGTAGAAACAGATGTTTGCGGTGTTACAAACATCTGTTTGCAGCATGTAGAAACAGCTGTTTGCTGCATGTAGAACCAGATGTTTGTGGTATTAGAAACAGCTGTTTGCAGCATGTAGAAACAGAAGTTTGTGCCATGTAGAAACAGCTGTTTGCGGTGTTAGAAACAGCTGTTTGCATCATGTAGAAACAGCTGTTTGCAGCATGTAGAAACAGATGTTTGCAGCATCCTTTTGGATGCATGCTGACGATCTGGCACCTGGTTGCTTCGTTGTCATACAGGCTGGTGCTTGTAACCGTCCCGAACACAGCAAAATATGAAAATACAGGCAAAGGGCTGCAGGGTCTCTGCCAGACATGGATTAGTTATATTTCTGCACTCATTTATTCTGGTGTTTATTTTCATTTGTCACCACTCTTTAAGTAGTTTGCCATTGAGTATGCCACTGTGAATCCTGCTTAGGATGGACTGTTTATCATGTGTGTGCACTCTAGGCTATGGCTCGTAATTTTACTGAGAGAGCGAGAGAGAAAGAACGTGCGAAGGAAAGAGCAAAAGAAAAGGAGAAAGAGAAGAAGGCCCAGCAGAAAAAGAAGAAAGTGAATGATTTGGAGCGTGCAGGACAGAAAAGTGGAGCAGCTGCTTTCGGCAACAAGCAGGTATTAACTGTCTGAAAATCTTACATGTCAGATGCAAAGACAGACTTATCTCAACTGAAAATCTCATATTCTTTATAAATGAGACAGAAATGTTTCTGTTGCAGAAGAATCAAGGATGTCAGCTGAAGAAGAACCAACAGCAAGATGGTCTGGAACAACAACAACAACAGCAGCCAGCTGGGAATAAGACGGGAACTCAAAAGCCAATCAAAGACAAGACAGAGCCGAAGCAGCCAATCAAAGACAAGAACAGCATGGTCATCAGGGGCGTGACCTTTTACAAGGCAGAGGAGGAGAGCTACAAAGAGGAGGAGGAGGAGAGAAGGAAAGGAAAAAACAGTAAGTCTAACGTCACACAGCCTTATTACGCTTCTATGTCACATTATGTGGAAAAACTGTTACGACCTGGCAACTTGATGTGCTCGTAAATCACACTTATAATTACATCAAACTGCCTTCAAATTGTTGGAGAGAGACAGCAGCCCAAATAAGCAACTACATTTTAGAAACAAGCCCACAAAAACCGCAACCACCAATATTTGTAAGCGACTTTTTTCAGGAAAACAAGCCCAAAGTGGCTTATAATAAGCAGACTTGGCAACTCTGCAGGTCTTAGCAATCTCACTCAACGATACGATCTTCTGAAAAATACACTTCACTGCAAAACTTTGATTACCGCAGCAATATCCGCACCTGGAAAAGGATGTGACCACCTCATCATTTGAATAAAAAAAGGCTTTGTTCAGCTCCAGCAGGCAGATAGAGACATCTGTAAAAAATAATGCAACATAAAACTCTCTCTCATTTTACTTCTTTTACAGCAACTACAAATGCTTCAGTGGACTTACTGATCTCTGAGTCGCTTCCAGGTCCTACCAGGACTTTACCCACCAAGAGTCCAGGACCTTCAACCCCTGTTAGCACAAAGCTAGACTTTCAGGACCTCTCGAGGAGACCGAGCAGGCCCGCCACCACCCAGCAACCAACTGCTCCCCCGACTACCACCAAACAAACCACAACTACGACCAAACCAGTTCCCACCACCGTCGCACCAACGCCTGAATTAACCACTAACATACCTCCAACGACTCCAAAACCAACGACAGCCGAACTGACAACTACTTCCCAACAAACTACAGCGACTATTCAGCCTACGCGGCACGTCGACCAGCACACCACCTCACTCTCTGATGCGTCTACTCAACCAGCATCCAAAAAACGACTCAGCTGGACGGAGAGTCCCGCTGACCAACCGAGGACCACAAAAAAGCCTGGTAGAGATGCATATAGTGTCTAATAGTTTATCTGTGCACATGTTGTGATAAATACTATATAGAGTCTTGATTCACAGTTCTGTGTTTGTTCTTGCAGCGGTGTGTAAGGACACGGTAGCCAGCATCTCTGAGCCGGTTCAGCAGAACTCGTACGGCTTTAGCGACGGAGCCTGGATGAGGGACGGTCGCGGCCATGGCAACGTCATCTACCTCACTAATGGTCACTATGGCAACGACCTCCTGGAGTTCCGAGACATGGACGCCTTTAAATCAGGTACAGGAGTCGTGGGTATAACACTTCATTTTACAGGTCTGCAAAGTTCATGGTAATCAGGTGATAATTAGCAAGTAACCTATTTTTTTTAATTAATATTTAGCTCAAAATTTATCAAAATTCAGGGATTAAAATAAAGCATATCAATTAACTTTGTATTCATTTCCTGGAAATGTATTAAATAAATTACCAGGTATTGGAAAATAAGAATACAATTATTAAATAATGTTTATAATAAAGTAACTTTCGATAAATTTTGAGGTAAATATAATTTGGCAGTAATTCCAAAGAAATTTCAAATAGGTTACTTGCTAATTATCAGCTAATTACCATGACATTTTCGAACCTGTAAAATGATTATAATTATATTCGGCTAATTCCAAATGAGCAGTAATAAATAGCTGGTAATTTATTTAATATATTTCCAGGAAAAGAATACAAAGTTAATTAATATGCTTTATTCCATGTCTGCTGATAAATAGATGATAATTAGCAAATAACTTCTTAAAAAACTCCTTGAATCATAACATCAGTTACCAGGTTACATTTGTGGAGACAATAAGTCACAATGGTGAGATTTGTGTCTGATCAGAAGTCACTTCTATTAGTTTTCCACCTCTGATGAAGAGCAGCGCACAGCCGCTTCTCAAGCCTAAGGGCCCTATTTTAACCATCATATGCTATTTTAGCATATAATTATTAAATAATGTTTATAATAAAGTAATTTTCGATAAATTTTGAGGTAAATATTGGGGTAATTTGGCAGTAATTCGAAAGAAATTTCAAATACTTGCTACGTATCACCTAATTACCATGAAATTTGCAGACCTGTAAAATTAAGTGTTACCATTATTTAAATATTATTTATTATGTATAATTTATAATTTATAATTTATAATTTATTATTTATTATTTATTATTTATTATTTATTATGTATTTATAGAAAGCTTTAGAAAGCTTAAAATATGTTACTGTACTGTTTATTTAGTGCAGAGAGCCAGTAAACTAGATACTGGATGGGTGGATCACACCTTGATATGCAGTCATGGTTCCACTTGTTCTAAACGTCATGTTGTGGATTGTGAGTCTGACTAGCTGACTGTATGTTTTCCGTGTGCTTGTCCTGCTCAGGTCAGGTAAGTAACACATACAAGCTGCCCTACAGTTTCACCGGAACGGGCCACGTCGTGTTTAACGGAGCTCTCTACTACAACCGCGCCTTCAGCAGGGACGTCATCAGATACGACCTGAGACGCAGATACGTAGCCGCCTGGACCACGCTACATGATGCGATACTGGAGGAGCAAACTCACAGGACACAAACTGAAGTAAGACCCATGGTAAACTTTACGTGACTGTGATTTAACTGTACAGGAGAAACACTGCATGGTGATTTACTAGTTGAGTGTACACTCGGGACACTTTAAAGGGTCATAAAAGGTCAGTGCGGGGAACAAAAACACAACAAATCACGAGAGTTCAAAAGGGCAAATAGCGAGGAGTAGAAACAACTTGCTGTAGTTTGGTTCCCTGTTCATTTGAATTTCAATTAAGGGTGTAAGAAAATATATAAAAAAATCAAACCGCAATATTATGTTTTGTGATACTCTATCGATTCTCAAAAATACTGTATTTTTAATTAAGTTTAAATGCAAAGATTTACTCAGTCAATACTTTATTTCATTTGCAAAGAGATGCATCCTGTCCTCTCAAAGTAGTGCTATGAATGATGATGAATGTACGCGGAATATTCACTCTCCTTTTAGCTCTGTTTTGGTCTCCTCCAACTCCTAAGAATAAAATCCGGCTCTTTAGTTGATAAATACTCCGTTATGTTCACCAGCTAGTCATTAACTTTGTCTTTCTGCCATTTGGTGCTGAGCAGTATGTAGGACGGAACGTGCCAAAATAAAAATAAATAAATGACTCGGTAAATAAATAAAATGTCATTAAATGCAGCAAAAATATTATTAAAAATAAATGTAGCCAATAATTAATTAATTAATTAATTAATTAATTTATTAATTAATTATTATTTATTTTTTTTCATTTTGAACCAAAACAGTATAGTTGGTTGCCGCAAAACCAAAACAATGTGCTGAAAGAGGCTGAAACGCTCTGTAGAGCTGCAGAGTTGGATGATAATTACTTTATTTGAGGGTTCATCACTATAAGAGCGACACCTTTCACATACAAGTACTCAAATTGTTAATCTAAAAATACCATTTACAGCTGTAAAGGTAATAAAACCTTGAAATAGGATTGTGTTTTAGATATTTGTACTTTTACTCTGTAAGTTACAGCGTGTTGTATTTTCCAGGTGGAGTTTGCTGTTGACGAGTCCGGCCTGTGGCTGCTCTACCCGGCTCTGGACACGGAGGGCTTCCACCAGGAAGTAATCCTGCTCATCCACCTCCACCCCCGAGACCTGCAGCCGATACAGAGCTTCCGCACGGGTCTTCGGCGGGGTCGCTACGGCAACAGCTTCCTGGTTTGCGGCGTGCTTTACGCGGTGAACAGCATGGAGCACCACTACGCTAACGTGACATACGCCTTCGACACGCACACGCTCACGCACACCGTGCCGAGCCTGGCGTTCACGAACATGCACTCGCACACCTCCCAGCTGGCTTACTGCCCGCTAGACAAGAAGCTGTACGCGTGGGACAACGGACATCAGATGACGTATGATGTCATCTTCGCTTATTAGCACGATGAATGGACTTAGCAACTTAGCATATCCAGCAAACAAAGCTGAGGACAGAAGAAATAAGATAATAACTGAACAGATGTTTTTGTTTCTAGATGACTGTGGATCAGTCTAACTGAATGTGTTTTTATATTGACCTCAGCTGCTGCTTTGTCACAAACACAGTCAGTATCAAGCAGCGAGAGCAGCACTTAACTCAAAAGTCGAAATATATTCACATTTGGAAAAAGACAAAAGACCCCAGGGGTCATATGAATAAATGTAAATAAATATATTCACATATTTCTTCAAATGGAAAGTTTCCCCTTTTTTTAAAAAAAAAAAATTGTTTACCTGCACAGCTGCACTGCACATTTCAGGTTATTTGTCTCAGCTTTAAAGGATAACTTTGGTATTTTTCAACCTGGACCCTGTTTCCCCATGTTTTTGTGTTTAAGTGACTAATGGCTGCAATAATCTTTGAAACTGGTCCAGTATCGAGTGATAACGCTGCTGCCACTAAATGAGCTGCAAAGTAATCACATCAGGCAACTCCTCTCCGTCAATGAACGTCCACTAACAGTGTTTATTTTTACCACTTGACGGACTCAGATCGTTATTATAAGTGTCAGCATTATGGAAAGAACCCTACAGAGAAATAAAACCTTTTCTTTACCTTTCGCTTGATCCGCTCTGTTTGTTATTGTGTCATGTGACTTGTTGCCGGAAGACAACGGTGGAAACGTGAGTGAGAGTTGGAGAGAGGAGTGTCGGTGTTGTGTTGGAGTACAGAAAGCCTAGCTTAGTGTTATCTAAAATATTTTCAATGTCATGGCTGAATATTTTAGACGATTTCCACAATGTGGATGCGACGCAAAATTTCAGACGATTTGAAGAAGTGAGACTTCTCCTTCAGTGAGACAATTTCGTAAAATTGTTGTCCCCATTAGACACAAAAATATGGGATAGTAGGGTCCAGGTTGAAAAAATACCCCAGTTAACCTTTAAGACTACAATGTATGAGCCTGTGTTGATTATTTGTTTACTTGAGTTGAAAATAAAAAAATAATCTTAACTTAAAGGTTGTTTATAACTTCCATGCTCAAATGGAGGTGTGAAGTCGGAAAGACTTGACCAGGCAGGGAGGGTCGGATGAAAAGATGCTATTGGTTACATTGTGGGATTTGTAGGATCCAGTGTTTTTGGGGACTAAAAGTCAAAATATCTTAGCCTGTGCTACATCAATTTTTACCTTTTTTTTTAAAAAGTTTCTTGTGATTCACCTAACGTTCTCACTCCCAACTCGTCAAATACTACCCTACGCCTCAAACTATGACGCTCTACGTACTCCTCTAGCGTCAGTTTTGGACGTCAGGGACGGCGTGTCAGCTTCCGCTCGTTACATGTACAGTATAGTGTCTTTTCAAAATAAACTTACGACGTAGGTTTACTTAGTTTTTTAATTTTACTTAGGTAACAAAACTCCTTGGTTAGGTTTAGGAAAAGTTAGGCTTAGTTAAGTAGGTACGTTACATATCAAAATACTATAAAATACGTTAACTTAGTTTCACATCAACGGCGGTCTCCTGGGTGAAAGTCCTGCGTTTGTTTGACCCCATCCGACCATCCCTCCCTCCCGCAGCCTATTTTTTGTATATGGTCAAAGTCTATATTGTATGTTTTTTTTTATTGAATGTCTGCTTAGTGAGTTGCATATTTACCTTCACATCTGTCCAGTGATGTTCTTATCACAAGGCTTTAGTACAGGTAGGAACAGGAGTGGAAGCTGTAACCCTGGTGCAGTAAGTGCTTCATCTACCATTGAAGTCCATTCATTTAAAACTTTTTGCTTGTTGAAGAAACTCCCAAGACAAGGTTGATTTCAGCTGATTTACTACAAGTTTACCTTTTGGTAATTTATAATAAAATATTGCAAAAAAAGGTGAACAAGCTTTCTCCCCTTTCTTTTTCTTTTTTCTCCCCAGTCCGTCCTGTGCATGTCCAGCCTGCTATGGACATTATGTCTGGGGTTGATTTAGTTTTCCTGGAAGCAGCGGAGCCACTGGAAGGATCCCAGGGTGGAAAATAAGCCCCAGCCAGATGCTGGTGAACCTCAGGACACAGACCAGACCTTCTACATGTAAGAGAGTCTCACACATAAGATCACTGACTGGTGTTTGATAAGAGTTTTCATTCCAGTCTGGGTTTGTTCTGCACAGCCCAGCTCTCTTCAGATCAGTCCAGAATGAAAATGCACTAAAAATAATTAACAACATTTATAACAATAACATATTTTCAAAGCAGGCGAGCACGAGGAGAGTTAATAGCTCTGCTTCATGGACTGGTTTATGGGCCCTCTGCTCCGGTCTCGCAGCCTCTGACACGTGGTTGCTAATGGACTCTCCAGAGAACTCAACCCGACACGCACACTAACTTTCAAGGGAAATATTAATTGCAAAGCACTCCTGGCTCCTTAAATGAATGGTAGAATCCTGCACTGAAGCAGCTGCACATAAAGTAGGACATAAATTAGACCATAGAAAAAAGGAGGTTTCAAACAAAACAATTCCAAAATGTGTGAACGTAACATCAACAACATATTGACTATAAATGCATGACTTACAGCGGCAGGAATGTCCCAGTAAAGCTGATTGGATCCTCTGGAGATGACATCAAAAGTTATATAACCCGGCATGTTTATGTGGTGGTGTCTGTGGGTGGTGCATGTGTGTGTGTGTGTATATGTGGTAAGTGACCACCTAGCAGGATGCAGTAGAAAGGCGCCCATTCACATGCATACTCAAAAAGACTCACCAAGCTGAATGTGTGTGTGTGTTCTGCACAACTGTCTTTAAACCACTTGGTCTGAATGTCCCAGAGCACGGGGACCACACACACACACACACACACACACACACACACACACACACACACACACACACACACGTCCCTGTACTTCCTTTTTGTGAGGACCCTCATTGACATAATGCATTCCCGAGCCCAGGGGTGGGCAATTATTTTTCCTGGGGGGGGGGGGCCACTTGAGAAACCCAGATTGTTGCCGGTTATTTTTCAGCATTTATTATACTGAAAATAGCTCCAAACAGCATATTATAAAGAAAATTATATTTCATGCAGGAGTTTTTGAGCCGTACAGGACTGACTGTTTTGGGTAGAAATGTTTCCATGAACAAAACTTAACATTCAACTGAACATTAACACTTAAATTTCCTTCTTTCGTTGCATGCAACTTTGTAAAAAACAGTCCTTGATGCTTTCGTAGCTTAGCTAGCAATCCCTCAGCTGTCCTCACCTTCTGAACTCCAGATAGGTTTCTGTATTTTTACCGCATGTTTTGTCTCAAAGTGGCGGCTCAAGTTGTAGTCTTTGAATACATGCTCGTTGCAAACTAAGGACACAACTTGCACGAAAAAATACGTAGCAGTCCATGACTTATTATAGACCTGCCGCCTCAGCAGGTGACGCTACTTCAAACATCACTCATGTCAATTTATGTCAATGTCAAGCGTGACAGGAAGAAGCACACTCACAATACACGAGCGTTTCAAAATAAAAGCTGTTTTCTGGACTGTTTTTTTTTAAGCTTCGTAAGTAAAATTGTGTGGTTTGTCTGAGACCTCCCAGGCCAGGCAGAACCATCACGAGGTCTGCCTCCGGCCCAGTTCTGCCCGAGCCCCTTACCCTAACCTTAACCATCACATCTAAATGCCTAACCCCAACCCTTACCCTAAACCTAATCTAAACCTGATTCTAACCTGAACCTAAATACCAAATCTGAAACCTTAAACAGGGCTTTGAAGAAGTGAAGACTGGCCAAAATGTCCCCTCTTTCCAAAAATGTCCTCACTCTGAAGGTTTAAAACACAAATTGGTCCTCACAACGATACACATACAAGTACACACACACACTCCAGAAAACACAGCGCTATCTGTCCAAGTTCACAGAGCACAATGTCTGCTTTACAACACACACATCACACACGGCATAATGTCTGGTTTAAAGATAGCAGCGGTATCTGCATACACATTCCTGACTACCACTGAGCTGAAAATCTGTACAAAGAAAGAAAAAGAAAGGGAGAGAGAGCAAGAGGAGAAAGGAGAGAGGTTATCATGAAGATCGACACTCACGCAGAGTTAATATGCGTCTAGGAGATTGTGGCCGAAATGAGAGGAAGTGACAGAAAATCCACTAAAGGAGCCTGTAGAAAGGGAGGAAAGAAAAGAAAATTTTGGATGGAAAGGCCTTAATAAGAGTGAAAAGAAGGAGGGAAGAGGATTGGAGAAGTAGAGGAAGGAAAGGTAAGAAACAGAAAAGGAGAGGGATGGATGTCGAGGTTAAATGTCAGAGGTCACAAGCAAAAATGATAAAGGTTTAATCCCTTGTGAAGGTACAGTAGAGGAGTTAGAAACAGCAACTAACCACCATCATCCGCAAAAGTGATAGGACTCCTTCTGGGGAGCGACGGACGGACCATTTCTTAGCTGACACCACTAAATTTGGTGTAATATAACCAAGGGCATTCACTCAACTGTACTTAAGTACAATTTTGCGTCTGTATTTTCAAGACAAACTGTGATCAACAGAGAAAATACGATGCATCGTTATAGATTAAACTACCCAACAAGCTATAAAATTCTGCTCATGCTGCATTCATGTCATATCAGAGTTATCGTAATTAGGAGTTCTGACTTATGAATAGCATTCACGTGAACTCCCATGTTGTAATTAGGCTATGACACTCCATCCATCCATCCATCCATCCATTTTCTTCCTCTTATCCGGGTCGCTGGGGCAGCAGGCTTAGCAGGGACTTCCAGACGTCCCTCTCCACAGCAACGGTTTCCAACTTTTCCTGGGGGACCCCAAGGCGTTCCCAGGCCAGACGAGATATATAATCTCTCCAGCGTGTTCTGGGTCTACCCCGGGGGCCTCTTACCAGTTGGACGTGCCCGGAAAACCTCTAAAGGGAGGCGTCCAGGAGGCGTCCTGATCAGATGCCCGAACCACCTCAGCTGGCCCCTTTCGACGCGAAGGAGCAGCGACTCTACTCCGAGCTCCTCACCCTCTCTCTAACGCTGAACCCAGCCACCCTACGAGGAAGCTCATTCTTTCGGTCACTACCCAAAGCTCATGAGTCGGGTCGGAACGTAGATGGACTGGTAAATCGAGAGCTTTGCCTTCCGGCTCAGCTCCTTCTTCACCACAACGGTCCGGTACAGCGCCCGCATAACTGCAGACGCCGCACCGAACCGCCTGTCCATCTCCCGCTCCATTTTACCCTCACTCGTGAACAAGACCCCGAGATACTTGAACTCCCTCGCTTGGGGCAAAGACTCACTCCCAACCCAGAGGGCGCAGTCCACCGTTTTCCGGCGGAGAAGCATGGCCTCAGACTTGGAGGTGCTGACTCTCATCCCGACTGCTGCAAACCACCCCAGTGCATGCTGGGACGGGTACTGGGAGACTCAGATTTTTTTCTGAAAGCTCCAATATATCTGACTTGCTACTTATTAATAAGGAAGTGTCTGAAAAACGAACAAATATTTAGGGTGAAAATGAAGAGGTCAAGACGTTATGGAGGTTTAATACTGAGACTTTGCTTTAGCTTCCAGCCAGAACTTCAACGCTAGGTAGAGAGGAAATATTAGAAAGCAGATGAGAGGTAGGTGAGTGATGAAAAGAGAGCAAGCAGAGGTGAAGAGAGGAGGGAAGTGGTGGAAAATAATAAAAGAGGGCGGAGGAAATGGAGAAGCAGAGATGGGAGGAGAAGGAGACAGGAGAGACAGTTAATGTGTCTCCCAGACATTAGAGTTCAACATCTGCTTTGTTACTCAGACAGACAGACAAAAGATGGTTGCGGTGCATAAAAAATGATGGCTGTAACATAAAATGACAAGCAGCTCTGGTAGCTTATAGAGATATAAAACTGAAGATTTGGACGAAAAATGTTAAAAAGTTGGAGGCTGACAGATGTTGAATCACGCAAAAATCATTCAGTCTGTCTGCAGCCAGAGTTTGAGAATGTAATAAGAAATAGAAAGACAGAAATAGCTCATTCTGGAAATCATGAATCTGCAAATATTGCTTTTTTGACAGACCCCCACAGTTTACTGCCAAAAAGCTTTTACATTCTTTTGAATGACTGAGGCCGCAACTAGTGAAAATCACCTTTCCTGGAAGTCCAATCAGAGACAGCAGACCTGAGTGCTTTTAAAGAAGTTCTGCAACCTGAGCACCAGACACAGAAACCGCAGAGTCACAGGGTCGGGGGGGATTTTTAATGTGACTCACATCCTCCATTGTGTCACCCCCTTCGCTCTCCTGCTGTCGTTCCTGTAACTCTTCATTGGATCACGTTACAGGAAGCAGCTTAGAGTCAAGGCAATAAGCAAAGCTATAGTGTCAGACATCCACATGAAAGCTCTGCGTGTTTATGATGCTACTGACTAGTCTCGACTGCAGCCGGACACATCTGCTGTTTTAATCTGATCTCATTTTCTCCAAAGACAGCCGTGTCTTCTCCATCCAGGAAAATGAGAACTTGCTCAGTATGCAGAAGTTTATTACCTGACAATGATTGTTACCATCGTCAAGTCTATTCTAAAGCACACTACGCAGAAGTGACTGTGACACAGATGTGCAGGCCGTCGGTGAAAGAAATCACTCTGATTGGCTGTTCAGCTTAAGCGAATCAGTGCACGAGAAGAGAAACGGAAGTGAGGAAAACAAGCCAACGAGGGGCACACACAGAGGGCTCTTCTCATTTTTCATCTTCATCTCATCTGATCATTCCAATACACGGATATTTTCACAACGACATGGCCATCTGGAATGAAGTGGTGAGTGAGAGTGGTGTGGAAATGGTCGGCAAACGCTGCTTTGTTCAGACAATTCAATCAATTCGTATTTAATCCATGTAATCGTGAACCAGGAAATATAAAGAGAAAACTAGCTTCTGCTCCTCCTCATGGCTCTGTTTTCAGGCTTTAAGAAAATCTAGCCCGTGACGGGAGACTTTGACCAATCACAGGTCATTTCAGAGAGAGAGAGCGTTCCTATTGGCTGTGCTCCGGCTGGTGGGCGGTGCTTGTGTTTCCCCCAAGAGATCTCAACATGGCTGCCGGGTCACAAACTTTCAGATTACCTGTTTCCTGTACTACAGTCAGGATATAGCGATCGTTTTATAAAAATATCTTTTATTAATCATATTTGCTCCAATCTCGCCTACTTTCTCGCTTTAACAGGTTTATTTTGATAACAGTACATAATTAAGTATACAGTATATAGTATTTAAGTTTTGTCAATTAAAAGATAAAGGGCTGTATATACTATTGCTGACCCCCATAAACTTATAACAGTATTGTCATGAATAAAAGATAACTCAAATGCTTAAAACGGGTATGCTACTAACAAACCACTAACTAATAGTTTCAACAATCTGCAAACTGAAAATCTATTTTAGTTTCATTGTGAGGTCTGAAGGCTAGAATAGGATACAGAAAGAAAGAAGACAGATACGAACAACAGAAGGATCTGATCACCAACTTGCCCCCTTGTCACTACATTTATAAGACAAACACTCAGTAAGGCCATTAAAGGAAAAATTCAGGCATTGTGACATCATTTAAAGAAGTCATTGAACATTTTCTGTCTCAAGCAACATCTGGCATCTTCATCCCTGCACTTACTTTTATTACTCCAATCACTCAATGTCAACTTTATTAGCAGACACACCGCTGCAGACCTTCAGGAGCATTAAAGTGAGAGCACTGGCTGTCCTGGAACTCCACCAACACGTCCCCGCTCACCAGATCAGTAACCACAAACACAATCATTTTAATCAAATTCATTAAATAACATGCCGGACGGTTTAAATCCTGCACGTTTTGATGCTCTTACAGGCCATAAAGTTAAACAAAACCAGCTGAGGAGAATGGAGGATGATGCTTTAGTGGACAGTTGAACAAAGTGTAGAAAGAACCGTCTGCCAAGGGGAGCTTATGTTGTATTTCAAAGTGTGGGTTGCCAGCCTTGGGTCTTTGATTAGCTTCATTGTAAAGATACAGCAATACATACATTGTCTATGAAGTGCATTATCTCCACACACTAGGATGGCATTCAAGTTTATTAATAAAGGTTGTTACTGTTTAATATGAGATGTATGCTGATGCTTCAAAACATTATGCAGAGGCAGATACAGTATGTAACATTCTGTAATTACCAGGCGTGTTGTTTTCACCTTGTGAGTGTTTGTCATCATGGCAAAATGTGGTCACACCTACTGTCGTGGGGCAACCCAGTCGCCAGAAAAAATGTTGGCATTGTACGTTTCTGCAAACCACGGGATACGTTGAAAGTCGATGTGTCTAAACCAAAAGACATTTTTATAAATACGTTTCATATCAGCCTCGTATCATGGTTGCAGAAAGTCACAATTCCATGTAGTTAACGTTGTGAAACGATTGGTTAGGGTTAGGCAACAAAGCTACTTTGTAAAGGTTAGAAAAAAGATTATGGTTTGTGTTCAGATAAAGTAACATACCGTAACGCAACACAACGTAACGTAACACAACGTAACGTAACACAACGTAACGTAACACAGCGTAACGTAACACAACGTAACGTAACACAACGTAACGTAACACAACGTAACGTAACACAACGTAACGTAACACAACGTAACGTAACACAACGTAACGTAACACAACGTAACGTAACACAACGTAACTTAACAACGCAACGTAACAACGCAACGTAACAACGCAACGTAACAACGCAACGTAACAACCGTAACAACCGTAACAACCGTAACAACGTAGCTACGGTAAATAAATAACAACCGTCCTTAGTGGACTGTCTTAACGATAAGTAACAAGCGTAAAGTCGGTTGCAAACGGTTGCTTGATTTACTACGTCACTTGCTCTTGACTGAATGCAAAAACGTCCACTTTCAACATATCCATGGTTTGTAGAAACATACAATGCCAACATTTTTTTCTGGCTACAATTATAACCTTTTTAGTCGCCTACAAATGTCTCCTTCACCCTCGGTTGTACTTAGCTCCACCCTCTCGTGTCACTTGTGGTTGCAAATAACCAAGATGGCGACGGCCAAAATGCCGAACTCAAGGCTTCAAAACGAAAGTCTTCAAACTAATGGGTGACGTCACGGTGACTACGTCCACTTCTTATATACAGTCTATGGTGGGAATGTAATATTTCTGTCTATCTGCTGGAAGTGGGGAAGAGGCCATTGCCTGTGGCTGGTGGTCTCTAGTTATTCGTGAACATGGCTTTTGCAATTTGTTACTTATCAGAAGTGGACATTCAAGTACTGAAGCCTCTTAAGATCATGTCAAAGATGATGTGACATTTCATACAGCACTACTGCAGCACTGTGGAACTGGACCTCCAGACACGAGCAGTGTTTCATTTATTTTCCTTCTCTTCCTAAGGAGGGATTGTGGTTAATGTGGTCAACCACAATCTCTCAGGATCGCAGCTGATAAATGTAAGTATTACAGGATCTGCACATATCCAAACACAGACTGTGGGAAGTCCCCTTTAATTGATTCCTAATTCCAGTGCTTATGAGAGCATGGAAAAACTCAGACCACATCCCCAGTCTCTCTTTCCTTTCTTTCTTTTCTTTTTCACACATTTTCACTTTACCTTATTTAAACCCTTTTTCCATCTCTTTTGCATAACGTTGGCGGTCACGTTTTCGCTCCTCCTCCTCCTCCTCCTCCTCCTCTGCACCAAATTTCCAGTGTGTGTTGCTCCAGTTTTCCAGGCGTCTGTTGGACACGACAGCTGAGTTACAGTCCAGCGCTGCATGGTGAAACAACCTCACTCCCTTTAACAGTCCACATACTGTACTTTGATGTTCACACTGATCTGTTGACACTGAAATAGGAACCTGCACACTCAGTAGCATCAAATGGTTTGCTCAATCATGTTTCGAACTAAATGCTTAGTGATGATGTGAGATCTTACAAACAAAATATGCATGAAATTTTGTCAAAAACTGTCCTAAGGATGTGTGTAGTGGCTGATCAGGACAGGACAAAGTTCATACACAAGTAGATGAACATGAACCTATAGCTGACATTCTGAACTGATATTTGATTGTTTATCCAGAATAGTGACTTTATTCATGATTCATTTACTGGATAATTTATACCAAAGTCTGAATATAAAACTATTAAAAAAGATTTTAACGAAATGTTCTGCTGCAATCTATATTTGTTGGTGTTTAGCCTTTCAAAAACAACATCAGCAACTTTCTGGGTTTGCCTTTCTCAGCCTGTATACTGCTTTTAATGTAAATAATAATAATAATAATAATAAAAGACTCATTTAATAGACTGAATCACTTTATTCAAACTGGAGATTTAGTTCGAGGTTTTGTAATTTATTTTAGGGTGATGACCTCGGCGGGGCTCAGCTTTTCTTATCTTCAAGGAAAAAAAAAATATATATATTTTTAAATAAATATACATTTATTTTCTCGTAAATTTACAGGTTTATAATCTCACAAATTTTTGAGTTTTTTTTTTTTTGAAAATTTGCCATTTTAATCTCAGAGGATATTCAAGGTTTTTTTTCTCATAAATTAACAACTTTAATCTTGGAAATTCTGAGTTTTTTCTTGGAATATTACCCCCATCCCCTGCCTCTGTAATTATGATTTTTTTTTTTTTTGTTTTACTTACAATGGCCCTTATACACCGTCGTACCACTGAAAACAAATATGATAGTAATAAACTAATTCTGAAATCATGGAATTTGATTAAAATGTCTTAAAAAAATAAATAGAGTGTCCATCCTCAATTTAAGGAGAACACAGTAAAGTTTGTTATAAACCTATCATCTGACAATCATTTTATTACATTAAGTAAAATGTGAAACAACTGCTCAAGCCTAAACTGAAGAGGTCTTAATTCGAGACAGAGCAAATTCTCCTGTTTCATATTTTATTATACTTTACAAAGAAGCCTCTCATCTTTCCCATGTTTACGTGGTGAATGCTGTTTGCTGTTACAAGCGCAACACTTCCTGCATCTGCTTCACATTCAAGTCTTTCACTGGTTCTCTTGCTAAAATGCTTTTTCTCAAGCAGCTGGAGCTGATCTGCCATCTTGTGGCCCCCACATGTTACTAAACATGATGTCACGCTGGGCCTCTTCGAAGCAAGACTGAGACTCCATTGGAAAATACCAGTTTATCAGCAATGGTTTTATCCATACATTACCTTTTGTCTACATGATACATGTGCTGTTTGAATAACAAAATAACATAGTATATATACAATAATATATATGTATTAGAATTTTAATCAAATCACGGAATTCAATAAAAACTTCTCATATATTATCCTGCCTTTTAATCTGCCAGTGAGCTAAATGCAACTCCGTCACTAATATTATCTTCATATTACAATCCCACTCCTTTCCTATACCCTATTTTACACATTTATTTTATAATTTACACGTAAAAAAAGGGGCCTTATTTTCTATGTCTCTGTTCTATGTTTCTCAGCTCATTGTTGATATTTATCTATTTATCTCTTTTTTTTTAAGTAATATGGTTTGACTAAGATTATGATTATTTATTAGTATTATCACTTTTCTTTTCCTTCATTGTCAAAGGACTACATTTAGAAAAAAAAGGAATAAAAGGAAAAAAAAAAAAATTATATATATATATTTTAAATAAAAATAAAAATAAAAAATTATATATATATATGTGTATATAATTTTTTTTTTTTTCCTTTTATTCCTTTTTTTCTAAATGTAGTCCTTTGACAATGAAGGAAAAGAAAATTGATAATACTAATAATAATCATAATCTTAGTCAAACCATATTACTTAAAAAGGAAAAGAATGAAAACAAAGTAAATTTAAAAAAGGAAAAATAGAATAATGATAATAATAATAATATAAATATATATATATATATATATATATATATATATATATATATATATATATACCATATATATTTTCAATTCTTTTCCTTTTCCTCCTTTTATATATATTATTTTTTTTTTTTCCCTTTATACGCAATAAATGAACAATGGCACAGGCTGCATTATTTAATTATTAACAAGTCGGTCACCATGTGACGTACCTTCCTAACCACCAGATGGCGGTGACGCACCGAACGTTGCTGCTGGTTGCCAACAGCAACTGGAGGAGCAGAAGAAGACCGCCCATTTTGCTCCCACTGTAAAGGCATCGATTTGTGCTGAAATATCAACAGACAGAAGAGGACAAAGAGCTGCAATGGACGGGTGAGTGTGTTTATATTACAACTTAACGCTTCTAGTGCAGCTTCCCACAGCTGTGCAATATGACACGGAGACAGAATGAACCGTTGGCCCCGTAGCTTAGCTTAGAAGATATGCTAACTATTAGCTCAGCTGCTAACCTTGATACTGTACATTACGAACAACATGACGTTAGCTAGGATTCAACAGCGTGTTTTAACGTTTCATCCGGGTCTTCTAACTTCGACAGTGTCATAGCTAACTGTAGATTAATGTAGCTAACGTCCCCGAGAGGAGGGACGTGTGTGTGTTGAATGATCTGATGATACATGGCGACAGTTATTGACGGTTAGCATCAGTGTTACGAGCCGTTAGCCCCATGGGTGACGTAGACATGTTCCAATAATTAGAGAAGATGACGTAAACACGTTCCAATAACTAGAGAAGGTGACGTAAACACATTCCAATAATTAGAGAAGGTGACGTAAACACGTTCCAATAATTAGAGAAGGTGACGTAAACACATTCCAATAATTAGAGAAGGTGACGTAAACATATTCCAATAGTTAGAGAAGGTGACATAAACGTATTCCAATAGTTAGAGAAGGTGACGTAAACGTATTCCAATAATTAGAGAAGGTGACTTAAACGTATTCCAATAGTTAGAGAAGGTGACGTAAACGTATTCCAATAATTAGAGAAGGTGCCTTTAACGTATTCCAATAGTTAGAGAAGGTGACGTAAACGTATTCCAATAATTAGAGAAGGTGACGTAAACGTATTCCAATAGTTAGAGAAGGTGACGTAAACGTATTCCAATAATTAGAGAAGGTGACGTAAACGTATTCCAATAATTAGAGAAGGTGACGTAAACGTTTGCCAATAATTAGAGAAGGTGACGTAAACGTATTCCAATAATTAGAGAAGGTGACGTAAACACATTCCAATAATTAGAGAAGGTGACGTAAACGTATTCCAATAATTAGAGAAGGTGACGTAAACATATTCCAATTATTAGAGAAGGTGACGTAAACATGTTCCAATAATTAGAGAAGGTGACGTAAACACATTCCAATAATTAGAGAAGGTGACGTAAACACATTCCAATAGTTAGAGAAGGTGACGTAAACGTATTCCAATAATTAGAGAAGGTGACGTAAACATATTCCAATTATTAGAGAAGGTGACGTAAACATGTTCCAATAATTAGAGAAGGTGACGTAAACACATTCCAATAATTAGAGAAGGTGACGTAAACACATTCCAATAATTAGAGAAGGTGACGTAAACACGTTCCAATTATTAGAGAAGGTGACGTAAACATGTTCCAATAATTAGAGAAGGTGACGTAAACGTATTCCAATAATTAAGGAAGGTGACGTAAACGTATTCCAATAATTAGAGAAGGTGACGTAAACACATTCCAATAATTAGAGAAGGTGACGTAAACGTATTCCAATAATTAGAGAAGGTGACGTAAACATATTCCAATTATTAGAGAAGGTGACGTAAACATGTTCCAATAATTAGAGAAGGTGACGTAAACACATTCCAATAATTAGAGAAGGTGACGTAAACACATTCCAATAGTTAGAGAAGGTGACGTAAACGTATTCCAATAATTAGAGAAGGTGACGTAAACATATTCCAATTATTAGAGAAGGTGACGTAAACATGTTCCAATAATTAGAGAAGGTGACGTAAACACATTCCAATAATTAGAGAAGGTGACGTAAACACATTCCAATAATTAGAGAAGGTGACGTAAACACGTTCCAATTATTAGAGAAGGTGACGTAAACATGTTCCAATAATTAGAGAAGGTGACGTAAACGTATTCCAATAATTAAGGAAGGTGACGTAAACGTATTCCAATTATTAGAGAAGGTGACGTAAACATATTCCAATAATTAGAGAAGGTGACGTAAACGTATTCCAATAATTAGAGAAGGTGACGTAAACGTATTCCAATAATTAGAGAAGGTGACGTAAACATATTCCAATAATTAGAGAAGGTGACGTAAACGTATTCCAATAATTAGAGAAGGTAACGTAAACATATTCCAATAATTAGAGAAGGTGACTTACACATATTCCAATAATTAGAGAAGGTGACGTAAACACACCTACTATATGTAATAAAAACGCCTAAAGGCATTTATTTATCAGATCATTTGAAAAGCAACCGGATAGCTTAATCTATCTAAGATGAAATTGTGATGTTATTTAGATAGATAGATAGATGGATAGATAGTTAGGTAGGTAGATAGATAGATAGTTAGGTAGGTAGGTAGATAGGTAGGTAGGTAGATAGATAGATAGATAGATAGTTAGGTAGGCAGGTAGGTAGGTAGGTAGATAGATAGATAGATAGATAGTTAGGTAGGTAGGTAGGTAGATAGATAGATAGATAGATAGATAGATAGATAGATAGATAGATAGATAGATAGATAGATAGAAGGGTGGGTGGGTGGATGGATGGATGGATGGATGGATGGATGGATGGATGGATAGTTAGGTAGGTAGGTAGGTAGGTAGATAGATAGATAGATAGATAGATAGATAGATAGATAGATAGATTATTGTATTATAGCAGCAGGTTATCCAAGCAATGCACAGGAACAGTACATAAAATATACATGTCAACACTAGAGAAATATATCCGTAGAATACAAAATCTAAAGTATATTGGAATACACTATAAATATACCCGACTACTACAAGTAGCATAAAAAAATCTAAATTATAAACATAGAATAACCCACTATATACATTCCCAAGTGTGCAATAACATAATATATATATCAGCAATTTACAATGTTTTGTTCTTTAATAAAAAATATTGACCGAAGTGTGCAAATGTAGATGTGCAAAATTCAACATGGGCAAGATTATTACAGGACTAAAGCAGAATAGACTACTCCAGACAAAGAATTGCTGAATTATTGAAACCGTTAAATGGCCGTATGCTCTTCTCTGTACATTAAGAAAAAACTTCATAATTTCAACCTCTATATTTTTCTTCAAAATGTCTTACAGTAGCTTTCAAACTAATCTTTATTGACAACTGTCGACAGCCAGAAGTAACATCATATTGATTCATATTTGGTCAGCGCTGCCTTGTTTAAACGTTTGAACGGAGTTCGCGAGTGATTGACAGCTGCCTACAGGCTAGATTTTCTAAAGCTATGAGGAGGTGCAGAAGTCTAGTTTTCTCTCAGAACACTTGAATTACAACATGCTGAGAGATTATTATGGAATTATGCCAAAAACATTCTGCCTACTGCTGTTTAAAGTGATATGCATGCCACATTTTCATCCAGTATAACAGCAGCAGTCACCTTTCTCCTTTTGAATTGAAAGGTTGCTTTTCCTGCAGAATATGAAGTAACATTATTTGCTTTTCTTTTTTTTTTTTCATCTCCCTGCATTCCCTCCACTGACAGTGATGTTGCGGTTGGTGTGAAGGCAAGCAGACTTCATTTTTACTATCCTTACCTAAACACATTTGCATTTAATAGTAATAATTTTGGATTTTTTCAGAAGTTTGGATGTTCATGAAAGTTTAATTTCTTTTTTTTCTTGTCTTCCAGAGAGGCTCAGAGGAGCTCAACATGTACAGTAGCAGCCCCAACTCTATGACCGGTAAATTCAACACAACCCACAACCATCACTTAAAGCTGGGATCCATAATGTTTTTAGTACACGGAGAAGTGGTCAAGAAGTGTTCGATGGGTGATATCTGAACCTAAGTGGGTCCAGAAATGACAAAGTCTGTCTGGGATTTGAATCAGTGAATGACACAGATGATCAGGAAGCTGGAAAATATTAGAATCATTCGGCCATGAAAAGACCAAAGCCTGTAGGGATGCCAGAAATGGACTGGCAATGTTTTTCAGCAGAAATTCAAAAATATGTTGTTTGAATATTTTGCACATTTAGTGCTGAGGAAAGACATTTTAAAGGGGAATCTTTTTTTAAAATAGAATGTGTGAGTGAAGTTGTGTTTTCATGTTCTTTATGACTTATGAGTAGATGAATCTTAATTTTGCTTTCTGTATCTGTAAGGTGACAAATTACATCTAGAGGGATGCAAGTAATCATTATTTTCTGGATTAACCCATTTGGGCCCAAAGACCAATTTTAGTATGATGAGGATAAAATGTCCCAACAATTGTTCTTATTGGTCTAAAGTCTTGAAATGTGGTACGGACATACTTTAGGAAAGTATCCAACAGTTCAACTTTAACATTTTTTAGATCACATGAAAAATCACACAATTATCAATAGTCAGAAGTCAGGATTTTTGAAAAATTAGGAAAAATGCTAACATTGGGTTTATTAAATGGCCTTGATTGTCTTGTAGTTTTCTTGTCATACTATATTTAGTGTATTGGCACATGGAACTACTGTTTCTGGAAAAAATTACATACTACATACTACAAAGACTACATATATGATAAGAAAAACTCACTTTTCAGTCAAACGGTTCGATCGATTTAGAACATTTCTTCAGTTGCGGGCACATTTAATCAATTATTTGTTCTACAAAAAAAATATCAGAATTTCCTGAAGCCCAAAGTGATATCATCAAATTTCTTGTTTTGTCTAACTCGCGAATACCCAGACAAAGACAAAAAAAAATACCAGACAATTGAGAAGCTGGAACTAGGGGATATTTAATGTTTTTGCTTGAAATTGAATAATAATTTGAGTATTAAAGTAGCAAATATTATAATAATAGAATTGTCCACTAAAAGGCCATTTTCGCAGCAGATATTTTGACTGATCATAATAATAATAATAATAATAACTTGGATTTATATAGCGCCTTTCAAGAAACCCAAGGATGCTTAACATAGAGATAATAGACTTAGCTTTTCATAGTAAAGCACAGGTGTTGCTAATAACATTAATGAAGGCTGTGTTCTATTCAAATGTCCCAGTAAGCCGTGACAGTGAGCCAGCATGCACGATACCAGAACCCTGCGACTGACACTTGTGCTTTACTCTGAATTCATCTTTAATCTAGAGTTGTGATGTCATGCGATGATTGTTGTGTTCATGTTCAGCGAACGGCAGTGACAGTAAGAAACAGCGTCTGGATGAATCCCCCCCCTCCAGAGTTCTCCACATCAGGAAACTTCCCAATGAAGTGTCGGAGACTGAAGTCATCGCCCTGGGGCTGCCCTTTGGAAAGGTCACCAATATACTGATGCTGAAGGGGAAAAACCAGGTAAACCTCCTTACTATCTGCCAGTACTTTGAGGTGAAGATGAAATGTAATGACATTTTAAGTTTGACTGAATAATATCCTAAAACAGGAAACGAACAGTGACACATTGTCCTGGAAGTGGTTGTTATACTGCTAAAGCTCAGTATTACTGTGTTTTTCAAGGCGTTTCTGGAGTTGGGTACAGAAGAAGCAGCCATTACTATGGTGAACTACTACACAGCTGTCACGCCACAGGTCAGTGTCCATTCCTGTTACACATTATTAATCATTTCTGTGCTTGTTGTAAGAGCTACTAACTGAATTGTGTATCATACGGATCTTATTCTGTTAGGTCAGAAACACTCCTGTCTTCATCCAGTACTCCAACCATAAGGAACTGAAAACAGACTCGGCTCTGAACCAGGTATACACATAGATATACACCAAACACTGTCCTTCAACCAAACCGGGGTTAGGCTGATCATGGATCTGTTTCTTTCCATCCAGAGGGCCCAGGCAGTGTTGCAGGCAGTGTCAGCAGTTCAGGATGGAAGCTCTCCGTCCTCTGACCCCGGAGTTTTGGACCTCGCTCCTCCCCCGAGCCCTGTCCTGCGAATTATCATCGACAACATGTTTTATCCCGTGACACTGGACGTTCTACAACAGGTAAAACCTGAACATGTTGTTTAGATAGGTACACACACAAACCCATAGTCAAGTTTTTTTTGTTTTTTTTTCCCCTAATGTTTGGACATTCTTGGTATAAAAAACAGCAAAAAAAAAATAGAGCCTCTCTAGAGAGGAGAAGAGAGATGAGATCTAATTTTGCATGATGCCTTTCAAAAGCAGATATTGGTTGACCTCTAATTGTGATAATGATTGTGTGTCTGCATAGCTTTAGGGTGCTTTCACATCAGGGACCCGGGCCAGGATCTGAGTACACTTGTCCCCAAAGTTCAGTTCGTTTGGGGATGCACGATGTTGGAAAAAACTGACATTGCAATATATTTTTTTTTCTGCAAAATGAAGAAATACAGGAGTATTCACCCTTTTGCTAGCTACATTTTAAGGTTAAATGCATCAATCTGGTGCACTTTGAGAGCAGAATCAGCAACATTAAGAGGCTAGACAAGCAATTTTATGCTCTTAATTTAATCATAAACACATTGGTTGTATAGATAATATCTATCTATATATCTAAAGCCAAAACATCTAGCTAGTGTAATGGTCTGCCTCGAAGAACGAGAGCCGCTCAGCGGGCAGAGAGAGAGAGAGAGAGAGAGACAGCGGGGGAAACAACAACAACAATCGTACTCGGGCACGGTACGAATCAATCGTACCTAATATGAAAACGCCCTTAAACTAGAATGTGTCTAAACTGTCATTTAAATCAAGCTTGATCATGTTTTTGTGTTGTTCTCTATGAATTTGTTGATTCTTCCAGATCTTCAGTAAGTTCGGGACCGTAATGAAGATTATAACCTTCACCAAGAACAACCAGTTTCAGGCTCTTCTGCAGTTCAGCGACCCCGTCAATGCACAGCAAGCTAAACTGGTAGGTTACATCAGCAACCAGTAGATGCAATAACAGGTCTTCATGGACTCATGTCCACTCTAACTCCATGTCCAGTATTGGTTGTACAATAACCTCCTGTCTGCTTTTCTGGAAATTATTTACATTTCAGATTCAATGTCAGTGAATTAATAGAGGGCTTCATTCTGTCTGTTCGTGCCCAACATTCAAATTAGGCAGTTAACATCTTACCCTTCAGCCCTTTTAACATTCTTGGCATTGGAGCTAGACCGATTTATCAGCTGATTCATAACTGTAAAATGTCCCGGTTAGCATCTATCTTAGTCACAATTCTTAAAAATAAGGGCTCCGTATCAAGATTGTTTATGTAAAAAGAAAAGATTAAGACTATAATATCAGCTGATATATCGTTATTAGATAATTTAAACACAATTATGATTCCTTGTCCCTCTTTCACTCCTTCTACTCCAGTCTTTGGATGGACAGAACATCTATAATTCATGCTGCACTCTGCGGATAGACTTCAGTAAACTGGTCAACCTCAACGTCAAATACAACAACGATAAGAGTCGAGATTACACCAGACCCGACCTTCCTACTGGAGACGGAGAGTCGGCCAACAAGGATCATTCTTTATTGGGTAAATAATACACCACATCCATTCATATCTAGCTCCAGGGTATCCATAGTACAGTGTTTGTTTTCTGGTATAAATCTAGTTGTCATTGTCTTGTAGGTACCCCATCTGGAGCGCTAGCTTCCTACTCCAGTGGAGGAGGTTACTCATCTTCTCTCTCCCTCTCGCAGGGTGGAGGTACCTGTCTTTTCTTTTATTCTTTTATTCTGTTTTTCCATCACTCTGTCTCTGCTGTTTTAGTTGAAGTAATTTTACGTGTTATTTTCTTTTTTTCTCGTAAAATTATGACTTTATTTTCGCAATATTACGACTTTTTTTCTCGTAAAGTTATGAATTTATTTTCGTAATATTACGACTTTTTTTCTCGAAAAGTTATAACTTTATTTTCGTAATATTACGACTTTTTTTCTCGTAAAGTTATGACTTTATTTTCGTAATATTACGACTTTTTTTCTCATAAAGTTATGGCTTTATTCTCACTATATTACGACTTTTTTTTTTCGTAAAGTTATGACTTTATTTTCGTAATATTAAAAAAAAATTCTCGTAAAGTTATGACTTTATTCTGGAAATCTCAGATTTTTTTCCCCTCAATGTGGCCCTAATACTCTGTAGTACATTTGCACTTTGACCTTCACTGCATTAGACTTATATACTATATACTTAGACTATAAACTGTGTTACCTTCATCCCATATACTTAGACTATAAACTGTGTTACCTTCATCCCAATGCTCAAATGTTTTGCGGCTCCAGACAGATTTCTTTTTTTTTTTTTTGCCTAAAATGGCTCTTTTGATAGTAAAGGTTGCTGACCCCTGGTTTAAACTGAGGTTCCTCAGCTAGAAAACCTACCAAATGTTATTTCCATGGCCTAGTAGAATTCAATCAATATGTGTGAACATGAGCTGCTCTCTTTCAAAGCCAGAAACCAGAGAAGGAAGTCTCAAACTTGTGATGTCATAGGGTATAAAGTCTGGAGCTCCTCCATAGACAATGAATGGGACATTCATGATTTTATGCACCCACAGAATGATTGTTTTCTTTTTTATACCTAAATGAGCTTTATTATATTGTAGTGTTGTCTGTTGTGAAACAGAAAATGTTCATTATCCTCTAGAACATCTCTCCCAAGTCATTGTCTATACATACAGTCGGTGTCGTGTCATAGTTGGGGTCGTGGTTTAGGGCGGAGTCGCCATGCTCTCTTCCAGAACAGAAAACACAGGTTTTATACTGCGATATTTACTGAAAATGACAATACAGCCAACAGTAGCCGCAGTAAACTTTCAGGCGATCTGGTGCTGATCTCCCTCCAGCCTATTGTCACCTTATTTAGGTGTTTGTAGTGAAAAGAGGAGGTATCATATCAGATAACTCCATTTGATATCTGTTTTTTTTTTTTACCTTTTTCCATTTCTCATTCAGATTTCTCTGCATGCATTTCTATGCTGTAACACTCCTGTAACTGTTAAACAGAGTCACTTTGCATTTCATTTAGAATCTGTTAAATCTACTGAAGAAGCAAGTCTTTTTCTCATCTTTTTATTGTTATGGTTTGAATCTACTTCTCTGCTGCTGTATTACATGTTTATTGTCCTGTGCTTTCCCCAACAGGAGCCATTAGTCCTCTGAGCGCCGCAGCAGCAGCGGCAGCAGCTGCCGGTCGTGTTGCTCTGTCTGGGTCCGGAGTGTCTGGAGTCCTGTTGGCATCCAACCTAAATGAAGAGGTACACTAGCCATATGCATAACTGTGAATGAGCATTTGCAATTTCTGCGTTAAGTCACTCATTTCAGCTCTTTAACAGACACTACTGGATGATCTTCTGGAGTTGATAGTAGTGTGGATTCCTGTGTGGGTGTGTGGTTGTATGTGTGCTTAGGCCACTTCTCCCACCTAGATCTAGTCCCTGTAGTATAATTAGGATAGATTTAAGTAACAGGATGAGTTTGGGCCATAAAGTGTAATACATCATCTTAAACCATTAGGTGTCTAAACTTTTAAAAGCATTAAAATATCTTAGATAGTAGACATGCGCCGATTGCAATATTCTTATTTTTTAAAAGCCTGACCTCCCAAATCAAATCAAAAAATTACTTTATATTCTCTCATTCACGGGACCTCCGCAAACTCCACCCCGAAAGTCCCGGTACTTTCAGAAAGTACTACCTCCCCCAACCAGGGCATTTTTTGGGTGTAAAAAGGCCCCGTAAAATGTTCCTGGAACTTAATTTAGAACCTGGTCCCTGCAGTTGAAACGCAATGAGTTCCTCTTAAGGTTCCTAGTTCCAGGGGAAAGTTCCTGCGGTGGAAACGGGGCTTTAGTAGCACAGTTGTCAGGGCTGACTGTGTGTGTGTGTGTGTGTTATTTGAGAGGGGAAGAGAAGGTGGACTATTCCTCACAATATTTCTGTAAGTTATTAATAACTTACTGAACGCTGCTTTGTCACTTTTTGACCCGCGGCCCAAACCTGTGATACTTTCTAGTAAGCTTACCCAAACCCCCCCCGACCCACGTATCACTATTCAACACCGGAGCACCTCTTCCCTTACTATACAAAACAAAATATACACACAATTTTGACATTGTTTACTTACTTACAAATGAATGGCGACCTTGTTGTTGTGTGTGTGTGTGTGTGTGTGTGTGTGTGTGTGTGTGTGTGTGTGTGTGGATCCTCTAGATTGATTTTTGTTCTCCATGGACTGTCGCAGATCCACAACTTTAACGTCTTCAAATATTTTCACCTTCTTTATGTTGGCACACATTATATCTGTATATCAGATCTGTTGTGTTTTTGAAGCTGTGTGGTTTTCTCTAAACTGACCTACCTACTTGTATACTTTTATCTTAGGTTTCTGTTTCTTCTGTCAATTTTCAGTTTATTCTCTAACTCTAAATGTGCACCTACTCTTTCATGTGTATCTCTATATATATACTACCTCCGGTATCTGTTTCTGTGTGTTCCATCTCTCTGTCAGACTCCTTCTCTCTCTGTCGCTCTCTGTCCCTCTCCCTTGTTGAGAGGGACTCCATATGTGAGGTGATGGTTTTTCACACTTCTGCCCCCTTTCTGGTAAAGTCTTGGTGCAACAGCTATGTGCTGGCTGTTTGGTCGCAGCGTACTGTTCTCTCCGGTGAGAGCAGGACCAGCTCCTGCGTACACTCGGGAGTGTGCTCAATGCAATCCAGTGATCCTAGGTAGTGGTTGAGTGTGGTGTGGCCGTTCTTCATGTTGTGAGTGTTGAATCCAGGAGATAGTTTCATCATTTCTCAACTGTTTCATCAAATGGACAGACTAACATCTATGGTCAGATTGTAGTCGGTTTCATGCAGTACATTTACCCCTGTTTCCAGGTAACATAGAAACAGGAGCACCAAACCGGGAGAAACATTTCAGTAACACTTCATTTTACAGGTCCGCAAATTTCATGCTAATTAGATGATAATTAGCAAGTAGCCTCTTTGAAATTTCTTTGGAATTACTGCCAAATTACCCCAATATTTACCTTAAAAATGTAATCTTTATTATAAACATTATTTAATAATTATATTCCGCTATTTCCCAATAGCTATTTAATACATTTCCAGGAAAAGAATACAAAGTTAATTGATATGCTTTATTTCCATGTCTGCTGATAAATAGATAATAATTAGCAAATAGCTTCTTTGAAATTTCTTTAAAAAACTTCCTGAATCATGACATTAGCCACCACTTCTCAAGCCTAAGGGCCCTATTTTAACCATTAGATGCTATTTTAGCATCTAATGGTTAAATAATGTTTATAATAAAGTAATTTTCAATAAATTTTGAGGTAAATATTAGGTTAATTTGGCAGTAATTCCAAAGAAATTTCAAATAAGTTACTTGCTAATTATCACCTAATTACCATGAAGTGTTACCAACATCTCTTACTGTCCAGTTTGCTTAAGTAGTAGATTAAGTGCCAGACCCAACCAAAACATTTTTAAATAATAAAAAAAAAAAAATCTATCAGTGATGATGGATTATGTGATATCATGTCCTTTTATTTCCAGCACAGCTGCAACTGAGCTGGACAAAGAGAAAATTGGTCGGTTCATTTAGTTAATATGTGGTCCAAACTTCAACTTGATTGAATACCTGCCTGTGTTGCAGACCCTGGAAATGAACACATTTACGTGTTTGCATGGGTGGTGAATCACTGACTTTGTTTACAAAACAACTTCTTTTGCCCTTATTGCGAAAAAAAGACAATATTCCTACTAAGCTGTTTACATGGCTAATGAAGATGAATATTCCACTAATATTCCTGTTACATGCAGCCGTTATACTCCGATTAATGTGACCGGTGGCCGACTTCCTTTCCCTCTTTCATTCTTTCAACCACCTTCTTGAAAAGGTCAGCGTAGCGATATTTGTGCATATCCAAAAACCTGTTGATATCCAAGTCTTTCATAATGTTTAAAAGGAGGGTTTGGGTTTTTTTGAGCGTGCATCTCTGTAAACTGTCGGCGAGTTGGTTTGTGTAGCTGACCGTAAACGGGCAAGAGGCCGTGTGTCGCAAACTGAACCCCAACTGAGACGCATATTCTGAATATGCTGTATTCATGTCCAGAGAATGCTCCTAAAACCTGAATAATATCTGCATATCCCACAAGTCTTAATTGGAAAATGCTCCATACGGAATAAGAATGATTTGGAATATTGTCATATTCAAAATATTGGTGCCTTCAAATGAAACTCGTGAGCTTGTGTTTACAACATGAGAAGTCGTGTACACTATATGTGTGGCGTTCAAGTGGTTAAGGCGTGAGAAAATATCGCCGCTAAGCAACGGCAATATTGACGTTACTGTCGGCGTCTAGAAGCCACAGAGGCTAACAATTATGCAAGCTAGCAAGTGGGTAACATAGTGCAGTAAATGCAAAGGCATAATAACAGAGGAAAAAGATGAGGCTGTTGGGAATATCAACATTTTACTCAGACCTACTATAAAATTCCGAAGAAAAACAAAATACAACTAAAATTACAATATACTTATTATGAACCGAAAAATTAACTTCCCTGGCCTCCACCATTTCTCACAACGTCAACAAACACGTCACAACTCGGAGCTTTCAGAAACTTTCCACTCATGAGGTCGTGAATACCACGAGAGGGGGGGGCGTTCATATGGACTCTTCTCGCAAACATGGTAAACACGACCCCATGTGAAGGCACCATAATATTGGGATGTTAGTGTGCATGTAAACGTAGTCAGTGTGAATGTAGCCCGCCCACCTACAAGCTAACTGTGTCACATTGACAAATAGAATCTTAGAAGTCCAGATATGGTTTTGAAGGCGGTGTAAATTAACATGTCTCATGTCTCGTGTGGGACGCTGGACATCCTGCGGAATCAAAAGAAATATGTCAAATTGACTCTTGTTTCATTATTTATTAGTTTGTTTTGTAAATTGTATTTGAGGATTTTCTACCTTGAAAACAATGAAAATATGTTTTTACAATAATGTCGTCAAATTGAAGTTGCACGGTTTATATACAGAGGCTGTATTCGAAACCGCATACTGCCTACTACTGAGGAACACAGTATACAGTACATACTGCCTACTACTGAGGAACACAGTATACAGTACATACTGCCTACTACTGAGGAACACAGTATGCAGTACATACTGCATACTACTGAGGAACACAGTATACAGTACATACTGCATACTACTGAGGAACACAGTATACAGTACATACTGCCTACTACTGAGGAACACAGTATACAGTACATACTGCATACTACTGAGGAACACAGTATACAGTACATACTGCCTACTACTGAGGAACACAGTATACAGTACATACTGCCTACTACTGAGGAACACAGTATACAGTACATACTGCATACTACTGAGGAACACAGTATACAGTACATACTGCATACTGCGTTCCTTAGTAGTATGCAGTATGCAACAGTTAAAGTGATGTATTTTGCAGTATGCTAGACCAGGATTTAGCTTTTAAACCAGCTCTTAAAGCACTGGACAAAAAAAAGAACTCGTACCACTATTACAATATTATCGAACAATACAACTTTGATTTAGTTGTTCTGTTAGTTCACTTTATAAGATACTGCAGGTTTAAACTATTTATTCTAACAGTTCATAGTGAAGTCAGACAAACAGGATCATCAACGAGGGGAGACGGGAAATATAAAAAATTGCTCGACAACATTTACTCAAACTGCTTTTTCAGTTACAGCAACAAACCAGTGGACTGATCTCCCTCCAGATATTAGAGTAATATGTTGTGTCAGCAGGAATCTCTCTGCCCCGAGGCAGCTCTTTCCCTCTCCTCTTCCCTCTCCTCTTCCCTCTCCTCTTCCCTCTCCTCTTCCCTCTCCTCTTCCCTCTCCTCTTCCTTCGCCACTCTGCTGCTCTGTAGCCGCTCTGTGAGCGTCACTGGCCGGCTGGCGAGCGAGCTACGCCCGCGGGCGATTGTGGAGCTTTTCAGCTCAAAAGACAGATAAACACCTGTTAATTTATAGCGGACATTTGTGTTGTGATATTTAAACAAACTATCCGTCAACAAGGAAATAAAAGCCCGTCTCGTCTACAGACCGGTCTCTAGAGAGAGCTCCAGCCAGCTCACAGCGGTCTGTGAGCGTGACCGCCCGGCAGGCGTTAGCTAGCTAGCTGTCACGGCAGTTTGTGGAGCTTCTAAACTCCAAAAACTGTCAATATTCAAAATCTACACAGGTGATTTCTCACCCCCAAAAACGTTCAGAAGTGAATGATGAAATAGCTACGAAAAATGTAAAAAAACTAGCTGTTTTTGGCTGCTTCTGTTGTAACCGTTACCTGTAGCGATCCAGCGCTTTGCATTGTGGGATACAGTAGGCGAGGTAGACTGGTCCGCTGCATACTGGAGATTTTTTTCCAAATCGGCACGACATCCGGGTATTTTTGGCATCCTGTAGATTTTGTTCGCATACTTCATACTACATGCTACATTTTAGCCAAATCAGTACGTACTACTAGTATAGTATGAGGTTGTACTACTAGCAGTATAGTATGAGGTTGTACTACTAGTATAGTATGAGGTTGTACTACTAATATAGTATGAGGTTGTACTACTAGTATAGTATGAGGTTGTACTACTAGTATAGTATGAGGTTGTACTACTAGTATAGTATGAGGTTGTATTACTAGTATAGTATGAGGTTGTACTACTAGTATAGTATGAGGTGGTACTACTAGTATAGTATGAGGTGGTACTACTAGTATAGTATGAGGTTGTATTACTAGTATAGTATGAGGTTGTACTACTAGTATAGTATGAGGTTGTACTACTAGTATAGTATGAGGTTGTACTACTAGTATAGTATGAGGTGGTACTACTAGTATAGTATGAGGTTTTGAATACAGCCAGTAGCAGTAGTAGCACCTGTTACCTCCAGTAACCATGTGATCCGGTTGACCATCTGCTTCATGGTACTGCCCCCCCCCCCTTTTGGTTTGATATATCTCCTGCCACTCACTCTTTCATTCACTTATTTATTTCATGCTTTATTCATTTCTTCATCCTTAGATTTATTATTTTCTCTACCTTCCTCCCATCCGATCTTTTCCTCACTGATAAATGCATCCAGCAGGGACTGTGTGTGTGTGTGTGTGTGTGTGTGTGTGTGTGTGTGTGTGTGTGTGTGTGTGTGTGTGTGTGTGTGTGTGTGTGTGTGTGTGTGTGTGTGTGTGTGTGTGTGTGTGTATGTGTGTGTGTGTGCGATAACAGAACTGGAAGAAGTGTGTGTGTGTGTGTGTGTGTTTGGAATCGAACCAGCAATCATTCAGACTCCGTTGATGTTCCACTGATGCTCTGTTTACTGACCTCTGCTTTGGTTTTTGTCCTCCTCTCCTCCTTTCTCCCTTCCCCGCCTCCTTTCCTCCCTCCTCTGCTCCTCCCTTCACACATTTATTTTCTCTCCTTTTGGCCACACGTCCTTTAATATTGTACCCTTAAACCCCCCCCCATGTACTGTACGTTTACCCGAATTTTGTTTCCTTTTCTCCACTTTTCTTAATCCGGTCTAACCCGACTTTGGGGTTTTGCCGTTTTGACCCCCTCCCCAAACCCCCCCACCCCCACCCCAATGCCCTCCATCTTTGCTCCACCCCTCATCATCATGGAAACCACCACCTCCCCCCTCGTCCAACGCTGGGCGGTCTGATCTCTACCTTCGTCTCTCCTCTTCCTCCTCCTCTGCTCCTCCTCTTCCTGTCCTCTGCTCTGCGGTCTCTCTCTCTAAAGATGGTCACGCCTCAAAGTCTCTTTACCCTCTTCGGTATGTTCAACCTCTACTATTCTATCTGTATATCTCTCTCTGTTAATCCAATTTTGTTCACTTTCTTCAGTGATGTCGTGGACACGCTATTCCTCTGTGTCTTTTCTGTATCTCCCAGCCTCCCTCTATCATATTGTACGCTACAGAGTAAAAGTCTTCTTCTGTCTCCACATTGAAAGATTCCGGGAGATTGTCTTGTTTGGTCATCTTATCTCTTTAATGGTGGGAACAAAGACGCCAAAATCATTCATGTGCTGTTGAAAATGTGGTGTGAAAAGCTCAGAATCTACATGTAGACACTGAGGTTAGTGACTGACAAGCCAGCACCTCCTGCAGCTGCTTCACAATAAAAGCTGCAAATATAATAATGATGAAAAACATTTTTATGTGAAACCGTTTGCAGTAACAATAATAAGCACAGCAAAAGAAATAGTAACGCTTTATAATAACCATCGTTTATAAATGGTAAATTGATAGTTAATTAAACTTAGCTAATAGTTATTTTAATGTTGAACAATTAAATGATAATTAATAATGTTTACTAATTATTAGTAAATGTTATTTTAACAGTTTATTGTTTCACACAGGATAGCATTTATATACTATATGTTAATGATTAAGATATTATTTGTAAACCTTAAAGTGTTTGTAAAACATCTATAAACATTTCATAGATATTTGTAACACTTTGTTAATGGTTAATAATTGGTTTGTAAACCGCCTATAAACATTATTTGGATGGCTATTATAAAGTTACAACTGATGATTAAAATACCTTGTTGAATGGTTAATAAATACTTTTGTAAAACATTTATTAACATTATTTAGATAGATAGTTAATAGTTTGTCAATGGTTAATAATTGATTTCTGGTTCATGTCTCTGTGTAATGTTTATAGATGTTTTACATACAATTTGTTAAAGGTTTACATATCATTTGGTAATCCCTAACAAATACTTATATATACAAATACTATATATAATCTGTACAACAATAAACTGATAATTTATTAATGTAAGTAGAATGTAATTGTTATCGTCTCTTATCAGCTATGATACAATAACATAAATTATAGCATTATTAAACATTATTAATCACAATTTCATTGTTTTTTTACAGTAAAATAACTATTAACTAATAACTTTTAATTTATCATTTATAAATGATACAATAAAACTGTTGAGGATCCAGTCTGTTAGATGAATGGAAGCTCTGATGCTAAAAAAAAAAAAGCTTTTATCAAACCTTATATTTTGTATTTGCAAAGAGCAAGGTAGAAAATATTTAATTCTAGCATTTAATTCTATACGTAACGTGAGCTCTTTAAAACCTCTTCCTGTCTTTTTGCCCTTTTCTCCAGATTTGGTATTAATCGAGTGCAGTCATAGTTCACCTTTTCATCTTATTCTACAACTTTGCAATAGGGGATAACTAGTTACTCAGTCACCTAAACTAGGCACATCATAATGGTCACATTAGACCAGCCCAGCAATCCTTACTCTTTATTCCACAGATCTTTCAAAATGATCTGCATAAAAGGCCTAAAAGGAGCTTACATTTTTTTAGGTCTTCTTTCTGTACATGTTTCTCTATACAACATATTCTGTCTTAGGCGTGTCTTTTTAAAAGGTTTTGTAAAAGGTGTCTTTCTTTCCTACACTGTCCATTTATGGTTTTTCATTTTTAATCTTCAAGCTGGATTTCTGAATCAGCCAGATGCCAAACAGTCTCAGGTGTATGTCGACGGTAAAGCTCAGCTGAGGTGTGTCGCTGGTTGACAGTCTTAACATTAAACCACTCGGTTAATGGGTTGATTGAGTTTCTAGTGGAAGTCAAATGGGAAGATTCCATCTTTTCTTTTCATTTGTCTTTCTAGCACTAACTTTATTCCTTCCATCCTTCACACCTCTTCCTTTTTTTTATCTTCGTCGGCTCCATCTCTCCTGCTCTGTCTGTTCTGTCCTCCTCCTCCTCATCTTCTACTCCACCCTGCTCTCTCTTGCTCTCTCTCTCTCTCTCTCTCTCTCTATCTCTCTCTCTCTCTCTCCCTCTCTTGGTCTGCCTCTCTCGCTCTCTCTCTCCCTACCTTCAGGAGTGTATGGTGATGTCCAGAGGGTGAAGATCCTCTACAACAAAAAGGACTCTGCTCTGATACAGTTGTCCGATGGCAACCAGGCCCAGCTGGGTGAGTTTATATAGTAGCTATATCAGCCACTAGTATTTAGGGGTGGGAAAAAAAGGAAGGAGGGAAGGAAGTTACCGCTTTTATTGTTGTAGTCTGAGTAACGTGACGTCATATCCGTTCCGTATACATCAACCAAAACCAACCACAGCGAGCCAAAACGAGGAAGTACAAGACGGCGGAGGGTCGGCATGGATACGACCTGCACCCTCACATGTTATATCCAAAGTGTTAAACACTACACATCAAGTATGGAAACAGATTGGGTTTCACACATTGCAGGAAAAGCAGAGCTAGACATCACGGCTAAAGCTGCATGCTAACTCTGTCACGGACAGGAAACGTTATCGTATCATGGTAACGTGCGGTCAAGCCAGCCGTCGCTCTCATCTCCGTGGTCAAATGGGCCGACGCTACAACTGTAGAGCACCCATATACTGACATTTATGTTAAATGCATTCAAACGGCCCCGATGGAGCTGACCATGGATGTTTTAAGAGCTCAGAGATAGAGATAGTTAGAGGAAGTATACATGTGTGACTACGTCCGGTTTTCAAAATAAGGTGATAACAAAGGGAACTGTATATACAAAATACATATGTGGAAATAAGATTGATTGAATTATATTCACCAGAAGTATAAAACATTTCATATCTCTTTATTTAATTAAAATTAAAAAGAAAATACCACTAATTTGTGAGGGAAATGTCTTTATTCTTTGATTTTTGGGTTGCTGGAAAAAATTCAATAAATAATTCCTGACTGACTGATATATTTGACTTCAGGACATCTCAGACTACATACATGCTGAAAATCAAACATTTTTACTGTATTAATGTAGATATTTTCCAAAGTAAGAGTCCCTAGAAGTGAGTAGTACTGACTATGGAGAAGTACCTCATACAACCCCACTTCAGAAAATCCAAACTAGCCCTTTAAGGTTCACCTGTTGAAAACCACTGTAGCATCAGTCACTTCCTCAATACATTTTTAACCATAGAACAATTTCATGGATGTGATACAATTGATGCATCAACCTGATATACTCTTGTTTCCTCACATGTAGCTATGAGCCACTTGAATGGTCAAAAGGTGTTTGGTAAAGTGATGAGAGTGACGCTGTCTAAACATCAAACGGTGGCTTTGCCCAGAGAAGGACTGGATGACCAACTACTAACTAAAGGTAAGAGGTTCAGCAAACAGTAGAAGCTTTGTAGTAGAAGCTACAAGCCATGTATATATTACAATATAATATTGGGTTTTATAGGGAAGACTCTTCTGTGAAACCATGGTTCAACTCTGCTCTGCTAACGTGCTAACAGACACACTGTTGTTGCTACAGCTGCTCTGCTAACATGCTAACAGACACACTGTTGTTGCTACAGCTGCTCTGCTAACATGCTAACAGACACACTGTTGTTGCTACAGCTGCTCTGCTAACGTGCTAACAGACACACTGTTGTTGCTACAGCTGCTCTGCTAACGTGCTAACAGACACACTGTTGTTGCTACAGCTGCTCTGCTAACGTGCTAACAGACACACTGTTGTTCATCATGTCAATATTTTGTTTTTGTTGGACAGATTTTTCTGGCTCACCACTCCATCGCTTTAAGAAGCCAGGATCCAAAAACTTCCAGAACATCTTTCCTCCCTCTGCAACACTTCACCTCTCCAACGTCCGGTAGTACAACCGCTGCACATATAAGTCAATCAAGTTAACGTTTGTGTTCGTCAGGCCAACAGTTGAATCAGTGTAGCGATCACTTTGGCTTCATGCTACTCTGCTTTAGGACGATACTAGTTTGTCTTCTCATGTCCAGGGATGGAGTCGGAGAGGATGACCTACGCCTGCTGTTCTCTAACAGCGGAGGAACCGTAAAGGCCTTCAAGTTCTTCCAGTAAGAAGCACTTCAATATGAAGCTCTTTATGACGCTACAAATATCTAGCTGCATTTTATTTGAACATTTCTCTGATCATCTTGCAAGGCACAAAAATAGAGAGGCGAAGTCCCGCCCCTTCCGGTGGACCCCCATGGGACCTTATTTCAGAAAAAATATGAACGTGGGGTCCACCGGAAGGGGCGTGACTTGGGCTCTCTATATAACTTAATATTTGTGCTTGAATGAAAAGGAGATGATCTAACGAACCACACTCATGAGCGATCAGTGGCTTGTTCTGCTCTGACCTGACCTACCCAGGAAGTAGACAGTGCCATGCAGACAGAAAAGATGTATGAACTTTTTCCATAATATTGAAAGGTTTGTCTCTTTCCTCATCAGGGACCGTAAGATGGCCTTGATCCAGATGACGTCAGTAGAGGAAGCGATCCAGACTCTGATGGACCTTCACAACTACGACATGGGAGGGAATCACCACCTGAAAGTTTCCTTTTCAAAGTCCACCATCTAACCCTCACGCCTCCCGACTCCTAAACCTAAAGATCTATGACAAGCGAGGAAGTCACCACCATTTGTCTTCTTTTCAACGTTTTCTGTTAACCTCTCCTGCGCTATCCCCTAACCTTTAATTAAGTAGTACAATATTTTATCATGAAAATGTGCTTCATTGTCCAAAGCTTCAAACTCAAAATATTCAGAAAATTCCATAAAGCAAATTTTCTTGAGAAGTAGAAGCAGTACCTACATCATATGACATCTTAAAGAGCAACTAAACACCAGCTGAAAATCATGTTTTTTGGTTTAACTTCTCAACGTGCTGCAGTGAATGAGTTCGCTCTGTTATAGTATCACAGTATCACTGTTGGGTGTGGCTACAGGTGCATACTTCTGACCACAGCCTGCTGTTGAGAGTTTTTAATTTATCTTTATCGTTGCTAAGTGCAAGTTTTTCCTTGGATTTTCTGTTGAGGTTTGGGTTCGTGTAATTAGTGATCGTGTCCCTACTTGAACCACCCCCCCATTCTTTTGTGTTCCCAATCAAACCCCAGTTTTAAACCCTAAACTACCATCCAACGTCCATACAGATACTCACCATTCTTTGTGGCAGTGACTCTTTCCTTGAGTCCTTTCCATGTCTTCAGAACCGTGCAGTTGCTGACACACACTCTCAGTGTGCTGGTTCACTCCTCCAAATGTCATCCTGTTCATTTGTGCACTTTGGTGCATTCAAAATATAAAACAAAACTTCTTCTTTTTTTCGGGATCAGGGTTGTCGCTAAAGTGTGATTCATGCTCTTTCTCTCCTCTCATCTGCAATGTAAATATGACCAGTTTTACATTACCAGCACCCAACTTTATACTTTGTAGGCATGTTAGCAACCTCCACTAAAACAGCTCGCAGCTTTAACAGTTTTGCTGCACTACACAGAATCACTTTACATGTAGTTTAAATACCAGATGTAACTAAACTTTGAGGACTTCAGTACCCAGAAATCCTCAAAGGAGGCGTTTTTTTTCTTAACAGGGACACTTTTCTTGCTGTTTTTCCCGCAGCTGAACAATCAATTTATACATTATTTGATTAAAAGCAGCATCATAGCCCTTCTGTGAGGCATTCTGGGAAGTCAGAATCCTCATTAGAGGCTAATGATGCTTGTTGAAGTCATATGAATACCCCTGATATTTCCTTTACAGTAGTACTGACATTAACAAGATATTGAGGATCCAAAGCTTTCATTGAAGAATAGAGCCACCTGTAAAGTTACTGTTTAAATCCCATCCCAGTCTTTTCTAGATGCACATACACACACATACACAGGATGCATGCTAATGCTGTTTGTTTGGACAAGGTTTCAACATGTGATTCTGGTCTTGGTCTCTGATTTCAGGAGGAGGCCTGTTGGGACCAAAGTACATGTGCCTTTAGTCTGATTTGATCTGTTGTGTCTTTAAAACAGATTATTTTACTGGTAACGTCTGTTGATCTTGTGTCGTAAACCTGTAGAAACAGATTATTTTGTTAAATCTTTTTAGATAGACGTGAACCTCGTCTTCCCAGTCCTCTGTTTGGCTAACATGAGTGTATTTATGGAGCAGAGGATGCACAGAAAACTGGGTCCCTGTTTCAACTGAGGTCTTCTTCAAAGTTGAGTTTTTATTTTTCACTCATCTCTGGTTCTTTACTTACAGCTGCAACGTTTTTTCTTTTCAGGATATTGTTGTAAATTTTCTGCTTTAAGTTAATTTTCTTTTGTGGTAAAAAATTTCGGATTAACTCAAATTAAACATGTCTTTTCTACCAACAAGCCCAAATGAAATTGTGTGTGTGTGTTTGTGTGTGTTCGGACTACAGTAGGTTCAGTAGGTCTCTGCTCTCATCTGTATCTTACCTGTCAATAAAACTCCTCTCACTCTGTTCAGCTCTGTCTCTCTGCTCTCACTTCTTCCTCTTAACTTTTCCCTCTTTTAGCTCTTCTGTCTACATTTCTGCAGACTGCATGTTCACAACCTGAGGACCGGATCACAAAGTCATTTCTCAACTGACCCACTGCTCCTGCCTGTACAAATAGGTTTCCCCTGTTCAAAGAGCTATACAGTGTTCAAATCTCTGCCACAATTTCTGGACCTACAGTCTTGCAACACCACAGTACAATAGTTGGTTCAGTTATTATGGTCTGTTTGGGATAGAAGAGAAAAATCTGTGCACAACAAAACTTGCAGGGTGAAAAATTGTATATGAAACTTTTAAGGGATAGTCTGATTTTCTGAAACTGATCTATTCATCAGTGAGCACACTGAACATTATTTATTCATAGTAACCTTATTTATATATCATGTAGAGACAAGCTGAGAAAACCAGTTGAAAGTGCTTGTGGATCTTTCATACACTCATTTACTGTGTCTTTAAACCATACTTTAAAGACATTTTTAAAAGTTCAATTTATTAATATTTCAGAGAAATAATGTCATAGATATTTCAGTTGGGATCAAATCAATTTACATGTAAATAGACTTTCTTACATTTTTCTACTAAATTGTCTAAAAAGTGAAACCATAGAGAGAGAATGAGGGGCGACTGCCCCCCGTGTTCGAAAACTGCGTTTATTCTAAAGAAAGTACCACACAGACCTGATGGGGAAATTACCTCTTTTATGACTTTTTTTCTCCTAAAGCTATGACTTTATTTTCGTAATATTACGACTTTTTTCTCGTAAAGTTATGACTTTATTCTCATAATTTTCAGACTTTTTTTCTTGTCAATTTATGACTTTATTCTTGTAATATTGCGACTTTTTTCTCATAAAGTTATGACTTTATTCTCATAATTTTCAGACTTTTTTTCTTGTAAATTTATGACTTTATTTTCGTAATATTACGATTTTTTTTATCGTAAAGTTGACTTTATTCTTGTAATATTATGACATTTTTTTCTCGTAAAGTTATGACTTTATTCTAGTAATATTACGACTTTTTTTCTCGTAAAGTTATGACTTTATTTTCATAATATTACGATTTTTTTCTCGTAAAGATGACTTTATTCTAGTAATATTATGACATTTTTTCTCGTAAAGTTATGACTTTATTCTAGTAATATTACGACTTTTTTTCCTCGTAAAGTTATGACTTTCTCGTAATATTATGACTTTTTCTCGTAAAGTTATGACTTTATTCTAGTAATATTATGACATTTTTTTCTCGTAAAGTTATGACTTTCTCGTAATATTATGACTTTTTTTCTCGTAGAGTTATGACTTTCTCATAATATTAAAAAATGTTCTCGTAAAGTTATGACTTTATTTTCGTAATATTATGACTTTTTTTTCTTGTAAAGTTATGACTTTATTCTCGAATGAAGGTGAACTGTCCCTTTAACAGGTGCACTGCGTTCGCGGCGTGTTGTTGCGGTGTGCGTGATGACGTACCCGGAAGAGAGCTGGTGTGTTGACAGAGCGGTGGGAAAGGCATGCTGTTATGAGAAGTTTTACTCAGCTGTCTGTTCTGTTGAATGAACTCCTCCATAGCTCGTCGTCCGGTGGAGATGGAGAGACGAAGTTCATACTCAAGATGAGGTGAGTGGACTGATGATGTTGCTGGTATATGTTTAATTTAAATATCTCACTTTTCTGTGAGCTCCAGGTAATGTTGGTGCTCTTTGTTCGGGTGCAGAATACAAATATGCTGCTGTAATTTAACGATACAATCACATCCTTTTTGTAAAATAATTAGTGAACTGTTCCTCATAACTTTTTTTTATTTTTTTTTTTTTATTTGTGAACAAATATAATTAATGAAACATAATTTAAAAGTTTTCTGAATTTATAGAATTTGATTTTACAAGGCAAACATTTACAGAAGAATTAGATGTTCAGACATATAAGGCTGTGATATGTATAAATAATAAATTGTACTATAGTAAGTTTAGCCTTAAAACATTTTTGGAGTTATCTATAGTAATAATAATGGTCCAAAATGAAAAATGTAAAATTGCATAGTTTTATCATAATTATTATAATTTTTTACTTTTATTCTGCACCTTTCTAAAAGCTCTGTGGATGCATTATAATTTTTTTTTAATTATTCGTCTACATAAGAATATTATCAATAAGACCTTTAAGTCAATGTACTTACGTTCCAACAATGGAAATAATGCAATATATCAATATCATTTGACACATATTCTGCACAATATTTTACTTTTAATACTTTCATATTTTAATAGAGTATATTTAGATGATAACACTTGTGTAATTTAGTTTGAATGCAGAAACGTACTAACAGAGTATTTTTACACTGGGGTATTGCTCATCGCTAATGATCCTCCACCATTGTCTGTAATTGTGGCAGATCATTCAGACCAGGCAGTACAATATTAAAATGCAAAGTCCACGAGTTTCATCCCAGTTTGATCCACGATGTTTAATCATAGACCATATCAAAGATTTCTTTTTACATGAATAAATTTACAGTAAATGCACATTTCATCTGAAATTGTCTATCATCACATCACAGTGTTTACAGATGGATAACAATAAAGCAGAATCCACAATTACTGAAGTAATTTGAGTCAGGATTACAGATAAATTATGTACAAATTCATTTTAATAACATTATTGTGAACCGTGTCCTTAAAAAGGTTGGTTGCCTTTTTCTCTAGAGGTATTATTGGTGCTAATATTTCTTACAATCAAGACTACATTTCTCATTTTTTCTATCACTTCTGAACTCTTAACATCATTCCAGTGACTTAAATTAATGGGACACAAAATAAATGTCTCAAACCTCGTGGGCAGATTAATTAGTCGTAAAACCAAACTTGGTAATATCTGATCTCCGTTATTAAATAGGTGGACAGTTTTGGTTTTTCTTTCCATTTTAGCAGACAGGACTAACGGGCACACCCCTCTTAGGTTTATAGGGTTTCGTCATGGTAACCATCTTGATGCAGTCTATGATTGGACAGACGCTGAGGCACAGCGTGCAGCCCGTGCAGCTGTCGGTCACCATGGGAAGGTGGGTCTCTGGGTCGAAGGTTATAGCCTGGAGAGACAGCAAGCAAGTCATGTTACGGGACTGAGGCAGATAAGGCTTAAAGACAGAGAGTAGTAAGTAAGTAGTTTTGTTGCCTAAACCTAACCAAGTCGATATTTTTCTAAACCTAACTAAGTAGTTTTGTCGCCTAAACCTAACCAAGTCGATCTTTTCCTAAACCTAACTAAGTACTTTTGTTGCCTAAACCTAACCAAGTCGATCTTTTCCTAAACCTAACTAAGTAGTTTTTGTTGCCTAAACCTATCCAAGTCGATCTTTTCCTAAACCTAACAAAGTAGTTTTTTTGCCTAATCCTAACCAAGTTGATCTTTTCCTAAACATAACTAAGTAGCTTTCTAGCCTAAACCTAACCAAGTCTATCTTTTCTTAAGCCTAACTAAGTGCGTTTGTTGCCTAAACCTAACCAAGTCGATCTGTTCCTAAACCTAACTAAGTAGTTTTCTTGCCTAAACCTAACCAAGTCGATATTTTCCTAAGCCTAACTAAGTAGTTTTGGTGCCTAAACCTAACCAAGTCGATCTTTTCCTAACACACATTCAATCACCATATTTGTAGGAAAACAAACGAAAGAGGAGGAATCAGTTTTTCCTAAGATATCATATGAAGCGTTGTATGAGGATACGTTGAACAGACTGACTGACCTGGTATCCAGAGTCATTACAGGTCATATAACATTTCCCACAGTTGATACACATCTCTTCATCTATCAGAGCCTGGACCTGAGAACACAGAGGACGGTCATGGTTATGATGAGTTTATATGCTATTTATTTAATTAACTGTGACCTTTTCTATGAATGAACCTCAGTAGTTATAGTTATGAATATTATGTTCCATTTCTGCTAATAGATTCCCCCGAAATGCTACACACTGGCCCTTTTAAATGTATAATTCTTAGAATATAAAATGTCTATAATGTGTACTATAATATATAATCTATAATGTGTATACCTGCTCCATGTTGTCAAGTTCCTGGTATGCTCCAATGTGGCGCAGCGCTCTGGCTATCACATCCTACAAACACACACAGTATACGCACAAAGCACAGACGTTTACTTGGTTAAAAACGTATTTCACAGAACAAAGTACAATACATCCAAATGAATAGTGAGTATTTGTGTGTCATACAGTACCTTGACAGCAGGGACAGGTTTTCTGGGCGTGTTGACCCGGTTGATGTCGGCTTCCATCACATCAGTTGTTGCGTTTCTGACCTTTTTCTTGTACCCTGCGATGGCGTCTGTCCTCTGCTGGAGGTACGGACCGAAACTTGGGAGGCTCTACACGCACGCACACACACACACACACACACACAGTCAACCGTTTAGATGAAATATTAGTTAACCCTTGAGCCTCACTTTAAAAAAAGTTGCTTTAATGTCCTTAGAGGACAAAAATGTCCATGTCAAAAAAACTGCCATAAAATTATATATTAATATTATTTTCCACTTTCACCAAGTTAAATATTTTAACCAACTTCAGTCCTGATCATAAACTACCAAATATTCATTCTTTTTCATAATTTTATGGAAAAAAAAACAACTAAAAAATTAAATTATTTTCTGTATACAACAGCATCGAACACTGCAGAGCTCCATAATACAGCAGCGATGCCCCGAGTGGACACCAGGAGAATAGCATGGGTTTGACCCATAGGGCAAACATGATAAAATGGCTCAAACTCGTTGAAAATAGTAAAAAAACAAAACAATGTTACTATAATTAAACTAAACTTTTTTGAAGCCAAGGCTCTAGATTGAAATCCTGATGTAATAGAATGCATGATGCTGTAATGGCCGTGGGATCAAACATTGTGGTTTTAATGGGTTTCAATGGGGACATTTTTGTCCATAAGGGTCTGAGTGTCTGTATTTATAGACTTATATTATAGACTTATTTTAGGAGCTGAGGTTGAACTTAAAATTTTAAAATTAAAAAAAGTAGAGGCATGCATACTGTAAGTGTTAAATTATCTACTAAAATAAGTGGTTGTGTCAGTGTTATCAGTAATAATAATAATATAGCACTAGTAGTAGCAATAGAAAACTTGTGGGAGTACAAACAAGTGTCAGTAGTATAAAATCATACATTGTGGGGATGGCAGTAGATGGCTATGGCATAAACAAGTAGATATGATTAATAGTCTTTTATTTACTTCTTCTATATAAGTAGTGGTGCCAACGGCTACAGAAGCCCTGAGAGGCCCTGAGAGATTTTTTTTCTCACTTGCCTCCCAGGGCTTCTGTAAATGGCAGTAGTATAATTAGTATAATACTAATAGTAGTATTATTGGTAGTAACTAGTGTTACCTTTCCCACCAGGTCTTCCAGTCTGGGAACTGGTTTTCCCTTCTGATGTCTCTGTGTTGGAGGAGACTGACCGTCCCAGTCCTTCAGCTCCAGGCTCTTCAGGTACAACAAGGCCTTCAGACCTGAACACACACACACAATACCACATTAAGACACCAAGACCTTGAGGAACACCGTAGAAAAAGCCATGCTGTGATTTGAACTTTTGACATTTGGAGATTTCTGCAAGCATTTTTTGGCAATTGAATGGCGAGCACTTCTGTTGTGTAAACTGCTCAGAAACCCCCCTTATTGTCAATCTACCTAAGAAAGCCATCCATCCTCTGAATGCTCTAGGTCTCTAGTTTGTGGCTGTAAAGTTTCATGAGGCTGTGATTATCCTAGAGGTCACCACAGGTCATTTTATACAGTGAGGTCAAGCTTTAAAAAAAAAATGGTCTCACTACAATGAAATGGCTCCTATGGGGACTAACATCATCACACATGAATACAGTTGCATGTGATTATCATAAAGTGGCCATGTCTGTAAAGGGAAGACTCGTGGGTACCCATAGAACCCATTTTCATTCACATATCTTGAGGTCAGAGGTCAAGGGACCCAGGAACACAGTTACATACCCACACAGTAATCCTCAATCACTGTGAAGTCCTGGTTCTGTACTGCGCTGCACACCTGTAGGAGGAGTCAGACACAGGAAGACAAACGGACATCAACGAAAGCATAATCAAAACCAAGTAAAGTATGATTGCGGTGCTGCTTCTATCCCTCAAATTGTTCTACTAAATGAATGAATTGTTTTTCTAAACCTACTTTAATGCCTGGTTTATGATGTACAGACTTATGTTTGTTACCCACAGTGGCTGACATTAAGATGAGAGGGAGGAACACACTGTGGTGCCCTCTTCTAAAAACATCCACTACAGAGCTGGTTTAAGACTTTATTCTAAGGATTGAAGGGACAGTATGAACCTTATTAGATCATTTAAATATGTAAGGGATTCTTTCACAACAATGACCCGCTAGCTGTACATTATCCCACTTATTACACGGCTACTTACTTAAGAAATCAATATTTTGACACAAAAATGGTCCTCCAGAGTCCGACATCAGAACTACGCCCATAGCAACGGTCTGCTATACATAGCAACGGTCTGCTATACATAGCAACAGTCTGTTATACAGAAATTACAGACCGCAGAACGCCGTGATTGACCAATCAGAATCGAGTATTCAACACAGCCGTGTAATATGTTAAGGTTAATAGGCACAGACATTAAAGTTAGATTTGATTTCATTACAAATTCAGGGCTCTTTTCTTCACTGGATGTAATTTGTCATATTTTTCTCACTGAAATACAACACAGATGTGGGAGAATAGGAAAATTATTGTCGTAAAAGTAATAAGAGGTCATTTAAAAAAAAAAAACGTATTCATCAGTTTCACAATAATTAAATCAACAACAACTGCATCATATTAACAGTGATTATTACACGGCTGTGTTGACAACTCGAATCTCACTGGTCAATCACGGTGTTCTGCGGTCTGTAATTTCTTTATAACAGACCGTTGCTATGTATAACAGACCATTGCTATGTATAGCAGACCGTTGCTATTTATAACAGACCGTTGCTATGTATAACAGACCGTTGCTATGTATAGCAGACTGTTGCTAGGTATAGCAGACCGTTGCTATGGGCGCAGTTCTGATGTCGGACTCTGGCAGACCGTTTTTGTGTCAAATATTGATTTCTTCAGTAAGTAGCCGTGTAATAAAACGGGATAATGTACAGCTGGATTCTTTCACAACAATGCCCCCTTAGCTGTTCATTATCCCTTACCTGACTGATTTCTGGAGTGCACGAGGGAACCAGTACTTCAGTCTCACCCTGGTAGGTGTATGGTAGAGTAATATTATCACCTGTAACACCGAGGCCCCGGCGTGAAGAAACTGTAGTCCGCTCTCTGCTGAGTCGATACCTCCGGTGGCCAGAACTGGGAAACCAGGAATAGCTCTGGCGATGGCCGATACTGCTCTGAGAGCAATGGGTCTGATGGCATTACCTGCACACATTGTTAACATTATGAATTATTATAATTTTGATAATTGTATTTTTTATGTATTTTATTTCATTTTGATTATTTATTATTATTATTATTATTATTATTATTATTATTATTATTATTAATAATAACTAAGAGCTAGTTAAAGCTGGGGTCTGCGATCTTGGAAAACTAGCATAATTTGAAAGTCGCATCGCCTCAGGAGCTCCGTCTAAACCCCCCCCTCCCCTCGAAACTCCTTATAAGGCAACGCCCCCCACACACATGCACGAGCACCGCCGCATCTTAACTACTTCACATTTTTCGTAGCTATTTCATCACTAAATTCACTTCTGAAAAATGTTGAGGCGAGAAATCAACGGTGTAGATTTAGAATATTGACAGTTTTACGATGTTAGATGGCGAATCAAACATTTTCTCAACTGTTGTCGGAGTTTAGAAGCTCCACAAACTGCCGGCACAGCTAACTAGCTCCTGCCGGGATCGCCACCTCTCCACCCGGGCATTCACTCACACAGACCGCTATGAGCTGGAGCTCTCTCAAGAGACCGGTCTCGTAGACGAGGGGCTTTATTTCCTTGTTGACGGAGGGAGGGGGGGTAGCAGCAGCTCGCTGGAGAGCCAGAGAGCAGCAGAGAGGGGAGGGAAAGAGAGAGATACCTGCTGAGACAACACGACCCTTTTTAACATTACTCTAATATCTGGAGGGAGATCAGTCCACTCGTTTGTTTCTGTAACTGAAAAAGCAGTTTGAGTAACGTAAATTTTGTTCGGCAATGTTTTCTATCCGCCGTCTCCCCTCGTTGATAATCCTGTTTGTCTGACTTCACTTTGAGCTGTTAGAATAAATAGTTTAAATCTGCAGTATTTTATAAAGTAAACTAACAGAACATAAACAACTAAATCAAAGTTGTATTTTTCGATAATATGGTAATAGTGGTACGAGTTCGTTGTCGTTGTCCGGTGTTTTAAGAGCTGAGTTTTCTCTTCCTCTCTCCAGTGAACGTGCGGCGGACACGCGCTTTGAGTTCACGCTGGTGCACGCTGAGGCTAGAGTACGAGCAGGGAGGCAGGGAGGCTTCTGATTGGTTCCTTACAACCGGGACCATTTTTACTGACTGGTAGACGTTTTTACAGGATTACAGCAGCTACAGATGACGGATCTTTTCCGGTCTTTTTTCAGTGCTCATAAGAAACGGATTGCTGTCGGGGTGTAAAGACCATTTCAACCAATATAACAAAAAGTGTATACTGGATAAATCGCAGACCCCATCTTTAAGTGTGTTCTACGGCTGGGACGATTCACCTATCTCCCGATTCGATATGTATTGCGATTTTTAAGTACTGCGATTCTACAAGTATTATGATTTATTGCGTTTTTTGTTAACTTTTTTAACACTAGACCATGGGAGAAAAGTTTATTCATACACTTCTAGGGACTTTTACTTTGGAAAATATCTAAATTAATACAGTAAGACTGTTTGATTTTCAGCCTGTATGTAGTCCTGAAGTCAAATATATCAGTCATTGCCATTGAGAGGTTCAGACGAAAGAAAGACGCTATGAAGTTGCATTGTGGGAAGTGTAGGATCTCGTGTTTTTGGCGCTTGACCCACATTAGGGACTAAAATATCAGGATACTGTGGCCTCTGCTGCTTTAAATTTGACCATGCTCTTTTTAATCTGTCTTTTTTTGTTAGAAGTGCAATACGTATTCTGTAGAAGTACCCTTCTTTAACTACAGTTACAAGGGATTGTGTACGTGTTAGTATGTTTGTGCGTGTCCTTACCGGACACCCCTCCATACGTGGTGCGTTTGCCCTTCCCGACACTTGGCCAGGGGGAGCCGTCGGCCTTCAGTCCCATCATACCCGAGACTGTGTTGGTGGCTGTTACTCCATCTGCTCCACCTATAAAACAGCAATAACAACAATCATAGACATTCATTACATTTTACCAAATGTAAATGATTTGCAGTGTAAATCATTCGATGTAATGAAATAGCAGAGATGATGCGGAGCAAAGAAAAAGAAGTGAACGTTGTGCGTTAACCTTCATGAGCAGCCTTGGCGATGTCGACAATATTGGTAACGTTCGGCGTCAGTTTGGCAAAGAACGGAATGGAAATGGCCGCACGCACCCAGCGACAGATGTTACGCACCATCACCGGATCCTAACGACAAACACACATAAAAAAACACAAACCTGTCAAACTATTCAGCATATCAGATTGTTCATTTTTGAAAGGTTACACTAGCTGGTATCCTGTATGCTTATGACCATAGACTGTGTATAAGAAGTGCACGTAGTCACCGTGACGTCACCCAATGGTTTGTGGACTGCCGTTTTGAAGCCTCGAGTTCGGCATTTTGGACGTCGCCATCTTGATTTTTGGCCGATGCCATGTTGTTTTTGTGCAACCAGAAGTGACACGAGAGGGTGGAGCTAAGTACAGTCGAACGCTGAATAAGACATTTTTAGGCGATCAAGAAATTACAATGAACTTTTATGAACTGAAAACACTTGTGCTTTATGGTCTATCTGACTCTAAATGGGACCATAATTTACTAAATGAACATCATGCTGTATTGAAGTAGACTTGAAACTAGCGATTGAGACCATAAACTCATGTTTACAATGTTTACTGAGGTAATAAATCAAGTGAGAAGTAGGCTCATTTTCTCATAGACTTCTATACAATCAGACCAGAGGAGTCGCCCCCTGCTGGCTGTTAGAAAGAATGCAGCTTTAAGGAACTTCAGCATTGGCTTCACTTTTCAGACCAAGGAGGTTGCCCAGTGCTTATGACGAGTAAATCTATGTGCATATACTGTAGATCAGAATTGTATTTATGTGTGTGTGTACGTGTACAGCTGTCTTTGTGAGGACCAATTTGAGTTTTAGACCTGCAGAGTGAGGACATTTTTGGAAAGTGAGGACATTTTGGCCGGTCCTCACCTTCAGACTGACCTTCAAAGGTCTTTTTGAGGGTTCAAACTTGGTTTTAAGGTCCCGGTTAGAATTAGGTTTAGGTTAGGGTAAGGGTTGGGGTTGGGATCAGGCATTTAGGGGTTAGGGTTGCGTGCGTGTGTACGTACCTGTCCACAGGCCAGTCCCATGCCTCTCTCTCCCATCCCATGAGGACAAGACAGGTTCAGCTCCAATGCATCTGCTCCCGATTCCTAAACACACACATTTTTTCTAATTCACACCTTCACAAACCACACAGTTCTAACCTGTGTATGTACATAATATATAATAATTGACCCTTCGCTAGGGTTGCTTTTCTCACCTCTGCCATCTTGGCTAGTTCTGTCCAGTCTTCCTTGTTGTAACTACACATTATACTGGAGATCACCACCTGACAGAGAGACAAGGATAGGTTAGTTTTCAGATAGTTCTGCATTTTGTTTTGCAACGACAAACATATTTGGCAGCATTCTGTCTGTTGTCAGTTATGCTTTTCGTGTTCTCGGTAAAGTAGAGTCTAAGCAGAGCTGTGTCCGTGAAGAAACACCCACGTGATGCGACGGGACACTTACATTATTAGGGTAGTCCTTCTTTAGCTCGGTGACTGACTGACACCAGTAGGCTGCCGTCTTCTCGCTGATGAGCTCGATGTTGAGGAAGGAGCCTTGGCCTGGTCCAAACACATGACCTGAGGTGGTGCCGCGCACAATACGAGGAGACACGTTGGTCACCAGATCCTGCAGACACACATTTACAGAGGTCAATCATGGAGGCGGTGGTGGCAGTGTGAGTGGTTGTCTTTTTAACTGAGTTTCTTTTGTGGTAAATGGACATAAAATCCATTTCATGCATGTAAATGTGCATGTTTCCATTAATGCTGTAGAGCTAATAAATGTCATTCACTGAAACATAAAGCTAACACTAATATATTTTAGCTTTTACTGTCTTACAGAATATTATGTTATCACTTCAATACTTCCAATCATGGCAATACTTTGTAATCGGTGTGTGCCCGACCACCGCGTAGCACCGGTAACAGCACTTAGCTACACACAGAGCGGACAGGACGAAGCTACGCCTCGGCTACATCCATTCAAAATCCGGCAACGCAGCACCTACCCACAGGGTTGTGCGGAGGTGTTTATTTGTACTTTAGAACGTAACCACCGTGAAACAATCAGAAAATAACATTTAATATCTCCGATTCACTGCTCTGTTCTCGCTAACGCCGCTCCCTCTCTTCATTCACTCTATAGCTCACGCGACCGTAGCTGCTTTCTAAAAATACTTGTGGGTAAAAAAAAATCCCTTATGTTATACTACTGTAGTGTGCAACTCTATGTGCTTGCTTGGCACCTTATATTGTGTGTGTTGTACCTTATCCAGTCCAAACGTCTTGGTCAGAGCAAAGCCCCATCCCTGTTCAAAAGCTCTTCTGATCATAGCTGTGCTGGTGGTGGGGGGAGCAGACGCCAGGCCGAACGGGTTGGGGAACTTTATTCCACACATCTCAACGCTGATGTCCACCTCATCTATGGCGCTGTAGAACAACGGCAGCTTCGGAACCGGGTCCACTGCCTGTCCATGCAGGGACTGCAGGAGGAAGGGACAAACATTTTACTTACATCATTAATTAATAGGAGAGGGTCGTCCTCTTAGAGGAGCTCATTATAAGATCGTGACCTTTGTTTTGTTGTTGTTAGCGCACAGGCTGGTTCTCCTAAACTGGAAAAACTAATATCATAAAGCTCTTAAAACTAGAGAAACTCAGGTTTATACTTCGTGGCTCTGCCAACGAGTTTTGAGAAAATGTGGCGTCCCTTCCTGGACTACGCTGAATCGAAGCTTTAAATCTCCTCATATGTAACTTGCAGACCTACAGTCGTTGTCATTATTTTTTTTAAATAATTAATCAATTAAAAAAAAATTTTTGTTATATTTTTTTTTAAATATTGTAAAAAAAAATAATTTTTAATTAAATTATTTTTAATTTAATTTAATTTAATTATTTTATTCTATTTATTGATTTCTCATTGTTTGTGTTTTTGTTTGTTTTTAATCCTTTGCCAATTATTTAATAATTTTTTGGATGGATTAGAGCTGGAGTAGATCCTGGATTTTAAAGATGTGGTGAACGTTTGAAGCAGACACAAATTTACCTGCATGTATCTGTGAATGTGCCATGAAGCCTGTTTGCCGTCGTTGACCGATTCCACCGTGGTGTTCGCCAAACCAGCAATGTCTCCTCCTGCAAACACCCACGGCTCACTGGTCTGCATGGTGTCAGTGTTCACCTCTGGAGTGCCCCAGCGGGTCATCTTCACAGGAGCCATGGCCTCGCTCACTACACACAGACAATCACATCAGTTCATCCTTGAGTCCAAGTGGACGTTTGTGCTAAAATTTTGACATATATGGACAACCCAAAAACAGAAAAATACTGTACAAACATACACAGAGAAAGATTTATAAAACATCTTCTGATTCATTTTAATTACCTTGCGGCTCGCTGAGCATGGAACCAAAGGCGCTGATGATGTAATCGGCCTTCAGCCTGACAATTTGCTCCTCATCTTCCAGCCAATCACCGTCCTCCGTCTGCTCGGTGCGACAGAACTGTAACCCGGCAACCCGACCGTTCTTCATGACGACCTCACGAGGAGACAGGAAGGGCAGGAACTCGCACTGCTCCTCCTTAGCCAACTCCATCTGACAGGAAAAAACAACAAAACATTCAGTATTCTCTCTATGTTTCCATCTGCCTTTATATCCCTCCCTCATCATCCGTACCTCCTCAGGAACAGCCCGGATGTTAGTGAATCCCTTCCTGAAGCAGACGTAGACTCTCTTGGCTCCGCAGCGAAGGGCCGAGGTGGCGCAGTCAAACGCAGTGTCACCGGCCCCCAAAACGATCACTATCCCTCTCAACTCTGGCAGAGAGGAGCGGCACTGACACATACCTAGAGAGAGAGAGAGAGACATGGTGATGTGAGACTGTCTCTGACTTCTTACCTTTCACCACTAAAAGATTTTTATATTTTATTCAGATTTTCTCTTTAGGGGCCGATTTTGGAAGTTGGAAGTTTGATTTCATAAATTGGAAGCTTGATTTTGGAAGATAGAAGCTTGATTTCGTAAGTTGGAAGCTTGATTTCGTAAGTTTGAAGCTTGATTTTGGAAGATGGAAGCTTGATTTTGGAAGTTGAAGGCTTGATTTTGTAAGTTGGAAGCTTGATTTTGGAAATTGGAAGCTTGATTGGGTTGGGGTCAGGCATTTAGCTGTGATGGTTAATGTTAGGGTAAGGGGCTGAGGGAAAGCATTATGTCAATGACGGTCCTCACAAAGACAGAAGTACAGGGATGTGCGTGTGGGTTTACCACAGTACCTTTCTTGCTGGCTGAGGCCACCATGGGAAGAAAGTCTTTGGAAGTGAAGAAGCCTTGATCCATGGTTAAACCCTGGAAGATTTTAGCTCTGTTGGCCTGAGGGAGACCTGGAGACACACACACACACACACACACACACATTGGAAGAAAAAGAGTGTGTATTCTAAAATCGTTTCAACAGAACGAGCGCAGAAATTCCACTATGTCCTAAAACTGAAGACTCACATATATTTACTGTATGAAACTATGTTTGCATAACAGTTGAAACTCACACACATTGACATACTGTATGTATGTGTACCACTGTTACAGGTGGATTAAAAGGTGTAAAACCCCCAATGGATAAAGGTTTATAATGCACATCCATGAGGCCAAATTCAAAGACGAGGCACTCACCAATCCCAATGAAGACGGCCTTAAATCCTTCCTCTTTCAGGGACGTCAAAGTCATTCCGTTCACACCTAGACCCTTCTCACACACCACCTGGTGTGTACGCACACACACACAAACACACTTTTATCAAGACTGTGTTTGGATTGAAATGATCAGAAAGGTATTAACACATCATTATTGTCTTAAAGGGATAGTTTGGGTGTTTTGAAGTGGGGTTGTATGAAGTAGCAGAAGCAGAACCAGCAGAAGATTTAATAACTCAACAATTATTGCAATATGTATTTCAGCATTTTACAGTATGGACAATTAAGGCACTTAAAAAAGACGTGTGAGTAAGATAGGAGTTTCTATGAGCCGTACCTTGACTCCCAAATCCTTCATAAGGTCTATTTCAAACTGGACAACCTCGTAGGGGAGCCGGAACTGAGGGATTTCTGATGTGCTGCAGGGAGGCAAACACATTCGTTGTATTTTGTAACTGTACATTTTAAAAGTCTTACAATAAATATTGACTTAAAACTAAATAAATTCAAATCAAATAATGTCATTGATACAATATAATATCATACTATACGATGTCATCTAATATCATACTTAACCATTTTTAATATATATGATGATGATATGTTACCTCAGCCCTCCAATGTGCTTCTGCTTCTCAAATACGGTCACATTATCATATCCAAGACGGGCCAGGAAGGAGGCGCAGCTGACTGACGCTGGGCCACAACCAATCAGAGCTATGGGGGCGTGGTAAGACTCTGGCATCTCATTGGCTGGCGGGAGTTCAGGATTCCTGATCTGAGGGATGCCCATCTTGCTGAACACCTAGGAAGAACACATATTTGAAATAATACACTTTTCATATTCATACCATAACACTAATATTACTCTCAACACAAATTTAGCAATCTAAAGCCTGCTAACATTAGCTAACATTAGCCACCCTAAGCTAATTCGTGTTAACGTGAATTTGATTTAACGCCACTAATTTCTTTAACGCATTAATGCAACTTGCGATTTTTAGGTTGTAGCGGCTCAGTTTTAAAGCTAGTGTGAAGATACTGAATCATATCATATGAAACTAGAAAACCTAAAGAATCCATCAACCATGTCGTACTAGCTTGTTGTGAAGGAGGTTAAATAACGCTCCAAACTTACGCTACATTTTTGGCGAGGAAAAACTGGCTTTGCCATTTTCAAAGGGGTCCCTTGACCTCTGACCTCAAGATATGTGAATGAAAATGGGTTCTATGGATACCCACGAATCTCCCCTTTACAGACATGCCCACTTCATGATAATCATATGCAGTTTGGGGCAAGTCATAGTCAAGTCAGCACACTGACACACTGACAGCTGTTGTTGCCTGTTGGGCTGCAGTTTGCCATGTTACGATTTGAGCATATTGTTTTATGCTAAATGCAGTACCTGTGAGGGTTTCTGGACAATATCTGTCATTGTTTTGTGTTGTTAATTGTCTTACAATTATAATTATATACATAGAGCATATTTGTTTACAAACTTCAACAGTTCTGGTTTTCAAAGAAAATTACAGACACAGTCATGTTATGACACTTGTTTGATACAGAAAGCTTGACAGCTATAAATGTCGTACCTCGGTAGCAAACTGCTGTAGCCCTCCGATGTTAATGGGTCCCTCCTCAGATGCAAATAAGTTGCACCCCCCCACACACAGCTCTGATGTGGGACACACCATCCCACAGGTCAGACCCAGCGGGTTGTCGGAGAGGATGGCCCGCGCTGACCCATAGTAGTTCTGGTATACACGCAAACATGAATGATAAGATCAGGACATTAGTACTGCTACTTATAATGTTCTTTATATTTCACTACTCTTCATTCATCTTCCACGGCATTGTCAAAAAGGACTGTGTGCATGGATGCGTGACTGTGTTTGTGTGTATATATTTTGCAGTACCTTATTAGAGATGCTTGTAATAAATGACTTTATGTCCAGGTTAGTAGGGCAGCTCTTCTGACAGGGAGCATCCACACATTTTAGACACCTAAACGCAGATTTTTACTTTTATTTGACAGTTTTAAATAAGTTCTGAAAAATCCAGCTCGTCAAAGAAAGAATCAAGCATCATGGCAACCAAAATGTGAAGTCAACAACATCCAACACTGAACAACAAAAATATTAGTATGCACTGCTGTCATTGTAGTTTTGTTGCCTAAACCTAAAGAAGTTGTAGTTGTGTTGCCTAAACCTAAAGAAGTTGTAGGTGTATTGCCTAAACCTAAAGAAGTTGTAGTTTGGTTGCCTAAACCTAAAGAAGTTGTAGTTTTGTTGTCTAAACCTAAAGAAGTTGTAGTTTTGTTGCCTAAACCTAAAGAAGTTGTAGTTTTGTTGCCTAAACCTAAAAAGTTGTAGTTTTGTTGCATAAACCTAAAGAAGTTGTAGTTTTATTGCTTAAACCTAAAGAAGTTGTAGTTTTATTGCCTAAACTTAAAGAAGTTGTAGTTTCGTTGCCTAAACCTAAAAAGGTTGTAGTTTTGTTACCTAAAACTAAAGGAGATGTAGTTTTGTTGCCTAAACCTAAAGAAGTTGTAGTTTTGTTGCCTAAAACTAAAGAAGTTGTAGTTTTGTTACCTAAACCTAAAGAAGTTGTAGTTTGGTTGCCTAAACCTAAAGAAGTTGTAGTTTTGTTGTCTAAACCTAAAGAAGTTGTAGTTTTGTTGCCTAAACCTAAAGAAGTTGTAGTTTTGTTGCCTAAACCTAAAAAAATTGTAGTTTTGTTGCATAAACCTAAAGAAGTTGTAGTTTTATTGCTTAAACCTAAAGAAGTTGTAGTTTTATTGCTTAAACTTAAAGAAGTTGTAGTTTCATTGCCTAAACCTAAAAAGGTTGTAGTTTTGTTACCTAAAACTAAAGGAGATGTAGTTTTGTTGCCTAAACCTAAAGAAGTTGTAGTTTTGTTGCCTAAAACTAAAGAAGTTGTAGTTTTGTTACCTAAACCTAAAGAAGTTGTAGTTTGGTTGCCTAAACCTAAAGAAGTTGTAGTTTTGTTGTCTAAACCTAAAGAAGTTGTAGTTTTGTTGCCTAAACCTAAAGAAGTTGTAGTTTTGTTGCCTAAACCTAAAAAAGTTGTAGTTTTGTTACATAAACCTAAAGAAGTTGTAGTTTTATTGCTTAAACCTAAAGAAGTTGTAGTTTTATTGCCTAAACTTAAAGAAGTTGTAGTTTTGTTGCCTAAACCTAAAAAGGTTGTAGTTTTGTTTCCTAAAACTAAAGGAGATGTAGTTTTGTTGCCTAAACCTAAAGAAGTTGTAGTTTTGTTGCCTAAACCTAAAGAAGTTGTAGTTTTGTTGCCTAAAACTAAAGAAGTTGTAGTTTTGTTACCTAAACCTAGAGAAGTTGTAGTTTTGATGCCTAAACTAAAGAAGTTGTAGTTTTGTTGTCTAAACCTAAAGTAGTTGTAGTTTTGTTGCCTAAACCTAAAGAAGTTGTAGTTTTGTTGCCTAAACCTAAAGAAGTTGTAGTTTTGTTTCCTAAACCTAAAGTAGTTGTAGTTTTGTTGCATAAACCTAAAGAAGTTGTAGTTTTGTTGTCTAATCCTAAAGAAGTTGTAGTTTTGTTGCCTAAACCTAAAGAGGTTGTAGTTTTATTGCCTAAACCTATAGAAGTTGTAGTTTTGTAGCCTAAACCTCTATATCTAATATCTTATTCAGCATTCGGTTGTACTTAGCTCCACCCTCTCGTGTCACTTCTGGTTGCAAAAAAACAAGATGACGACGGCCAAAATGCTGAACTTGAGTCTTCAGAACGGCATTCCACAAACCAGTAGGTGACGTCACGGTGACTACGTCTACTTCTTATATACAGTCTATGGTGACAAGTCAGTTGAAAGTTGTACTTTACATTAAATAAAAATCGCAAAGTAATTCATTCTCACCTCATTGCTTCCCGTAGAGCTCCGCGCTCGCTCAGCGTTGTGTGTTTGATGTCGTCAAAGTTGTTCTCTAACTTCACACAAGACTGAAGAGTGGAGGAAATAAAAAGACGGAAATGATTTAAAGGAAACAGGGAAAAGAGGAGAAGAAAGAAAATAAAAGAAAATAATTGTGTGTTATATCTTACATCACAGTTCTTTTCAGCGTTTCTCTTCCAGTGTTTCTTTTCCTTCTTCTTGTTCGCCGTGGACATAATCTGAGCATGAGTCTTCACCCTGGGGTTCAGAGCCAGGATGCTCTGTACGAAATTAAGTGAAATAGATCAACACATCTATAAAAACTCTTGATTGTTAGATTCTGATAGACACAAATAGAATCTCACACTCTGTGAAGTACTCAAGAGTGGCAGAAAACACCTACAAAAACACATTACTTAGGGAAGCGAAGAGCAGCTGTGGTTGCAATATCTTATCCCATTATCTCGAGATCACAAGCTAATTACGTCATTATCTCAGATTAACAAAGTAATTTTCTTGTGATAAAGAAATACGTTTCTCACTGTGTTCCCAAGATGACGACACATTTATCTCATTATCACAAGAAAACGACTGTTATCTCAAGATAACACGATTTTATCTGTTATCTCGTTCTCTACTTCAGCAGTTACCTCTAACAGTATTAATATTATATTCCAATATATATACATACTGTATATATATATATTTCATACTCTGCCATTTCACTGCTTAACTCAATTCACTGCTTCAATTTTGGTGAGAAAAAAAATTGTCACGGCCATTTTCAAAGACCTCTGACCTCAAGATATGTTAATGAAAAAGGGTTCTTATGGGTACCCACGAGTCTCCTTTTTACAGACAGCCTATTTGCCCACTCCCATGTTGATAAGAGTATTAATTACTTGACAAATCTCCCTTTATTGTGCGATTAATTTGCAATTAATCGCTATTAACTATTTCAATCAATTGACAGCCCTAGTTTTGATACATTCACAGTATTTATATAGAACCTAAACCTGCTTTATAATCAAAAGGAAATGTCACTTTCTACAATATGGGACCTTTAATGTTCTTTTAATGTCTTTCTTTGACATTGCAAAATAACATATTGACCATCTGCGATAACACCATGTCAAGACCTGCGCAATAATAATGTGCTAATGAAATATAGGTGCATTTTGTGAGGGTATTTTGATTTTATAAATTGCATCCTTTTGCCAGAATTGTGGATTATAAATGAAAACTGTTAATACTGCTTTCCACGTGTTACTCGTGTACCACTACCATTATCTGTCTTTACACAAAAACTATGGAACTTTCTGGGAAGTTTGCTTGTTTGAAAGATGATTAGATAATGACGAGCTGTCGGGTCAGTGCACTGAGGTTATGTGACCTGTGGTTTGAATGGTGGTTTGGTGGTGGTTTGAGCAGAAACCAAGAAAATAAATTATGTTCCATACTGACGTCTTGTTACTTGTCAGATAAGGCAGACAGATCTCAACAACTTATCATCATCATCATCAGTTTGCTTCGAATATTAAAATGAGATATTTTCATATCCAATTTCTAACACTTTGATATCAGGATCCTTCACACTCTCAACCCATTTAGAAGGAGAGTTTGTAATATTTTGTGAAGTTATTACACTATCTGGCGAAGATTTACAGGAAGTCACAGGAAAAGTTACATCCTGTTAGATCCGATCTGTAGGCTACTTGTAGTTTGCAGACAATGTTCGGATTTATTTATATTTGTTTGTAAATATATGTGGAAATGTGCGTGTATCTGGCGTTGAATTCTATCCGTTATTCTTTTTCTTCCTCGTAAAGCACTTTGTAATTGCTGCTCGTATTGATAAGTGCAATATAAATAACCATTATTATTATTATTATTAATATTAATATCAACCACACAAGATATGTTTGTTAACCTTCATTGCACAACATGAGCCTAATATCCTACAATCTAGCGTTAAAGTTCGGACTTTCTACAACACGTGGTGTTTGTTGTCAAAACTGAGAGCCAATCAGCTCTTTGATCAGGCGACAACCGGGCGTTTCCCATCATGCCCTGGGTCTTGCAGTTGATGGAGAGCGAGTCGAGCCTCGAACTCGTGAGGTTACCGTTGACCGCGTGGCGCATGACGTCAGAGCAAGTTGGACACAAATCTAACACGGCATGCGTTGCGCGCCGATTCTGTGCAGGCCCGTCTCATCTCGAACCAGCCGTCGCAGAGGCATAAAAAAAAAGAATGGTCAAGATTGAGGCAGCAGATATCCTGACTTTTATTCCCAAAATACTGGATCCTTCATATCCCATAATGCAACTCAATAGTGTCTTTTCATTAGACCCTTTTAGCCTTGCAATTTCTTCTAATTCGTCTTCTTTCAAACCTCACACATCCAGTTTGTAACAGGCTTTCTGTCAAGAATAATACGTTTCAGGCCCAGGCACGACGTCCTCAGGGTTGTTTTGTTCTAACTTTTGTTTTGCTCTGTGCCTCCTCCTCTGTTTTCTCTGGCTGAGTGATACTCCTCAATTTTAGTGAGCTGAACTTCATGCATAAAATAGAGTGGAGTGCATATTTGAATTTAAAATCCTCTTTTGAATTATTCCTCTCCCTTTTTAGTACTTCAAACTGTAGTGTTTCTGCAAGTAATCTGAAGTGTTTGAGTTTCTAAAGGCAGCACAATAGCCCCTGGTGAAGCCTCAGGGTAATGTGTTCTGTTTAAAGTGGAGGAGGCTAATCCCAAAACTACACAAAAATCATCCTATTAGTACTCGTACAAATTCCTCTCACGACTTAAAGTGTGTAAAGGTTATTTGAATTTACAGTTCATCACTTCATTTATAGTGACTTTGCTCTACTGAGATATTTTCAAACAGATGCATACACCACAGACTTTCTCTTCACCACTTTTGCGCAACAACAAAAAACCCCAAACACGAAGTTTGAAGATTTGAAGGCTTGTTTCAGTATTAGTAATGACATGGTTTATAAAAAAAAAAAGCACTGAGCATGAATTTTAGTCAGTGATAACAACCATCAATATGATAAAAAAAAAGATTAACATTCAGAAAATGTATAATTTGAAGTGCTTATCCTCACATAAAAAGTTAAATTATATTATGAAGATTATTTTAGCACAATTTTTACTGTGTTTGAGGTTATTTGACTCCTGTAGATACACAGTATATACAGTAAATGAAGACAGTAATTAATAATTTACCTCAATGTCTGGAAGATCTTTACTCAACATGATGCTTCTGCCTGGTTCGGGGACTAAAAGCTTCCAAAGGCTTTCTGAAGATCGTCGTCGGTTTCTGGATTAGAGGTCCGAAACACTGTCCGGGACAACTCTGCTCCCGAGATGAACTATCTGAGAGCTAACCGTCCTTATTAGGCTCCGCCCTCTCACTAACACGTCAAACAGGTTGTCTTCTCTCCAGTTAACCTGTTGATAGCTGATATCGCTCTCTTGAGGGTCGAAGTTCAGCAGAGCTGGACAGTGGGCATGCTTTTGGGTGCATTGCTCCTGAGCTCTGGACAAAATCAAACAATAAAACAGTAAACTGAAAGGTCCAAAGTCCACCCTGCATACCGTTTTTTTTCTTCTTTTAACTCCCTCCTGCCTGTCTCAAGGAATCTACTATTTTTCTCTTCCTCTTTGTAGGCACTTCACTGTCCTTTACAGAACAAATATCATCTGTTCATCTGAATCCACACAGGACATTCCAGGACAAGGATAGGCATGGCAATAGGTTGGTTCTCCGCAATACAAATTCAGGGCAAGCACCAGAGGGCCTGGTGGCAGGGCTGGACTGGGACAAAAAATCGGCCCTGGCATTTTGGCCCAGACCGGCCCCATCACCGCCCGTTTGTGCTGTGTGCACCATGTTTTGTTGAAGGCTCTATTCGAGGAAATACCTTCAAATGTGGTTGTTTTGTATACTTGCCAACCTTGAGACCTCAAACCTCAAAAATAGGGAGGGTTTCAAAACCAAAGCGGGGGATCTGGGGGTCCTCCCCCCAAAAATTTGAGTTTCAGAGACTTTGTTTCCTGAATTCTGGGGACTTTAAAACAAGGAAAATAACAAAATAATAAGTACACCGCAACAGCATGTTATGTTGAACTTCTAATTTTACCTTTAAATCTCAGGAAAGAAAACGGAATAATTTGCCCCTCTGGCATAAACTTTGCGTGTGAATATCTAGCATAAACTAATATTCATAAATTATAATTCATTTTTTTGCCACTGCTGTCCCTTTTTAGGATTATATTGCTTTACAGTGCAAGGAAACAGTGATGCTGAATTCCTTATTAAAAAATTTGAGAATTTCAGCTGGGTCTCATACAGTATATCAGTAATACATTAGATCATCATTAATGTTTGTTGAGTCTTATTGGACCTATCACATTCAGACTCTGATGGGGGGGGGCATTTAGATTCCAGGGGTGGCCCGTGCCAGCCCCGGCCCCCACTTTGGCCCCGCCCCTGGCAGACACACATAAGCAGACAGACAGACACAGAGACACAGACAGAAAGAGATGGATAGTAAACAGCAGAGGATCAGAATCACATGTTGACCAGCGCAGAGAAATGCGCTTCTGATGTGAACAGCCAGGCTTCAGCTCGAGCGGAGATTAATAGCGCGGCGCTTCCGTTCCCTACGGGAACTCACGGGGCGCAAATACGCTGGCGCTGCGCCGTTATGTATCTCCGTTATGAATCTCCCAGAGAACCTGATATGGAGAGGGCAGAGGAGAGTACCGGCAGCTTGCGAGAAGCTCCGGTACGCATGAAAAAGTCACGGTACGCCAAGGAGTAAAATGAGTAAAATACTGCGTACCGCTACGTACGGTGGAGCGGGTGGCAGGGAAACATTAGAGGGCGGTGGGTGCAGGTCACAATAAATCTATATTATGTGTACGTTACTGTAGTGTTTTTAATGAACACAGGGAAAACATACCATGATGTCCAGATGGAATTGTGGCAGAAATGGAGGTTGTGTCTAGAAGGTAACCCGCAAATTGCAAAAACGTGCAAAAACTCTCGCGGGACTCGGTGCCCAACGACCTATCCTAACCTTAAATATTCAAGGTCAATGCCTAACCTTAACCATTGGATATCAATGCCTAACCTTGACCATTGGAGGTCAATGCCTAACCTTAACCATTGGAGATCAATGCCTAACCTTAACCATTGGAGGTCAATGCTTAACCTTAACCATTTGGGGTCAAAGCCTAACCTTAACCATTGAAGGTCTATGCCTAACCTTAACCATTGGAGATTAATGCCTAACTTTAACCATTGGAGGTCAAAGTCTAACCTTAACCATTGGAGGTCAATGCCTAACCTTAACCATTGGAGATCAATGCCTAACCTTAACCATTGGAGATCAATGCCTAACCTTAACCATTGGAGATCAATGCCTAACCTTAACCATTGAAGGTCTATGCCTAACCTTAACCATTGGAGATTAATGCCTAACTTTAACCATTGGAGGTCAAAGTCTAACCTTAACCATTGGAGGTCAATGCCTAACCTTAACCATTGGAGATCAATGCCTAACCTTAACCATTGGAGATCAATGCCTAACCTTGACCGTTGGAGGTCAATGCCTAACCTTAACTATTGGCGGTCAATGCCTAACCTTGACCGTTGGAGGTCAATGCCTAACCTTGACCATTGAGGTCAATGCCTAACCTTAAACCATTGGAGGTCAGTGCCTAACCTCACCCATTGGAGATCAATGCGTAACCTTAACCGTTGGGGGTCAATGCCTAACCTTAACCATTGGAGGTCAGTGCCTAACCTCACCCATTCGAGATCAATGCCTAACCTTAACCATTGGAGGTCAAAGTCTAACCTTAACCATTGGAGGTCAATGCCTAACCTTAACCGTTGGAGGTCAAAGTCTAACCTTAAAAAAGTCAGGAACATTATTTTTACAGGTTGCAGTCAGTCAAATTAATGATCCCAAATTTTAACTGCACTGCTCCATTTTCTGATTCAACCAACAGACACTTTGTAGAAATGTTACAAACAAACACTTTATTTTGCCGTGTGCATATGTGTGTACTAAACGTCACTGAGATAGAGCATCGAGGCAGCGGTGGCAAGTAGGGCGACAGCAGTAGCCATGGCAACACCTAAACAACACAGAAGGATTAGGACAGTGACACCCTCACAACATACATTTATGGTTGTAATGTCAAGTAGTTAATTCCTAACAAGTTTAAAAAGTGTGACTGGTATAAATATTACAGATGATTTTATTTAACTATGTTGTAAAGAGACCATTTTTCCATGAATATTTACTTGTCTGTTATAGTGACGTTAGGAGAATGTTTCTAAACCTAACTGTAGGTGTTACAGTGGAAAGCGTTTTACCAATATAGTTGTTCCTCTGGGGCTCCGGCGCTTCAACAGTTTCCACAGTGGGCTCTGGAAACACACAATTTCATAAACTAAAATAATACAATATCTCAGTAGCTCAAACCTGGTTATTGGGGGAAAAAAATCAGGTTAAGGACGGAAATCAGAGTTCATTTACATTGACCGCGATAACCTAATTTCAGCCGACCTTAATCCACTCTTCCCCTACCTGCTGCAACATCTCTCTTTCTGATTTCAGCTGGCGTTTCCTGCCTGGTGTCCAAGTCTTCCTCTGCTGCATCGATGTCCAGCATCTCCTTCAGCCTGTCGGTCACCTCGGACAGGCCCTCGTCACTGAACTGGTAGTCGCACACGCACACCGGCCCGCTCGCTTTAACCGGACAGAAGATACGACGAGGGAGACAGAATTGCTCTGAAAGAAAGAAAGAAAGAAAGACGTAGAGAAGAGCGGTTGAGATTTTTTTGGATCTAAATATTTGTCTTGCCTAATGTTACTGTGGTTATAACTAAAGACACTTTGAGTTTGTGTAGATTGTGGCGGTCCCTGTGGACGAAAGAGGCAGTGTTTCCGAGCACCAGAGTCCCTTTAGAAAACCTCTCATTTTACTGCAGCAGGGTCTGACAGTCTGCCCCGCGGTTAGTCCTGGTTCTGGTTCTCCCGTGCCTCCCTTCCCACCAGCGGGCCCAGCAATACGGCCTGGGTCTCCAGCTGCGTGGCGTCCACGGTGTTGGCTCCCAGCGAGGTGAAGCTCTGCTCCCAGCGAGTTGAAGCTCTGCTCCCGGCCGGAGCAAAGACATTTTTCGACATACACAGGCTGCATTTCATAAGTTATTGAATCAACTTTTAATAGAGGAAGATACGACAGCATATTAAGGGCCATAGATGAAGAAAAATTACAATAGGGGAGGGGGATAATATTCAGAGTCTCAGAGAATTTCTGAGTAATTTCTCGCATATTTACGAATATTACCCCTCTCCCTCGGCCCCGAAATTATTATTTTTGACCTACAATGGCGCTAATAAGCCATCGAAAGAAGATGTTATTTCTTCTTTATAAAGTTATAGTCTCGCTTTAACAATTTAATCAGCTGGAAGCACACTGATAAACTATTTCAGGTTTAGAGGGTTTGGGATATTAATCTCATCCATAACTGAACTTTATTTCCTTTTGCTTGGGCTTCAAAAATGCAGTTGGACACAGAGGGCACATCTCATAATTTTCACCTAACTATCTTAACTTTCCGCATTAATATGCACGTTTTTTTTTTTATTGTGTATTGTTCACCCAGCACTGTCACACGTGTCTTTAACTCTTACTTAACTCTGTGTTTTGTAAAGTCAGGTAATCATTTGCCCATAGTTGAGCTTCCAGTGCAGATCCTCCTATCAGCGTACAAATCTTACCTCTTCACTGGGATTGGTTGACCCTAAACCCGCCCACCACCCTGACCTCAACCTTTGACCTTGACTATCTATAGACAAAAAGCTTATGACTGGTGGAGCAAACTGGTGTGTGTGTGTGTGTGTGTGTGTGTGTGTGTGTGTGTGTGTGTGTGTGTGTGTGTGTGTGTGTGTGTGTGTGTGTGTGTGTGTGTGTGTGTGTGTGTGTGTGTGTGTGTGTGTGTGTGTGTGTGTGTGTGTGTGTGTGTTTGTGTGTGTGTGTGTGTGTGTGTGTGTGTGTGTGTGTGTGTGTTTGTGTGTGTGTTTGTGTTTGTTTGTACCGGTCTGTTGTTTGTCTCTGCTGCGACCCTTGCCCTCCTCCTCTGATGTCAGCAGCTCCTCCAGCAGCATCTGAACCCTTGTGGCCACCGTAGAAACCGCGTCCCTCTTCAGCAGCTGACCACAATGAAGATTTCACGATCAAATGACGGATCGTTCTTTCGGTTTCAATAGACATCGTCTGCCGAATTACAGCATTACCTTCTCGGCCAGTTTGGCCTTTGGTTTGTTGCTGTGTAGGTAAGCTCTGCTGTGGATCGTTCCTCTGACCGACACGCTGCCTCCGCACCGCTGGACCACATCTGTCAACCTCTGGTCATCCTACCACACAGGAGATCATGGTCCTCTTTTATAGACGGCATTTACGACAGTCAACTTGATTTAGTAGCTTCGGTCTTAGGTCTACATTGAGGTAAAAAAAAAAGTCTGAGATTTCAAGAATAAAGTCATAATATTACGAGAAGAAAGTCTTAATTTAATGAAAATAAAGTCATACTATTTCAAGAAAAAAGTCGTAATATTACGAGAATAAAGTCATAACTTTACGAGAAAAAAACGCCGTAATATTATGAGAATAAAGTCAGAACTTTACGAGAAAAAGTCGTAATATTACGAGAATAAAGTCATAGATTTATGAGAAAAAAACGCCGTAATATTATGAGAATAAAGTCATAACTTTAAGAGAAAAGGTCGTAATATTACGAGAATAAAGTCATAACTTTATGAAAAAAAAACGCCGTAATATTATGAAAATAAAGTCATAACTTTACGAGAAAAAGTCGTAATATTACGAGAATAAAGTCATAACTTTACGAGAAAAAACGCCGTAATATTATGAGAATAAAGTCATAACTTTATGAGAAAAAGTCGTAATATTACGAGAATAAAGTCATAACTTTATGAGAAAAAGTTAACACGTAAAATTATTACTTTATAATATTATGACTTTATTCTCATAATACTACCACTTTTTTCTCGCAAACTTCTGACTTTATTCTCATAATATCATGACTTTATTCTCGAAATCTCAGATTTATTTTTTTTTCCTCAATGTGGCCCTAATACTCCGTCGTAGCATTCACAATGGAGTATATACTTTATCTATAATATACAATACAATTCAATTCATTTATAATGAGAAATGCCTGAGTTGTAGGAGAGATTTTGGTCTATACCACAAATATATATAATGTTTACATTTCCAAAAGTAGTGGACAACAAAACTATTCCTTCTTGTGACATGTACTGTAGTTGTTATGACAACCGTGTGAGTGTGTTTATGTCTCTTACCGGTGTGATGAGTAGCTGAGCTGCGTACGTCTGTCTCACATTCCTCTTCTACAGAGAGGTATCAGACACAGTGTGTTAGATTATACTCCCGTCTCTCACACAACCCAGAGAATCAGTCAGATTCATCATGTAGTTACATGTACTTCTTTTAGGTTTTTAGTCTATTATATTTACTTATATATCATTAGGTGTTTTTTTAACCTCTATCAGCCCGTATTTATCAAGCATCTCGGAATCACTTCAAGGGATTTTAAACATAGAAATTGAAGTATTAGACAAATATGAAGAAGTTAAACACATAATCCAATTGTCTGCAAATGGCCGAAGGAAGTCCATTTTATATTACTGCCAAAGTGCCGTTAAGCAAGGGTCCAAAAATACTGTTTTGTTAGCAACTCTTTTTAGGTAAAGGCTGATTTTACAGATGTACTTTCTGAACACCAAGTGTTGATAAGATTTATACAACCTGTCCTCCTGAGAGCTCCGTGTCCTGTGATAGCTTTTTGCCATCGATCAGACAAACTCCACTCTCCAGCTGGTGCGCCCACACTTTTAGCTCCTCCTGAAACAAAGCATGAGAAAACTGAGGACAGTTCCACTGTGTGATGGAATTTTCTACTATTCCTCTCTCTCCTTGGTCGAGAGGTCAGAGTGTCCCTCTGTTGACGTTACTGGGTTGGAGTCCTATCTAGGAGCTCCACCATTATCTTTACAGCTGTGTCTGTAGTAGGGACCATGGAGCCAGTCTTTGTGGCATCCAGGGTCAGAGATGCCAGAGGAACCGAGTAAGTCAAAACATGATAAGGGGGTAAAACACTGAGCACCAGGGGGAAAGGGCAGAGTTGTGAGACCTTCACGCAGAGAGCACATCTATGGTGGAGACCTGACAATTGCTCCTTGATCAAGCTTCAATAAACCTTCTTTGTAAGACATCAGCAGCTTCGGGGCCTCTTCCTTCCTATTGACTGAGTTAACCTGAGTATTCAGAAATTCCACAACACACTGGAGTTCCTGAAAATGAATTTGATGTGTGTTTCTGTGTGCGCTCGCTAACCTTTAGACACGTATCCATGTTTTCTGTGCCGGTTCTGTTGTCTGGTAGCGGTACCAGCATGTCCACATTTAAACAACATGACACCATGCTCCAGGAGGAACACACACCTGACTGGTACTTCCAGTCTGCTGGCTTGGCCATGCTCTGCAACAACCAATGACATTATGATATGATTGGTAACAACACAGTGATGCATGTTTACATCAAAGTTGTATAAATCTTGAAGACTTTCAAAATAATCTGGATGGACCTTTGGAGTGTTTCTGTAAAGAGGTTGAGTATCTATTAACTTTCCTTTGCTATGGGTAGATCAGTGACAAGAACTCCTCAGCTCAAAATCATTTTGAATTGATGCTTAGACCAGTGGTTCCCAACCTATTTTCCTTGGAGACTTGTATCTAAGAAAAGCTGAGTGTGCGTTAAGCGGGAGAGCATATTGACCGCAGTGAAAATGTTGTTTTTGAAAGGCTAAACACCAACAAAACTGGATTAAAGCAGAATATTTTGTTAGATTTTGCAAAAAAAAAAAGACATCTTTTTAAATAGTTTTATATCCAGACTTTTGTATAAATTATCCAGCAAGTGTGTTATTATGATTTTAGTTATATGAGCATGAGCAAATCAAACCTCAGAGCAGACAAATCCTGGCGCAACCCCTGTGATCTTTGACACCCCCCTATAGGTTGGGAACTACTAGCTTAGACTATACAGATTTTAGGAAAATGTACGGGCTTGAGTACTTTTTGAAAGCGATATGCAATGGATTAGTGTAATGACTGCAGATGGAAGCTGTGGCTTTGCGAGAAATGAGAGATGTAAACTAACCTTTGGATCTTTGACGTCAAAGGTCCTGCAGACGGTTCTGATATGTGGGGTTAAAGAATATCCACACACTGTATCTGGTAGCTAACTGATCCGACGAGAAGGCTGCGCGCAAAAGGATACTTTCTGGTTTTGGGGTTGATGTGCATTGTGACACAGTCTGTGACGTCATCGTCTGCAGGGTTCCACAGCTGCTCCGAGGAGATCAGGTTCTCCACCGCAAAAACCAGCTGCACACAGACAGAACACAAGGGTGAGCAGAGCAGAACACACTCACAGGTACGTGGCACATAAGCAAAGCTAAAAATGTGTGAATGTCCTTCCAGAGCGCCACTGTGCATAAAGCATTTATTTCATATAAAGAGAGAAAGGTGCTTTATAAATAAACTTACTTACTAGTCACAACAATTGTATAAGCCAGGGAAATGTGTCAGCTGATTTTAATGTTTTTATGCCCCCTAGTGGCCAGAAATGGATTCATGCAGTTTTAACCTCTTCCACTCTTCCACACTTTACTGTCTTTCAGAGTCTGCAGCGGGCTCAGTTTTAAAGCTAGTGTGAAGCTACTAAAAGGCAAAGCGTGTGCATCACGTACATGTACATGAGTGTTTCTATGAATCTCACCTGTCGGAGTGTGGTTAGTGTGTCCTTGGCATCAGTATCAGTGATGATGAAGACTCCCAGTACAGACAGGCCTCCGGGCAGCATCCGAGACACCTGAAAACAGACCAAACCAGGAGCAATATAAACTGTAACACTCCATGACAGTTTTAAGGCCTGCAGACATTTTCCTGGCAAACATCATTACATGAAGCTATAGATGTATTTTTTACAACGACTTCTACAAAGTGGAAGCCTTTCTGTTATTGTTTCTTTAAATTCATTATCATTCATTGGCTGTATGAGCTCCCTGTATGATCAAAGCATGTCCCAGTGTGCTCTAAACACACTCTAGCACACTTTAATACACGCTTAAATACTTAACACCACATGAGTGTGTAGTAGAATAGAGCCTTGTACCCTCTCGCCTACCTGTCGAGCGTGCTCAGTCACCCACTCCTTGTCCACAGAGTTTCCAGCTGCTGCAGTAGACTCCTCCCTTTGGGGCGTCCGGGTTGCCGTGACGACAAAATCCCTTTGGGCTGAGCTCTGAAAGATTTAGTCATTAATATCGACTATTACAACAATAGATGCACTTTTTGTAATTGTGAAGGCGGAAACTATTGAACATGTGTTTGTATCATTGTTTTTATGCTACTTATAGGAGCCAAAGTGTGTATTTAGACTGTTGTTTATTATTATTATTATTATTATTTGTTTAGGCTGCACTTCAAGTTTAGTTACTCCAGCTAGCCTTATTGTTTGTAATTCCTTTAATTTAATAAACAGTAAAAAGCATCTGGACTTTTTGGAAAGAGTCTTACAGTAAAGATCATATATTAGACTACATTGTGTTATCTAATATGATAATATAGGCAACATTTACAAACGGATTAGACACTTCTGAAGATTTAAATGTATATTTCACTCACTCCAACATCCCTGCAAAGATTTAATACATATAGTAGGGCTTTTATATTATGGCTTTTTCTTAACTGATGGTGCATTGTTGTAACTATTTATGTGATTTTATTTTATATTTATTTTGTATTTATATGATATATATTGTTTACGTTCAAGTTCTGGGTGTTATTTCTTTTATCGTGCTTTTACTTGTAAGCACTTTGTAAACCTTGTTTCGAAAGGTGGTATATAAATAAAATTATTATTATTATTATTAAAGTTTTTTCAGCTGGTCATGTGGCAACTGTTGGATAATATAAGAGCTTGTCTAAATATAATAAAATGAGATTTCATTTAGTTTGCTAATTGCTATCAGATGGATGTTTATGTATAAGCTTACCTGTCCAATTAGCAGGCCTGTGATTGGAGCTGCTTGTTGTTCACACAGGTTAGACAGGTATCCCTCCACAGCATCTTCCACTATATAACTGCGACCCATAACTGCCTGAGGAGAGAGATGGAGAGAGATGGAGAGAGATGGAGAGAGATGGAGAGATGGCACAAAATCAGTGAAGACACTTTATCAGAAGTTACCTGACAGAAGTAAGACAGCAGGTAAAATATGAACCAGAAAGCAGGAAACCTGCTGTTAGTTTTGACAGCTCGCAGTGGTTCGTCAGCAGAGCAACAAAAAAAAAAACTCTCATGTACCACTATGCGCAGTGTGATGACGTATTTCCGTCGCACATCTTTGTCGTAGTGGGTTAAGGGAGGACACATGGTCAAGTTACACAACGGAGATACTGATTTTAAAACATATTTCACTATGTTTGATAACTATAAAAATCAAAAATTCTAAATTGTCTAAAATTGTTTAGACATTTTTAAATGTTTAACAGACCCCGACTGTTTTTTCTTTGTTTGTTTTTTTATTTTGTTTTTGTTCTTATTAATCTTTTCTTTCCCTTACATTTTATTTGTTGTATAATTTATTTTATTTTTTATATTATTTTTTTTACAGTAAAATATATTTGCAGAATTGTAATGAAAAATCTGAACATGTATATAAATCTACTATATTGAACTTTTGAAATAAAGTGTTAAAAAAAAAGTTACACAACGGATGATAATGTTTTTAAGAAAGAAATGGAACTATATATTGAGATAATATCTTCTGCAAAAAAAAACCAAAAAAGGCTAGTAAAACAGTGAGTTTGTGCTCCCGTATTAATGTTTTTACTTAAGTTACTATTATTTATTTATTTATTTATATTAGCCCCTGGCATGTTTTGTTACTTTTTAAAATGTATTTATTTATTTTATTTTCATGTTTGTTTGTTTTTATTTATCCCTTTATGTCCTTTATATGTATTGTTTACCTATGTGTTGATTTAATTGTTATTTGTATTGTTTACAAATCTAAAATAAAGTTTATTTGGGGAAAAAAAGGGCCTAATAACACTTATTCCAAAACCAAATAAGGATAATTTAATCAGTGATAATTGGCATGGCATTACTTTACTAAATAATGATTATAAAATTCTTGCTTCTGTTCTGACTAAAACGGCTAAAAAGTGGGATGAATGACATTATACATGAATCTCAAAGTGGATTCATGCATGGACGTCATATTTCTAATAATATTAGATTAGTCTTAGATTTGGTTAATTATAAAAATGTAATTGCTGGTGACCCCATAATTCTTTGGGGTCACCAGACTTCCAGAAGGCCTTTGATACAATTAATCGTAAATTTATTTTGATCTATCTTTTTATTAACTTTGGGGATTTTTTCATAAGTGCTATCAAAACACTTTACGAAGTAATAATAGCTCTGTGAAACTTTTATATAGCTTGTCTCACAGATTTAGTGTAAAAAATTCATTTCAAATTTATTTTATTTTTATATTATTTTTATACTGTAAAATATATTTGCAGAATTGTAATGAAAAATCTGAGCTTGTTTATGAATCTTCTGTATTGAACTTTTGAAATAGAGCATATAAAAAAAATACTGTGATATCAAAATACGTCTCAAATTGTTATGCAAATTTATATAAAAATGATACTTGGTAATAGCAGTTCTAGTATATTCAACTCTTTGAAAGATGTAAAAAAAAGAAAGAAGCAAGTAATAGTCTAAAAAAAACGTTGTCTATTGTAGAAATAGAAAAGTGGGGTATTAAAAATATTAAACTCAACTTTTATTTTTATATTATTTTTATACTGTAAAATATATTTGAGGAATTGTAATGAAATTAATCAACTATATTGAACTTTTGAAATCAAGTGTAAAAATTTCAAAATACGTGTCAAATTGTTATGCAAATTTATATAAAAAATTATACTTGTAATAGGAGTTCTAGTATATTCAACTCTTTGAAAGATGTTAAAAAAAAAAGCAAGTAACCTTTTATTTGTATATTATTTTTATACTGTAAAATATATTTGAGGAATTGTAATGAAATTAATCAACTGAACTGAACTTTTGAAATAAGAAAAAAAAATATATATTTTTTCTTATTCTTATAAAAAATACATTTATTTTTTATAAGAAAAAAAATTGGTAATTTAAAACAAAAGAAGAAAAAAAAAAAGATTGTCAATGATCGCTTTTATTTTGAAAGTCTGGAGCGGATATCCTGTTATCTGCATGAATGTGACCTGACACTCTCTTGGTTGCTTTCAGCGGGTTTGTGGACAGCAGACAGACTTTACCAGAGTTCGGTGTCCGTTTACTGTTATTTCCCGGGTGGTACCGGTACCGGTAACGATGGCGGCCGTCCTGCTGCAGGTTCTGGAGAGGACGGAGTTGAATAAACTCCCGAAAGTCGCTCAGACGAAGCTGGAGAAGTTCGCATCGGAGCTGCAGGAAGCTAACGAGGCGCTGAGGAGGCAGCAGGAGCGGCTCACAGCAGACAGTGGTAAGTAGAAAGCAGTTTATAACAACTAAGATATAACAGAAACCTCATGTCAAACTGCAGCACACTTTGAACCTGTCTTTTGGTAAATTCGGCTCAATAAAACACAATGTTTTGGGTCGTCCTCGATGCTAACAGCTGCATGCTAACGTTAGCCATGACGTCACCTTAAGGCTAACTTTGACCGGAAGTGAGCTCTTAAACTTGATATTTTATTAAAGGGAGTAATTTATGGTGTGTTGAATTAATGCCGAATTTAAGATAAAATTCCCAACTATTTGGTAAAGGTATGTTATGTTGTACATATTTGCTCTCAACTTAGGAAATATGAAAAAATACTGTAAATTCAAGTGAAGTCTGGCATTTTTTTTTCACTACTTAAAAGCAGCTGGATTCACATTTATGTATTCTCTGTTAATTTTGATTTAAGAAAACGTGGTTTCCATTGAATCATCCTACCCTACAGATTACACCACGGTTCCACATGTATATGATTTCTGAAAATAGATAGATAGATAGATAGATAGATAGATAGATAGATAGATAGATAGATAGATAGATGTATTGATCCCAAATTGGGAAATTATTGTGTTACAGCAGCAGGTTATCCAAGCAATGCACAGGAACAGTACATAAAATGTACATGTCAACACTAGAGACATATATCCATAGAATACAAAATATAAAGAATATTGGAATACACTATAAATATACATGACTACTACAACTAGCATAAAAAAAAAATTAAATTATAAACATACAATAACCCATTATATACATTAGCAAAGTGTGCAAGTTACAGTGTTTTGTTCTTCTTCTCCGTTAGACAGAGATGAGCTGTTGTAGAGAGGTATTGCTTTAGGCAGGAAAGATTTCCTGTGTGTGTGTATATATATATATATATATATATATATATATATATATTACATATTACATATTACATATTTATAAACTGTGTGTCCTGTGGCACACGACGATGCCAGTTTACAAAGCTGAGTAGCTACTGCTGATAAAATCTGTTGTTGTTTCAAACTGTAGTCTTTCAGCAGACAGTAGTTAAACTGCATTTGTCTGTGTGGTGAAGGTATTGTGTTGTTATATGACTGTTGTTTGTTCTCTGCCCTACAGAACAGCAGCACTTTGACACTGACAAGAGGCTGGCGGAGACTCAGGAGCAGATCCTGTCTGCCACCAGAGATGTGCAGACACTCAAGGAGGAAAATAAAAAACTCAGTGAGTTTTCACACATTTATTGTTAACTATTTTTATTGCACTTTAGCATTAAAATAAACAGAGCACCGTTCTCACTTCCATGCTGTGCTACATCCCTGTTAATGTACAAATTAGGGCTGCACCATGTTGGAAAAACAGTCATTGCAATATTTTTTTCTGCTATATATATTACAATATGAGAAAATACAGGAATATTCACCGTACTTCTTTGTTAGCTATATTCTAAAGTTAAGTGCTTTAATGTGATGCACTTTGAGAGCAAAATTAGCAACATTAAGAGCTAGATAAAAAATCTTATGCTCTTAATTTAATCATAAACACATTGGTTGTATAGATAATATCGATCTATTGAATTGTTATTTATTATTAAAATGGTAAATCGTACACAACTTGGTAAAAAATCTTCAAAATTTACAGGAATTACAATTCAGGTGTGTAAACCTTTTTAATGCAGCAACAAATTGGTCAAAACTTAAACAGGAATTCAAAATCCAGTATATAATGTATATAGTATATAAGCATAGAACTGAATTTAATAGATCGGCCTCATTTTCATGATACCCGATGCAGCTATTTGAGTCAGTATCGGCCCAATATCCTATCCAGTATCTGTATCAGTGTATCCCTACTGTTAACACACATTTTCTCACCTTCGGTTATTGAGGGATCAGCGCTTCATGTACACAGTTGCCACTTCCTGACTTAATTAAAGCGTGCGACTAATTGTCACGGTTGTTTGCATGATCCTCAGTGTGAGCACAGTGTCTTATTGTCTTATCTACTGTGCAGATGAAGAGCTGAGCACTCTGAAGGGAATAGAGGGAGAGACCCCTGAAGATAAACCACCACAACAGGTAAGCAGGCTCACGCACTTCATGTGTTAATGATGTTCTGCTATTGTTCAGGTTGTGACGATGCTTTATTATTTTTCTGTTAACGAAATTAGTCTGCACTCATTTTTATTGTTTCAGAAATAGCAACTTCTTTTGTTTGTTTTTTGTTTTTTTAATGAAAAAGTAAGTTTTTAAGTTCTTTTTGGTCTGAATAGTGAAGAAGCGAAGAGCAAATTTCTTCTTTTTTTCACCTCTGAAATGTGTTGAGCAGATTCCCTGACCACACACCTGTGGAACTATAATATTTATTTGTATAATACTATAGAATTCTGTGCAATATATTATATTCTGAATTATTATTATTCAATATGAGCATGAGAATACATAAGGGTGCATACATAGGCATAATGTGCATGTGTGTGAACAGTTTTTTTTATTCTTCTCACTCTTATATTGTTATTTTTTTATATCTTGTATAATTGAGCTCTGCTCCAGTATAATGACAATACAGAAATACTGTTCTATTTTATTCTATGACTTTGCAGGACTGCTACCATTTAAGTCTAATTAACACATATTATTATATGATATTAAAACAACCAAATATTTCAAATGTTCTCCAAACTCTGCATAGTGTTATAGTTCAATTACTGTATGTAATGTGTGCGCGTGGTTCCAGCAAACAAAGGCTAAGTATGAGATCGAGGCAGAGAAGAGAGAGCTGGCGAGGCTGCTGGAGAAGAGAACGCAGGAGGTGGAAAACCTCACTGGTAAGATATCAGCTTTACAAACATTTGTCTTTTTAGACATTTAGTTATAGTGGTAACAGGTCGTATTCTGCTTTTCATGTCAAGTTAAGTTTATTTATATTGCCCAATATCACAGATTTCCCTCGAGGGGCATTATAATCTGTACAGCATACGACACCCTCTCTCCTTAAACCCTCGACTCAGATAAAGAGTTTTATGTTTTAATGTTTGTGGATTTTGTGTGTGTGTGTGTGTTTGCAGAGGATGTGAAGCGTCTGAATGAGACGCTGACAGAAACCAGCAAAGTGAAGATGGAGCTGCAGCTAAAACTGGATGGTGTACAGTCATCTGAGGCTTCTGTACAGGTATGTACAGTTTAAGCTCATGTGGTAGCACATTAAGCTGCAGTTTTACCAATGACAACTAGAGGCTGGCTCCAAGAAAACCCTTGATTGTGAAGAAATAGCACTTCATTTTACAGGTCCGCAAATTTCATGGTAATTAGGGGATAATTAGCAAGTAACCTATTTGAAATTTCTTTGGAATTACTGCTAAATTACCCCAATATTTACCTCAAAATTCATCCCCAACAGCTGGTAATTTATTTAAATAATTTCCAGGAAAATAATAAAAAGTTAATTGATAAGCTTTATTTCCATGTCTGCTGATAAATAGATGATAATTAGCTTATTACTTCTTCTCCCTGAATCATTACATTAGCTACCAGGTTACATTTGTGTAGACAATAAGTCACAATGGTGAGATTTGTGCCTGATCAGAAGTGTCTTCTATTAGTTTTCCACCTCCGAGGAAGAGCAGCGCACAGCCGCTTCTCAAGCCTAAGGGCCCTATTTTAACCAGTATATGCTATTTTAGCATATAATGGTTAAATAATGTTTATAAAAAGTAATTTTCGATAAATCTTGAGGTAAATATTGGAGTAATTTGGCAGTAATTCCAAAGTAATTTCAAATACTTGTTAATTATCACCTAATTGCCATGAAATTTGCGGACCTGTAAAATGAAGTGGTACCTTTTTTCTTATCTTATATTCTTAATAGCTAGTGCCACTTCCTCCCATATTTGTATGCATTTTATTATGCATTCTGTTGGCTGCTGTTAATGGTGCTGTATTTTCAGAATTGCTCATGGAAAAAGGCATTTTTATAGCTCCTGACCGACATCAACTTAGTTGCTTAAGCAGTTGCAAAGACTCATTAAAGATAAGTGGCAACCGCGAGGCTCAGATTTATAATTTGCTTTTTGTGATTGTATGTCCTGGGCTTGTGTGTTGTAGCACCGAGAGAAGCGTATGGAGCAGGAGAAAGAGTTGCACGAGAAGAAAATCGAGTGGTTGACGGCGCAACTGAAGACCAAAACTGAAGAACTGCTGAAAACCAACAGAGAGAAAGGCAAAGAGATACTGGAGCTGCAGGGCGGTCTGAAGAACAGCAAGGAGCAGGTAACGCTCGCTTGCAAGCAGAAAACACATCAGGAGGTCACATATAAGACGACAGGAAACCTCGACCTGTTTCAACTTTGTTGGCTACTGCTCTTTCTGTCCCGTGTTGTCAGGTTTCACAGCCATGTCTCATTGAAAATAAAGACATCATGAGGCATTTGAAATACCTTTTTTCTCTTCAACAGGTGACCAGACTGGAGAGACAGCTCACCTCTCTGAAGCAGACCAGTGAAAACCAGGGTAAAAGAGCCGAGGACCTCAACAACAAGCTGAAACAGGTGATGTGATACAAACACACACCAGTGTCATCCTCCGCTAAGAATCTCATGAGGAATTTTAAGATTTACGTATTTGCTTCTCATTCGATTATGCATGTCTGACTAATTTCTTTAACACATTAACGCAACTTGTGATTTTTAGGTTGTAGCGGCCTCAATTTTAAAGCTAGAGTGAAGATACTGGTATCATATCAAACTAGAAAATCGAAGGAATCAATTGGTACCAACCACGTCATACTAACCCTAACCCTGACTAGCTTGTCGGGAAGGAGGTTAAATAACTTTTAATCGATTGACAGCCCGAGTTTTAACCAAATATTCTCTGGTCTAGCTCTGCGGAAAAAATAAAAAACACTGAATATTGGGCCATGTAAACTTGAAAGTCATGCTTACATATACAGTGTTATTCATTGTTTTTATGGTCTCTCCAGTCTAAAGACGAGCGGACTGCCATGGAGGAGAAATACCGCAATGAGCTCAACGCTCACGTCAAGTTGTCTTCACTCTACAAGGTGAGAATCACTGCAGAGCACCTGGGATAAATGTATTCTCTAAAATAATACGAGGCATTAGCCCCTACGTTGTACCGTCATGTGATGTCTTTATTCTCCCTGCAGGGGGCAGCAACAGACATGGAGACGAAGAATCAAGAACTGAGCAGAGCAGTGGAAGAGCTCAGCAAGCTGGTTAAAGACTCTGGGGAAGGTATGAACCACCGTGGAACTACGAGCCTGACACTGTGTTTGGCTTATTGATAATAGTTATAGTATAATCCTAATAATATTGAACCCACTTACAGTAGGGCCCTGTTTTTGTGTGTGAAGCGTAGATTCCCATCTGTATTAATGTGCGATCGATGTCACCGTCTCTCCGTTGCAGCCAATAAGGTTTTAGAAAAGAAGGTGTCGGAGGGAGAAGCGCTAAAGACGCGGCTTGAGGCGGAGCTGAGAGAGAAGGTCAAGAAAATGGAGAAAGAGCTGGAAAACGCCACGTTGAAGGCTGCAGGCAAACAGTGCTGTAAGAACACACACACACATGCACGTTATTTTAATATCTGACTTTCATACCTAGATGTTTGTCCTATGCAAAGAGTCATTTGCAGTGTGTCCATATGTGCATTAAGTATGTCTGCACACACCCGACCACCTTTATTTATGCGTGTGTGTGTGTGTTCTGCTGCAGGTGTTCCCTCTCTCACTGACGAGCAGTTGGACGCCATGTGTCCATCAGCAGCTGCCATCGCTGCCATCGTCAAGCCCGGCATGAAGTTTTTTGATGTGAGTTTAATGGGACGTACCAGGATTGAACTCATAACGTAGTATGTCAAATGTATGCCTAATAACCGATACAATAATCAATTTATTTACACGCAATGAGCTATTTTACACTGCGTCAGACAAAACTCTGTACACATTTAAAACATCAATAAGTCATCATGTTACCAAGCTGCTGCTTTAAAGCATCTGACAGCGCTTAAAACTATTTAAACACAACACTTTAAAGGGATAGTTGGGGTTGTATAAGGTACTTCTCCATAGTCAGTGTATTACCTACAGTAGAGAAAGTCAATTGTTCGTTCCATTGCAACGTCAGCGCCCAGCTGCAAAGCTACGCTTCCGCCATTTTGGACTGAAAGCGACTACCGGATGCCGGTAAAACGTCCGCCTACAAAGTGACGTACAAAAGTAAAACAAAATTATTTCTATTCTGTTGTCACATTCTACCAAAATGACCCGTGTTGAACAATAAAATGTTATAAACATTATACGCGTTTTCAGTCCAAAATGGCGGCAGCGGCTGAGTTTTGTCTCTTTGCTTCTACACTCTTTGACGGGAGCAAACCAATGTACTTCCACTAGCAAAATGTATTTTAGACACTTAAAAAAATCAATATCAGTTTAAGTGTACGCTATATTTAGAATATTTTCAACACTTTATCTTGCCTTCAGACGGCCCTTTACGACGGGGAACTGAAGCTGTTCTGTTAATCTATGCTCTCTTCAAGCCACCAGACTCCATTGAGAAAAACAGTAATTTTACCTCGCAGAACACGGGAGCTGCTGGTCTATCGCTGCCTCGATCGGTTAGTTTGTTTGTGTTATTGTGTGACTTTGGTGTTTTCAAAGGGTTAGTTTGGATTCACCAAAGTCACACAATAACACAAACGAACTAACCGATCGAGGCATCGGTAGACCAGCAACTCATGTGTTCTGCGAGGTAAAAATACTGTTTTTGTCAAAGGAGTCTGGTGGCTTTGAAGAGAACACAGATAACAGCTTCACTTCCCCTTCATAGAGGGCTGTCTGACAGCGAGGTAAAGCAGTGAAAATATTCAAAATAAACCTTACATTTAAACTGATATTAAATGTGGGTTTTTTTAAGTTTTATGCAATTTGTACTTTTTGGGCTAAAACATAGAAAACCACCTGTATTATCCACGGAAATGTAGAATTTGGCTTTTGCAACCAGTATGTTTCTATGAGGACGGTTAAGTAACTGTAGTAACACTATGGTTTTGTGTTTGTTGTAGCAAGTATTGATTCGTCCTCCTCTGTCCCCGTGTTTTAGCTGTACAATGCGTATGCAGAGTGTCAGACGCATCTTCAGCTTGAGAAGCAGGAGACCAGGAGAGTGAGCAGAGTTCTGGACGAGATCGTGCAGGAGGTCGAGTCCAAGGCTCCCGTCCTCCAGCGTCAGAGAGAGGAGTACGAGAGCATGCAGAGATCCATGGCCTCCCTGTGCAACAAGCTGGAACAGGCTCGAACGGTCTGCTCGCTTTCCTTCTGTGTTTGTCAAACTTTACATTCACGTATGTTTATTCCCCTTTTGACTCCAGATGGCAACATATTCTGTTGAGTTTAACGTGTGTGCTTTTTGTCATCAGGAGATCTACAGTTTGCAGAAAGAGAAAGAGGAGGCCAAGCAGCGCTGTGATACCATAGAGAGAGACAAACTGAGGACAGAAAGACAGCTAGAGGACACATCTACACAGGTATACTCACAAACCAAGCAATACATGCTTTCATAGAAAGCTAAATGCAGTTAATCTGTCATTCTTAATTCTGTCAATGTGATTATACAGCAGTCTGTTTAGTAGGAAAAGAAACGATGACTTCATTAGCAACACAACTGATGTGTACGGAAGCCCTGAGAGGCAAGTGAGGAAAAAGAAATTTGGTGATCCATTTTCTAAGTCTGATCTAAATTGTTGTTGTTTTTTTCCATAAGTGAAATAGATTGGAAAAAAAAAAGTTTTACCAGGATCATTTTCTAAGTTTTTTTCCTCCATCTGTTAAAACAGGTGAAATATTTTTTTTGTATCTGGGATAATTTTTTTGAGTCTTTGTTGTTGTAATACCCATTTCGGCCACAAGAGGCTGAAGTGCACCACTACCACATGTTCTAAATAGGACTTAAAGCGTTCATGTTTTTTTAACAGCAGATTAGTGCAGATTAAAATACATTTCCAGCCAAAAGAAAGACATTCTACACTACGCTAACACGCGGAGAACATGCAAATTCCACACAGAAGGGCCCCAAGCTAACCACTGCACCACCATGCAGCCCCTGGAAGGAAACATGAATGCTTTTAGTCCTATTTTGAACATGGGATAGTGGTGCACTTCAGCCTCTTGTGGCCAAAATGAGTATTACAACAACAAACACTTTGAAAAATAAATAAAAAAATCACAGATGGGGAAAAAAAAAAGTAACTTACTTGCCTCTCAGGGCTTCCAAAGATTTGATCTATTTTGATGGAATTATTGTGTTTTATCTTATCAAATGATTTAACAATCACGTGAACAGGGTATTGATAAAATACTCTCTTCACGTGATAACAATGATACAAATGCAGAATAAAAGGAGATCTCTGCAGATTGGTGCAGATGCTTTCATTCATTCGTCCGTCTCTTGTCCAGGTGTGTACACTCCTGGTGGAGCTGGAGGAAGCCAGAGGTAATCGGGTGACCAAGGACGACGGCAGCTCCGCCAACATTTCCAGCACCTCGGAGGTCGTCAGTCCGCGCCAGTTGTCCTTCCGCAACGTGGAGGAGCTGCAGAGGCAGAACCAAAGCATGCTGGGAAGGCTGAGGGAGCTGGAGGAGGAAAAGGACAGACGGCAGAGCCAAGTGACGTCAGCGCGGTAAGAAGTGCTATTGCTCTATATCTGTTGTCGTTGTTTTTTTACGTCTCATAAATTCTTGCTAATCTAGCATACATCCGGGCATTTCTCCCAAACACAAAATCCATACACTGTGCAGGTGGAACACACTACATACTGAATTTTACAACATACTTGGTAATATGTTAGTATGCGATTTCGAACACCGCCATATCAGAAGTGGGCCGGCATGAGAAAGGAAACACGTGCACTGAGCAGAGAAGTGAAGCGTATTTGAAGCTCTGTCTCTCTCTGTGGTTCCCCTCAGTGTGTCAGAGCTGGAGGTCAGCGTGGATAAGCTTCAGAAGGAGGTGGAGCAGCTGAGAGAGCAGAGGAACCAGCAGAAACAGCTGTCTGACTCCAACGCCAGGCAGAGAGACATGTACAAGGCCCTGCTGACACAGAGCACCGGCTTCAGCCTGCCTCCTCAAGGTGACACCACGATACTAACACATATTGGCCTTTTATGGGGATTTTATGGTTTTTTTTTACACAATCCTTTTGTGAATTCGGCCCTCAGTGTAATGGTGTTTATAGAACGAGGTCAAGTTTTCATGTGTGTCTGCAGGTCCGGATTCTTCATCCCACCCTGCACACGTTCGGCCCTCAGTCCCGGCTACTCGCTCCACTCCTCAGAGAGCTGCTGCTGCCGAGTCAGCACAGACTACTCAGGCTAAAGCTGCTTTAAAACAGGTATATATCATATACTGCACAGGTACACTTAAATCTGCATTTTTCTTCATCTTCATATGAAGTAGGGGAAATTCAGTAGCTGTTCTGACTGGATGTGTTTGTGTCTGTGCCTCCGCAGCTGAATGATTCCTTCACTCTGTATAAGAAGGAGAAGGCCGAGAACGACAGGATGTTGAATGAAACAAACGAGCGGCTGCAGAGGCAGCTGACAGATATCCGCTCCAGCCACGCCAAGCTGGCATCTCAACTAGAGTTCAGCAACAAGAGGTTCGCTAAGCTCAGCACTGCTGCTGCACCTGCCTCATATTTCAGTTCTTGGAGATATGTGTTCATGCGATGTGTGTGTTTGTCCTGTGCGTCTGTGTGTATGTCAGGTACGAGATGCTCCAGGACAACGTATCCGCCTACCGCAGAGAAGTCTCGGCCCTGCAGGAGAGGAACCAAAAGATGGCCGCAACAGCCCAACGACACGAGCACATCATCCACACAATGAGCCAGGACCTGCGACAGGCTAACGAAAAGCTGGCACTGGAGGAGGTGAGGAAGAAGAGGAGCTTAATTATCTTAATGATGGATATGGTGCTGAATAGATATCAGCTGTACTGGAGACAGGGTGACACATTTAAAAAAAAGCTGGATCTAAGAGAGGTGAAATCACATGAACGGTGTTATTCTTTATCTTCAAATATAAAAAAAAAAAAAAAACTCTTTTAAACAAATCTCTAGTTTTATGTTAATGACATATTAAATGGAAAATACAGTTTTGTTTTTGTTTTTTGTTTTTTTTAACCTTTATTTATTCAGGGGGAGGTTCACTGAGAGCAATGCTCTCTTTTTCAGGAACGCCCTGATCACATTCACACAGTTACACATTCACACCTGGAAGCTGCCCAGTACAACCACAGTCTGATCTGTTGGTCACTGGGCAGCTCAACTGGAGCGGTTGGGGTTAAGTGCCTTGCTCAAGGGCACCTCAGTGGTGGTAATGAGGGAGGGGCAAGCGCTGCTTTTCACTTTCCCCATCCAAATTTATCCTGCCGGTCCGGGGGATTGAACCGGCGGTTCAGTTATTTGGCTTACTGCATGGGTGTTGAGCAGATCGATTACATACTAGTAGCAGTTTTCTATCTTTCTTGTGTAATTTGAGTACAGTTTTGTGTGGAAGACGGGAACGGCCGTGCTTGCAATGATCTTTTTTGAATGCCTTTCTCTCGAGATTTTGCAATAATCGAGCCTTTGCCCCTGTTGTAAAGTGTGACTGCTACTGTATATGAGAGTCTGTTTTGGTATGTGCATAGCTCTTTTAATGAAAACCCACCATCCAAACTGATTATACCTCCCTTTGTTCAGATCCATTTATAACCATCAGCTCTCTGAATGTAATAACTACCAAAAAACGTTGCACTACATTTTTACCGTCTTAAAAAAATCTCTTTTCTGTCTACTTCTCAACAAATTAATCTATTTCTCCATCTGTGTGTGTGTGTGTGTTTGTGTGTGTAGGTGCGCGTAGAGAACTTGACTAAAGAAAAAGACATGTTGAGACAAGCGGAGAGTCGACTCAGTCGAGAGAAGGAAGCCATGCTGGCCGAACAACGGAACCAGAACATGCTGCTCACCAACCTCAAGACTATACAGGTACGGTATCATCCAACGGTGGTTTTATTCTCAGTTGATCAATTGAAACATCTCACTTCTTTTTCTCATTTCATGCAATCAGCCTTCTTTTGCTGTGATGGAATAACATTGTAGTAATCTTCCTGTTTACTAGCAGAAAGTGTCATTAAGTCGCTATTTTTCACTAGATATTGGCTACCGAAATAAATAGTATCATGACTTAGATTTACCACAATGAAAGGTGAAATGTGTCATCTTTTTGCATCCACTATGATTCAAGATTTGACAGTAGTACCAGACATTCAGCTGACCCTTAAATTAATTTTTTCCTGATGATTTCTCCTGTTTTCCTCCTCTTCCTCTCTCTTATTGCTCTAGTTGACTATGGAGCGTACAGAGACAGGGACTCACCAGCGGCTGAACAACAAGATCGAGCATCTGGAGGCAGATCTGGTTTCAATGAAGACCAGGCTGGACCAGGAAGTAGCACAGAGACACACCCTTGGGCGCACCATGGACGTACGTAGAATATATACAGTTAATAAAACATAAACTTTAACAAACTTAAATTTACCAAAAAACTTTCTTTTTGAAAAAAACGTTAATTTAAAAAAACTTTAAAAAAATATATTAAAAAACCTAAACCTTAAACTTTTAATCTCCTACCACAAAACTAAAAATATAACATAAACTTTTAACAAAAAGAAAAAAAACTTAAAAAACCTTTAAAAATATATTTAAAAAACTTAAACTTGTAATCTCCTGCAACAAACCTTAAAAAAAAAACTTTAACTTAAAAAGTTAAACTTAAAAAACCTAAACAAAACAAAGAAAACTTTAGAAAAAAGAATTTAAACTAAAAAAAAGAAAAAACTAAAAATTTAATAAAACTTTAACTAAAAAAAAAATTGAAAACGTAAAAACTTAAACTTAAAAAAATACAAAAACTTAAACTTTAAAAAAAAATATATATATATATTTTATCGTCATCGTCACATGAAATTTGACCTTTGCATTTAACCCATCGTAAGCATTTAGGAGCAGTGGGCCGCTGTAAAGCGCCCAGCTTAGGGTTCAGTGTCTCGCTCAAGGACACTTCAACACGTTGACAGGAGGAGCCGGGATCGAACCATTAACCTTGTGGTTAAAGGACGACCCGCTCTACCCACTGAGCCACAGCCACTCCACAAAGACTTGATTCTGTCCAGTCAGATGTCTGAGATATTTCTGAGTGGTCTCTCGTGCTTTTAGCTTTACAAACATATGTTATTTAGTTTAGTACACGGAGAACAAAACGCTGTACAACTGTCCCAGTTTAAATAGACATTATTAAGAAAAAAATCAATATAACAGCTGATTCCAAACGTTTGAACGGTGGTGTATACGTATATATAAGTGTTGCTCCTCTGTCACCTCCACCTCCTCGACAGGCTCAGTTGTTAGAAGCTAAGAAGCAGCTGGAGACCCAGAACACCTTGCAGCAGAAGACCAGGGAGTTGTTGCGTGGCTCCGAACAGCAGGTGGCAGCGCTGAAAGCCCAGCTGGCTTCTGCTTCGTCCTCTGAGGCCGCTACCGCCTCCAGCACCACCACCACCACCACCACCAGCACCACCACCAGCAGCACCAGCGCTGCCCCAGCTACCAGAGCTGCAGCCCTCAGAGCACCACTCAGAGGTAAACAGCAGCACTCAGTAATGAAGGGCCAAGACCATATTGTAGTACGTGCTGAACAATGGATCAAACTTTTGAAAACTTGCGTGTATGTTTTCAGTTTATTGGAATAAGTACCTCATACAACCAGAAAATCTGACAAAAATATTCCTTTTTAACGTCTCTCCTTTGTCTCTGTTTACCTCTCAGTACGCTCTCCAGTGCCAGCAGCCTCCCAGCAGCTCAGCCAATCAGAGCAGGAGCTCGCAGAGGTGAAAGGTCTCCTGCGTACCGCCGAGGAACAAAACGGCGAGCTAGCGGAGCAGCTAAAGAACGCTAACGCTACCGTAGAGCAGTACCGGGCCGTGGTACTGACTCTGGAAGACAGTCTGAAGAAGGAAAAAGAGGTAAAGCTCTTTGATCCATTTCCCCTTTAGTAACAGCAAGGTACTCTGTTCTTCTCCACCGTCCTCTTTGTCTTCTCACGCATTGTGAACTGACCCTCCTCCGTTCTTTAGTCTCGCTCCCCGCTGGAGCTCCGGCTGAAGGAGTCCGACGAGATGCAGAAGCAGCTGGAGAAGAGGATCTTAGAGGTGGAGAAGATGAGGCAGCAGGAGAGAGAGGAGGGGAGAAAGGCCGTGGATGCGGTGGAAAAACAAGTAAGTCTGAATGTGGTCTGAGCGATCGGATCTTAATGCGTCAATTTCAACTGACCTTTCAGCCTTTACAAGGTTAGTAGTGCTCCAAGTGTCTATAGTTTTTTCCCCTGCTGTCTTGTCCAGGTGTGTGAGGTGCAGCGCAGTCTGAAGTCCAGCCAGGCGGAGCAGCAGGAGGCGCTGGAGAGAGCTGCGTCTGCTGTTACACTGGAGCAGAAGGCCATACAGGACAGCCTGCTGCAGGTCCATTAACACACACGCACACTCTTATGCTGGATAATATCCTCAGTCCCTACCAGTTAGCTTACATATCCCGTCTGTCCTCCTCTCAGACTAAGCTAGCCGGAGAGGCGCAGGCTAAGTACGAGCGGGAGCTCATGCTTCACGCCGCCGATGTGGAGGCCCTGCAGGAGCTGAAGAAAAGATGCCAGCAAGATGCGGCACGGAGGAGGGAGCTGGAGGAGCAGCTGAACAAGACCTCGTCCCTCCTGCAGGAGAAAACTGCAGCTTGCAGCACAGTGGAGAGGCAGATGAAGGTAGGACGGCTAACCTGAGAGGGAAGAAACTACGCTTCCTGTGGTCCTTTTTTACACAAGAATCAAGAATATCCAAAATATGATTACACAAATTTCATGGTAATTAGGTGATAATTAGCAAGTAACCTACTTGAAATTTCTTTGGAATTACTGCCAAATTACCCCAATATTTACCTCAAAATCTATCGAAAATTACTTAATTATAAACATTATTTAATAATTATATTCTGTTATTTCCCCAATAGCTGGTAATTTATTTAATACATTTCCAGGAAAAGAATACAAAGTTAATTGATATGCTTTATTTCCATGTCTGCTGATAAATAGATAAACTAAATTTCTTAAAAAACTCCCTGAATCATTACATTAGCTACCAGCTTACATTTGTGTAGACAATAAGTCAAAATTGTGAGATTTGTGTCTGATCAGAAGTGTCTTCTATTAGTTTTAGATGAAGAGCAGAGTACAGCCGCTTCCTATTTTAACCATTATATGCTATTTTAGCATATCATTATTAATTACCAGCTATTGGGAAATAGAGGAATATGATTATTAAATAATGTTTATAATAAAGTAATTTTGAAGGTAAAATATTGAGGTAATTTGGCAGTAATTCCAAAGAAATTTTAAATAGGTTACTTGCTAATTATCACTTAATTACCATGAAATTTGCGGACCTGTAAAATGAAGTGTTACCCAAAATATATATATATTTTTTTTTTTTTGGGGGGTATTTTCAAGCCTTTATTGATCAAAATATTATTATTAATTAAAGTTTACATTAATAGAAATAACTTTAATCATTATTATTAATAATAATAATAATAATAATAATAATAATAATATTAATTAATTAATTAATTAATTTGGGACAATTTGAAAGGCAACAGGCAAAAAGTTTACCTTTATAGAAATAATTGTGATTATTAATAATAATAATAATAATAATAATAATTATTATTATTATTATTATTTTTATTATTTATTGTTATTATTATTATTATTATTATTAATAATAATAATTACAATTATTTCTATTGCTGTAAACTTTTTGCCAAAGTGTGGTTAACCCCGCTGTAGGAGAATGTGATGTTTCCTGCTCGGTCGTAACAGTTTGACTCTCCTTCAGGAGGATTTGACTAATAAGAATCGTCGCTGTGGGGAGCTGGGGAAGCAGAACGCTCTCCTGCACCAGCAGATGGATGAAATGGCCACCAAGAGTCGTCAGCTGCAATCACAGCAGCAGCAGCAGCAGCAGCAGCTTGACCTGTCATTCAGTGAGGAGGGGAAGACCACTGAACAGATCCTGGAAATACTCCGGTAATACAGCAACGCTAAGGGTGTTAGCTGCTAGGAGTCTCTAAATCAAAACAAAAACAACAGACAGAGTTTGGTGAAGTGTCGTGGGATCATGGGAGTTGTTTCCATCATTGCAGTCAGTTTCTCCCGGCTGGGCTTCCTTCAGTGTTCATCGTTCAGGAGCTTTTCATCCACAGAGGTCTCCTCCTCTCCAAAACAAACGGACCCACTGATTAAAACCGGTGCCGTTTGCTCTGCTTGTTTCTCTGACAACTTCAGATCCAGATATCCGATGACTAAAGTCCTTTATCCGGTTAGAATATAGAGTTAAAAAACACCGAGATCTAAAAAGGGTATCGTAAAAAATGTGGCTTAAAACTGGATAAAAAAAAGTCAATTTATGACAGCTTCTGGCAGACAACCACAACACTGATAGCATGCTCAACAGGGATATGACACCTTTTTAATTAAAATGACAGATTTCTCCGGTTTGAAAATTGTTGGAAACATTTGAGGTTAATGTGAGTACACAACTCAACAAAATATGACATAGGTGTAGTTGATTTTAATCATTTTAATGTAGAAAAGTTACATATTATATATTTAATACTTGTGAGAAGGGCTTGAGGTTGTTAACATAGAAAACAAGGTAAAGTAAACCCTTATTCTCTCATTACAGTTCCCATTTATCAGCTTAATGTCTCAGTATGAACTCATCGGGATTGAGTTTGAAATATGTGTGTGTGTTGTAGGTTTGTGCGCAGTGAGAAAGAGATCGCTTTGGCTCGGTGCGATGCGTCTGACGGAGAAGCCCTCCGCTACAAACAGCGAGTGGAACACCAGGACAGAGAGCTGAAGGAGCTGCAGGAAGCGCTGAACTCTGAGAGGGAGAGGATGCAGGTACGAGACGAAGCGATGGAGGGGTGGTGGACGGGTGACGATGGGTAACGAGATGAGAACAACATCAAAATCATCCGTGTGTTCGAAGTAAACGTTTGGTTTAGGGATGGTAGCCCCTAGCAGGATCTCAAAAGTGAGATCTTGTGAACTTGTTTCAGGCTGTGAAGGAGGGTATAGCCTTCAGTAGGTTAGCCTACTGCTAATTTGACAAATTAAAAATGCTAACTTCGAGCTAAAAAGGGCAAAAGTGGTACGAGAGAATGCCGTTTATTATAATGCATCTGACTGTTTGCCCCTCGTTCCCTCGCTCAGGCTACAGCGAAGACTCTGGCCCAGCAGGAGGAACAGCTGAAGAAGATGGAGACCATCAGCGCCCTCCAAGAAACCACCAGGATGCTGAGAATGGACCGAGATAAACTGGAACAAGAGCTGCAGCAAGCTCAGGCTAGAGTAAGATTCTACCCGTCATTGTTAGCTCTGGCTGGTTTCAGAGAATCAGCTTCCATTTGGTCCCTGAACATCTCTCTGGTTAAAGTTTCGTCAAGGGCGTTTGAATCAGGGACATCTCTCTCAACGTCTCTCCTCTTTTGTTCTTCCTCCGTCTCCATCAGGTTACAAAGCTCCAGTCAGACATCAGCCCGCTACATCACTCTTTGTCTCTGCTGTCAGAGAAGAATGGCTCCCTGCAGGCTGATAAGAGGATACTGGAGGAGGACCTGAAACGCTGGAAGGCCAAAACACAGGTAACTGCACTGTGTGTGTTTAGGAACATGGACACAAAGGAGGGCAAGAGTGTGTGTATACCTGCAGCTACACTAAAATGTTTTATATATAAGTTTTTATTTTATGCATATATGTTCTGTTGGTTCGTGCACAATTCTATATACAGACCATGTATGTTCATTAGTTTCTGTTAAACTTGACTGACTGACTGTCCGTCTGCAGCAACTGGTTAGCCAACAGAAAGACGGCGATGTTGAGGAGAGACAGAAACTCAGCGCTGAGAGAGAAGCTCAGCAGAGACGCATCACACAGCTGGTTGAAGAGACGGCCAAGCTGAAGACTGAACTGGCGAGGTAAAGAAGAACACACACACCATCAGGCTGTTTTACCAAAACACTTAGTGAAAATGTAGCATTAGGTAAAAGGGAGCCGTGAGGGTCGGTTATGAAAAAGAGATTATGGAGATTATGGAGGGGGTAATATTCTGAAACAAACCTCAGAATTTACAAGAAAAAAACATGGATATCCTCTGAGATTAATGTGGTAAATTTACAAGAAAAAAACTCGGAAAAATTGTGTTTTTTGTTTTTTTTTTGTCAAGGAATCACATCGCTTCACTTTGCAAGGTTGGATCAACCTCATCGCACCACAGACGTTAAACACTCGTAATGTGTAATGCCGCCGAGTGCAAAATATATTAATATTTATTTATGTTGATAAAATAACGCAGAAAGTACATGAAAGAAAATGCATACATACATCTTTCAGGACCTTCACCTCGATCAGAGAGGACATCGGAAATGGCGATCTTTAGGATTTTATCTGATAACGCACTGACAAAAGAAAATGAGGATAAAGTGCGAGGCATATCAATGTCAGCTTTATGTTCATAAATAACACCGAAAGAACAGGAAAGAAAACACGTATATGTGTTATCTTTCAGGACCTTCGCCTCGCCACCGTCGCCATAACAACACTACTTATGGTGCAACGAAATTCAGACGGTGGCTAAAGTTGTTACTTTAATCTCAGAGAATTTCAGAATTTTTTTTCTCCAGGGTTTCCGTGGGGTCTTAAAAAGTCTTAAAAAGTCTAAAATCCATTAACCCGAATTTAAGGCCTTAAAATGTCTTAAAATCTCACAAAATGTCTTAAATACAATTTTGACAGGTCTTAAAAATGTATCGACGTTTCTTTCATTTAATAAAAGAAAAGCAGAGTTGAGATGTAGTGGAGTAGAAGTTGGCTATAAAGTTACTTAAAATAGAAATACTCAAGTAAAGTACAAGTACCTCAAAATTGTACTTAAGTACAGTACTTGAGTAGCCTCCAGTCCACCACTAATTTTTCTTTCAAAGTGCACCAGATTGATGCATATAACTTTAAAATGTAGAAAATGTTCTGGTTACTGTGAAAACCTGGAATAAAGTTTGGGAAAACTGCTGGAAGGAATTTGTTTCAGTGAACAAATTAATTTACTTTGCAAGTAATTCCTGGGTTCCAGTTTTCTTTCATATCCTTAGTACTTTCTTGCCAGTATGGACGTGAAGTAGGTCTTAAATTGCATTCACAGTGGTGTTAAAAAGGTCTTAAAAAGTCTTCAATTTCACTTGTTGAAACTGCAGATACCCTGTTTCTCGCAAATTTATGACTTTATAATCTCAGAATATTCACGTTTTTTTCTCGTAAACTTTTGAGTTTAAAAAAGTGTTTTCTCTGAATATTACCCCCCTCCCCCGGCTCTGTAATTTTGTATTTATTTTTTTTACCTACAATGGCCCTAATACGTCGTTGAAGAATGCAGAGACTGGCTGTTTATAATAGAATAATATTTTCTATTTAAGTCTCATTTCTGTGGTCCATGTCCTGTGGTTTGGTTTGTACCTAACTGTTGTAATTTGACAGCTAAAATGACCAGAGCAGAACTTCCAGCAGCTACTATGTTGTTAACTGAGATTATCGGTATGTGTGCATCAGATCCAGCGCCATCAGTAACTCGGCTCAGTCTCAGCTGCAAGGCTTCAGAGACTCTGTGGCCCGTCTGACGTCGGAGAGAGACACCCTGAAGAAAGACACGGAAGCGAAAAACATCGACATCGTGGAGAAGAACAAGACCATCACCCAGGTCAGGAAGATCGGACGACGCTACAAGACCCAGTACGAGGAGCTCAAAGCCCAGCATGACAAGGTGGGGGACTGCTGTTGTTTCACGACGTTTAAGGTAGACAACAAGTTTAGTGTGGATGAAAACTGAAGTAGTAGAACTGTGTGTGTGTGTGTTCCAGCTGGTTGAGGAAACTGCAGCTAAAGCGGCCCTGAGCCAGAAGGAGCTGCAGGAGCTCCGCAAGTCTGTAGAGGAGCTGAAAGACGTGGTGCAGAAAAAACAGGAGGAGGTGAGCAGGAAGACATTTTAGGCCTCTATTAATACCTTTCTTTACATCCAGTACATATAGTACCACATGTGCACAGTTTGTGGCTGCCCAGTTTCGAAGGCCTTTAACTGACACATATTGCAAACAAGATTATTTTTTTTTAGTCTTACTCGATTGTTGTTGTCACACAGGCTTTTTATGTCATCAGAAAAGTCACTCAGTTGATCATCTAATCGTCATATAATTATAGGATGATACATAAGAACATATAATTCGGAGCACCTTGGTAGCCGAGTGGTTACAGCCACGAGCGTCCTGGGTTAGATTCCGGCCTTGGGACCATTGTTGCGTGTCATATCTCTCTCTTTCTCTCTCCCTCTCCCCCATTTCTACTCTGTCATCTGTCAAATAAAGACAAAAATCTTTTTAAAATAAAGAACATATAACTCAGGATTTTGTTGGGCTAGAATCAGGCCGCTTCCTCCGGGGTCTGAAAAGTGAAGCTAATACTGAAGTGCCTTAAAGTTGCATTCTTTCTAACAGCCAGCAGGGGGCGACTCCTCTTGTTTTGCAAAAAAGAAGTCTGATTGTATAGAAGTCTATGAGAAAATGAGCCTACTTCTCATTTGATTTATTATCTCAGTAAACATGAGTTTATGGTCTCAATCACTAGTTTCAAGTCTTCTTCAATACAGCATGATGTTCATTTAGTAAATTATGGTCCCATTTAGAGTCAAGCAGGGGATGCTTTAGGGCGGGGCTACCTTGTGATTGACAGGTCGCTACCACGGCATTGTCCGTGTTTTCGTCTTAGAACTTTAACCCTTTCACGGTGTGTTTTCAGTGTGGTCCTTAAAGTTTAAACCAGACTGTTAGAAAGTGTTTTCTTTACATGTTTTTTCTCCCCCAACCAGGCCCAGAAGACCCAGCAGGATCTGGAGGAAGTTAAGAAGGAAAACCAGCAGACCAAGGAAAAGTTCCAGGAGCTCCAAAACCAGCTGACACAGAAACAGAACCAGCTGAACCAGGTACCGCGGCACACACAACTTATAATCTATGACTAAGTCTGTATATATGATCCAGCCAGGATGCGATAAGATACAATGTGAATTGCTGTTAGAGAGCTTCAGGTGGTAATAACACCAATGTGGAAGGTTTCAACGAGGTAAAAGGCAGGAATCACTGGCTCAATTGTCACCTCTTTGCTTCTATAGGTCCAGTCCCAGACCCAGACTCAACTACAGCAGAATCAGAACCAGCTGACTCAGAGTCAGAAAGAGCTTCAGCAAGCCAAGACACTGGTAGGAAGTTCTGCCAAGAACACAGCAACACTTGACACTAATAATATACAAACCTATTTTGCTGGATTTATAGTTGATATTCTATTTTTATAGGCACAGAACCAGTTAAAATCGGCTCAGTCTTTAGCTCAGTCCCGTCAGAACCAGATCCAGCAGGTCCAGAGGGAGCTCCAGCAGGCTAAAGAGGCCCTTCAGCAGAACCTCGCTAATCAGAAAGAGCTGCAGCAGACCCACCAAAGCAGTCAGCAGAGCCACAGCCAGGAAGTCGGCAACCTCAAGACTGCTCTCAGCCAATCAGAAAGCAAGGTGACGACTAGCTGCCTTTCTCTTTACTCTCTATCTTTGTTTGTTTAAATACTTACCTATATTTATACGTATACTTACACATACATTTAGCTAGCCAGAATGGACACATGTATTCAGTTTTCTTTCCTGGGAGTTAAAGGTAAAATCAAAAGTTTATAACATAAGAGAATGCAGGAAACAAAGTCTCTGAAACTAAAATTTTTCTGAGGTTTTTTAGGTCTCAAGGTTGGCAAGTATGTTAGTATAGGAGGCATTGTTTTCGGTGCTCAGGTTTTGACCGATTTCCAATGGAAAATACAGCAGTTACTCTCACTCATCTGTGAAGAATGACCCTTTCTAAACAGCCGTTCAAATGTCAGAAAGTGCACTTGCTATTATACATTTTTAAATCAAAATCAAACACATTTCAAATTTTCAAATTATGTTCAACAGTTTGCATCACAGACTGTTGACGGTGAAATTTTAACTTCGAGAGGAACCTCTCATATTAAAAGTTCCCAAACATACCAGCAGACTTTGACATGTTTAATGTGTAATGTTTGCATTTCTTTCTTGTACATTTTTAACTCATAATGCCTAGGGGGCGTAAGAAAATATCGAGTATCGCAGTATTACGTTTTGTGATAATATATCGATTCTCAAAAACACTGTATCGATTTTTAATTAATAGTTTACATGCAACGATTAACTCAGTCAATACTCGTTTGCAAAGAGATGCATCCTGCCCTCTCAAAGTAGTGCTGTGATGTTGGATGTTACAGGTTCTTTATAATATGACAGTATTCCTAAAATTAGATTTAAAAATTTGCAATACATCACCTTGCTTACAGTATCACAATATATTGAATTGTGTTTTTTTTTGTGCAATAGTTAAACTAATAAGTATCTGTGCTTACCTCGTAACAGGTGACTGAGCTTCAGGGCCAACAGGACAACCTGCAGAAGGTTGGGAAACATTTTGTCTGGTGATATGTGTTGATAAATCTGTACTGTAGCATTTAAAGACTTTCTGTATGAGAAGTAATGAGATTTATCTACTTTATGGACTTTACTTTTCTATCCAACCCCCACCCTCACCCCACGCTGTCTATTCTAATGTCTCTTTCTAATGTGTAATCTTTGTCAGGTGGTTGGTGAGCGTGAAGCCGACATCAAGCGTCTGCAGGAGCAGCTAACCGAAGCTAATCAGGCTAATGAAGCTATCAGAGCCACGCAGGCCAACCAGAACCCGGGTTCCCAGCCAATCCAGGCCAGCGACGCTAACGTTGCTAGTGACGCTAACCAGGCACATCAAGAGGAGCTGGCAAAACTCAGACAAGAGGTACTTCCACATCCTGCTTTCCCCGAAATCATTTTTAAATGAACTGTTACTGACTAATCGGTCTACTAAGATTTCTTTAGCTGATAAGTAGTTTTTTTAATGCTTTTTTTCATGCTGAATGACTTATTTCCAAGAAACTCATGAGCACATCTCTAGTAAACACAAGATTTAAAGTGGTGCTTTTGTGTGATTCATTGTGGAGAAACTCAGTTTTATTGATATTTCGATTTAAATCAACTGATCGAGTAGTCGACAAAATTATATGTTAGTCGACTAAGAATTTCTTTGGTCGAGGACAGCCCTAAAAGAGAGATAAGGCTATACTGTGGTGTCTATTAAAGAGCGGATCCGTCTCTGAAAATTCCCACTCAGCAGTTAGTAAGCTGATCAATAAGGTTATGAATAATGTGAACGCTAGCACTAGCTGAGTCAATGTTAGCTGTGCTAAGTTTGGAAATAACTGAAAGGGTTAGTTCGGATTTTCTGAAGTAGAGTTCTATGTATACTCCCGTGAGGTAAAATTATGTTTTTGTCAATGGAGTCTGGTGGCTTTGAAGGCCACGATATAACGGCTTCAGTCGGAAAGGGCTGTCTGACGGCGAGGTAGGGAGCAGCAGAAAAACATATTTTGGCCACCTAAAAAAAATCTGTTTAATTGTACGCTATATTTAGAATATTTTCACCTCTTTACCTCGGCGCCAGACAGCCCTTTTCCAACGGGGAACTGAAGCCGTTATATCGCTGTCTTAAAAGCCACCAGACTCCTTTGACAAAAACAGCAATTTTACCTTGCAGAACACAGGAGTCACTCGCTGGTCTACCGCTGCATCGATCGGTCAGTTTGTTTGTGTTATTGTGTGACTTCCGGATCCAAACGTGGCATCCACAGACCGCCATCTAAGTTGCTGTATGTCACTGACTATAGATAAGGATATATGTTTATATATATATATATATATATATATGTAGAAATATCATCTTGCAGAAACTTATGTCAGGTTACGTAGGGAATATAAGGTACATATGGAGCACCACTGGGAAGCTACAGAATGATATAAAAACCTCCAAAAGAAAAGAAAATAATGCACCCGCCCTTTAAGCAAGGTCAAAATCCTTGGACAAATCAATACAAAGTGTGTTAAAAATGTCAGAGCAGCAGTTCTAGTATGGTGTTTGTTCCCCTGCAGCTGTCTGAGAGCAAGAAAACAGAGGAGCAGCTCCGACAGCAGATAGCCGAAAAAGAGGAGAAGACTAAGAAGGTCTTCATGGGAGCCAAGACAAAAATCAACCAACTAAACGGTAAGTTCCACAAGCACTTAATGCACAGTGAATTGAAAAGAGATGCTGACAAAGTACAAGCAATCAAGGAAGCTACTCTGTTACATCAGCTTAAGAGTAAACCTGAGTTTGTCACCCGTAGGTGCGAAGGAGAAGCTCAGTCGGGAGATAGAGGAGGTGAAACAGAGCAAAGAGGAGCTGAAACAGAGGTGAGAATGAACGCCCTCAAGTCCGTGTACGAAGGACGACTTCTTCGGCTGGACAGCGAGCTGAGAGAACTGAGAGAGACCCAAGCACAGAGCGACACCAGAGAGGAACCACAGGACCAGAGTGGAGCTAAGGTACCTGCATCACGCTGAAGGTCCCTGACCGTTTCACCAAAATAGATAATGTAGCATGCTGTGCATTAAGCCTGCACGCTGTGAGGAAAATCTGTGTGCAAATTAGCTAAACATATGCATTTATTTTATATATAACTATGCTAAATGTTGTTTCTAGAGCAGCAACAGTAATATTTACAATAGCAAAGTCACCATATAAACTCATTAATATCTCACTGGAAACGATCTAAAATGTTGATAAAATAAATAATATTCCTGACATTACTGTGAGGAAACGCACGTTATCAAATCAACCTACAGTAATCTAAGCATAATATTCAACATTTTGCTCTCAAAGTAACCTACTTTATTTACGAGAAATTATGAGTTTTCTCAAAATATTATGAGTTTTTTTTTTTCTCAGAATTTAACATTTGTTTTACAAAATTTTATAAAATGTTTATTCTGAATATTGCCACTTTTTTCTCAAAATATTTAATTTTTTTCAAAATTTTTGATTTTATTCTCGAAATATTATGACTTTTTAAAAAAATATTGCAACTTTTTTTCTTAAAATATTACGATTTTTTTCTCGAATATAGCAACATTTTTTTCACAAAATATTATAAATGTTTATTCTGAATATTGCCACTTTTTTCTCAAAATATTTACATTTTTTCCTCAGAAATATTTCGATTTTTAACCACCAAATATTTTGACTTTTTAAAAAAAATATTACAACTTTTTTCTTAAAATATTCCAACTTCATTCTCAAAATATAACTACTTTTTTGCTTGTAATATTTCATGTATGACTTCTCTAAATCTAATAGCCCTCTGTGTTACAATGCCCTCTCCGTCTGAGTTATTTCTGTCATCTAACTGCAGTATTACGAACCTGTATCTGTACTCAGGTGGGTGATCAGACCAGATCTGCAGACCAGAGACAGATATCTTTGAAGAGTTCTGCCCAGGACAGGGGAAGGTAACTAATAGACAGACACACACATGCCAGAGCCAGATTAGAATCGATCTAAGTTATAAAAGTTGTTTACAGTAATATATTAAACACACAAAAACAAACTAATTGCACTGTAATAACAACTTTTAACGCTTTCTCCGTCAGCTCCAACCTGTCTGACCCTCCCACTGCCAACATCCGCCCCACCACAAGCACTCCATCTCCTAGCAACAAGCCAAGCCCCTCTCCTGGGAGCAAGGCCACGCCCCGTGCCAGCATCCGGCCGATGGTTACCCCGGCAACCGTCCCCATCCCAACACCTACCGCAACCGTCATGCCAACCACACAGACTGACAGCCAAGAGGGTGAGAGCAAGAGATGGGAAGAAACTGAAAATAAAAGTAGAAGTTCGTAGTAGATAGTTGAATATAGTGTATGTTCAGTTACTGATGGTTAGATGTGACTATAAAGAAGGTTAATGTAGTGTATGTTCAGTTACTGATGGTTAGATGTGACTATAAAGAAGGTTAATATAGTGTATGTTCAGTTACTGATGGTTAGATGTGACTATAAAGAAGGTTAATATAGTGTATCTTCAGTTACTGATGGTTATATGTGACTATAAAGAAGGTTAATATAGTGTATGTTCAGTTACTGATGGTTAGATGTGACTATAAAGAAGGTTAATATAGTGTATGTTAAGTTACTGATGGTTAGATGTGACTATAAAGAAGGTTAATATAGTGTATCTTCAGTTACTGATGGTTAGATGTTACTTCAGCTGATGTGTAATATAATGTTTCACCCTGCAGTGCTGATGAGTTCAGGAGCTGTACACTCTACCAGCTCCAGTCTGGTGAACACACCCACATCAATAACTCAGCAAACCAGCACCCAGACCACAGCTTTTGTCCAGCCCACCCAGCAGCAGGCAGCCAATCAGGACGCAGGCCCCAGTATGGAGGCGGAGCGACCGTCCACGTCCTCCTCGCTGAGTGGAACAGGTGAGCGGGACCTTGTCCCAAACCCACCAGTAACCATTGCAACTACACAGATAGCCATAAAACACACCAGTCATTGGCCTGTGTTGATCTCCCCACACTTATAATAACCTCTCAAGTGAACACTGCAGGCTGTTATCAGTGTTGCCAGATCTTGCGAGAGAAACAAGCAACCAGGTCTATAGAAACAAGCCCAAAAGAAGCAACTCTTCCCCCCAAAAAAAGGCCAAAACAAGTGACGTTACCTACCACAATATGAGAGAGAGAGGCGGTTACTTGATCACTTCATATATATGTATGAATTTATGTAGGATTGCATGCTTTTTATTGCATTTTTGCATCAATTTTTGGCTTGTAACATTATATTTTTCTTGTCAACTAGACTTAAAGTAGTAGAATATTTTATTTCATTTTTGTATTATTTCTTTTAGCTTGTAACTTAAAATTGTTCTTGTCAATTAAACTTAAAGAAGTAGAACATTTTATTTAATTTTTATATTTTTTTTAGCTTGTAACTTTACATTTTTCTTGTCAACTAAACTTAAAGTAAAAGAACATTTAATTTCATTTTTATATTATTTTTTTTAGCTTGTAACTTTACATTTTTCTTATCAACTAAACTTAAAGTAAAAGAACATTTAATTTCATTTTTGTATTATTTTTTTAGCTTGTAACTTAAAATTTTTCTTGTCAATTGAACTTAAAGAAGTAGAACATTTGATTTAATTTTTGAATTTAATTTTTAGCTTGTTACTTTATATTTTTCTTGTCAACTAAACTTAAACAAGTTGAATACAATTTTTGCATTTCTTTTAATAATGTCTATTTAATCCAATGTCGGTAGGCCTCGTTAAAGAGAACGGTGCTGCGTTTCTTTCATGTTTTTCATTGCTAACATGTTGAGCCAGATCAGCATGATGTGTTTGTATATCTTATAATTACGGCAAACTGCCTTTGAATCGTCGGAGAGAGACAGGAGCTCAAATAAGCAACTACACTTTAGAAACAAGCCCAAAAAAACGCAACATGTGACTACAAATATTTGTAATGTATTTGACTGGATACCAGCTGAACAGCTTAATTGTGTTAGCTAATATCCTGATGTCATCCTGTGTGTTTAAAGCAGGTTCAAAGCGAGTCAGAGAGGATGAAGGCGAGGAAGAGGAGAGCAGACCAGAGAGTTCACAGACGCCTCCGACCTCTAAAAAACTACGACTAAAACCAACGTTGGCGCTGCAGGTAAAACACAAATGGAGACAGGACTCAACCAAATGTTCTCTTAAAATATTCTTCATTCATTCAAAGCTGTGAAGGTGTGCAGTTACAGCTGTGTAATGTGGTGTGTTTCAGATGGAAGGTGATGAGGAGATTGAAGAAGAGCTGAGGGATGAAGGAGAACGACAGGATTCACCAGATGACAGTCAGGTCAGTCGCTTAGTCTCCTACACGGTTGGCACACGGGAGAGGTTACAGTCTGCAACCTCACCACCAGATGCCGCCAGATGTTACAAACTGTACCTTTAATCTATAATGAAAATGCTTGCAGCAGCAGATGAGACAGATGTTAGTCAATGTAATTGTAGATGACGCTACACAGCTGTAAAATCCTCTCCACTAGCAGGGAAATGACTTTGAGACCACCTGCAGTGGTGTAAGATATTTAATAATAATGGGTTCATGTTTGGGCTGCAGGAGCTTCCAGAGGACTGTTTCCCCGTCTTGGCTGAAGATGACGAGGACATCGAGGAGGAAGGCGTGTCCCAGTCTGTCCCCTCTGATCTGGTGTCCTCTCAGGGATCCGCTATTGTCCGGGACGTCATCGTGATCGACACGGACAGCGAGAGCCACGAGAGCAGAGAGGGGGATGAGAAGCAGGAGGACGAAGGTGAAGAGGACGACGACGATGAGGAGGAGGAGGAGGAGGAGGAAGAAGAAGAAGAAGAAGAAGAAGAAGAAGAGGAAGAAGAAGAAGAAGGGGTGCTGTTCTTTTTATTATCATGTTAAAAAAAATGTTTTCAGTTTTGATCTGTTGTCCGGAGTAAATAACTTTCTGTGTCTGCCTCAGTATAAGGAGGAAGGGGAAGGTGATGAAGATGAGGATGATGGCGGTGGCAGCGGGATGAGGGGAGGAGAGAAGAGTAACGAGGAGAGCAGGGGGGCAGAAGAAGAAGAGGAGGAGGGAGGGGAGGACGAGCCATCGGGAGCCACCAACGCCGAGGAGAGTGTGTGCGGAGCGTCTTCAGACTGCCAGCGTCCCTCTGAGCCGTCACACAGCAGTGAGTCCTTCTGTCCTCTCGCACTCGTCTCACCGCTCCTCACTTATAAATACGTCTAATGTGAGTCGCTCCTCTCTTCCAGATGAAGGCAGCAGCAGCGCCACGTCAGAGTCCGACCCCCCCAGAGACCCTGTCCACTTCCCCCCGATCTCTTCCTCCTCTGTACCCTTCCCCTCCTCCTCCTCCTCATCCTCTTCCACCCTCACACCCCGCCTTCCCCACCCACGGAGGCCGCCACACCCCCTCCCACCACGGCTCTACATCCAGCCTCCGGCTCCGGAGCTGGGACCCCCACACACACAGGTACACACACACACACACACACACACACACACACACACAGGGTTCCCGCGGGGTCTTAAAAAGTCTTAAATCCAATAATCTGACCTTAAGGCCTTAAAATGTCTTAAAATCTCATGAAAGGTCTGAAGTACAATTTTTGGCGGGTCTTAAAAATTCATTAACGTTACTTTCATTTAATAAGAGAAATGCTTTATCTTGCTTTTCGTTTTTTCAGCACGCCGTAACACAACTATAAAACAGAACCAAAAGGGAACAGCTGTGTGCTCCCCGGATACAATTTATCGGAGCACACCCATTTCACGTGCAGTCAAGGGGAGATGTAGTGGAGTAGAAGTGGGCTATGAAGTTACGTAAAATAGAAATACTCAAGTAAAGTACAAGTACCTCAAAAATTGTACTTAAGTACAGTACTTGAGTAGCCTCCAGTCCACCACTGCTAGAGCACAAAATTGTTCACAAGAGCACAAGATCTAGTCTCTTAATTTTGCTTTCAAAGTGCACCAGATTGATGCATTTAACTTTAAAATGTACAAAACTGTGAAAACCTGGAACAAAGTTTGGGAAAACTGCTGGAAGGAATGTGTTTCAGTGAATAAATTAATTTACTTTGCAAGTAATTAAATTCCGGGGTTCCAATTTTCTTTCGTATCCTTAGTACTTTCTTGCCAGTATGGACGTGAAGTAGGTCTTAAATTGCATTCATAATGGTCTTAAAAAGGTCTTAAATTTGACTTGTTGAAACCTGCAGATACCATGCACACACAGCTTGATCAAATGAAACTGAACTAGAATTTTCTTTCTAACCGATAACCGACCCTCGTTAACCAATTATTAACCATTAACCAACCAACTATGTTTCGCCAACAACCTTTTTTCCCACGACTAAGACGAGACGGCACCGACGTCATTAGTGACGATACCAAACATGCAACATCGTTGATGAAAAAAAGACGAGACTAATATGTAGTTTAAAAAAATGAGCTGCATTCTTAATCATTCAGCCTGTGTTTTTCATCAGATATATTGATGAGATAAAATCTAGTGAGAGGAGTTTGATTAAAAGGACAAAATTATTGGTTTGGCTGGACTAGATTGACTGAAATGTTCAATATAATCTGATGACTAAAAAAGGACATTTGACACGGGACTAAGACTAAATTAAAAAAAGATGACAAAATTAAGAGAAAATATTTTGATTAAAAGTTGATTAAAATGTGATGACTTTTAGTCGACTAAAACTATGAATGATAAAAATGACTAAAATGTGACTAAAACTAATATGTATTTTTGTCTAAAGACGAAGACTAAATCTAAAATAGCTGCCAAAATGAACACTGTAGCCTATTGGCTCACTCATTCTAGTTTTTTGAATGATGATGATGTTTTTAACATGTTCAAAAAAGCATTTTGTCTAGATCACTACCTTGAAAATGTCCTGGAAGGTAATTGAATAAATCGTAGAAGACTGACCGTGATGACCTGTGTTTGTTGATCAGAGACAGTCCTCTCAGCTGCGCAGACCATCAGTAGGACGCGGACCTCAGCTGACTCCTGGAATAGGCAGCATGGTAAGAGACGGAGCGTTGTTGGATTAACCTTTACTGTTAATGGTGTTAATGGTCCTGTATGGTGTAAAAAGGATCGTGCTGTGTGTTCGAAGAGTGTGAAGTAGATCTGCAGTGAGTGTGTTTGTGTGTTGCAGCAACATTTCTTCGATGATGACGACAGAATGGTTCCCAGTACTCCCACCCTGGTGGTCCCGCACCGCACTGATGGCTTTGCTGAGGCTATACAGTAAGGTCTACACACACACACACACACACACACACTAGACTATTGTGTAATATAGTCCATATTTTACAGTAAGAAGTCCCCTCGTGATAAATCTCTCATGTTACCCCATCTCCTCAGTTCTCCTCAGGTAGCAGGTCTGTCCACCAGGTTCAGGTTCGGACCTCCAGAAGACCTGCTGACTCAGACATCAGCCTCACACTCTGACCTGGGACAGCTGGCCTCTCAAGGAGGTACTACACACACTTACATCCACGGTAACACCTGAACTGATCTCAAAACGGTTACAGTATTAATCCTGTCTGCCTTACTACTACTACTACTAATACTACTGCTGCTGCTGTGTGTGTGTATGTGTAGGTCTGGGGATGTACGAGTCTCCTCTGTTCCTGGCTGCTCATGATGAAGACGGAGGAGGACGGAGCGTCCCCACCACACCTCTACAGGTGGCTGCACCAGGTGAGACACACACTCTCTGGACTTTATGACGGTTCAACATGTGTCACTTTTTTCACATCATGACTCTCTGTCTCTGTCAGTGACGGTCTTCACAGAGTCTCTGCCCTCAGACAGCAGTGACAACATGGCATCCCAGTCGGTTCCCATGGTAACCACCTCCACCGGGATGGCTAGCGCTGCAGATGATGGAGATGAAGTCTTCATGGAGCAGGAAGGAGAGGGGTGAGCAACTTCTGAGCATGTATTTCAGACAGAGAACTAGGGAAAAATGACGATGCCAGTACCAATACTAGTACCTTTTAAAGTGATACCAGTACCAATACTAGTACCTTTTAAAGTGATACCAGTACCAATACTAGTACCTTTTAAAGTGATACCAATACTAGTACCTTTTAAAGTGATACCAGTACCAGTACCAATACTAGTACCTTTTAAAGTGATACCAGTACCAATACTAGTACCTTTTAAAGTGATACCAATACTAGTACCTTTTAAAGTGATACCAGTACCAATACTAGTACCTTTTAAAGTGATACCAATACCAGTACCAATACTAGTACGTTTTAAAGTGATACCAGTACCAATACTCGTACCTTTTAAAGTGATACGAGTACCAATACTACGTCATCACTTGAGCAGTTGAGTCTTGTTGTTTAGGATGAAGTATTTGTGTTTGAGTACAGTATTTGTGTTTTCCAGTTCTGGTATTGAATCCTCTTTGGAGAGCCAGACAGACATGGAACCAACAGGACAGCAGAGTGATGATGCTTCACTGCCGTCTACCAGCCAAGACCCCGGTAATTTATTCTGTTTAATGACCATCATTTAAACCCATTTAAACAAGCTTGATTTTCATTATGAACCCTAATTATTAAGTAATGTTTATAATAAAGTAATTTTAGATACATTTTGAGGTAAATTTTGAGGTAAATATTGGGGTAATTTGGCAGTAATTAGTAATAGGTTACTTGCTAATTATCACCTAATTACCATGAAATTTGCGGATCTGTGAAATGAAGTGTTACCGAAGTCTCGTTGCTCATCACCAGCTTCATTCACAGACACCAGCAGTGCTGCTCAGCGGCGCACGCTGCCCAGCCTGATGAGCAGCCTGTTGGGCAGAGGGCCGAGAGGAGGGAGGGTCGAGACCAGGACGCTACTCAGCCGCAGAGGTAAGAAACTAAAACAGTAAAGATTATGCAGGGCTCTTCTTTCACAGAGTCCGCCATGTTGCTCCTCAACGTTTCTCACACTGTACCTTTAAGATCCGCTTGATAATCACTGATATTGTACACTTAGAGAAGAAACTCCAGTCCTTGTTGATGATGAAGCTGTTTATTAAAGTGCAATAAGCAGAGAGGAGCGTAAACGTGGGCACAGAAATGATGATGTGGGATCATCTCGGTCGTTAATCCTTTCTCCTCCTCGTTTGTTTTCAGGCACTTTCTTTCGAGGAGGAAGGGGAGGGGCCATGGGCAGAGGGGGCTTCGCCTAATGTTGATGTCACCATCTCATCCAATAAGGAAACGCTTATTCCCTGGATTATTTTTTTGTTGAATTTTGAGACACTCACACTATTACATAAAAGATATGGGATATACAGTACTGTAGATGCTTTGTATGTGTGTGGTCACATTGTTTGTGAAACCCAGTGATGAGTCTTTAGTTGTGTTTCACAGAGCATTGTAATTTTGTTAGCATCTTCATTTAATACACTTGTTTTAATAATAAAATTGAATAATGAGTAGAAGTGTATCGTCCCAGCCGCTCTATAGCTCGGACCGGACCAACCAAACGCCGGCTCTACAGAGAGACTTTCACATGTTTACGTTGAAGAGGACAGCTTGAATTTGGTGGCTCAAATTCATCTGATTATGGCCAAAATTATAATCACGATTGATCAATATTGAGATCATGATTACTCATTGATTTTAGGGGCAAAATATTTTTATTGCAATTCCCCATTTAAGAAAACAGTGTTACTTTCACTTCCATGTTGTGCTTCATTCCAAGCGCCAAAAACTCTAAATATTATCCTTTTACTTTGTTATTGTCATCTAATTTGCATAAAAACACAAAATTCAAATGATTAGGAAATACATGATTATATTTTTATTTAAATATTTGCTTTGATTTAAAAAAGTCTTGGCATTAGTAGTTTTAATTATATATTAGAAGCTGCTAAGAACTAGTGTTAGGAAGTTAAACAGGTCATATTTCTCTCTGTTATCTATTTTATGTTGCCGTGAAATCATCTCCTTCACACAACTGGATTTATTCAAATTTCTCGCCAAAAAATACGTTTTACAAGATTACATTTGAACGCATCGTGATAGCGTTATAATCTACCATCGGCCAATACTCATTTTACTGAGTAGAATATATATATATATATATATATATACTGTATATATGGTAGTCCAGTGAGTCAGTGGACAGAGGGGACTGCAAATCAACAATGATTATCACACTTAAGATTTAATTAGCATTTTTAATTAGCAGTACAAGGATGTGGTATTTTCATTGAGTCTTACTTGATCCATATTTTGACATAATGAAAAGTGAGAAACAATTAGTGCTGAAACAATCGGCCAATTTAATCCATTAGTTGATCAATAGAAAACTCAGCAACTATTCTGAGTGTTTGCTGCTTTTCTCTGTTTTATATTAATTGACAGAATAATTGATAATGAAGATAAGAGTCGATTACAGTCTTAAACATAATAATGGATTAATGCATTTTGAAAATTCTTATGATGAAATGAATTAATTCTACCCACTTAACACAACGAATGAAGCTTTTCAAAAAGGTTTTTACTCCAGTAGATGTTATCTCTTCTGTGTCTTTAGCAGTTGGAAGCTTTGAGGTTTTATAGAAGGGTCGGGCTGTTCAAATATTTGATGGTATTTAGTTGACATCGTACGAAAACAAAATGTACTTCCGGGAGTTAAAAATCATGATATGAATGTATTAGAAAAACTTTTTGTGACATAGTTTTTTAGTAGAATTTGTTGTGCTGATACAGAAAATACCAGAAGAGCGTCTCCTTGTCAGGATGTTGCTAAGGACAGTGCAGCCAATCTTTGATGGAGTTGACTGGGAGGGGAGGGTTGGCGTTTAGAGCGGCCATGTTGGCTGCAGCAGCAGCAGAGCTGAGGGTGGGTGCAGGTAGGGGGGCGAATACTGCAGTACGGTGAGGTTTGGCCAGCGCTGGCAGGTCACCTGAAATCTGGATGCTGAAGAAGAGAGCTGCAGAGGGAAAAAGCAGAGTTCAGCTAACAGCCTCCAAACCTGCTGCTTTCTAATGAGGATAAACAGAATAATGGATGGATGGATGGTTCTTACGTCCAGAGAAGATGTAGTGCTCGAACAGATCACTGCTGTGAAGGCTGGGCATGGACAGAGCAGAGGTGACCGGGGTGGGGAATCCCTTCAGAGACACTTTCACGTTGATCTCTCCACTTAGAAGAACTTGAAATGAAAACAACAGCATTTAAAGTGACAGTAGGCAGTTTTTTTTGTCATCATTGGGCTAAAAATTCCATAATAACCTTTCAGCATATTGTAATTCAAGTGTTCTGAGAGAAAACTAGGAAAAAAAGTACATTTAAAGGAATACTTCACCCAGAAAATGACCATTTGTATATCAATAACTCACCCCGTGTTACCTTGCATTTTTGAAGTTTTTCTCGCATGCCTCATGCACAGTGAATCAAAAAACAAGTTAAAAGTCTTGATATAGTGAAGTAAAATGGGGACCACGTTTAAATCGCCCCCCATTTACTTCACCTTTCCTCTGTTATGATAATTTTCTGGGTGAAGTATTCCTTTAAGAAGTCTACTTTGATAGACATTTCAGTGATTTAGCCCACTAAAATTAAGGTTTTATGTAAGGATTTTACTACTCATTGCAAACTACGTGCTCATTGGGACAAATAAAATAGAGTTCATTATGATAATACTCTCTATAAGTGTTTGGTTAGTGGTGAGGACTAAGCAGCTACAGTGGGTTGGTGCCTCTTTGTAGTGGAGGTTTTTTTATGATGAATCCAAGTCCCTATGCTGCAACTTTTGCTGGAATTTTCTTTTAACCAATCCCTGGGCCTTTGAAGGAGCAGTCCAACATATTTGGGAAAATGCTTTGTGAGGATACTGACCAGCCTGACGAGCGAAACGTCTCCTCAAGGAGCTCCCCGGTGTCTTGCTGCAGGAGGTGGTGCTGCCTGGTGGGAAGATGAACCTCTGCATGACGTCTCCTGGAGGACAAACATAAATAGAGCTACTGTTGGTAAAGTCCAAAAACTCAAACGGCACTAAAAAGACACACTGTATGTCCATCTATCTGCAAGTTTGTTTTGTTATCTCCACCAGGAGATCATGAATTCGGTCGTGCGTGAGTGTGCATCTCTGTGTCTGTCTGTCCACGGCTAATCTCACACACTACTGGACCCTTCAGCCTGATATTTTTTGTGCTCATTTATGACTATGCTCAAACACCTCTTGTGGTTGTGGTGATTCACAATTTTTGAAAAACATGTTTTATTGACTGTTTTATACCGTGATTGACTGCTGACTCTTCACTCCTCTTAACAGGCCGGTAGGGGTGATCGAACAACTACTTCAGCTACGGATTACGAATTGTTCCCCTCTTGATTTGCACGCCAAGGTAAGACAACTGCAGCTATGTATAACTATAGCTTAGCAAATGACAATTCGGGCCAGAAACGGGCTAAAATCGTACAGTGTACGCCCAGCTTTAGTGTGCTTAGGCAAGACAGTGAATCCCTCCCCCCAGCTCTAGATTGTGCCTCTGTCTCTCTGTCTGTCTGTCTGTCTTCCTCACCCTTCTTAAAGAAGTACACAGTCTCTGGTCTGCTCCTGGTGGCTGGTACTGCCAGAGCAGCACTGATGCTTCCTGTCAGACCCGGGAACTCAGAGTCCAGAGGTTTGGGGTAGCCCGGCTCCAACACCATGTTCCCGTCTAGACGCCAGTACTGGTCTCCCTGGAGCGGTGGATGAGGAGGACAGATGGTGACAGAGAGGATAACTTTCTGAAGTGATCTTTTCATTTAGGAAACTATGGGATTATTTCACATTTTAACTCTGCAACAAGTGGACTACTGGATAATGGAGCTAGGTGTTGTTGTGCTGGTAATAAGACTAGTAGTACTTATAATCTAGTATCAATGTAGCAGTACAGAAATTGTTGTAGTATTAATATTATGAATGTGAGTAGTTAATTAGTTAGCAGAAGTAACACAGTGGTTGTAGTTGCAGTAATAATGGCTTATAGTAATATTTGTACCTTGATGATGTAGGTGTTTCCGTGGCAGTTGCAGCGCGTGAAGACGGTATCGATGGGAGAGGAGACATCCAGAGTGTCTGCGATACTCTGTGGAAGACCAACTGAGCGACTGACCGGGTCCACTGACCAGAACAGCTCACCTGAAACACACATATAAGTGATACAGCTCACACATACAAATTATATAACACTATATTAACATGCTTAGATATGTATTTCTTCCCAGTACTGTGTTTACAGAATATCCTTTTATCCTCAAGTCATTACACACACTTTAATATATGTAGAACCAATAGAACATTCATCCACAACACACACTGATACTGACCTTTAAATATCAGTATGGTCCCATTGCTAAGAGCTGTCAGTCCATCGATGGGAGAATCACTGCATAGGTTGACATCAGCAAGGACTCCTACAAAAACAAACAATTAATCTTACACACTCAAAGTGTTAAAAACTGATCGGTAACACTTCATTTTACAGGTGTGCAAATGTCATGGTAATTAGGTGATAATTAGCAAGTAACCTATTTGAAATTTCTTTGGAATTACTGCCAAAATATCCCCAATATTTACCTCAAAAGTTATCGAAAATTACTTTATTTTAAACATTATTTAATAATTATATGCTAAAATAAAATATTATAATAAAATATTCGAAACATTTTTGATAGTACTAGAAACTTAAATTTGTAATATTAAATTTGTAATATTTGTATATGTAAAGACACAAGAGACTGAAGTTGGTGAAAGTGCAGCACACACAGCCAAGCCACAGGACCATTTGTCCTACCTGTCCCTGGTCCCTCAGAACCTGCTTCCACCAGACTCAAGGCCTGGGTTATGTCCTGCAGGCTGCTGGGTCTGGGTCTGGGCCTGGAGCCTGCTGGGTCACTGAGACCTGGGGACAAAAACAACAATAACATTTAACATTGTTTGGTCAAATGTAATAAATTAATACTTGTGTTTAACATATCTAGGATACAAGTTCTTTTTAAACAAAAGTTACAAAAATCGACAGCACCAGGTGGACATTCACTTTACCATCAACAGCTGCAGGACCAGAGGGAGTGACAGGAGCACTGTTACCCAGAGACGGAGCAGTGTAGATGGGCAGAGAGGAGCCACGTGCTGGTGAGTACGGAACTCCACTATGAGAGACAGGCACTGGCATTGGACCGACAGGGATGTTCCTCACACCTACAGGAGAAAAAAGGCAAAAAAAATAGTTGGGTTTAGGCAATAAAAATACAACTTCTTTAGGATTATGCAACAAAACTACAACTACTTTAGGTTTATGCAACAAAACTACAACTTTTTAGGTTTATGCAACAAAACTACAACTTTTTAGCTTTAGGCAAAAAAAATTACAACTTCTTTAGGTTTAGGCAGCAAAACTACAACTTCTAAAGGTGTACAGTAGGTAACAAAACTACAACCAACAGTACACACTATAGTACAACACAGTAAAGGTCTTTTTCTCGTTTTGAATCAGTTCAGCATTAGAACAACATCTACCTGTGTACCATTCCTCGCTCGCACTGTTGGACATTCTCCAGCTGCTGTCTGATTTCCCTTTCCCTGAGGAGGAGAAAATAATTTTTTTAAAAGGCTTAGACAGGCAGCTACTCAGTACAGCAACATGTTTCAAGCTTGTCAATATATTGAATTCCAGCTTCTTAAATGTGAATATTTTCTGGTTTCTTTACTCCTCTATGACAGTAAACTGAATATCTTTTAGTTGTGGACAAAACAACAACATTTGAGCACGTTGTCTTGGGCTTTGGGAAACACTGATCAACATTTTTCACAATTTTCTGACATTTATTTTAGACCAAGCGACTAATTGATTTATCAAGAAAACTATTGACAGATTAATAGACAATGAAAATAATCGTTAGTTGCAGCCCTAGTTGGATGTTAAAAGGACTGTGATACATGCAAATGCAGATCTCACTGTTCTGATTGCATACAAAAAGTAAACTTTTTTATACTCAGATTTTATGCATATGGTGGTGTGTTCTTTATACTATTACAGTTTTCCTAAAGTTATATTTTAAAAAATCGCAATATATCAAATCGTAACCCCTGTATCATGATACGTATCATATCACCAGATTTTGCCAATACACAGTCCTATAAAATTACATATTCAAAACATTTCTAAGGTTCATTCTGTCAATTCAGATTCATATTCCGTCTTCACACATGAGCAATAATGTCCCTTTTTGGCTGGTTTAAATACAATTAAGGATTGTTTGGTTACTTTATTCAATGAACAGTAATAGATCTGGTAAGAAAGCTGCAGTGGCAGTGAAAGGGAAGCTATTCTGCTGGTTAGTTAGTTGTTATTTTGCTCACCTGAAGTTGAAGACCTCACAGGCTTGAAAGCCGTGACGTGTGAAACTGACATTCTGGCATCTGAGGACAGAGAGACGAGGTGGAAGAAAGCACTCATATCAGGATATCTTGTTTATTCAATACTCAAGCTTGTTAAGGCTTCATTATGTCTTTAAAGCTTCAGTAGGCAGAAAGTTGTTGGCCTCAATGGGCAAAATTGTTGCTGTTGTTGGCCATTACCGCAGTGTAGCTGGTAGTCATGACAACAGGTGTTGTACTGGAGGCACTGTGGATCACACTCACACAGCCGACCGCGCCTGAATGCCTCTCCACAGCGACCCTGACATGACTGAGCTGAGAACGACAGACAGACCAGCAGAACATCATCAACACAGCATGTTTCAACTGGTCAAAACTCTCTGAAATTTAAAGCTGCATTTTTCAATTTTGGCCTCTAAGGAATACGAAAACAAGCTGAGAAACAAGTTATGGCCTCATAACGTGCTAGCAAGCAGCTGCACATTTACACAAGCCTTATAAAGCCTTATAGAAACAAAACAATAAGATGAAGAGGCTAAAGAGTTAGAAACCAAAACAACGAGCTAAAGAGGCTAAAAAAAGCTATAAAAACAAAAACAATAAGATGAAGAGGCTAAAAGAACTAATAGAAATCAAAACAATAAACTAAGAGGCTAAAAGGTTAATTGAAACCAAAACAACAAGCTAAAGAGGCTAAATAAAGCTATAGAAACCAAAACAATAAGATGAAATGGCTAAAAAAACTTAAAGAAACCAAAGTGGCTAACAAGATAGTAGAAACCAAAACAATAAGCTATGAGGCTAAAAAGTTAGAAACCAAAACAACGAGCTAAAGAGGTTAAAGAGTTAATAGAAATCTAAGCAACAAGCTAAAGAGGCTAAAAAGCTCAATAGAAACAAAGACAAAATAGCCAAAATAAGCTAAAAAGTTAATAGAAACCAAAACAATAAGCTAAAGAGGCTAAAAAAAATATATAGAAACCAAAACAATAAGGTAAAGAGGATTGAAAAAACTCCATAGAAACCAAAACAATAAGCTAAAGAGGATAAAAAGCTCCATAGAAACCGAAACAATGAGCTAAAGAGGCTAAAAAAATTTTTTTAGAAACCAAAACAAGAAGCTGAAGAGGCTCCAAAGTTGGGAAAAAAAATGAGCAAAACAAGTTAAAAAGTGAATATAAACCAAAACAATGAGGTAAAAGAAGGTAAAACGTTCCATGGAGACGAAAAGCAGAAAGCCTATGCTGCAACATTTAATCACTATAAACAAAACGTCAGACATAATATGCATCTAATCCTTCTCTTTGGTCTGTTCTACGTACATATCTTTGCTATATCTTATTACGTTTTGATGCTACCACATCATAATTCACATACCAGTGGTGCAAGTAGCCTGGAAGTCTTGGCAGCACTCATTATGGTGCAGGCAGCCGGAGTCACAGGTACAGCGCTGGCCTCTGGTGAACGCCTCGCCACAGCGACCCACGCAGTTGCCTAAAGAGAGACCCCATTCAGTAACACTTTTCATAAGGCATATCATGACTTTAAATTGATGTGTCAGTGCGTACCTGGTCCAGCAGCAGCAGTAGCAGCAGTGTAGGTCACGGCAAGGCCAGACAACAGAAGCCACAGTGACATCTTCATCATCATCATCATCAGCTTCTTCACCCAAGACCTGAACCCGAATTACAGCTGAGCAACAGTTGTGATACACGAAGAGAGACAGTAGTTACCTTCTCAGTTGTGTCACCTCTCCTTGTTTTCTTTCAGTCCGTCAAGACTGTTGGTTTTATACATGAGAAAGGACACTTTTAATTAGCATCACACACACTCGTACTACACCCACAGACCAATTAAAAACTGCCAAGACGTATTTAAACTTCCTACACTGGCAATAAATGAACTCCTACACACGGTAACCAGACCAGAGATGGAAAGTAAATAATTACAAATGACCCCAGTTACTTAAAGCCGGTCTTCTCCTTCTTTTTTTTTTGTTTTATATTATTTTATATTCTACCTTTTACAAATATCAAATAACTTCTTGATCTTATTATTCTTTTAAGTTACGTTTGAATTAATCAAAATATATTTTAAAGTACAAATTTTCAGCCACATATGATATTAACTCCTACCTGTTTTCTCTGCCAGCACAACTTGAGGAATGAGGTGCTTGAGCCAAAACTGATGTCATGTGGTTTTTGAAAATTATTCAGCGGAGTTTTAATTGTTTAACAGCTCAGTCCGTGGGTCATAAAAAGTGTCTGCATGTGGGTGACTTTCACAAGGAGAGGATGAGGGTCAATCTGGTGAGGCATTTATTTTAGTTTGATGTGGATAGACTACTTTGGGATTTATTCATCTCTTCCGTTAGTACGTTAAAGGGATATTTTGGATTATTTGATGTATGAGGGACATAGTCAGTATACTACCTACAGTAGATGGAGGTTGGCACGCACAGGTTAAGTGTACGCTATATTTAGAATACTTTACCTCGCTGTCAGACAGCACTTTCTGACGGGGAACTGAAGCCGCTACCTGTGCTCTCTTCAAAGCCACCAGACTCTATTCACAAAAACAGTAATTTTTACCTCGCAGAACACGGGAGTTGCTGTTCTACCGCTGCCTCGACCGGTTAGTTTGTTTGCCTTATTGAAGACTTTGGTGAATATGAACTAACCGTTCAAAACACCAACACACATCATCTTTATACATACATGATACAACCCCACTTCAAACAGTCCGAACTATCCCTTTTAGACTAGAGAAAAAAAGACACTTGACACCATGGCAGAAAGCAATACACTCTGAAGGCTAAATAACGCTCCAAACTTGCGCTAAGTTTTTTGCGAGGAAAAACTGGCATGGCCATTTTCAAAGGGGACCCTTGACCTCTGACATCCAGATATGTGAATGTAAATGGGTTCTCTGGGTACCCACGAGTCTCCCCTTTACAGACATGCCCACTTTATGATAATCACATGCAGTTTTGGGGCAAGTCATAGTCAAGTCAGCACACTGACACACTGACAGCTGTTGTTGCCTGTTGTTGTTGTGTTTGTGTTGTTAATTGATTTCCAGTAATAAATATATACATACATTTGCATAAAGCAGCATATTTGTCCTCTCCCATGTTGATAAGACTATTAAATACTTGACAAATCTCCCTTTAAGGTACATTTTGAGCTGATAAAAGTTCTGCGATTAATTGCGATTAAATATTTGAATAGATTGACAGCCCTAATAAAAACAGAATTTTGAAATAAAGTATGTTAATAGTAGGAAAAAGGCTGTTTGACGTCTTTTACTAAATCAGCTTGTTGACACTCTGTCTTACAGCCCATCTGCTAGAGAGATGATACAGTGTGAGTGAGTCACTGCAGCAGACCGAACACATCAACACACCCACTCTGTTCCCATTCACCTGTTGGTCTAACTTACCATATAACAGTCAATTATGGGCGATGGCGGCCCTCTAATGAGCTCTCGGGGACGGGTGTGGTCACAGTGAGGTATTGTGATTGGTCAGATAAAAGCAGCTCATAAAACTTTATTAGCACCCCACATTGTGACCATGTACAGACTGTGGGACACACACTTGGCTGGTGTTAACAAACAGGAGGCCAGACAGACATTATGAAACATGTATTTAAAGCGTGTCTGACCAACGAAACGTAACTGAAAGAAGAATAGAGATCAACCTGACCATGTGATTGTAAGTTTAGTTTATATCTGTAGCTGCCAGGATGTTTGTAGATTGCTCCTATACTTTCTTCAGTTATTACTGGTAATGACTCCCGGATGAGACTATGGGTTGGTGACCAGCGTCTGCTTCCATTACCTCGTCCTCCTGGTATCTTCCCGTCACTGACCTCACTTGTTCCCGCTCATTATTTCAGCTTTATAGCTAAGTTTATTTTCGTAGTGGGTGAGGAATGTTCCCTTTTTGTTTATTCTCAGTTTGTGGTCACATGGTCACCTGATTCAAATTAGGAACATTTTGTGAGATCAAATGTTTTTCTTAAACATGTTTATATTTTCTAAATATTTTTTTAAAATGGCAGTAATGAATCCTACCTGGAGTATTCCTATTCATATTCCCTGTTTATATCATGTTCAACAGTGATACCTTGAAGATTGGCAAGTATGTAGTTAAAGCTGCAGTATGTGATATTGGCGCAAATATGATTTAAAAAAGTTGTTTTTAGAAAACGGCCGCTATATCGTGACAGTAGAACATGAAACAGGTAACCTGAAAAGAATCATGTTCCTCTGTGTCCTACTGTGTCCTCCGGTGCTCCTAACGGCATCTGAAGGATTTCACTTACCGGAGGAAAACAAGGTCCGCTGCCCAGCTGCAGTCTATGAGAGCCGGCTGTCAATCACTCGCGAACTCCGACCAAACGGTCAAACTAGGCAGCGCTAATCAAATATGAATCAATATTCTGTTACTGTAATGACTATTTCTCTCCTCAGATGTTTTCAGAATCATCTTGTAGTTACTGTTTAGCTGTAAAATGAGAAAGTTTGTGACGCGGCCGCCATTGTAAAATCTTTTGTCGGAAGCCAAGTTCTGGTCGTGTGACCGGAGCACAGCCAATAGGAACGCTCTCTCTCTCTCTGAAATGACCTGTGATTGGTCAAAATCTGCCGTCACGGGCTAGATTTTCTCTAAAGCCTGAAAACAGAGCCATGAGGAGGAGCAGAAGTCTAGTTTTCTCTCAGAACACTTGAATTACAATATGCTGAAAGGTTATTATGGAATTTTTGCCAAATTATGCCAAAAAATTGTTGCCTATACTGCCACTTTAATAATAACATTTCACATTTTTTTTAACAAAATATTTACACATATTTCAGTACATCAATAACACAACTGTTAACATTTGTGCTGCCACCATGTTTGGTAAAATATGTCAAAATAAAGTACAGTCTTTGTTTACTTCCGGGAGTTTTTCCAGCAGGGAAATTCTGACCAATTAGAGAGCGAGTTTTATTTGCGCCGCTTGTAAATGCTGCCGTGTGAACACAAACCAAACGCGAGGCAATATGCAACATTGTAACAATTTGGTACCTGATTCGGACCAGAGCAAACGAACTACAAGGTGTGAAAAACCAAAACGCCAGAAGAATTTGATGTAACACCGAACCGGAAGTAAAAAGACTTCCTGTATATTTCCGCCCGGACAGTGTAAAAGCCGAACCAAACAACTCAGTGAGCACCGACCACGCGTTTTCTTTTGTGTTTAGTATTTAACTCGTTTTTTTGTGTTGTTGCTGTAGTCAGTTGTTCTTTACTCGTTAACGTTACACGTGTGTTAAACGCCGAGTTTCACCGGAAGTGCTTCAACTAGAAAGAGAAGCTGCTGAGCTAAGCTGACCAGGTGAGCTAACAATAGCTCTCCTCCTCCTCCATCATCAGAGGTGTCATGTCAGTGTTCAGTTGTTCTGTCATGTTTGAGGACAAAGTCAAGGCAGACCTCTACTTATAGCTTGGTTTTTATCCTTTTTATCAGTTCTATCTGGTTTATAGAGAACATGCTTATGTACGAATATTTGCATAAAAATAACACTGGTCCTTATTCACAGTGTCTCCTTGAAGCAAAATAAAATTGCACTAAAACTTTTTACCCAAAATTAAATCAACTTTCACTTTCACGTTCCATTTTGTCCTTCTAATAAACTAATTCCTGCATCAAAGTAAAACTTAAAATAAGCTACTTCTTCTTCACCTGAATTCAGTGAATTTTCGTTTATTATTTAATTTCAGTATAATACTCTTCTATTTTGGACTGCAGCCGCAACATTCAGGAAAGTTTCTCACGAGCTGTCGCTGTAGGTCTCTCATGCAGCATTTTAAATCTCAATATCGCAGTCGATAATGTCCATTTAATTGTGGGAAGTCAAATTGTGATTGCGATAAATATTCAATTGTGCAGCCCTAAAACACACCTTCAAATTGCATTACAAGTTGGTTCGGGTCTTGAGGAGTTGTAGCATTTATTCACCGACAAATAAACTGTACTTATTAGAAGAAAAAAAATACCATAAATAAGAAATAAAGGAATACAAGATATTCTAAAGATAATTGGGTAATGCAGCATTTTTATAAATCTTAAAACCACTAGAAGATATTTTTTTATTTGCCCTGTATTGATTTGTAAAAACACGATCATGTGAGAATTTAATTTAATTACATTCTTTAATAATAAAGAGAAATGAGGCTCAGCTCTGTGTCTGTCTCTGCAGTCATGCTCCTGGTGGACCCTGGTCTGTACATCGGCACTGCGGCCGACCTCAATGACAGTCGGGCATTGGCCGATGCAGCCGTCACTCACATCCTGTCCGTGGACTCTGTGGACCCCGCCCCTCTGGTTCCTGCTGACGGGGACTTTCGGAGGAAGTGGGTCAATGTTCTGGATGAGGCGACCTCTGACCTCCTGAGTCACATGGACGACTGCTTCCTGTTCATCCAGGAGGCTGTGGGGGGAGGCGGAGCTGCACTTGTTCACTGGTAAGGGTCAGAGGTCAACGGGATGCCTCTAGATGGTGTTTCCATCCAGTGTAGGCCTTTGGGAACTGACAAAACCCTTCAAATGTATTATTGCGGTGCCAAAGGGTGTAGTGAAGAATTTTGGGTGCAGCTAAATTATGTGCTGGTGCACCTAAATGAAAATGTTAGACGCACCAGTGCAACCAATAAAAAAGTTAGTCTGGAGCCCTGCCCATGTGTATATGTGTATGTATATATATATATATATATATATATATATATATATATATATAAACTACTAATGATTATTTTCATTAACAATACATTTTAATCATCAATAAATTTCAATAAATTATCAATAAATTAAGTTTTAATTTTGTGTGTTTGTCAGCCAGGCCGGTCGGAGTCGCAGTGCCACCATCATTACTGCTTATCTAATGAAGAGACACCAGCTGGGCTTCACTGAGGCTTACCAAAGACTGAAGATGGTCAAACAGGACGTACAGTAAGTGCCTGGGTGTGTTTTATTTTTTACTGTTTTTACTTTATCTGCAGGCCTGATACCACTTGGGTTATTTTGTAATTTGGGTGAATGAATGTATGTCATTATTAGATGCAGGACAGATGATTGATAGCTGGTGTGTTTCAGGGTCAACAGCGGTTTCGAGGAGCAGTTGTGTCTGTACGAGGCCCTGCAGTGTGAAGTGGACACCTCCAGTCCTCTGTACAAGCAGTACAGACTGACCAAGATCACTGAGAAGTACCCTGGTAACCACAAAATCATTCAGATTAGGTACCGATCAGTAGCCAACACAAATTTTTCTTACACGGATTCATTTGATGTCCAACATTTTTTCTATTCATGTGTGTGTGAGAGCAGAGCTGCAGAACATTCCCAGGGAGCTGTTCGCCGTTGACCCCGCCCACTCCAGCTCCTCCGAGGTGTCGTATCGCTGCAGGAAGTGCAGGTGAAAGGTGGAAACGTTTATACAGTGACTGAATAGAGGAACGTTTCATAATGATGCTGAGATCCTATTAATGCCACATGGGAGTAATCAATGACTGTTTCAAAAATAATTTTGTTATCACTATGGTTAAAGGAATAATTCAACATTTTAGGAAACGCACATCCTAACTCCAGCTCCGTACTTATCCTCCTCCTCCTCTGCAGACGAACGCTGTTCCGTGACTCCAGTATTCTCAGTCACCCAGTAGGAGAAGGAGCGCCAGCCTTTGGTCACAAGAAGTCCAGTAGCCTCACTGGTAAGAACACAATCATACTGTGCATCTATTTCAATGAGGGGCATGGAGAGGCAGAGATACTGCATGAGGTGAGAGGGTTCGGTGTTCTGAAAATACAGAATAAACGTCCATATACCCGCTTAGAAATCATAGAAGAAAAGATGCTCCACATAACTCCAGAACATTTCATCACATCTTTCAGTTCTCTCCAGTGATAGTTGTGTGTACGTCCTTGGGTTCACTGCAAAAATTAACTGCTAAAAGCTAATTCAACATACTTTTATCACGCACAAACTGAACGTGTAGTTTATAATAAGTAATGATATGAAATGTGTTGTTGTCTAGGAGACATCCAGTGTACATCTTACTTCATTGAACCAGTGCAGTGGATGGAACAAGCTTTACTCGGAGTGATGGATGGACAGGTAATGCATACGCACACACACACGTAAGGAAATACAGTGTTATAAAATCTGGATGTTCTCAGACTCACCTGAACTGATTTTAATCAAGTCAACTTTTAAGTTTTAGAGCCCCTCTTAAGAGAACAATTGTTGGAATAAACAAAGCACCGATCACTCTCATTTCCCTCTGATATTTCAATCGATCACATATCACTATCTAGAACAGATCAATAGAGAATCCCTCAACCAGAACGGATTAGCTGTGGTTCCACACAGTCTTAGTTACGATCATCTTCCCACCACTGCGGAGGTGAAATACACTGATCACTTTATCTGCGTATCTTACGGTACTTCCCTCCTCTCTTTTCCTGTGTAGCTGCTGTGTCCTAAGTGTAGCTCTAAGCTGGGCTCATTCAGCTGGTGCGGTGATCAGTGTTCGTGTGGTCGCTGGGTCACTCCCGCCTTCCAGATGCACCGCAACAGAGTGGACGAGATCCGACAACTCGGCATACAGAAATAACACACATGTTGTTACTGCAGGATTTGTGTGACAGTTTAAGTCAAACCGGCTTTTACAGACAAAAAAAAAAAACACATAAAGTTGATCGAATTTCAATCAGGTGGTCTTTCAAATGTTTAAAGGACTGTTGCAGACTATAATATTCTAGGTTTTACAGAAAATTGGTGCCGAAACTATCAGTCATTTATTTGATTATTCAGAAAATGTATTTTCATAATTAAATTCCAGTGGGCAACCTCCAGGTCTGAGAAGTGAAACCAATGCAGAAGTGCCTTTAACTTGCATTCTTTCTAACAGCCAGCAGGGGGCGACTCCTCTGGTTGCAAAAAGAAGTCTGATTGTATAGAAGTCTATGAGAAATTGAGCCTACTTCTCTCTTGATTTATTACCTCAGTAAACATTGTAAACATGAGTTTATGGTCTCAATCGCTAGTTTCAAGTCTTCTTTCAACAATGTGAAAGGGGTCACTCGTAGTAATGAACCTTCAGAGAATCATCAGCTGAGTCGGCAGCTCCCCTCGCCTTTACAGAGCTTTATAGTTTATATGTTCAAGCTGTTTCCACTGCCAACAAGTGGCCAAACAAAATCAGTGATAGCAGGTTGTTTGTTGTTGTTTTTGGCCACTTGGTAACCATTTAGTTTAGTCAAGTGCCACAAAAAGTGATTTTTTTTTTACCACAGCTAATATTTCCAGTACAAGGACATTCTATCATTTTTTTTTAATCTGAAAGCAGGACAGATGAATGTTCTGTAACACTCTCAAATCATGTAAATATATGAAAAATAAAAACATATCAAAAGAAACGTCTGCTGCAATTGTTCCTGTAATCTCAGATTTTAGATGTGTGAAAGATCATTTTAGTAATGTTTTTTTTTATGTGTTTTATTTATAATATGATATGTGTAGAGCGGGTCGCCCACCAATCGGGGTGCTCTCAGTTTGGGAGAGGAGCAGGAGCTGGTGGTGAATGTGCAAGATGTAGAGGAGGAGGAGGAGGAGGAGCAGGAGGAGCAGGAGGAGGAGGAGGAGGAGGAGGAGGAGGAGGAAGAAGCATCTTTGGTGCACGGCTCTTGTAGCAGGAATTGTCGTCACAGCACCTTCATCAGCTCCCTCTAAGTGCAGAAAATCTCACTGTTGGGAAGCTAACATTTCCTTCTTCTGTCCACGTTGAGTGATATTTTTTTAATTACGGCCTTCCTGCTGGTGAACAGTGGACTTCTCACCTGCTGCCCCCTCAGTTTGTGTGGAGTGAGAGCCCTTCTGTTCTTAAACATGTTGCCAATGGCACACACCTCCTCTCACTTTCACCTCATCAAAAGAACAATAAGCAGACTGTGTCTTCCTCTTTATCTACATTTCTTGTTTGGCGTAACTCAATATGAACTTACAAGAACATTATGAATGCTTTTAATCGTTGTAGTCTTTTGAAGGGTGCTAATTTACAAGAGGTGAAGGATGCAGTCATGAAGACCCATCTGGACCGGCCAACCAGAAGGTAATAATCCATCACAACTCTTAGTCCAGGTAGAGGCAGTTCAACATTTACAGTCATGTTTTAACCAAATGTTTTTGTAATCAGGTGCTATGCTGAAAGAAGTTGATGGATGGAAGGAAGCCAAATGACCGGCATCAACCTGCGTGTCTCCACTCGCGTGTCCACGAAGCTGAAGAAGTTTAACCTGCGGGGAGCCACTTCAGCAAGGACTGATCTCCAGGTGAGTTATGGCCTTCATCTCTGAAAACACTCATGTTGACTCAGCTGGCAATCTTATTTACAGCAACTTTCTGGGGCCAAAAAGGTAATAAAACAAGCAGTTAATACAATGGATTTTTTTCTGCCATAGGTTTATTTATGTTTGAGACTGATTTTGCAAGTAAATCGTTTTGGAGATTTCAATTTGATTTGGCCAGACTGTAAGATTATCACGTTTTTGGGGGGCCTTGTGCTCAAAGTAGAGGACTATCTTTTTGAACCGGAAGTGTGCATGTGATCATTCATTTATTAATTATTTTATTAAAATAGTTAATCGGGATTAATCGCAAATTAATTGCACATTTTTTTTATCTGTTCAAAATGTACCTTAAAGGGAGATTTGTCAAGTATTTAATACTCTTATCAACATGGGAGTGGGCAAATATCATTGCTTTATGCAAATGTATGTATATATTTATTATTAGGAATCAATAAACAACACAAAACAATGACAGATATTGTCCAGAAACCCTCACAGGTACTGCATTTAGCATAAAACAATATGCTCAAATCATAACATGGCAAACTGCAGCCCAACAGGCAACAACAGCTGTCAGTGTGCTGACTTGTGATTATCATAAAGTGGGCATGTCTGTAAAGAGGAGACTCGTGGGTACCCATAAAACCCATTTTCAGTCACATATCTTGAGGTCAGAGGTCAAGGGGACCCCTTTGAAAAAGGCCATGACAGTTTGTAGTGTTATTTAGCCTCCTTCGTGTCAAGCTAGTATGAACACCAAGGCAAAATCCTTGCATGTGAAAACTGGTGTTAATCCTGTTTCTACTTCTAAAAGCAGTGTTGGCATTAGAGTCAGTTCCTGTGTGATCCACCAGAGGTCAGTGTGAGCCAAGTCCTGCTGCCTGCACGGGTCTGTCTGCAGAGTAAGAAACCTCAAACTCAGAATAATGTTCTTCAGGATTATGGGATTAGAGGAATATTCTAGACAAAAGAAAAGTCATCTGAGACAAACACCAAGAAAACACTGTAGGTACAATACAGGAATAACACTAAACATCAGGGTACTGAGCCGTGAGTATAAAACAGTGTAATCTGTTATCAGTGTCATCTCCCCAAGATGTTTCATAACCGAGCCTTTACTACATGACCTATCACACACACACACATACAGTGTCTGAGGGGAGAATAAAGGGAGATAGAGTTACAGTGAGACAGCGGCTGTGTCCAGGATGAGATCATCATCGGGCAACTGTTGCCTCATACAGATGGAGGATGGAGCTTTAAACCAGGTGCTGCTCTATTGAACTCTGCAGGAGGCATTCAGCTGATGAAACACTGGCGGCCATGTTGGACGTCCTTAGATGTGTGTCCCAATCACCTGTTGATTTACATGTTTGAACGCACGCAGTGTCGACACTGGTGTTTGCCTGAGAATTGATGAAACCCGGAGATGAGTTGGTATTTTAACTTCTTTTTTTTTTTTTTTTTTTTTCTCTCTTCGGAGGACTAAATTTACTTTGTTTTTATTCTTTTTCAAATTAATAGCCAATGAAGAAAAAGAAAAGTGATAATACTAATAAAAATCATAATCTTAGTCAAATCATATTACTTAAAAAAAAAATAATAATAATAATAATAATAATAAAAATTAAAAAACAAAATTAAAAAAAGTAGGGGCGATTATTATATTATTTAAGCACTTCCGGTTCCGTCGTCTCGGAGTCAATGGGTTTTATGAATGGGATTTTAGTTGGATGCCTGCAATAAGGTCTGTGGTTAAGCTGAAGAGATTTTAACGTTTTGTTCTACGACATAAAATACATCAATAAATACCCCACTGGTTAATTTTGAAGCTTTTACGTGTCTTTAAAATGGCGGTTGTGTGTAACACTTTTTTTTTTTGTATCTTATCAAAGTAGATCATCCATCTACCAAACTACAGGTACTATCACGTTCAGCTAGATTAGAGAAACGGTACGAACAACATCTAGAGAGAGAGAGGGCGGGGTCTCCCTGTTTTTTTACTTCTGGCAATTTCATTCACATTTCAAAAATCATAAAAGTGTTTTCATTCGTGGAGATTATCTCGCAGAACAAAACTTCATAAACATTTGTTTGCCACAGAGCTTATTTTCTGCAATAATCCAAAACCCAATGGAGAAATCCCACTGGGTTTTTTGTCGAGGGAGCCCAGGACGATGCTGACTTCCTGGTTGGCCTACAAAAATACCCCTGTAGCTCTCTATTGTAGGTGATAGGCAGACAAATAAAAGCAAAAGTGCATGTCATTTGGGTGAAGTGGCCCCTTTAAAATCATGTTTAATGATCACACAACCTCCTCTTTATCTCCTGTTTTTTCTGTTATGATCCTCCTTAAAAATAGAAGTAAAGTAACTCTGACCCTGAACAGAGTTCTCTAGGAAAGCCTCGTTGGGCTTCATTTTGTTTTCATGATCCACTGCAGAATCCGTCCATCTTGATATACGTCAGGTGTCAGGTGGGATGCAGATGCTAATTTCTCCGGAGATAATGTGTCTGTGTGTATTAGCACTGTGTTCGAATGGTGGGCCCTCCTTGACTTTCACCCAATGCATGCTGGGATTGACTTTAGCCCCAGGAAGGAAGGAACGAAGGAAGGAAAGACATTTCTGCCTCGGTACAGATCAATGACCTCCCAGCTGACCAATAGCATGTAGCCTAGCTGATGACCTCAGAGCCCCTCCCCTGTCTGTGTGTGTGCTCAGTGATGCGGATGATCTACAGATCTGTGGTTGATCTGCTGCTCCCTTCCCCCCCTCCACACCTCCGTGTTCCTCCCTCACAGTGCTTGGTGGTGAGGGGGAAGGGAGGCAGGAAGGGAGGGAGGCGGGGGGTGTAGGTCATTAGGCAGCCGGGTGAAAAGGAGCGCACACACACACACACACACACGGGTCTATGACTATAACAGGAATCCATGACTCAATCAATGTTTTTTGATGCTGCATTGACTCCCAACAGAAATCTCCATTATAACCAAATACTAGAAAACACACTCAGGCTGCAGTCGAAAAGTCTTTTTCTCTTAGGAGGGTTCCTAACGGAGTAAAATGATCCAGAAGTTTCTAAGTAGCAGCCATGATAAGAGCTGTTTGAATCCTCTAAATGTTAAGGAAAGGTGCTTCAATGCTTCCTTTATTATCTCCTTTAGCGTAGGATACACCGGAGCATCCTTTACCAAAGGAAAGGAGATAATGCCGTCCCACAATTGCTTGCACAGCACCATTCTGTCGTTCATGAAAACAAACGATATGCTCATCTTGCATAATATTTACAGTCATAATTGGGATTCATGTTGATAAATATGAGTGGACAGTGGCAACCATTTCCCTTTATTTCTATTTCTTTATTTCGAACAGGTAACAAATAAGTAAAAAACAGTAAACATATAGGAAACAAATGATCAACATAAATAAATATTACGTCCAAAAAGGACCTCCATAACTCAAAAAATAACTCAATATTTATCATATTATAGACTTTTGTGGTAAATTCTCTTAACACCACGGTTGTCTTTTCCTAAGTCCTTCTGAATTCTCCTTCTCATCTTTCCTTGACCTCATGACGTTTTCCATCGAGATCAAGGAAAAGTGGTTAGGAAAGGACGTTAGGACGTCATTTTTTTTTCTTTTCGACCGCAGCCTTAGATTCAGACTTTCCCACTGGACAAAAACCCACCAACACCTACCAACATCTGGCTTTTGTCTTCAGTAGGAAAGGTTATAATCGGCATTCATTCCCAGAAAAAAATGACTCTGCAGTAGTCAGAGGTATTTATCGGCTCCAGCTCCGATGGGCAGTGATGGAAACATGGCATCCAGGTAGAGTCGTTAATTTCCGCCCCTTTTCCGGCACTTATAATAAATAAAATCAACACCGATTTTTGGACAATTATTATAATTTGTTAATGTACAAAACACACAATTAATATGCGCTCCTCAAAGCCACCAGACTCCATAGACAGAAACAGTAATTTTACCTCGCAAAACAATTCATTCAAACTCAACAGAACAGAACTCATCAAAACCATCTTTGTTAGTCTTTCCGCTGTTCCAACAATCACCAACTCTTTGAAAGTTTGAAAGAGAGAGAATAAATAAGATATAAAGTATATAAAAGCGTGATTGTGACGTCGAAGAGCCCTGACTGAACAAAACAATTCCTTGTGCAGGTTGATGCCTCTGGTGTTGGACTAGGAGCAGTGCTAACCCGGGGGGGAGCCTGGTGAAGAGAAACCGGTCCTGTTCTTGAGCAAGAAACGGTTTGACCGGGAGAAAAAGTACTGTACTGTGGAAAAGGAGGGACTGGCTGTAAAAGAGGCTATTGATTCATTGAAGTATTAACGTTTTGGGACGAGAGTTTGTGTTGCAGACTGACTCTCTGACACTGACACTCCAAGCAGCATCAGAACGCAAGGATTCTGCGTTGGTGCCGAGCCCTCCAGCCATACCAGTTCATCATACAGCACCGTCCCGGTAAGAAAAACCTTATTGCTCACTATCTGTCTCATTTGCCTGACTTGTGCAGGCCAGAGGGGGGAGGAGGTGTGAAATGTGAGGAAGCACCAACTCCCTCACTCACTGTTTGGTTGAGCCAAGTGGGATGGATCACACAGTTTTCTTTGTTTTCTTTGGTCTGTAGTTGAGCGGTTAATTGACTTAACTTAACGAGAAAAAAAGTCGTAATATTACGAGAATAAAGTCATAACTTTACGTGAAAAAAAGAAAATAACACGTAAAATTACTACTTTATAATATTATGTCTTTATTCTCCTAATATTACGATTTTTTCTCTTAAACTTCTGACTTTATTCTCATAATATTAAGACTTTTTTTTCTCGTAAACTTCTGACTTTATTTTCATATTACGACTCTTTTCTGGTAAACTTCTGACTTTATTCTCATAATATTCCATCTTTTTTCTCTTAAACTTATGACTTTATTCTCATAATATTACATCTTTTTTTTCTCGTAAATCTATGACTTTATTCTCATAATATTAGGATTTTTTTTCCCATAAACTTCTGACTTTATTCTCATAATATTACGGCTTTTTTTTCTCGTAAACTTCGGACTTTATTCTAATAATATTACGACTTTTTTTTCTCGTAAACTTCTGACTTTATTCTCATAATATTACGACTTTTTTCTCGTAAACTTCGGACTTTATTCTCATAATATTACGACTTTTTTTTCTCGTAAACTTCTGACTTTATTCTCATTATATTACGACTTTTTTTTCTCGTAAACTTCTGACCTATTCTCATAATATTACAACAGAAGGGGCTGTTTCGGATACAGCCAGTATCTCTGGTTCTGCTGCATCTATTTTGAGACTATTTTTTAAACTGCCCATTTCGAGTCCGACAATGTTAAAAGAGTGCAATGCTAAATTAGTGGGGTACTTGAATTTGCAACTCCTGTACAGTAAACACGATGCAGCCATGATGGATTGGAAAGTGAAAACACAGAATAAGTTATATATATTTAATGATTTGTCTTTTTATGATCTGTATTGCTGATTGTTGAATTCAAAGACCACTGAGGGAGTCGTATGTAACGGACATATTTTTTTAATGAGATTAACTCTCGTCTTCAGCTGTCCGTCCGTCCGTCCATCTGTCCGTCCATGCGGCTGTCTGGCCACTCATCTATCCATCAGCCTCTCTCCTCAGTCAGCCAATCGATACCTGATGTCAGGATGAGGTAAGTGATGACTTCAGAGTCATTAAGCGATATGATAGGCTGACACAGTGCCATCAGCAGCGGCTGCTGGAAATGGATGGACCCCAGACACCCTGGGTCGTATTTCACTGGTCACACACACACACACACGCACATGCACACTGGCCCAGTGAGGATCTCATATCTCCTGCCATAGAAATGGATTTCCTCCCTGCAGACCACACACAGGGCTGATTCATATCTCTATTGATTTAGATGAGGAGATGAACTGAAATGAGGATGAAATGAAATCAGCCTCAGAAATAAATTACAAATTAATCAAATAAATCTGTTCAAGATACATACATAGAAACAGTTACATATATATATATATATTTAACATATTCAATATCAACAGCGTGTCGCTTTAATCTGAGATGAATTATGAGATAATACAGCTGAAATTGTCATGAGTCACCTCGGAGAGCTGAAGGTCGCCACAATAAAAAAAAAACTGGTAATGCAGCAGCTGGATGTTTCCAGGAAAGCACTCAGCTGTTTCCACTGCTGACTGGTTTGGCTGCTCATCTTACCAGTGGGTTACTGGAATTTCTCAGTTCAGGGGGAATCAGGACAGGAAGCTCATAGAGTGGATCAAATTAGAACACAAAATAGGACAACAAGGCTCCACTTTTATACTGTGCTTTTACATGAATTTTCACCCCTAGCTGGCAGGAAAATTAACTTGATGCAAGTGTCAAGTCAAATTATTGCGTACTACAACGTGACAAAATCAATGGCGGCTCTAGTTTATCTCTTTAGGAACGACATTAGCACATCTAACATAGGCTACCTGGAAAACTAATGAAATTTCCATCAGTTTAAGCTATAGGCTTACTTTTTTTTTTTAGCATGCTGACAAACTTAACTAAGATAGTGAACATGGTGAGAATTACCTGCTAAACATCAGCATGTTAGCATTGTCACTGTGAGGATGTTAGCATGCTGACTGCACTGTGTGCACTATACTACACTATGACCTTTTTTTTTTTTTTTTCGAAATAATTAACTGTTACCTTTTTTTCTACATACTATACTAGTACTTTGTTTTACAAACTATACTATGAAATTTAATATTTTTTGACATACTATACTATGACTTTTTTTTAAATATTTTGACACTATATTATGATTTTTTTTTACTTCTTTTTCAACTTAGTATACTATGACTTTACTTTTTTTTTTACATCGTATAGTATATCAAAAAGTTTCATGAAAAAAAACATAGTATAGTATGTCGAAAAATTTCATGACAAAAAAGTCATAGTATAGTATGTCGAAAAAATTTAATGGAAAAAAAAGTCATATTATAGTATGTTGAAAAATTGTGATGAAAAAGTCATAGTATAATATGACGAAAAATGTCAAGAAAAAAAAGTCATAGTATAATATGTCGAAAAATGTCATTAAAAAAAGTCATAATATAGGATGTTGAAAAATTTAATGAAAAAAAAGTCACATTATATTATGTCAAAAAATTTTATGTCAAAAAAGACAGTATATGTCGAAAAATGTTATGAAAAAAATTCAGTAAAGTATGTTGAAAAATTTCATGAAAAAAGTCATAGTATAGTATGTCGAAAAATTGTGTGATGAAAAAGTCATAGTATAGTATGTCGAAAAATTTCATGAAAAAAAGTCATAGTATAGTATGTCGAAAAATTTCATGAAAAAAAAGTCGTCGGAAAATTTAATGAAAAAAAGTCATAGTATAGTATATCGAAAATTTTGGGAAAAAAAGTCATCCTATACCATGACTTTTTTTTCATTAAATTTTCGACATAATATAGTATGACTTTTTTCCCCAAAATTTTCGTCATACTGTACCTTGACTTTTTTTTCGTAAAATTTTTCGACATTCTAAACTATGAGTTTTGTTTCCACAAAATCAATCGACAGACTATACTATACCTTTTTTCATGAAAATTTGACATTCTATATTATGACTTTTTTTTCATGAAAATGTTCTACATTCTAAACTGAGTTTAAAAAATTTTCCACATTCTATGATATGACATTTTTTCACGAAAATTTTCAACATGCTATAGTATGACTTTTTTTTCATGAAACTTTTCGAAATTCTAAACTACTAGGTTTTTTCCACAAAATTAAACTACAGACTATACTATGCCTTTTTTCATGAACATTTTCTACATTCTGTACTATGACATTTTTTCACGAAAATTTTCGACATACTATAGTATGACATTTTTTCACGAAAATTTTCGACAAACTATAGTATGACTTTTTTTTTTTCATGAATATTTTCGACATTTTAAACAGTTTTTTTTCCACAAAATGAAATCAACAGACTAAACGATGCCTTTTTTCATGAAAATCGTAAAAAGTCATACTATAGTATGACTTCTTTTTTCATGAAAATTTTCGACATTCTATACTATGACATTTTTTTACGAATATTTTCGACATGCTATAGTACGACTTTTTTCATGAAAATTTTAAAAATTTTAAACTGAGTTTTTTCCACCAAATTAATCGACAGACTATACTATGCCTTTTTTCATGAAAATTTTCGACATTCTATACTATGACATTTTTTTACGAATATTTTCGACAATTTTCGAAAATTATCATGAAAAAAGTCATACTATAGTATGACTTTTTCATGAAAATTTTCGAAATTTTAAACTGAGTTTTTTTTCCACCAAATTAATCGACAGACTATACTATGCCTTTTTTCATTAAAATTTTCGACATTCTATACTATGACATTTTTTTACGAATATTTTCGACAATTTTCGACAATTTTCATGAAAAAAGTCATACTATAATATGACTTTTTTCATGAAAATTTTCGAAATTTTAAACTGAGTTTTTTTCCACCAAATTAATCGACAGACTATACTATGCCTTTTTTCATTAAAATTTTCGACATTCTATACTATGACCTTTTTTTACGAATATTTTCGACAATTTTCGAGAATTTTCATGAAAAAAGTCATACTCATAAGTATGACTTTTTCCATTAAAATTTTCGAAATTTTAAACTGAGTTTTTTTTCCACCAAATTAATCGACAGACTATACTATGCCTTTTTTCTTTAAAATTTTCGACATTCTATACTATGACATTTTTTTACGAATATTTTCGACATGCTATAGTACGACTTTTTTCATGAAAATTTTCGAAATTTTAAACTGAGTTTTTTCCACCAAATTAATCGACAGACTATACTATGCCTTTTTTCATTAAAATTTTCGACATTCTATACTATGACATTTTTTTACGAATATTTTCGACAATTTTCATGAAAAAAGTCATACTATAGTATGACTTTTTTCATGAAAATTTTCGAAATTTTAAACTGAGTTTTTTTTCCACCAAATTAATCGACAGACTATACTATGCCTTTTTTCATAAAAATTTTAGACATTCTATACTATGACATTTTTTTACGAATATTTTCGACAATTTTCATGAAAAAAGTCATACTAGAGTATAACTTTTTTCATGAAAATTTTCGAAATTTTAAACTGAGTTTTTTTTCCACCAAATTAATCGACAGACTATACTATGCCTTTTTTCATGAAATGTTTCGACATTCTATACTATGACATTTTTTTACGAATATTTTCAACAATTTTCGACAATTTTCATGAAAAAAGTCATACTATAGTATGACTTTTTCATGAAAATTTTCAAAATTTTAAAACTGAGTTTTTTTTCCACCAAATAAATCGACAGACTATACTATGCCTTTTTTCATAAAAATTTTCCACATTCTATGATATGACATTTTTTCACGAAAGTTTTCAACATGCTATAGTATGACTTTTTTTTTTCATGAATATTTTCGACATTTTAAACTGAGTTTTTTTTCCACAAAATGAAATCAACAGACTATACTATGCCTTTTCCAATGAAAATTTTCGACATTCTATACTATGACATTTTTTCACGAAAATTTTCAACATGCTATAGTATGACTTTTTTTTCATGAAACTTTTCGAAATTCTAAACTATTAGGTTTTTTTCCACAAAATTAAACTACAGACTATACTATGCCTTTTTTCATGAACATTTTCGACATTCTGTACTATGACATTTTTTCACGAAAATTTTCGACATACTATAGTATGACATTTTTTCACGAAAATTTTCGACAAACTATAGTATGACTTTTTTTTTTTCATGAATATTTTCGACATTTTAAACAGTTTTTTTTCCACAAAATGAAATCAACAGACTAAACGATGCCTTTTTTCATGAAAATCGTAAAAAGTCATAATATAGTATGACTTTTTTCATGAAAATTTTCGACATTCTATACTATGACATTTTTTTACGAATATTTTCGACATGCTATAGTACAACTTTTTTCATGAAAATTTTAAAAATTTTAAACTGAGTTTTTTCCACCAAATTAATCGACAGACTATACTATGCCTTTTTTCATGAAAATTTTCGACATTCTATACTATGACATTTTTTTACGAATATTTTCGACAATTTTCGAAAATTATCATGAAAAAAGTCATACTATAGTATGACTTTTTCATGAAAATTTTCGAAATTTTAAACTGAGTTTTTTTTCCACCAAATTAATCGACAGACTATACTATGCCTTTTTTCATTAAAATTTTCGACATTCTATACTATGACATTTTTTTACGAATATTTTCGACAATTTTCGACAATTTTCACGAAAAAAGTCATACTATAATGTGACTTTTTTCATGAAAATTTTCGAAATTTTAAACTGAGTTTTTTTTCCACCAAATCAATCAACAGACTATACTATGCCTTTTTTCATTAAAATTTTCGACATTCTATACTATGACATTTTTTTACGAATATTTTCGACAATTTTCATGAAAAAAGTCATACTATAGTATGACTTTTTCCATTAAAATTTTCGAAATTTTAAACTGAGTTTTTTTTCCACCAAATTAATCGAGAGAGTATAGTATGCCTTTTTTCTTTAAAATTTTCGACATTCTATACTATGAAATTTTTTTACGAATATTTTCGACATGCTATAGTACGACTTTTTTCATGAAAATTTTCGAAATTTTAAACTGAGTTTTTTCCACCAAATTAATCGACAGACTATACTATGCCTTTTTTCATTAAAATTTTCGACATTCTATACTATGACATTTTTTTACGAATATTTTCGACATGCTATAGTATGACTTTTTTCATGAAAATTTTCGAAAATATTCGTAAAAAAATGTCATAGTATAGAATGTCGAAAATGTTCATGAAAACAGGCATAGTATAGTCTGTCGATTCATTTGGTGGAAAAAAAACTAAGTTTAAATTTTCGTCAATTTTCATGAAGTCATACTATACTATGACTTTTTTCATGAAAATGTCGAAATTTGAAACTGAGTTTTTTTTCCACCAACTGAATCGACAGACTATACTATGCCTTTTTTCATGAAATGTTTCGACATTCTATACTATGACATTTTTTTACGAATATTTTCAACAATTTTCGACAATTTTCATGAAAAAAGTCATACTATAGTATGACTTTTTCATGAAAATTTTCAAAATTTTAAAACTGAGTTTTTTTTCCACCAAATAAATCGACAGACTATACTATGCCTTTTTTCATAAAAATTTTCCACATTCTATGATATGACATTTTTTCACGAAAGTTTTCAACATGCTATAGTATGACTTTTTTTTTTCATGAATATTTTCGACATTTTAAACTGAGTTTTTTTTCCACAAAATGAAATCAACAGACTATACTATGCCTTTTCCAATGAAAATTTTCGACATTCTATACTATGACATTTTTTCACGAAAATTTTCAACATGCTATAGTATGACTTTTTTTTCATGAAACTTTTCGAAATTTTAAACTGAGTTTTTTTTCCCCCCAAATTAATCGACAGACTATACTATGCCTTTTTTCATTAAAATTTTCGACATTCTATACTAAGACATTTTTTTACGAATATTTTCGACAATTTTTGACAATTTTCATGAAAGAGTCATACTATAGTATGACTTTTTTCATGAAAATTTTCGAAATTTTAAACTGAGTTTTTTTTCCACCAAATTAATCGACAGACTATACCATGCCTTTTTTTCATGAACATTTTCGACATTCTATACTAAGACATGTTTTTACGAATATTTTCGACAATTTTCATGAAAAAAGTCATACTATAGTATGACTTTTTTCATGAAAATTTTCGAAATTTTAAACTGAGTTTTTTTTCCACCAAATTAATCGACAGACTATACTATGCCTTTTTTCATAAAAATGTTCGACATTCTATACTATGACATTTTTTACGAATATTTTCGACAATTTTCATGAAAAAAGTCATACTATAGAATGACTTTTTTCATGAAAATTTTCGACATTCTATACTATGACATTTTTTGATGAATATTTTCGACAATTTTCGACAATTATCATGAAAAAAGTCATACTATAGTATGACTTTTTTCATGAAAATTTTCGAAATTTTAAACTGAGTTTTTTTTCCACCAAATTAATCGACAGACTATACTATGCCTTTTTTCATTAAAATTTTCGACATTCTATACTATGACATTTTTTTACGAATATTTTCGACATGCTATAGTATGACTTTTTTCATTAAAATTTTCGACATTCTATACTATGACACTTTTTTACGAATATTTTCGACATGCTATAGTATGACTTTTTTCATGAAAATTTTCGAAAATATTCGTAAAAAAATGTCATAGTATAGAATGTCGAAAATGTTCATATAAACAGGCATAGTATAGTCTGTTGATTAATTTGGTGGAAAAAAAACATAGTTTAAATTTTCGTCAATTTTCATGAAAAGTCATACTATACTATGACTTTTTTCATGAAAATGTCGAAATTTTAAACTGAGTTTTTTTTTCCACCAAATGAATCGACAGACTATACTATGCCTTTTTTCATTAAAATTTTCGACATTCTATACTATGACATTTTTTTACGAATATTTTCGACATGCTATAGTATGACTTTTTTCATGAAAATGTCGAAATTTTAAACTGAGTTTTTTTTCCACCAAATGAGTCGACGAACTATACTATGCCTTTTTTCATGAAAATTTTCAACATTCTATACTATGACATTTTTTTACGAATATTTTCGACATGCTATAGTATGACTTTTTTCATGAAAATTTTCGAAAATATTCGTAAAAAAATGTCATAGTATAGAATGTCGAAAATTTTAATGAAAACAGGCACAGTATAGTCTGTCGATTAATTTGGTGGAAAAAAAACTCAGTTTAAATTTTCGTCAATTTTCATGAAAAGTCATACTATACTATGACTTTTTTCATGAAAATGTCGAAATTTTAAACTGAGTTTTTTTTCCACCAAATGAATCGACAGACTATACTATGCCTTTTTTCATTAAAATTTTCGACATTCTATACTATGACATTTTTTTACGAATATTTTTGACATGCTATAGTATGACTTTTTTCATGAAAATGTCGAAATTTTAAACTGAGTTTTTTTTCCACCAAATGAGTCGACGAACTATACTATGACTTTTTTCATGAAAATTTTCGAAAATATTCGTAAAAAAATGTCATAGTATAGAATGTCGAAAATTTTCATGAAAAGTCATACTATACTATGACTTTTTTCATGAAAATGTCGAAATTTTAGACTGAGTTTGTTTTCCACCAAGTGAATCGACAGACTATACTATGCCTTTTTTCATTAAAATTTTCGACATTCTATACTATGACATTTTTTTACGAATATTTTCGACATGCTATAGTATGACTTTTTTCATGAAAATATTCGTAAAAAAATGTCATAGTATAGAATGTCGAAAATTTTCATGAAAACAGGCACAGTATAGTCTGTCGATTAATTTGGTGGAAAAAAAACTCAGTTTAAATTTTCATCAATTTTCATGAAAAGTCATACTATACTATGACTTTTTTCATGAAAATGTCGAAATTTTTAACTGAGTTTTTTTTCCACCAAATGAATCGACAGACTATACTATGCCTTTTTTCATTAAAATTTTCGACATTCTATACTATGACATTTTTTTACGAATATTTTCGACATGCTATAGTATGACTTTTTTCATGAAAATTTTCGAAAATATTCGTAAAAAAATGTCATAGTATAGAATGTCGAAAATGTTCATGAAAACAGGCATAGTATAGTCTGTCGATTAATTTGGTGGAAAAAAAACTCAGTTTAAATTTTCGTCAATTTTCATGAAGTCATACTATACTATGACTTTTTTCATGAAAATGTCGAAATTTGAAACTGAGTTTTTTTTCCACCAAATGAATCGACAGACTATACTATGCCTTTTTTCATTAAAATTTTCGACATTCTATACTATGACATTTTTTTACGAATATTTTCGACATTCGATAGTATGACTTTTTTCATGAAAATGTCGAAATTTTAAACTGAGTTTTTTTTCCACCAAATGAGTCGACGAACTATACTATGCCTTTTTTCATGAAAATTTTCGACATTCTATACTATGACATTTTTTTACGAATATTTTCGACATGCTATAGTATGACTTTTTTCATGAAAATATTCGAAAATATTCGTAAAAAAATGTCATAGTATAGAATGTCGAAAAAGTTCATGAAAACAGGCATAGTATAGTCTGTCGATTCATTTGGTGGAAAAAAAACTCAGTTTAAATTTTCGTCAATTTTCATGAAAAGTCATACTATACTATGACTTTTTTCATGAAAATGTCGAAATTTGAAACTGAGTTTTTTTTCCACCAAATGAGTCGACGAACTATACTATGCCTTTTTTCATGAAAATTTTCGACATTCTATACTATGACATTTTTTTACGAATATTTTCGACATGCTATAGTATGACTTTTTTCATGAAAATATTCGTAAAAAAATGTCATAGTATAGAATGTCGAAAATTTTCATGAAAACAGGCATAGTATAGTCTGTCGATTAATTTGGTGGAAAAAAAACTCAGTTTAAATTTTCATCAATTTTCATGAAAAGTCATACTATACTATGACTTTTTTCATGAAAATGTCGAAATTTTAGACTGAGTTTGTTTTCCACCAAATGAATCGACAGACTATACTATGCCTTTTTTCATTAAAATTTTCGACATTCTATACTATGACATTTTTTTACGAATATTTTCGACATTCGATAGTATGACTTTTTTCATGAAAATGTCGAAATTTTAAACTGAGTTTTTTTTCCACCAAATGAGTCGACGAACTATACTATGCCTTTTTTCATGAAAATTTTCGACATTCTATACTATGACATTTTTTTACGAATATTTTCGACATGCTATAGTATGACTTTTTTCATGAAAATTTTCGAAAATATTCGTAAAAAAATGTCATAGTATAGAATGTCGAAAAAGTTCATGAAAACAGGCATAGTATAGTCTGTCGATTCATTTGGTGGAAAAAAAACTCAGTTTAAATTTTCGTCAATTTTCATGAAAAGTCATACTATACTATGACTTTTTTCATGAAAATCTCGAAATTTGAAACTGAGTTTTTTTTCCACCAAATGAGTCGACGAACTATACTATGCCTTTTTTCATGAAAATTTTCGACATTCTATACTATGACATTTTTTTACGAATATTTTCGACATGCTATAGTATGACTTTTTTCATGAAAATATTCGTAAAAAAATGTCATAGTATAGAATGTCGAAAATTTTCATGAAAACAGGCATAGTATAGTCTGTCGATTAATTTGGTGGAAAAAAAACTCAGTTTAAATTTTCATCAATTTTCATGAAAAGTCATACTATACTATGACTTTTTTCATGAAAATGTCGAAATTTTAGACTGAGTTTTTTTTCCACCAAATGAATCGACAGACTATACTATGCCTTTTTTCATTAAAATTTTCGACATTCTATACTATGACATTTTTTTACGAATATTTTCGACATGCTATAGTATGACTTTTTTCATGAAAATGTCGAAATTTTAAACTGAGTTTTTTTTCCACCAAATGAGTCGACGAACTATACTATGCCTTTTTTCATGAAAATTTTCGACATTCTATACTATGACATTTTTTTACGAATATTTTCGACATGCTATAGTATGACTTTTTTCATGAAAATTTTCGAAAATATTCGTAAAAAAATGTCATAGTATAGAATGTCGAAAATGTTCATGAAAACAGGCATAGTATAGTCTGTCGATTAATTTGGTGGAAAAAAAACTCAGTTTAAATTTTCGTCAATTTTCATGAAGTCATACTATACTATGACTTTTTTCATGAAAATGTCGAAATTTGAAACTGAGTTTTTTTTCCACCAAATGAATCGACAGACTATACTATGCCTTTTTTCATTAAAATTTTCGACATTCTATACTATGACATTTTTTTACGAATATTTTTGACATGCTATAGTATGACTTTTTTCATGAAAATGTCGAAATTTTAAACTGAGTTTTTTTTCCACCAAATGAGTCGACGAACTATACTATGCCTTTTTTCATGAAAATTTTCGACATTCTATACTATGACATTTTTTTACGAATATTTTCGACATGCTATAGTATGACTTTTTTCATGAAAATTTTCGTAAAAAAATGTCATAGTATAGAATGTCGAAAATTTTCATGAAAACAGGCATAGTATAGTCTGTCGATTAATTTGGTGGAAAAAAACTCAGTTTAAATTTTCGTCAATTTTCATGAAAAGTCATACTATACTATGACTTTTTTCATGAAAATGTCGAAATTTTAAACTGAGTTTTCTTTCCACCAAATGAATCGACAGACTATACTATGCCTTTTTTCATTAAAATTTTCGACATTCTATACTATGACATTTTTTTACGAATATTTTCGACATGCTATAGTATGACTTTTTTCATGAAAATTTTCGAAAATATTCGTAAAAAAATGTCATAGTATAGAATGTCGAAAATTTTCATGAAAACAGGCACAATATAGTCTGTCGATTAATTTGGTGGAAAAAAAACATTTTAAATTTTCGTCAATTTTCATGAAAAGTCATACTATACTATGACTTTTTTCATGAAAATGTCGAAATTTTTAACTGAGTTTTTTTTCCACCAAATGAATCGACAGACTATACTATGCCTTTTTTCATTAAAATTTTCGACATTCTATACTATGACATTTTTTTACGAATATTTTCGACATGCTATAGTATGACTTTTTTCATGAAAATTTTCGAAAATATTCGTAAAAAAATGTCATAGTATAGAATGTCGAAAATGTTCATGAAAACAGGCATAGTATAGTCTGTCGATTAATTTGGTGGAAAAAAAACTCAGTTTAAATTTTCGTCAATTTTCATGAAGTCATACTATACTATGACTTTTTTCATGAAAATGTCGAAATTTGAAACTGAGTTTTTTTTCCACCAAATGAATCGACAGACTATACTATGCCTTTTTTCATTAAAATTTTCGACATTCTATACTATGACATTTTTTTACGAATATTTTTGACATGCTATAGTATGACTTTTTTCATGAAAATATTCGTAAAAAAATGTCATAGTATAGAATGTCGAAAATTTTCATGAAAACAGGCATAGTATAGTCTGTCAATTAATTTGGTGGAAAAAAAACTCAGTTTAAATTTTCATCAATTTTCATGAAAAGTCATACTATACTATGACTTTTTTCATGAAAATGTCGAAATTTTAGACTGAGTTTGTTTTCCACCAAATGAATCGACAGACTATACTATGCCTTTTTTCATTAAAATTTTCGACATTCTATACTATGACATTTTTTTACGAATATTTTCGACATGCTATAGTATGACTTTTTTCATGAAAATTTTCGAAAATATTCGTAAAATAATGTCATAGTATAGAATGTCGAAAATGTTCATGAAAACAGGCATAGTATAGTCTGTCGATTAATTTGGTGGAAAAAAAACTCAGTTTAAATTTTCATCAATTTTCATGAAAAGTCATACTATACTATGACTTTTTTCATGAAAATGTCGAAATTTTAGACTGAGTTTGTTTTCCACCAAATGAATCGACAGACTATACTATGCCTTTTTTCATTAAAATTTTCGACATTCTATACTATGACATTCTTTTACGAATATTTTCGACATGCTATAGTATGACTTTTTTCATGAAAATTTTCGAAAATATTCGTAAAAAAATGTCATAGTATAGAATGTCGAAAATTTTCATGAAAACAGGCATAGTATAGTCTGTCGATTAATTTGGTGGAAAAAAACTCAGTTTAAATTTTCGTCAATTTTCATGAAAAGTCATACTATACTATGACTTTTTTCATGAAAATGTCGAAATTTTAAACTGAGTTTTTTTTCCACCAAATGAATCGACAGACTATACTATGCCTTTTTTCATTAAAATTTTCGACATTCTATACTATGACATTTTTTTACGAATATTTTCGACATGCTATAGTATGACTTTTTTCATGAAAATTTTCGAAAATATTCGTAAAAAAATGTCATAGTATAGAATGTCGAAAATTTTCATGAAAACAGGCACAATATAGTCTGTCGATTAATTTGGTGGAAAAAAAACATAGTTTAAATTTTCGTCAATTTTCATGAAAAGTCATACTATACTATGACTTTTTTCATGAAAATGTCGAAATTTTTAACTGAGTTTTTTTTCCACCAAATGAATCGACAGACTATACTATGCCTTTTTTCATTAAAATTTTCGACATTCTATACTATGACATTTTTTTACGAATATTTTCGACATGCTATAGTATGACTTTTTTCATGAAAATTTTCGAAAATATTCGTAAAAAAATGTCATAGTATAGAATGTCGAAAATGTTCATGAAAACAGGCATAGTATAGTCTGTCGATTAATTTGGTGGAAAAAAAACTGAGTTTAAATTTTCGTCAATTTTCATGAAGTCATACTATACTATGACTTTTTTCATGAAAATGTCGAAATTTGAAACTGAGTTTTTTTTCCACCAAATGAGTCGACGAACTATACTATGCCTTTTTTCATGAAAATTTTCGACATTCTATACTATGACATTTTTTTACGAATATTTTCGACATGCTATAGTATGACTTTTTTCATGAAAATTTTCAACATTCTATACTATGACATTTTTTTACGAATATTTTTGACATGCTATAGTATGACTTTTTTCATGAAAATGTCGAAATTTTAAACTGAGTTTTTTTTCCACCAAATGAGTCGACGAACTATACTATGCCTTTTTTCATGAAAATTTTCGACATTCTATACTATGACATTTTTTTACGAATATTTTCGACATGCTATAGTATGACTTTTTTCATGAAAATATTCGTAAAAAAATGTCATAGTATAGAATGTCGAAAATTTTCATGAAAACAGGCACAATATAGTCTGTCGATTAATTTGGTGGAAAAAAAACATAGTTTAAATTTTCGTCAATTTTCATGAAAAGTCATACTATACTATGACTTTTTTCATGAAAATGTCGAAATTTTTAACTGAGTTTTTTTTCCACCAAATGAATCGACAGACTATACTATGCCTTTTTTCATTAAAATTTTCGACATTCTATACTATGACATTTTTTTACGAATATTTTCGACATGCTATAGTATGAATTTTTTCATGAATATTTTCGAAAATATTCGTAAAAAAATGTCATAGTATAGAATGTCGAAAATGTTCATGAAAACAGGCATAGTATAGTCTGTCGATTAATTTGGTGGAAAAAAAACTCAGTTTAAATTTTCGTCAATTTTCATGAAGTCATACTATACTATGACTTTTTTCATGAAAATGTCGAAATTTGAAACTGAGTTTTTTTTCCACCAAATGAATCGACAGACTATACTATGCCTTTTTTCATTAAAATTTTCGACATTCTATACTATGACATTTTTTTACGAATATTTTTGACATGCTATAGTATGACTTTTTTCATGAAAATGTCGAAATTTTAAACTGAGTTTTTTTTCCACCAAATGAGTCGACGAACTATACTATGCCTTTTTTCATGAAAATTTTCGACATTCTATACTATGACATTTTTTTACGAATATTTTCGACATGCTATAGTATGACTTTTTTCATGAAAATTTTCGAAAATATTCGTAAAAAAATGTCATAGTATAGAATGTCGAAAATGTTCATGAAAACAGGCATAGTATAGTCTGTCGATTAATTTGGTGGAAAAAAAACTCAGTTTAAATTTTCGTCAATTTTCATGAAGTCATACTATACTATGACTTTTTTCATGAAAATGTGGAAATTTGAAACTGAGTTTTTTTTCCACCAAATGAATCGACAGACTATACTATGCCTTTTTTCATTAAAATTTTTGACATTCTATACTATGACATTTTTTTACGAATATTTTCGACATGCTATAGTATGACTTTTTTCATGAAAATTTTCGAAAATATTCGTAAAAAAATGTCATAGTATAGAATGTCGAAAATTTTCATGAAAACAGGCATCTGTCGATTAATTTGGTGGAAAAAAAACACAGTTTAAATTTTCATCAATTTTCATGAAAAGTCATACTATACTATGACTTTTTTCATGAAAATGTCGAAATTTTAGACTGAGTTTGTTTTCCACCAAATGAATCGACAGACTATACTATGCCTTTTTTCATTAAAATTTTCGACATTCTATACTATGACATTTTTTTACGAATATTTTCGACATGCTATAGTATGACTTTTTTCATGAAAATGTCGAAATTTTAAACTGAGTTTTTTTTCCACCAAATGAGTCGACGAACTATACTATGCCTTTTTTCATGAAAATTTTCGACATTCTATACTATGACATTTTTTTACGCATATTTTCGACATGCTATAGTATGACTTTTTTCATGAAAATTTTCAAAAATATTCGTAAAAAAATGTCATAGTATAGAATGTCGAAAATGTTCATGAAAACAGGCATAGTATAGTCTGTCAATTAATTTGGTGGAAAAAAAACAGTTTAAATTTTCGTCAATTTTCATGAAAAGTCATACTATACTATGACTTTTTTAATGAAAATGTCGAAATTTTAAACTGAGTTTTTTTTCCACCAAATGAGTCGACGAACTATACTATGCCTTTTTTCATGAAAATTTTCGACATTCTATACTATGACATTTTTTTACGAATATTTTCGACATGCTATAGTATAACTTTTTTCATGAAAATTTTCGAAAATATTCGTAAAAAAATGTCATAGTATAGAATGTCGAAAATTTTCATGAAAACAGGCATAGTATAGTCTGTCGATTAATTTGGTGGAAAAAAAACTCAGTTTAAATTTTCATCAATTTTCATGAAAAGTCATACTATACTATGACTTTTTTCATGAAAATGTCGAAATTTTAGACTGAGTTTGTTTTCCACCAAATGAATCGACAGACTATACTATGCCTTTTTTCATTAAAATTTTCGACATTCTATACTATGACATTTTTTTACGAATATTTTCGACATGCTATAGTATGACTTTTTTCATGAAAATGTCGAAATTTTAAACTGAGTTTTTTTTCCACCAAATGAGTCGACGAACTATACTATGCCTTTTTTCATGAAAATTTTCGACATTCTATACTATGACATTTTTTTACGAATATTTTCGACATGCTATAGTATGACTTTTTTCATGAAAATTTTCGAAAATATTCGTAAAAAAATGTCATAGTATAGAATGTCGAAAATTTTCATGAAAACAGGCATAGTATAGTCTGTCGATTAATTTGGTGGAAAAAAAACTCAGTTTAAATTTTCGTCAATTTTCATGAAAAGTCATACTATACTATGTCTTTTTTCATGAAAATGTCGAAATTTTAAACTGAGTTTTTTTTCCACCAAATGAATCGACAGACTATACTATGCCTTTTTTCATTAAAATTTTCGACATTCTATACTATGACATTTTTTTACGAATATTTTCGACATGCTATAGTATGACTTTTTTCATGAAAATTTTCGAAAATATTCGTAAAAAAATGTCATAGTATAGAATGTCGAAAATTTTCATGAAAACAGGCATAGTATAGTCTGTCGATTAATTTGGTGGAAAAAAAACTCAGTTTAAATTTTCGTCAATTTTCATGAAAAGTCATACTATACTATGACTTTTTTCATGAAAATGTCGAAATTTTAACTGAGTTTTTTTTCCACCAAATGAATCGACAGACTATACTATGCCTTTTTTCATTAAAATTTTCGACATTCTATACTATGACATTTTTTTACGAATATTTTCGACATGCTATAGTATGACTTTTTTCATGAAAATTTTCGAAAATATTCGTAAAAAAATGTCATAGTATAGAATGTCGAAAATTTTCATGAAAACAGGCATAGTATAGTCTGTCGATTAATTTGGTGGAAAAAAAACTCAGTTTAAATTTTCGTCAATTTTCATGAAGTCATACTATACTATGACTTTTTTCATGAAAATGTCGAAATTTTAAACTGAGTTTTTTTTCCACCAAATGAATCGACAGACTATACTATGCCTTTTTTCATTAAAATTTTCGACATTCTATACTATGACATTTTTTTACGAATATTTTTGACATGCTATAGTATGACTTTTTTCATGAAAATGTCGAAATTTTAAACTGAGTTTTTTTTCCACCAAATGAGTCGACGAACTATACTATGCCTTTTTTCATTAAAATTTTCGACATTCTATACTATGACATTTTTTTACGAATATTTTCGACATGCTATAGTATGACTTTTTTCATGAAAATATTCGTAAAAAAATGTCATAGTATAGAATGTCGAAAATTTTCATGAAAACAGGCATAGTATAGTCTGTCGATTAATTTGGTGGAAAAAAAACTCAGTTTAAATTTTCGTCAATTTTCATGAAAAGTCATACTATACTATGACTTTTTTCATGAAAATGTCGAAATTTTAAACTGAGTTTTTTTTCCACCAAATGAATCGACAGACTATACTATGCCTTTTTTCATTAAAATTTTCGACATTCTATACTATGACATTTTTTTACGAATATTTTCGACATGCTATAGTATGACTTTTTTCATGAAAATTTTCGAAAATATTCGTAAAAAAATGTCATAGTATAGAATGTCGAAAATTTTCATGAAAACAGGCATAGTATAGTCTGTCGATTAATTTGGTGGAAAAAAAACTCAGTTTAAATTTTCGTCAATTTTCATGAAAAGTCATACTATACTATGACTTTTTTCATGAAAATGTCGAAATTTTAACTGAGTTTTTTTTCCACCAAATGAATCGACAGACTATACTATGCCTTTTTTCATTAAAATTTTCGACATTCTATACTATGACATTTTTTTACGAATATTTTCGACATGCTATAGTATGACTTTTTTCATGAAAATTTTCGAAAATATTCGTAAAAAAATGTCATAGTATAGAATGTCGAAAATTTTCATGAAAACAGGCATAGTATAGTCTGTCGATTAATTTGGTGGAAAAAAAACTCAGTTTAAATTTTCGTCAATTTTCATGAAGTCATACTATACTATGACTTTTTTCATGAAAATGTCGAAATTTTAAACTGAGTTTTTTTTCCACCAAATGAATCGACAGACTATACTATGCCTTTTTTCATTAAAATTTTCGACATTCTATACTATGACATTTTTTTACGAATATTTTCGACATGCTATAGTATGACTTTTTTCATTAAAATATTCGTAAAAAAATGTCATAGTATAGAATGTCGAAAATTTTCATGAAAACAGGCATAGTATAGTCTGTCGATTAATTTGGTGGAAAAAAAACTCAGTTTAAATTTTCGTCAATTTTCATGAAAAGTCATACTATACTATGACTTTTTTCATGAAAATGTCGAAATTTTAAACTGAGTTTTTTTTCCACCAAATGAATCGACAGACTATACTATGCCTTTTTTCATTAAAATTTTCGACATTCTATACTATGACATTTTTTTACGAATATTTTCGACATGCTATAGTATGACTTTTTTCATGAAAATTTTCGAAAATATTCGTAAAAAAATGTCATAGTATAGAATGTCGAAAATTTTCATGAAAACAGGCATAGTATAGTCTGTCGATTAATTTGGTGGAAAAAAAACTCAGTTTAAATTTTCGTCAATTTTCATGAAAAGTCATACTATACTATGACTTTTTTCATGAAAATGTCGAAATTTTAACTGAGTTTTTTTTCCACCAAATGAATCGACAGACTATACTATGCCTTTTTTCATTAAAATTTTCGACATTCTATACTATGACATTTTTTTACGAATATTTTCGACATGCTATAGTATGACTTTTTTCATGAAAATTTTCGAAAATATTCGTAAAAAAATGTCATAGTATAGAATGTCGAAAATTTTCATGAAAACAGGCATAGTATAGTCTGTCGAATAATTTGGTGGAAAAAAAACTGAGTTTAAATTTTCGTCAATTTTCATGAAGTCATACTATACTATGACTTTTTTCATGAAAATGTCGAAATTTGAAACTGAGTTTTTTTTCCACCAAATGAGTCGACGAACTATACTATGCCTTTTTTCATGAAAATTTTCGACATTCTATACTATGACATTTTTTTACGAATATTTTCGACATGCTATAGTATGACTTTTTTCATGAAAATTTTCGACATTCTATACTATGACATTTTTTTACGAATATTTTTGACATGCTATAGTATGACTTTTTTCATGAAAATGTCGAAATTTTAAACTGAGTTTTTTTTCCACCAAATGAGTCGACGAACTATACTATGCCTTTTTTCATGAAAATTTTCGACATTCTATACTATGACATTTTTTTACGAATATTTTCGACATGCTATAGTATGACTTTTTTCATGAAAATATTCGTAAAAAAATGTCATAGTATAGAATGTCGAAAATTTTCATGAAAACAGGCATAGTATAGTCTGTCGATTAATTTGGTGGAAAAAAAACTCAGTTTAAATTTTCGTCAATTTTCATGAAAAGTCATACTATACTATGACTTTTTTCATGAAAATGTCGAAATTTTAACTGAGTTTTTTTTCCACCAAATGAATCGACAGACTATACTATGCCTTTTTTCATTAAAATTTTCGACATTCTATACTATGACATTTTTTTACGAATATTTTCGACATGCTATAGTATGACTTTTTTCATGAAAATTTTCGAAAATATTCGTAAAAAAATGTCATAGTATAGAATGTCGAAAATGTTCATGAAAACAGGCATAGTATAGTCTGTCGATTAATTTGGTGGAAAAAAAACTCAGTTTAAATTTTCGTCAATTTTCATGAAGTCATACTATACTATGACTTTTTTCATGAAAATGTCGAAATTTGAAACTGAGTTTTTTTTCCACCAAATGAATCGACAGACTATACTATGCCTTTTTTCATTAAAATTTTCGACATTCTATACTATGACATTTTTTTACGAATATTTTTGACATGCTATAGTATGACTTTTTTCATGAAAATGTCGAAATTTTAAACTGAGTTTTTTTTCCACCAAATGAGTCGACGAACTATACTATGCCTTTTTTCATGAAAATTTTCGACATTCTATACTATGACATTTTTTTACGAATATTTTCGACATGCTATAGTATGACTTTTTTCATGAAAATTTTCGAAAATATTCGTAAAAAAATGTCATAGTATAGAATGTCGAAAATGTTCATGAAAACAGGCATAGTATAGTCTGTCGATTAATTTGGTGGAAAAAAAACTCAGTTTAAATTTTCGTCAATTTTCATGAAGTCATACTATACTATGACTTTTTTCATGAAAATGTCGAAATTTGAAACTGAGTTTTTTTTCCACCAAATGAATCGACAGACTATACTATGCCTTTTTTCATTAAAATTTTGACATTCTATACTATGACATTTTTTTACGAATATTTTCGACATGCTATAGTATGACTTTTTTCATGAAAATTTTCGAAAATATTCGTAAAAAAATGTCATAGTATAGAATGTCGAAAATTTTCATGAAAAAAGGCATCTGTCGATTCATTTGGTGGAAAAAAAACACAGTTTAAATTTTCATCAATTTTCATGAAAAGTCATACTATAGTATGACTTTTTTCATGAAAATGTCGAAATTTTAGACTGAGTTTTTTTTCCACCAAATGAATCGACAGACTATACTATGCCTTTTTTCATTAAAATTTTCGACATTCTATACTATGACATTTTTTTACGAATATTTTCGACATGCTATAGTATGACTTTTTTCATGAAAATGTCGAAATTTTAAACTGAGTTTTTTTTCCACCAAATGAGTCGACGAACTATACTATGCCTTTTTTCATGAAAATTTTCGACATTCTATACTATGACATTTTTTTACGCATATTTTCGACATGCTATAGTATGACTTTTTTCATGAAAATTTTCAAAAATATTCGTAAAAAAATGTCATAGTATAGAATGTCGAAAATTTTCATGAAAACAGGCATAGTATAGTCTGTCAATTAATTTGGTGGAAAAAAAACAGTTTAAATTTTCGTCAATTTTCATGAAAAGTCATACTATACTATGACTTTTTTAATGAAAATGTCGAAATTTTAAACTGAGTTTTTTTTCCACCAAATGAGTCGACGAACTATACTATGCCTTTTTTCATGAAAATTTTCGACATTCTATACTATGACATTTTTTTACGAATATTTTCGACATGCTATAGTATAACTTTTTTCATGAAAATTTTCGAAAATATTCGTAAAAAAATGTCATAGTATAGAATGTCGAAAATTTTAATGAAAACAGGCACAGTATAGTCTGTCGATTAATTTGGTGGAAAAAAAACTCAGTTTAAATTTTCATCAATTTTCATGAAAAGTCATACTATACTATGACTTTTTCATGAAAATGTCGAAATTTTTAACTGAGTTTTTTTTCCACCAAATGAATCGACAGACTATACTATGCCTTTTTTCATTAAAATTTTCGACATTCTATACTATGACATTTTTTTACGAATATTTTCGACATGCTATAGTATGCCTTTTTTCATTAAAATTTTCGACATTCTATACTATGACATTTTTTTACGAATATTTTCGACATGCTATAGTATGACTTTTTTCATGAAAATTTTCGAAAATATTCGTAAAAAAATGTCATAGTATAGAATGTCGAAAATTTTAATGAAAACAGGCACAGTATAGTCTGTCGATTAATTTGGTGGAAAAAAAACATGGTTTAAATTTTAGTCAATTTTCATGAAAAGTCATACTATACTATGACTTTTTTCATGAAAATGTCGAAATTTTAAAATGAGTTTTTTTTCCACCAAATGAATCGACAGACTATGCTTTGCCTTTTTTCATGAAAATTTTCGACATTCTATACTATGACATTTTTTTACGAATATTTTCGACATGCTATAGTATGACTTTTTTCATGAAAATTTGCGAAAATATTCTTAAAAAAATGTCATAGTATAGAATGTCGAAAATTTTCATGAAAACAGGCACAGTATAGTCTGTCGATTAATTTGGTGGAAAAAAAACTCAGTTTAAATTTTCGTCAATTTTCATGAAAAGTCATACTATACTATGACTTTTTTCATGAAAATGTCGAAATTTTAGACTGAGTTTGTTTTCCACCAAGTGAATCGACAGACTATACTATGCCTTTTTTCATTAAAATTTTCGACATTCTATACTATGACATTTTTTTACGAATATTTTTGACATTCGATAGTATGACTTTTTTCATGAAAATGTCGAAATTTTAAACTGAGTTTTTTTTCCACCAAATGAGTCGACGAACTATAATATGCCTTTTTTCATGAAAATTTTCGACATTCTATACTATGACATTTTTTTACGAATATTTTCGACATGCTATAGTATGACTTTTTTCATGAAAATTTTCGAAAATATTCGTAAAAAAATGTCATAGTATAGAATGTCGAAAATTTTCATGAAAACAGGCACAGTATAGTCTGTCGATTAATTTGGTGGAAAAAAAACATAATTTAAATTTTCGTCAATTTTCATGAAAAGTCATACTATACTATGACTTTTTTCATGAAAATGTCGAAATTTTAGACTGAGTTTGTTTTCCACCAAGTGAATCGACAGACTATACTATGCCTTTTTTCATTAAAATTTTCGACATTCTATACTATGACATTTTTTTACGAATATTTTTGACATGCTATAGTATAACTTTTTTCATGAAAATGTCGAAATTTTAAACTGAGTTTTTTTTCCACCAAATGAATCGACGAACTATACTATGCCTTTTTTCATGAAAATTTTCGACATTCTATACTATAACATTTTTTTACGAATATTTTCGACATGCTATAGTATGACTTTTTTCATGAAAATTTGCGAAAATATTCGTAAAAAAATGTCATAGTATAGAATGTCGAAAATTTTCATGAAAACAGGCATAGTATAGTCTGTCGATTAATTTGGTGGAAAAAAAACTCAGTTTAAATTTTCGTCAATTTTCATGAAAAGTCATACTATACTATGACTTTTTTCATGAAAATGTCGAAATTTGAAACTGAGTTTGTTTTCCACCAAGTGAATCGACAGACTATACTATGCCTTTTTTCATTAAAATTTTCGACATTCTATACTATGACATTTTTTTACGAATATTTTCGACATTCGATAGTATGACTTTTTTCATGAAAATGTCGAAATTTTAAACTGAGTTTTTTTTCCACCAAATGAGTCGACGAACTATAATATGCCTTTTTTCATGAAAATTTTCGACATTCTATACTATGACATTTTTTTACGAATATTTTCGACATGCTATAGTATGACTTTTTTCATGAAAATTTTCGAAAATATTCGTAAAAAAATGTCATAGTATAGAATGTCGAAAATTTTCATGAAAACAGGCACAGTATAGTCTGTCGATTAATTTGGTGGAAAAAAAACATAATTTAAATTTTCGTCAATTTTCATGAAAAGTCATACTATACTATGACTTTTTTCATGAAAATGTCGAAATTTTAGACTGAGTTTGTTTTCCACCAAGTGAATCGACAGACTATACTATGCCTTTTTTCATTAAAATTTTCGACATTCTATACTATGACATTTTTTTACGAATATTTTTGACATGCTATAGTATAACTTTTTTCATGAAAATGTCGAAATTTTAAACTGAGTTTTTTTTCCACCAAATGAATCGACGAACTATACTATGCCTTTTTTCATGAAAATTTTCGACATTCTATACTATGACATTTTTTTACGAATATTTTCGACATGCTATAGTATGACTTTTTTCATGAAAATTTTCGAAAATATTCGTAAAAAAATGTCATAGTATAGAATGTCGAAAATGTTCATGAAAACAGGCATAGTATAGTCTGTCGATTAATTTGGTGGAAAAAAAACTCAGTTTAAATTTTCGTCAATTTTCATGAAGTCATACTATCCTATGACTTTTTTCATGAAAATGTCGAAATTTGAAACTGAGTTTTTTTTCCACCAAATGAATTGACGAACTATACTATGCCTTTTTTCATGAAAATTTTCGACATTCTATACTATGACATTTTTTTACGAATATTTTCGACATGCTATAGTATGACTTTTTTCATGAAAATTTGCGAAAATATTCGTAAAAAAATGTCATAGTATAGAATGTCGAAAATTTTCATGAAAACAGGCATAGTATAGTCTGTCGATTAATTTGGTGGAAAAAAAACTCAGTTTAAATTTTCGTCAATTTTCATGAAAAGTCATACTATACTATGACTTTTTTCATGAAAATGTCGAAATTTGAAACTGAGTTTTTTTTCCACCAAATGAATCGACAGACTATACTATGCCTTTTTTCATTAAAATTTTCGACATTCTATACTATGACATTTTTTTACGAATATTTTCGACATTCGATAGTATGACTTTTTTCATGAAAATGTCGAAATTTTAAACTGAGTTTTTTTTCCACCAAATGAGTCGACGAACTATACTATGCCTTTTTTCATGAAAATTTTCGACATTCTATACTATGACATTTTTTTACGAATATTTTCGACATGCTATAGTATGACTTTTTTCAAAAAAAATTTCGAAAATATTCGTAAAAAAATGTCATAGTATAGAATGTCGAAAATGTTCATGAAAACAGGCATAGTATAGTCTGTCGATTAATTTGGTGGAAAAAAAACTCAGTTTAAATTTTCGTCAATTTTCATGAAAAGTCATACTATACTATGACTTTTTTCATGAAAATGTCGAAATTTTAGACTGAGTTTGTTTTCCACCAAGTGAATCGACAGACTATACTATGCATTTTTTCATGAAAATTTTCGACATTCTATACTATGACATTTTCTTAGGAATATTTTCGACATGCTATAGTATGACTTTTTTCATGAAAATATACGAAAATATTCGTAAAAAAATGTCATAGTATAGAATGTCGAAAATTTTCATGAAAACAGGCACAGTATAGTCTGTCGATTAATTTGGTGGAAAAAAAACATAGTTTAAATTTTCGTCAATTTTCATGAAAAGTCATACTATACTATGACTTTTTTCATGAAAATGTCGAAATTTTAAAATGAGTTTTTTTTCCACCAAATGAATCGACAGACTATACTATGCCTTTTTTCATTAAAATTTTCGACATTCTATACTATGACATTTTTTTACGAATATTTTCGACATGCTATAGTATGACTTTTTTCATGAAAATTTTCGAAAATATTCGTAAAAAAATGTCATAGTATAGAATGTTGAAAATTTTCATGAAAACAGGCACAGTATAGTCTGTCGATTAATTTGGTGGAAAAAAAACATAGTTTAAATTTTCGTCAATTTTCATGAAAAGTCATACTATACTATGACTTTTTTCATGAAAATGTCGAAATTTTAAAATGAGTTTTTTTTCCACCAAATGAATCGACAGACTATGCTTTGCCTTTTTTCATTAAAATTTTCGACATTCTATACTATGACATTTTTTTACGAATATTTTCGACATGCTATAGTATGACTTTTTCATGAAAATTTTCGAAAATATTCGTAAAAAAATGTCATAGTATAGAATGTCGAAAATGTTCATGAAAACAGATATAGTATAGTCTGTCGATTCATTTGGTGGAAAAAAATGAGTTTAAATTTTCGTCAATTTTCATGAAAAGTCATACTATACTATGACTTTTTTCATGAAAATGTCGAAATTTTAAACTGAGTTTTTTTTCCACCAAATGAGTCGACGAACTATACTATGCCTTTTTTCATTAAAATTTTCGACATTCTATACTATGACATTTTTTTACGAATATTTTCGACATGCTATAGTATGACTTTTTTCATGAAAATTTTCGAAATTTTAAACTGAGTTTTTTTTCCACCAAATGAATCTACAGACTATATACTATGCCTTTTTTCATGAACATTTTCGACATTCTATACGATGACATTTTTTTACGAATATTTTCGACATGCTATAGTATGACTTTTTTCATGAAAATGTCGAAATTTTAAACTGAGTTTTTTTTCCACCAAATGAGTCGACGAACTATACTATGCCTTTTTTCATGAAAATTTTCGACATTCTATACTATGACCTTTTTTTACGAATATTTTCGACAATTTTCATGAAAAAAGTCATACTATAGTATGACTTTCTCATGACAATTTTCGAAATTTTAGACTGAGTTTTTTTTCCACCAAATTAATCGACAGACTATACTATGCCTTTTTTCATCAAAATTTTCGACATTCTATACTAAGACCTTTTTTTACGAATATTTTCGACAATTTTCATGAAAAAAGTCATACTATAGTATGACTTTTTCATGAAAATTTTCGAAATTTGAAACTGAGTTTTTTTTCCACCAAATTAATCGACAGACTATACTATGCCTTTTTTCATTAAAATTTTCGACATTCTATTCTATGATATTTTTTTAAGAATATTTTCGACAATTTTCATGAAAAAAGTCATGCTATAGTATGACTTTTCCATGAAAATTTTCGAAATTTGAAACTGAGTTTTTTTTCCACCAAATTAATCGACAGACTATACTATGCCTTTTTTCATGAAAATTTTCGACATTCTATACTATGACATTTTTTTACGAATATTTTCGACATGCTATATTATGACTTTTTTCATGAAAATTTTCGAAATTTGAAAATGAGTTTTTTTTCCACCAAATTAATCGACAGACTATACTATGCCTATTTTCATGAAAATTTTCGACATTCTATACTAAGACATTTTTTTACGAATATTTTCGACAATTTTCGACAATTTTCATGAAAAAAGTCATACTATAGTATGACTTTTTCATGAAAATTTTCAAAATTTTAAACTAAGTTTTTTTTCCACCAAATTAATCGACAGACTATACTATGCCTATTTTCATGAAAATTTTCGACATTCTATACTAAGACATTTTTTTACGAATATTTTCGACAATTTTCGACAATTTTCATGAAAAAGTCATACTATAGTATGACTTTTTCATGAAAATTTTCAAAATTTTAAACTAAGTTTTTTTTACACCGAATTAATCGACAGACTATACTATGCCTTTTTTCATGAAAATTTTCGACTTTCTTTCCTAAGACATTTTTTTACGAATATTTTCGACATGTGATAGTACGACTTTTTTCATGAAAATGTCGAAATTTTAAACTGAGTTTTTTTTCCACCAAATGAGTCGACGAACTATACTATGCCTTTTTTCATTAAAATTTTCGACATTCTATACTATGATATTTTTTTAAGAATATTTTCGACAATTTTCATGAAAAAAGTCATACTATAGTATGACTTTTCCATGAAAATTTTCGAAATTTGAAACTGAGTTTTTTTTCCACCAAATTAATCGACAGACTATACTATGACTTTTTTCATGAAAATTTTCGACATTCTATACTATGACATTTTTTTACGAATATTTTCGACATGCTATATTATGACTTTTTTCATGAAAATTTTCGAAATTTGAAAATGAGTTTTTTTTCCACCAAATTAATCGACAGACTATACTATGCCTATTTTCATGAAAATTTTCGACATTCTATACTAAGACATTTTTTTACGAATATTTTCGACAATTTTCGACAATTTTCATGAAAAAAGTCATACTATAGTATGACTTTTTCATGAAAATTTTCAAAATTTTAAACTAAGTTTTTTTTACACCGAATTAATCGACAGACTATACTATGCCTTTTTTCATGAAAATTTTCGACTTTCTTTCCTAAGACATTTTTTTACGAATATTTTCGACGTGATAGTACGACTTTTTTCATGAAAATTTTCGAAATTTTAAACTGAGTTTTTTTCCACCAAATTAATCGACAGACTATACTATGCCTTTTTTCATGAAAATTTTCGACATTCTATACTATGACATTTTTTTACAAATATTTTCGACAATTTTCGACAATTTCTGTGAAAAAAGTCATACTATAGTATGACTTTTTCATGAAAATTTTCGAAATTTTAAACTGAGTTTTTTTTCCACCAAATAAATTGACAGACTATACTATGCCTTTTTTCATGAAATGTTTCGACATTCTATACTATGACATTTTTTTACGAATATTTTCGACATGCTATAGTATGACTTTTTTCATGAAAATGGCGAAATTTTAAACTGAGTTTTTTTTCCACCAAATGAGTCGACGAACTATACTATGCCTTTTTTCATGAAAATTTTCGACATTCTATACTATGACATTTTTTTACGAATATTTTCGACATGCTATAGTATGACTTTTTTCATGAAAATTTTCGAAAATATTCGTAAAAAAATGTCATAGTATAGAATGTCGAAAATTTTCATGAAAACAGGCACAGTATAGTCTGTCGATTAATTTGGTGGAAAAAAAACTCAGTTTAAATTTTCGTCAATTTTCATGAAAAGTCATACTATACTATGACTTTTTTCATGAAAATGTCGAAATTTTAGAATGAGTTTGTTTTCCACCAAGTGAATCGACAGACTATACTATGCCTTTTTTCATTAAAATTTTCGACATTCTATACTATGACATTTTTTTACGAATATTTTCGACATGCTATAGTATGACTTTTTTCATGAAAATTTTCGAAAATATTCGTAAAAAAATGTCATAGTATAGAATGTCGAAAATTTTCATGAAAATAGGCACAGTATAGTCTGTCGATTAATTTGGTGGAAAAAAAACATAGTTTAAATTTTCGTCAATTTTCATGAAAAGTCATACTATACTATGACTTTTTTCATGAAAATGTCGAAATTTTAAAATGAGTTTTTTTTCCACCAAATGAATCGACAGACTATGCTTTGCCTTTTTTCATTAAAATTTTCGACATTCTATACTATGACATTTTTTTACGAATATTTTCGACATGCTATAGTATGACTTTTTTCATGAAAATGTCGAAATTTTAGACTGAGTTTGTTTTCCACCAAGTGAATCGACAGACTTTACTATGCCTTTTTGCATTAAAATTTTCGACATTCTATACTATGACATTTTTTTACGAATATTTTCGACATGCTATAGTATGACTTTTTTCATGAAAATGTCGAAATTTTAAACTGAGTTTTTTTTCCACCAAATGAGTCGACGAACTATACTATGCCTTTTTTCATGAAAATTTTCGACATTCTATACTATGACATTTTTTTACGAATATTTTCGACAATTTTCATGAAAAAAGTCATACTATAGTATGACTTTTTCATGAAAATTTTCGAAATTTGAAACTGAGTTTTTTTTCCACCAAATTAATCGACAGACTATACTATGCCTTTTTTCATTAAAATTTTCGACCTTCTATACTAAGACCTTTTTTTACGAATATTTTCGACATGCTATAGTACGACTTTTTTCATGAAAATTTTCGAAATTTTAAACTGAGTTTTTTTCCACCAAATTAATCGACAGACTATACTATGCCTTTTTTCATGAAAATTTTCGACATTCTATACTAAGACCTTTTTTTACGAATATTTTCGACAATTTTCATGAAAAAAGTCATACTATAGTATGACTTTCTCATGACAATTTTCGAAATTTTAGACTGAGTTTTTTTTCCACCAAATTAATCGACAGACTATGCTTTGCCTTTTTTCATTAAAATTTTCGACATTCTATACTAAGACCTTTTTTTACGAATATTTTCGACAATTTTCATGAAAAAAGTCATACTATAGTATGACTTTCTCATGACAATTTTCGAAATTTTAGACTGAGTTTTTTTTCCACCAAATTAATCGACAGACTATACTATGCCTTTTTTCATTAAAATCTTCGACATTCTATACTATGATATTTTTTTAAGAATATTTTCGACAATTTTCATGAAAAAAGTCATACTATAGTATGACTTTTCCATGAAAATTTTCGAAATTTGAAACTGAGTTTTTTTTCCACCAAATTAATCGACAGACTATACTATGCCTTTTTTCATGAAAATTTTCGACATTCTATACTATGACATTTTTTTACGAATATTTTCGACATGCTATATTATGACTTTTTTCATGAAAATTTTCGAAATTTGAAAATGAGTTTTTTTTCCACCAAATTAATCGACAGACTATACTATGCCTATTTTCATGAAAATTTTCGACATTCTATACTAAGACATTTTTTTACGAATATTTTCGACAATTTTCGACAATTTTCATGAAAAAAGTCATACTATAGTACGACTTTTTTCATGAAAATTTTCGAAATTTTAAACTGAGTTTTTTTCCACCAAATTAATCGACAGACTATACTATGCCTTTTTTCATGAAAATTTTCGACATTCTATACTATGACATTTTTTTACGAATATTTTCGACATGCTATAGTACGACTTTTTTCATGAAAATTTTCGAAATTTTAAACTGAGTTTTTTTCCACCAAATTAATCGACAGACTATACTATGCCTTTTTTCATGAACATTTTCGACATTCTATACTATGACATTTTTTTACGAATATTTTCGACATGCTATATTATGACTTTTTTCATGAAAATTTTCGTAATTTGAAACTGAGTTTTTTTTCCACCAAATTAATCGACAGACTATACTATGCCTATTTTCATGAAAATTTTCGATATTCTATACTAAGACTTTTTTACGAATATTTTCGACATGCTATAGTATGACTTTTTTTTTATCAATATTTTTGATATTTTAAACTGAGTTTTTTTTCCACAAAATGAAATCAACAGACTATACTATGCCTTTTTTCATGAAAATTTTCGACAATCTATGCTATGACATTTTTTCACGAAAATTTTCGACATGCTATAGTATGACTTTTTTTTTTTCATGAATATTTTCGATATTTTAAACTGAGTTTTTTTCCCACAAAATGAAATCAACAGACTATACTATGCCTTTTTTCATGAAAATTTTCGACATTCTATGCTATGACATTTTTTCACGAAAATTTTCGACATGCTATAGTATGACTTTTTTTTTTATCAATATTTTCGACATTTTAAACTGAGTTTTTTTTTCCACAAAATGAAATCAACAGACTATACTATACCTTTTCCAATGAAAATTTTCGACATTCTATACTACGACATTTTTTTACGAAAATTTTTGACATACTATAGTATGACTTTTTTATTTTTCATGAATATTTTCGACATTTTAAACCGAGTTTTTTTTCCACAAAATGAAATCAACAGACTATACTATGCCTTTTCCAATGAAAATTTCCGACATTCTATACTATGACATTTTTTCACGAAAATTTTCGATATACTATAGTATGACTTTTTTTTTTAAGTTTTCAACATACTATACTGTGACTTTTTCATCATAACATTTTTCGACAGACTATACTATGTCTTGATTTTTCTTGAAATTTTTTGAAATAATCAATTTAAAAAATGTTGGTAAAATTCTTTTTAAAATGTAATTTTCATTTAACATAATCCAGGTCTTTCAGAATTATAACATTTTGTTTGGAAAGTGAGTAGTCATTGGTCGTATAGAGTACAACTCTCAACTTCTGTATTAAAAAAAACACAACTTTTTTATCCACCTCTAGTGGTGAGCAGCAGGATCTGCAACAACACAACTAATGCTTTGGTTTAGCCTCCCACTTCTAACTGACACAAAACACAGCGCTAAATGTTTTTTTTCCCCCAAAGTTTGTCAAATCTGAATCTTCAGCAACAGCAAATCCAGAAATGTCTAAAAAAAAAAATCAGGAAGAAAGAGATTATTTGTCCTCCCAAACTCTCATTATGGCAGAAACATATATCCTCCCCTCAGCCGGAGGAGGAAGTGAGGTTCAATGAACGCCATTATGTTCTGTGTGTGCGTGTGTGCGTGTGTGCGTGTGTGTGTGTGTGTGTGTGTGTGTGTGTGTGTGTGTGTGTGTGTGTGTGTGTGTGTGTTCTTGTGCAGCTATCTTTGTGAGGACCAATTGGAGTTTTATACCTTCAGAGTGAGGACATTTTTGGAAAGTGAGTACATTTTTTTGAAAGTGAGGACATTTTGGCTGGTCTTCACCTTCGGACTGACCTTCAAAGGCCTGTTTGAGGGTTCAGACTTGGTTTCGAGGTCCAGGTTAGAATCTGGTTTATGTTAGGGTTAGGGTAAGGGTTGAAGTCAGGCATTTAGTTGTGATGGTTAAGGTTAGGGTAAGGGGCTAGGGAATGCATTATGTCAATGAGTGTCCTCACAAATATAGAAGTACATGGCTGTGTGTGTGTGTTTGTGTGTGTGCAGGCAATTGATGCACTGGCTCTCAATGTCATGTTTTTACCATTTGTCTCCCTTGGAAACAGAGAGAGAGACTTAAAACCCCAGAGCAAACAGGAGGACATCTGGACCTGTCTCTCTTTCCTCTCCTCCTCTTCCTTCTTCCTTTTCTTCTCTCTCCTCCCTCCCTTATTCTCCTCTCCTCCTCCTTCAAACCCCCACTGTCTTCCTCCTCCACCGTGCCTTCTCATATCTCTCTCCTCCCTTTTTATCATATTTATTCTCTCTCTCTCTCTCTGACCCTCTCTACCTCTCTCTCTCTCTCTCTCTCTCTCTCTCTCTCTCTCGCTCTCTCTGGGGGCTATCAATCACGGTTGCCGTGACGGCGGCCGGGCTGTAGGTGGTCATGCTGACGGCAGATGGCTCTTTATCGCTGGAGCCCTGGCCTCTCCATGACAACCGCAGAGAGCAGGAAGTGACACATCCAGCCGAGTGGAGAGAGATTCATCTGGACATGAGCACGCACACGCATACGCGCAAGCACACACACACACACGGAAGAGTATGAGATGAAAGGATGGGATGAAGAGGGAGACCGACAGAGCTTTCATGGCCTATAGCTTATTTAATTTATCATATTTTACATTATTTTGTTTTATGTTAATTTTGATCACCCGATTCAACTGTTATCAGGCCATTAAATAGACGTTATCAGTCCCTTTAAGCACCATAGATGTGGGTCATTAGGGGCCTACTATGCCTACTACGTTGCGAAAGTGAAACTTAAAAGCAACACAATCTAACATGTTGTAAAACTGAATGAAACGTCACGTTTTGAACACAAACAAAAAGGCTTCTTTTTTGGAGTTTAGGCAACAAAACTACAACTTCTTTAGGTTTAAGCAATAAAACTACAACTTATTTAGGTTTAAGCAATAAAACTACAATTTCTTTAGGTTTAGGTAACAAAACTACAACTTCTTTAGGTGTAAGCAACATAACTACAACGTCTTTAGGTTTAGGCAATAAAACTACAAATTCTTTAGGTGTCAGCAACAAAACTACAACTTCTTTAGGTTTAGGCAATAAAACTACAACAGGCAACAAAACAACTTCTTTAGGTTTAAGCAACAAAACTACAACTTCTTTAGGTTTAGGCAACAAAACTACAACTACTTTAGGTTTAGACAACAAAACTACAACTTCGTTTAGACAATAAACCGGAAACCAGAAGGCTTCCGGAACCAAAATCTTGTCCCATTGCCTACAGATTCTACACGTGGACGCAGAATCTGTTTGTAGAGATTATCATCAACACGACGTACAGTATGTCGGACAATAAGGCTGGATATTCACTAATCTGGCTAGATTCATTACAAGTTTAGCTGGCAGAGCAGAGCCTGGCCTGATATAGATGCAGACATGATGCCAGCAGAGCTGCTTCCGACTGAAGAGCCTTCAGAAACAAAGGCAGGCTTTGTCCCAATATACCATGGCTCAGATGCTTCTGCATATTAAGATAACTGATTAAACAATATCAGCAAAACCCTTTACGGAGTGTTTCGTAAACATTGACGTGCAGTGGCTTTTCAATAATCGAATTCCCGCTTGAAAACAACTAGACTATTTTCACTACAGCTTCATATATCTTAAATGAAATGACATTTATAATTAATGTATATATAGTTTGCAGCACTGGTCTTATATTTTTATGGAATATCTGATCTTGTTATTTTTGCAAGGACCTTCAATAGACCGCCAGAAGTCTGTTTTTTTTCCTCTAAATTCCTGGAAGGAGAAATGAGGGTAGAAGACAAGACTACATGCTGGGTTGGTGGTTCAATGTGGGTGTGTGCGTGTGTGTGCGTGTGTGTGTGTGTGTGTGTGTGTGTGTGTGTGTTTGGTATGGGGCGGCTGGTGGATTTCACGTCCCACTTCCTCCAGCAACGCGATTAGGCCAGACGTCTGTCACACACACACACACACACACACACACACACACACACACACACACACACACACACACACACACACACACACACACACACACACACACACACACACACACACACACACACACACACACACACACACACACACACACCACCTCTCTCTACTGTCTGCTAGAGTAAACACACCCTCGCTCACACACACACACACACACATTATTTCTATTACTATTCATGTGAGGACATTCTATTGACTTCCATTCAGTATCACGCCATGAATCACGTATATGATTGTTTGTCAATTTAAAAGATCATTTTGCAAGTCAAGAAAGTCACAGTTGAAGTATCAGACTGTGAAAATACGTAATTAGAAAGACGGCACACCCAGGAGTTGCGTTAAGTGACTACTCTCTCTCTCTCTGAAGCTACGATGTCTGTGTGTTTCCTACTGGGATGAACTCACACCAGCAACGGGATCTAATTGTTTTTTCTCTTCCCGGCTGATAAAAACACCAGGAGTCGCTGGATAAAACACATCAGGTAAGATAACGTTAGATCTATGTGCGGAACTTAGCTACGTTAACTAGCTAGCATTGGTGACATATATTGTGCGAGACGAGAGAAGTAGTTCACTGAGCGGTTTCACGCAAAACTAAATGATACTAAGACTAACTGAGACTCTCTTGGTTTGAAAAATTACGTTTTAAATTTTAAAAAAAAATTATAATGTGTGAATCATGACGTAATTCAAACGGGATCAAAAATATATTCATCTCTCTCCCTTGACTACCGTCCATATTTTTTCCGAAATAAGGGGTCCACCGGAAGGGGCGGGACTTAGGCTCTCTATAGGCAAAGTGTGATCGCCTCATTATATTCTAACACTGATAAATATGATGCCAAACAGAGTACACCACCACTGAGGGAATTGGCTGCCTCTGTAGTTTACGTTGAAGGCCACTGAGCTACACGTCAAAAATGATGATGTTGCTATAGTTACATCATTCAGAGTAGGCTTGCATGGCCACGCCCCCTTTTAGGGGAAAACAATCCTCCCGTGTCCCTCATAGACGGTAACAGAGTAAAGTTGAAACATGTCTCCAAACTTCTACTTTAAACGAACCAGACTGAGATGATTTACCGAGTTAATAACCAGCGTCGTATCTCGATCTGGTTTGTTAGGGTTAGTTAAGCCAGATAACGAGAATATACCGCGGGTATGTCGAACTCGCTTCGTATAGTTCAGGCTCCACGTCTTTGAATGCAATGTACCAGTTTAGTTTTAAGTTGGTAGTTTCGTGGATGAAAAGAACAGCCAAAATCTCTCACATACTGTCCATTCCAGTCTCCCCCTCTCTCTCACACAAACATACACACACATATACACACACACACACACACACACACACACACACACACAGTGGGGTCTGGCTGTCAGTTCGCGTCTTGTCAGCAGCTCCAGTGGGAGGGAGGCCATTTCTAACGACTGACTGGAGTGCGCAAACACACACACACACACACACACACACACACAAAATCACACATGCACGCTAGAAATTTCCTGTTTTCTTATTTCAACTCCATTTGACCCCAAATGTTCAACTCAACTGTCTCCGTTTTCCTCTTTAATGCTGACACACACACTGCACACTGTTTTATGACCACAACATCTACATCTAATCTAATAGTTGGTTTATTCTCATCGGTCTGCTCTCACTGCCGTGGTGCAGTTACACGTAATGACCACGGAGGCCTCTAGGGGCCGCTAACGGGCCTGTTTAAGACTCCTGTAACATACAGTACAAGTTTTTTATTGTATAGTTGTATTAGTATACAATATATAGTTGTATTAGATCCTTAGAAAATTTTAAAAGGAAATTATCATCACATTTAATTCATGATGTCTAATTATCTTTTGATATGTTTAGATATACTTTCTTTTTATCTGTAGTTTTTTTTTTTTTTTTAAGTATTTCATTGTTTTTTTTTTCATTTCATTTTGTGTGCTTCTTCTTGTTGTTTAACTTTTGTTGTATTTTTTTTTTTTTAATTATTTTAGTTTAGTTCTTTCTTCCTTTTTTGGTAGACACTGCAAGAAGAATGTGGCCATATGTTGCGCAGACCACCTCTGAATGTGGTCTGAGTGATCCGATCTCAATGCGTCTTCAGTGCGTTCATACCTGTAGTTAGAGTTGTCCACTTGTGATCCGATCACTGCATGTTAATACCAGGTCTGAACAGGGCCTTAGTGGGTGTCAAGCAGGGCCGCGGCAGCAGACGCAACCACGATCCACGTGTAACCCCGACCTGCGAGACGAGAAGCACAAAGACTCTGGGGGAAGAAATCAAGTTAGTAACATGCATGAATGGGACATAAAATGCATCCAGATGGAGAGAAGGAGAGAGGAGTGTGATCAGTGTATCACAGGAAGTCCTCCGACAGTCTAGGCCTGTAGCAGCATAACTAAGGGCTGGTCCAAGGCAGCCTGAGCCAGCCCTAACTATAAGCATTATTAAAGGGGAACCTCTTAAGCCTTAATGTGGAGAGGGTGTCTGCCTCCTGAACTGAAGTCAAGTCAAGTCAATTGTATTTGTATAGCCCAATATCACAAATTTGCCTCGACCCTCTCATTGGATAACGAAAAACTCCCCCCTAAAAAAAAAAAAATGGAAGAAAGGAAAAAGGAAAGTGTCTGATCTCATCCTGGAAACAAGTGCAACACAAAAGTGCCGTCAGAAATGTTGCCTAGAGCAACACAACCTCCTCTCTATACCAACCAGATAGAACCGGAGCAACACCACCTCCTCTCCACCATGAAACCTAGAGAGAGAGAGGACTGAAACTGGGAGCTTGTTAGTTGGTGGCTCCAACATGCAACCAAGGCAAGAAAGGTGACTGCAAAACAAGCAAACGTAGATGTTTCAAATTCTTCCAAAAACTGCAATAATTGCAATTGCAAATTTCAAATAATCTACTGCATCAGGCCTCAGTGATGCACACAATGCATTTTGGTGAGAAACACTTAATGTAAAAATAACGTTTAAACTCCACAGGGTACCTTTATCTCAAGGTGCTAGCTTTTTCTCAAGATTTAATCATTTCAACACCATGTTTGCTCAGTTGCTTTGGAGTGGACCTTGAGTTAAGATATTTTCCTGGTTTGGACGTGCCCGGAAAACCTCCAAAGGGAGGCGTCCAGGAGGCATCCTGATCAGATACCCGAACCACCTCAGCTGGTCCCTTTCGACGCGAAGGAGCAGCGGCTCTACTCGGAGCTCCCTCCGGATGTCTGAGCTCCTCACCCTATCTTTAAGGCTGAGCCCAGCCACCCTACGGAGGAAGCTCATTTCGGCCGCTTGTATCCGTGATCTCATTCTTTCAGTCACAACACAAAGCTCATGACCATAGGTGAGGGACGGAACGTAGATGGACTGATAAATCGAGAGCAGGTTTGAGGAAACGGCAGTACGGTTTCAATCGTAGCCGAGAGATCAGCGAGTCATCTCATCATCTGTTTTTGGAGGTGTTGTTATTTCTAGGTTTATTAAGCAGCTATGGTTTTACTGGTCCAGCCCACTTGAGATCAAATTGGACATCTGTGAACTAAAATTAGTTTGACATTATTAATAATTGAAGTAACATATTGATATTCAATAACTTCCTTGGGAGAACTGACCACAGTCCCCGATTGTCTGTAGGTCAGTGTAGCACCTCCAGTGTGTTTGTAACAGCGGGACAGGAAGTAGACCTGATCTCACCGAAACGAGTGCAAAAGACAAAAGCGCCGTTGCCTAAAAATAAAAGCGAGAGAGAGGAGTGAAACAAATAATGAGCTGCAAGCGGGAGGTTTGGTTTCCTAGGCGAATATCATGATTCACTTTTATTAAAAGCATCATAGCTACAATTCATCATACATGATGTCTCCAAAAAACAAAAAAACAAAAAACAAAAAGACAAACACCAAAAAAGAAGAAAAAAAAAAAAAAAAAACATTTACATGGTATGTCTGTAAACTTCAAGGCTAGATAAGAATTTTGAGGTAATGCTCTTCAGCTTGCTGGCTAAAAGTAACAAAAAGTCCATTTTTTTCAAGAAAAGTAGCTAAGTAATAAAGGTACCTGATTATTTTAACTCTTTAACACCAGTGCATCAACAGGAACAGAGTGAGACAAAATTGATTGCAGTACTTATTTGTCATCATTTACAGTTTTTGTTTTTCTATTCATACGACACTTGTGGTTATTCATATAGTGTGTGTGTGTGTGTGTGTGTGTGTGTGTGTGTGTGTGTGTGTGTGTGTGTGTGTGAGATGGGAGAGTGATGTTGGAACATTCAAAAGCTGCCTTGGTTATTGCTGTCTCAGCATTAGACAGGAGAACGAGGAGCTCGGAGGGGAAGGAATCCCCCCCCTCCGTCCCCGGTCCTCTCTCACTGCGTCTGCTGGGCTGGCTGTGATAGCAAATGTTAATATGACCTGGCCACAGTGTGTGTGTGTGTTTGAATGCACTTTCAAATATTTGAATTGCGGCGGCGCTTTTGATTTTTATCTCAGACACTTGAACTGGCCTCAGTGGGGGGGGGAGGGGGGGGAAATGGGAAACAAAAATCGAGCGCCGCCTGCGCTTTTCAAGCATTTAAAAAAAACTTCCTCAGCGACTTCATATAGAAACTTGTGAATTTCCAACTCTGTTGAAAATGTGTCTCAGTCCTGTTTTTGGCCAGGCCTGGTGTCAGTGTGTGTGACTAGAGAAACAGTCTTTTTTTTTTTTTTCTTAAGAGAAGGTCACTAGGGAGCAGCACTTGGTCTGAAACTACCGGGATATGAGAGGAAAAACATAATACAAATAAAAAAAAAAAGGATATTTAAATGTGGCAGCGACCGGGAAAAATCATCTCATGTGCCCCCCTTTTAAAGAATAAACCTGATACATCACATCCCTGTGTGGACCGCCGCTCCAAATCCCTTCACAGAAACCCTCCAGAACGGGGACGGCTGGCTTTGGCGGCTCGAAGCGGACCAATCGAAAAGGCCTGATTGGTGGCAGACCCAGCCCGCCTGCCACTCCTGAGCCCAAAAAACCAGCCGCCTCCGAGGAGAGAAGAGACAGGATTCGGAGGTGGCAGTGGAAAGACTCAAGACTGGTATTCAAACAGTGTGGGACTGGGGGGGGGGGGTTTAACAGTATTGGTTCAGTGTGCACGCACGCACAAGCACACACACTCAAAAAAAAGGAAAACAGCTGCAGGGGGACGAGTCCTCCCAGAAACAGTCACATGACAGAGAGAGGGTTAGTGTGTGTGTGTGTAGTGGTGGACATCTGAATGTGTGCAGCTAGTGATCAAGTGTGTGTTGGAATATGTCGCGGTAAGTCAGTGTGTGAGACTGAGTTTTAGGCCAGTCTGGTTTTTCCTCCTCAGAGTCTCTACCTGGTCTGATATGTGAGAACTTAAAAAAAAATCTGCTCTGAAACAGAACAAATCAACTCCATTACCCACAATTCCATTTTCGCAGCAGCTTTGTCAGACAGACAGCCGGGTTTTAGCTGTAATGCTGTTTTTTTTTCGAGAACTGATGTTGGAAGAAGCGACACCGGCGGGCGATTCTTCTCCTTCTGATGAGATGCTGCCAACAACAACAACAGTCCAGACGAAGAAGCAGAAATAATAAAGAGCTGAAAGCAGCAATAATAATAATAATAATAATAATAATAGCACTATTGGAACTGTGTGAAGTCCTATTTGAAGGATTGTGAGGGAGAGAAAAGTGTGGGTGCACACAGGCCAACCAGATAAAGAAAGAAAGAGTCTTTAAAGAGGAGCCGAGCTCTGAGGATTTTCCCTGACTACACTATCGATCAGAGAGATTTAACTTAACACTCGCACACCTCGTTCTCTCTGACGCGTAGTAAATATACCTGCTCGAAAAAAAAATAACAACAAATAGTGAGAGAAATCATCAACAACAATGTAAAAAGGGGGGAAAAAAAATGTGTAATAGTTTGGATTTTTGTGGTGGAGGTGTGTAAACGTGGCGAGTGGGGGGGGAGGGCAGAGGGGAGGAAATGTCCAAGGCCAGTCACTTGTTGTGTTTTATTTCAGTCACTCTGTGTCCTTCTGTGGAGACGCCGCCGCCTCCTCCTCCTCCTCTTCCTCTTCTCCCATCCCTCCGTCCTCCGAGTCGTCGCCTCTCGTCTCCTCCTCCTTCTCCTCGGCAAAGTCACTCTCTCCTCCTCCTCCCTCCTCCTCCTCCTCCTCTCCTGTAGCTTGCAGCTTCTTCTCCTCCTCCTCCTCCTCCTCGTCGTCCTCGCCTCTTGGGGGGTTCGCGATCAGGGCGTTGCCCCCCAGCGCTCCGGCCATGGCGTTCTGCAGCTCGGCCAGGGTGGAGGCGGTGGGGAAGCCGGGCAGGCTGAGCCCCCCGAGGCCCGGAGGGAGGAACATGGAGGGGTAGAGGAGGCCGGGCGCCATGGTGGAGAGGAGGAACGGGTTGAACGCCAGGGAGTTGGCCGACATGCCGGCCGCAGCTAACAGGGCCGCGGCGTCGCCGTTGATGGACGAATCAGCAGCCGGGACCTGATGAGCTCCAGTGACATCTGATTTCTTCTTCTTCCTCCTCGCCTTCTTCACTCCTTCCTCATCGCCGTCAGCCTCCTCGTCGTCGTCGTCGTCGTCTCCCACCTCTTCGTAGTCTTCTCCCTCTTCGTCTTTCTTCCTCGTCTCATCGCTCTCTCCCTCCGTTGTTCCGTTGGTGTTCCGTGACGTGGCGGCGATGGAGTTCGATGCGGCGGCGGCGGCGGCCGAAGCCGTCGCCAGGTTACCGCCAAACAGCCCGCCGAGGCTAAACATGTTGGGGAGGCCGGCCATGTTGGGCAGGCCTCCCATGCCGGGCAACATGAGGGGCAGCATGGAGGCGGCGGCGGCGCTGGCGGCGGCCTGCTTGGGGTCGGTGGGGGGGTGGAAGGCCATCAGACCGGCAGCCAGCTGGAGAGACTGGAGGCTCTGGAGGGACGAAAGGTCCATCCCTCCAAACAGACTGTTCAGCAGCAGAGGGTTGATTCCTCCTGCACGCACACACACACACACACACACACACACACAGGCAGGGTTAATATGAAGCTCTTTAACCCTTTCAGCACAAACACTAACTGCTTTGTTCAGACACTGAGTTGGACCGCTGGCATTATTTGTTTTCATTCGCCCCAGCCGGAGAGGAGAAGGAGCTCGTCTCCATAGATACCAACAACTTTTCTTTCCTCCATCAACCATGGACGAAATAACCACTGATGCTGCTTTGTACACGATGTGTAAGAAGTCCCAGATATGTCAGAAAACCAAACGCGGTCGTGTCTGGGTTCATAACATCACCCGGCGTCGAGCTGTATTCACGTACAAGACTGCATCGAGCAAGCCACACGTCTCTACTGCGGTATGAACCCAAAATAAACAGATTATGCTGTGATTTAATTGCAATAAACAGATCAAAAAGATGCCGAAATAACTACCTAATAATGCCGATTTGTAAAAAGTCTGAATTCATGCTTTGTCAGGTCTGTTACCAAGACGACAAGCAAACAACTTTTAAAATGCTTGTTTTCTGAATGGAGTTTGGATGGATCAGTGCCAGGCTATGCAGCTGCTCCATCAACTCTCAACATAAAGTCATCTATACGGCAGCGACGTTGCTGTTTCTACCAGAGACAGTCTGTGGTTAATACACAGAGTTTGGTGCGGTCTCTGTTAGAGGTCGACCGATATGGATTTTTATGGCCGATGCCGATGCCGATTTTTTACAGAATCAGGACAGCCGATGGCCGATATATGATGCCGATTTTTTTTTTGCCGATATGTTTGGCTGGTTTTCTTTTTTTCCTCAATCTGATAAAATATAACAGCTTAATAATAACAAATAATAAACAAAATGTCTTAACTTAAGTACACATTTATTGAACAACACTTATGGTCTGTCTCTCCAATTTGCACTTTGTGTCTGCACTGCAGTGCATATTTTATTTTGTGCATGATGGTTAATAGTAGTAATAGTACAGGGCTCAAAACCTTTTAAGCACCTTTCCAAAACTGTCCTAAAGCATGTTTTTTGTTTATGTTTGTTGACAGACACTGTTAGAAGCTATATGGCCATAATCTAAGTGATCAAAACATAATAATAACTTTGTTCACTCGTATTACACAGCCTGCTGCTCACATCTGCTATGCTGCGGACTACAAACAGGCCAGTGACGTCATAGAGGCTCTGTAGGACCCGTAGACCGTAGACACGTTTACTGAGGAAGTGAACTTTTTGCTAAATGTTTCGACAAATTGGTCGTGTTTCCGCTATCGCACGCAAACTTGCACTTATGACAAGCATTGTCAGCATCAACTCTAGTAAAGTGTAATCACGCTTTATAAGTTTAGGTTCTCCGCCATAGTTACTAAGAGCAGAAGCTCTGTGTGTGTCTGCGCTGTAGCAGTGTGTATGTGAGAGCTGCTCCGCTCCGCACACAGCTAACGTCACCTACGGAGAGAAATTCTCCGTTACCAAAAACAGAACTGATAACGTCGGAGCATTTCATATCTAACCAATTAAATATATAGGGCTTTGAAAGAGAAGAATTTAAGCCTACCGGTTTCTCCCGGCAGAATGGCAATTTGATTGACACACAAGGGGCGGCGTCACACGTGTTCCACAGCAACAACAACACTGGGCTGCCCGCAGATGTGCCTGCTTGATAATCGAGATATGATGTACTATCGTAGCTCTGGATGACCAGACGGCTACGATATTTCTTCCTCTATTTCTGATTCAACAACGTGAGTGACGACAGGAGGAGAATCTCAACGCCGAGAGGCTTTCGCGACACAGCGTCAAGCAAATTTCTCGTTTGAGCTGAACTATTTCTCCTCTTTTAAAACAAAAAATTGAGTTACACATCCGGTTAACATACATGTGGATTATGTGTGTGTGGTGAAATGTAGTTTGTACCTGCAGATGAAACAACGGTGGCCAGTGATGCCTGGGCGGCCTGAGCTGCTGCCGCTGCCTGAGCGGCGGCGGCTGCCTTGGCGATCTCGGATTTAGGTCGTCGCCCCCGACGACGGACGCCCTCCTCCCTGACTACAGGGCCGGTCAGAAGGCGGTCAAACATGGCCTCTGGGAGGAAACCCTGTGTGGAGGAGGATTAAAGGTTAGAAAGCAGATACAATACTCAGCGGAAGCTGGTGATATGTGGGAACGCTGCACCCAGAGGGACTGTACAGGAAACAGTACTGCGACTATCTTCATCTGTAGCTGAAGAAACATTTAGTACACGGTGAAATCAATAGACAAGTTGTTGTGTAGCTGTTGTTGGTATCGTCCTGGTTACTAACCGACTGTTTGACGATGTCTGTCCAGTCGGGGGCGATAGAATACTCTGGGTTCTCCAGTAACCATCTGGGAAGCTCCTTCATTGGTGGCGCCATGGCCCCGCCCATCTGAGGCACAGGAAGAGGAGATCAACTCATGTAGAAAACTTGGCGAGCAACTCGTCCTTAGATATAAACTACTGCACAATATGAAGTGTTCTGATGAGCTCACCTTGCGTCCATTGCGCCTGTTGACCACGGGCACTCTCTCGTCTCCAGTCAGGGTGTTGATGTCGATCTTGTTGGGGTTTCGACAGCGGTGGCGCTTCTGCTTGGGCTTAGAAAACTGCGACAGCAGTAAGTCCTCGCTCTTCTGTTGTAGGAAGACAAAAAAAAAAACAGAAAGGTTGGTGTGAATAACTCGTGGCTTAAGAGGAAAAGATGAAAGCAAGAAGAAACAGGAGAGAAACTTCTTTAAAAGAGGACCTGTTATGATTTTTTCCCCCTTTCCTTTAGAAACACTCGTGAACTGCCTGAAACGCCTCGCTTGAAGCCCCGCCTTTTCTTCAGTAACGTGGTGATGTCACCAAGTAACACATTTGCATAACACCTGCCTAAGCGGCTAGTTTGGCACGGCCTCAAACAAAGCTAGTTTAGAGCGGAGTCTGAAGAGTTCGGTTCGATTAACCAATCCTAACAGAGTGGGCCAGCTGACCAATCAGAGCAGACTCTCACACAGAGGGTGAAGAGAGGTGCTGCAGCAGTTGGTGTGAGAAAAGTACAGTGTTTTTTGAACATTAAAGCATGTAAATATGTTCTAGTAGAAAATACAAAATACAAGTATGTATCTGAAAATGAGCATAATAGGTCATTAAAGTCATTAACATTAAAATAAATGTATTTTAAACAGAGAGGATGACGTACTGGTGTGAATCCAGCCATGTCCATGGTGTACGTCGGGTGCTGCCTCAGCCACTCTCCCAGCTCTTTGTTGGAAACGGCTGCCTCTTCCTCCTCCACGCTGCCGGAGGCCAGAGATCTGGCACTGGGGCTCTGCTCTGGGACGGCGAGGGTTCTGTGGGCACGGGGGGCGTCCTGAACCTCCACCACACCTGAAACCTTTGGCCCATCAGCATCATCCTGAACAGAGAACGGGGGGGAAGTATTTAATGTAGATGCTCACACACTGTGTTGTCAGAAAACTCTACTGCTTATTAAAAACCCTCCGTACCCCTCCTCCTCTCTTGTTGCCCATGAACAGCAGCTCCAGGCCCTCCACATTTTTCCTGCGGCCCCGCCTCCTCCTCATGATGGGCAGGTCGGCCTCCAGTGAGCCGTTGGCTCGGTGTCCCGAGGGCGGGGCTTGCTGCAGCAACTCCATCTGGGCTTTGAGGGAGGGGCTCGTCACCAGGGCGCTGGGGAAGCCGGCCAATGAGGGGGAGGCCTTGTGGTGATGGTGCATACCCTGAACAACAGATAAGGATGTTTAGTTGTTGATAAGTTTTTGCTGAACAGTAATCAAGAATCGGATAGAGGAGCTTCACGTGTTGATGTGAGTTTGTGCGAGCACCTTGGTGAGGTCGATAGCCTGGCTCTGGGACTCGGCGGCAGAGTGGCTCTCTCTCAGCTGAGCCACCATCTCCATCAGGTTACGCCTCTTGGCCGCCCTCTCCGCCTCGATCTCGATCTTCCTCCTCCTCCTCCTCCTCTGTCGAGGCAACGTCAGAGCGTCCTCCTGCAGCATCAGGTTAACAAGTCACACCTCTGTCTGCCCGACAGCTCCATCTTACCCGGGAGCCTGTCGTATTACTGCTGCTGCTTACTTCAGCAACAATCAGCGCTGATGATCTGTATCTAATAAAACTTTAACTAACTAGCTCATTTTTTGAATGGATTAATGAAGCCCTGAAAGGCAAGCGAGAATTTCTGGTGTTCCATTTTCTAAGTCTAATCTAAATTATTTTCTCTCTCGTGTTTATGACTTAACAGGTTTTTTTTATTCACCTGGTCCACAGAAAAAAAAAGGAACTTATGGTACGTGTCCACAGGAGCGTTTTTTATGGCGAGGGTTCACCTCAGCGTTGGACGCTTGATTGGGCTGCCACTAGACACAAGGCACCTGATTGGACGAACGCTTTCCCTCCGTGGGCTGCTGCTGCTCCCAGCGTTCAAACCGGAAACAACATGGCGGCTCGTTTGGAAACATTCTTCTCTTATTTCACGAAAATAATTCACCGAAATGTGTTTCTGAAAACGTTTTATGCGAGAAATAATCCATGCAGTTGCTGAATCTTTCTTTATTTTAGATCGACAACGCTTAGTTTAAAAGTTTCTCGGGAGTTTCCAGAGGTGGCGAGTCGTGTCAGACGCCCGTGAAAGTAGCCTAGACCTCAACTTTATGCAAATGAGGAGCAGGCGATGTGAAGGTCCGTCTCCGTCACACGACCAGAATGCATTGCACTGCTGCTTCCATAGACAATGAATAGGAAGCGTGGACAGGATGGAGCCTGTGGACACGTACCTTTAGAGAGATTATCGTGGCAAAACATTATTTTTCACCTGTTCTTAAGTCAAAAACACAATTTAGATGAGACTTCAGATCACCAGAAAAAAAAATATGTTCTTGCTTGCCTTTCAGCGCTTCCGTATGGATGAATATCAAGTACAAAATAAAAGTTTCTGAAAAATTAAAACCTTCTTATTTTGTTCATATTAATGTGCACAAACAAACACTCACGTGAACCTGTGCTGATAGTGTTTTATCCTCGCTCCCACTGTAAGGCGTGTGGATGCTGGCCATCGTCAGCTCGGCGAGGCTCCGCCTCTGCAGCGGGCTCTCGGTCACCGTGGCCACGGCCGCCGTGGCGACCGCGGAGCCGTGCCCTGGCAACAGGCTGCTGGGGAAGTCAAAGATGTGGCGTCTGTTGACAGGCCACTTGCCCTTCAGGACGGCCTCGCAGATGTTATCCATCCTGTTGATCATCAGTCGATCCTGAGGGAGAGAGAGAGAGAGCTGATGATGGACTATTCTACAAAGTGCAGTTACCACGACAACATTTGAAACTTAACGGCTTCTATCATTCAAAAACTAGTTCCAGTCGCTTCTACTTTGCTGCACACTTCCTGCACAGATGTTCAGAGGGCGTCGATCCTTCCCCTTCCTCCTGGGACACATTTAATGTAGGGCTCTACGTAAGCGTTGTTTTCAGTATGGTTGAATCTGCTTTTTATTTTTACACTCTAGAAAATATCAGAAAATGTCCCTCTGAGTTCAAGTTGATGCCTTTAAAATGTCTTGTTTTGTCAGTTCAAGCCTAAATAATTCTAGATAATTCTGTTTATTACCACAGAAGACAAAAAAAAACAGCAGATATTCAGATTTGGCAAATAAAAATTCTGTCTAATGAATTCACTAATCCTTAACGCTCTGATTTAATGTGAAATAGTGATGTCACAAGAACCGATACTACGGTACCATGTCGATGCCAATAGTACAGATGCTACAGTACCACAGGTACCATCGGGGCTTGAGAAACAGCATCCCGTCGTCACGGGGACGATAGAAAATAGGGATGCACCGATACCGGATCAGATATCGGGCTGATACTGACTCAAATGGGGCCGATCTATTCAACTCAATTCTATGTTTATATACTATATACATTATATACTGGAATATGAATTCCTGTTTAAGTTTTGACTAATTTGTTGCTGCATTTTTTACACTTTAATTGTAATACCTGTTAATTTTGAAGATGTTTTTTGCCAAGTTGCTGGTGCAGGATTTATTATTTTAATAAATAACAATTCATAAAATGTATATCTATGTATTTATTTGTTACATTTTGTTTAATAAAGTTAGTAAAGCAATGTTTAAGTCAAGCCTGATGTTGCCATACACATACAAGAATATCCCAGTCACTTCCACACAGTGAGGCATACAGCTTATTCATTAAACACTGGTACCGGATGATACCCAAAGACCAGGTATCTCTATCGGTGCATCCCTAATAGAAAATGTGTTTGGGACACATTAAACTCACTATCGACGTACCCTATTTTTCCCTGATAATGCTGCATTGCGAACAACGAATCTGTGTTAAAATCAGCAGGATAAGAGCTAGTTAACGTTAGCCTTTAGCTCCGTGCAGGAACTTGCTGTTTACCGGCTGCTAACAGCTAACGCTAACTAGCTCTCGTCCTGCCGATTTCAACACAGGAGGTGCCATTGATTTATATTATGGTGTGTTCAGGCTCTCTGATGGCGTTCAAATGTAATCTTGTAAAATGTAGTTTCTGGTGAGAAACTTGATTAGTTTGAAGGAGATGTTTTTGCATCAATGTAAAATCGATAGAGGGGGAATTATGACCTGTTTAACTTCCTAACAAACCACCAGTATGCAAATGTTAATAAAGGAGTGGATGTTGAAGTACAGGGATTTATTGTTTTACTTTTTTTTTTACCGTGGTATCGAACTGGTATCGAGAATTGTGGAATTTCCCTGGTATTGAAGTAGTATGGAAGTGTTTAGTTTCAATGAGGTTAAAGGAGAAGCAACTGGAATTAGAGACCGATTACTACCCGGCTTTTAGTTTGAGTTTGAGACTCACCTTGGGCCAGAATGAGAAGGCGTAGGCGCGGTCCTGCAGTGCCTGCAGCGCCGAGGTTTCCGGCAGGTCGTCGGGGCAGAACCCGTCTCTGGTTTCGTTTTGGGCCGACGTGCTCAGAGACGCGATGCTCTCCTCGTCGAAGTTCTTCTGCTCTGACGCAGCGCTCGCTGTGTGGAGAGAGAGAGAGAGAGAGAGAGAGAGAGAGAGAGAGAGAGAGAGAGAGAGAGAGAGAGAGAGAGAGAGAGAGAGAGAGAGAGAGAGAGAGAGAGAGAGAGAGAGAGAGAGAGAGAGAGAGAGAGAGAGAGAGAGAGAGAGAGAGAGAGTCACATTGCCACTCTTAATTAAAAAAAAAGGGTTTCCAAATCGTCACCGAGGGATCCAGATTCATTTTATTCTCCCGCCTCTGGAACTTATTAAAACACTGCCGAGTCATGAGGGGAATCAGCAGAAATAGGCCTGTGACCGAGTGTGGTGTCAGCAGCGATGGGGGCCGACAACCAGGGCACATAAACGGGTTAACAGAAGGGATTATAATGAACAAGAGCACAGTTAAAGTAAGAGAGCTAATGCAACAAACTCCCCCCCCCGTACCTTCAGCCTGAGAGGACTTCTCTGATTTGTCATCTTCATCCATCCTCTCCTCCTCCTCCTCCTCCTCTGGGCTTTTCTCTGTGCCCGCTGACTTTGGAGATTTGGGCGACTCTGGGTTCTCCCTCTCCTCTCCTCCTCCGTCTTCCTGCTCTGCAGCCTTGAGGCCCGGTTGTGCTTTAGGAGAGGAGGCGGGATGTTCCGTGAGCTCGGCGGTCGCCTCCGTCTGGTCCCTGAGAGAGTCGGCGGGAGTCGAACTCTTCTTCTCTTCCGTCGAGTCTTTGTCTTGGTCGTCTGCTGGCTTGGAAGTCTTCTCTCCGTCTCCACTCTGCTCCTCCTGCTCCTCTTTTCCTACTTTTGGCTGGGCCTCCTCCTCCTCCTCCTCCTCCTCTTTCTTCACTTCCTTCCTCGGCGAAGCAGCGATTTCATCTTTCCCTTCTCTGACCTCTCCCTCGTTTTCCTTCTGTTCATCAGGAGTTTCAGTCTTGATACATGGAATGTCGTTGGCATCTCCTTTCTCTGTTTCCATTTTCACCTCCTTCCCTTCTCCATCCTCCTCCTCCTCTTTAGCTGCTATTTTGGCGGCGGCCGCGGCGCTCGCCAGCTCTGCGGAGGTGAGGAGGGGCGCGGGGATGCTCTCCGCTGCTCCCACCCCCGCTTTGGTGACGTCTCCCTGGACTCCCGCGCTGACACCGCCTCCTCTGGTGAACCGCTGGTGGGCGTCCAGGAAGGCCAAGGTTGGGTCGTTTAAGATGTGATAATCTGTCCGGCTTACGCCGTGCTTAGAGGCGCCCAGGAGGAGGTCGCGGTCGTGGCGGCCGCACTCCCACCACTCGGGGAGGTCTTGGGATGACTGGCAAAGCTTGAGGCGCTCAGAGAGCAGCGGGTGGGGGAGGACCTGCTCTCGGATGCGCCGCAGCAGCTCGATGCGGTACAGGGTGCGAGAGGCGCGCTCCTCTGTGATGGGGTCGATGATCAGGGTCGGGTCTGGCAGTTCTGATGAGGTAAAAGAAAAGACAACATTTTTTCTCCAGTACTTGCAAACTAACTTTATTTTAGTGACTGAACTGCACAATACGTATCGATGAAACGACGACCTCAAGCGTTACACGTTTCCTCTCACCTGTTTCAGTCTTGATCTGCATCCTGCACACCCGCTTACACATGGCAATGAACGAGTAGTAATATTTCTCCAAGCTCTCGTCCGTTTTCTTGTCCAGTCTAGCGAAGGCCCTGAACTGTGCCCAATCAAACTTCTGACGCTGGGTGTCAAAGACGACTCCGAAGGTGGACACCACTCGGTAGAAATCAGCCTCCTCGCGACGAGTCCACCTGACAAGAGAAAAAACATGAGTGAGCAAAAAGTAACATGATTTGATTTAACCCTCCGAGACCCACAATAGACCCGTTTTTGTGTTTTTTTTAAGGAATACCACTCGAGAATTGATACAAAATACCACATTAAGACACCAAGACCTTGAGGAACACCATAGAAAAAGCCATGCTGTGATTTAGGATCAAAAACTTTTGACATTTGGAGATGAAAAATCACATTTTTCTGCGATTGGCTGGCGAGCACTTCTGTTGTGTAAACTGCTCAGAAACCCCCTTATTGTCAATCTAGCTATGAAAGCCATCCGTCCTCTGAATGCTCTAGGTCTCTAGTTTGTGGATGTAAAGTTTCATGAGGCTGTGATTATCCTAGAGGTCACCACAGGTCATTTTATACAGTGAGGTCAAGTTTCACTACAGTGAAATGGCTCCTATGGGGACTAACATCATCACACATGAATACAGTTGGGCTCATTGGATCCACAAGAGTCTCAGATTTACAGTGATTTATGTAATTCCAAGACTGTTTAGGGACCCCAGTATGCAGAAATATTCACATTAACACATTTCTCGATGCAACACTACCTCTGTCTCCTCTCCTTGTAGTACATGGCTCCATCAGGCATCAGGGAGCTGGCGGTCATCACCGGCGACGCCTCTGGCATGAACTGCCCACCTTTGGCAAAGTAAGCGCCTCCTTTAGTCAGATACGCGCTTCCTTCCGTCAAGAACACCCCCGCTCCGTCCTGGATGTAAGTTGCCCCTCCTCCTCCTCCTGTATCGGTTACCATGCCGATGGCAGGCAGGAACTCCCTGCGTCGTCGGCGGCGACCGTCGGGCCGGTTGAGGGCCTCCTGGCGGAGCTGCTCCCTGCGGTTGGAGCGCTGGTAGGCCGTGATGAGGCGGCGCAGGCGGGCGGTCAGAGCCGAGGCTGCCGGCCAATAGAGTCGCTCGTTGGAGCCCCCGGCGGGCCCACTCTGACCGTTTTCACCTGATTTAGCTGCATGAGAGGAGAGAGATGCTGTGAGGAACAACATCATCACATCCATCTGCTTTTGTAATCGCATGGCTTGTATAGGGACGATGTTTAAAGATGATTTCATTAATCTTCTGCCCATAAAAAAGTTATTTTTTCTATTAAATTACTCTGCTTTTAGAAGAAGTTTACCTTCAGCTTCACCTTCCACAGTGTCATCTTTATCATCCAGCGGCGAGTTGGTGAAGTCGTCCATGTCGTCTTTAAAAGGCATCCGCAGCGGTTTGTACTCTGGATCCTCATCCTCACTGTGGGCAAGGAAGTCAAGACTTTAATTTCATGGAAGCACAAACTGGTCATTTTTTACTTTTAATATTTGAAGAAGAGGAAAGAAGGTGAAAGAAGGTGAAAAGGCAAAAATTAAGACACAAAACAAAGTAAAGCACGAGTGTAATTCAAGGAATATTTCAATCTCCAAGGTTTTTGGTACTTAAAAACAGCATATTTCAGAGTAAGTAAAGACACTAGTAAAACACAAATTAAGTTGGCAGCAGTTTAAACAAACAAAAAAGGCATCAGATAAAAAAACATGTGGTGCTACTAGAGCTGTCTTTGACCAAAGAAATTCTTAGTCGACTAACACTCATGATTTTGTTGACTAATCGATTAGTTTCTCCACAAAGAATCACACAAAAGCACCGCTTTAAATCTTGTGTTTACCAGAGGTGAGCTCATGAAAAAGTATGAAAAAGCAAAAAAAATAACTAATCTAGTAAAGAAACCTTAGACCGAAGATAAAAAACGACAGATTAGTCGACTAATCGACTAAAGCCAGGTACACACTACACCAGAATCAAGATTATCGTTCCATATATTCCTGTGGTGTGAGGTATGTTAAGAGAGATTTTTACATCCCACGATCAGCTCGGAAGTCCATCCTGGCCGCACCGATCTCAAATCGTAAATATTAAACATGTTCATTATTTACGATGGGATATCCTGTTGTGTGGGGGGAAACCCAGAGGACAGCCGATGACGCAGTCACGTGGGAAAGAACGATAACCGATTAAGAACCAAGCTGGACAACAAACGCCGTCTTGGTTGCCGCTGCTAACGCATGAGCTAATGCTAAACATGAAGCATAAAGTAAGATTGAGCTCATAAATGGAGGATCAACTTGTTGATTTGTGGCAACAACACAAGTGTTTATTTAACGCGTCTCCATGACTTCATCCATAATTTTTATTTGTGAATTTTCAGTACAAAGTAGAGCAAAAACTAACATCTCTTAATACTTCCCGCCCATCGTCCGCCATGTTTGGTTCACGTTTGATCGTGAAAGATTTTGTGAGATTTCCAGCTGTGACTTCACATCTTTCAAGATAACTGGACTACATGCTTTAAATCTGAGCACCGTTTGAGGCTAATTGTTGAGAGTAGAAAGTAGAGAATGAAAAGGGGAAGACACTAGAAAATGTGACAAATCACAGGACTAAATAATACTAGAGGGAAGGGAGCAGCAGAGAAGCTGCTTTTTTTCCCTCGGTGAGTGCTCTCTTACCCCTCGACGCCATCTGCCATCATGTCGGAGCCTCTCTGCTCAGCGGCGATGGCCTTGGCGTCCGGCATGCCCACCCTCTCCAAGAAACACAGGGCGGGGTCAGCTCGCATGGAGTTGTACTTCTCATAGCCTGAAGAGGAGGAGGAGGAAAGGATGAGTGATATATCAGTAATTGTCAGACATTATTTATCAATTTTTTTCAGCAACTCAAAAATATAAAGAATAAAGACATTTCCCTGACAAATTAGTGGTATTTTCTTTTTAATTCATAAGGGACATGTAATGTTTTACACTTCTGGTGAATATAATCCAATCAATCTTATTTCTGTATTTTGTATATACAGTTCCCTTTGTTAACACCTTATTTTTCACGTGTCTACTTCCTCTAACTTCTCCAAGTCCGTCTCTAGCTCTCCCGTCAGCTCCGTTCTCTTTATCCATCCATGGTCAGCTCCATCGAGGCCGTTTGAATGCATTTAACATAAATGTCAGTATATGGTGCTCTACAGTTGTAGCGTCGGCCCATTTGACCACGGAGATGAGAGCGACGGCCGGTAACGATAACGTTTCCTGTCCGTGACAGAGTTAGCATGCAGCTTTAGCCGTGATGTCTAGCTCTGCTTTTCCTGACAATGTGTGAAACCCAAAGTGTTTCCGTCCTTTACTGGATGTGTAGTGTTTAACACTTTGGATTTAACCTGTGAGGGTGCAGGTCGTATCCACGCTGACCCTCCAACGTTTCCTACTTTTTTGTTTGGGCTCGTTGCGGTTTGTTTTGGTTGACGGATACGGAACGGATATGACGTCACGTTACTCAGACTACAACAATAAAAGCGCTAACTTCCTTCGACCTCCACATGTCGAGTCTTGTATGAATAAACACCCCTAGAACGCATCAATGTAGTTTCAGAAAGCCTTCTAGGGTCAACACACAGCTAGGAGAACTCCTAGAAAGAAGGGTGTGAATAAAAAAAAAAAAAGTTGTGCTTTCTAGCTCACTCCTAGACAGACATGATGCTACACACACACACACACACACACACACACACACACACACACACACACACACACACACACACACACACACACACACACACACACACACCCTTTAACACACGCACACAGCATCCAATATTAAATGAAGGAGGAGACAAAAACAGCAGCAGAAGGGCAGACCCCGGGAGCCAGCTGCTGACAAGACAGACAGCCAGCCAGCATGTATGTGTGTGTGTGTGTGTGTGAGTGTGAGTGTGAGTGTGAGTGCGCTTATCCAAGTGAGCCTGCAGGTGCTCATTTGTGTCAGAGAGCGAGAGAGAGCGAGAGAGCGAGAGAGAGAGAGAGAGAGAGAGAGAGAGAGAGAGAGAGAGAGAGAGAGAGAGAGAGAGAGAGAGCGAGAGAGAGAGAATGAAGAGGAAAAAGTGTGCGTGTCATGGCGTCTGTGAAAGTGAGCTAGTGGGTGTGAGAAACTGTGTGTGTGTGTGTGTGTGTGTGTGTGTGTGTGTGTGTGTGTTTGTCCGTTAGGGGCATTCAGGCAGAACAGATTAGAATGTGCAGATCCTACTGAGACACAGAGAGGAGGAGAGAGAGAGGGAGGGAGAAAGGGAGGGAGGAGTGAGAGAGGGAGGGAGGGAGAGAGAGAGAGAGAGAGGGGAATTTTGAAGGAATGAGAGGAAAATTCAGAGGAGGAGGTGAGATGACAGGGGGGAAAAAACGAGAGAAGGAAGAAATTAGAGTGGAGAGGACAGGAGGAAGGATAACAGAACCACAGCGCTTCTCCTTCACTCCCTCCCTCCTACCTGAACTCCCTCATCCAGGTCTACACTCCCTCCCTCCTACCTGAACTCCCTCATCCAGGTCTACACTCCCTCCCTCCTACCTGAACATCATCCAGGTCTACACTCCCTCCCTCCTACCTGAACATCATCCAGGTCTACTTAACTCACGTTGTTCCCTCCTATCTATAGGAGTGCTTGTGTTTGTACGAACTCTCAGATGTACGTCGCTCTGGACAAAAGCATCTGCTAAATGAAATTGTAGATATTATCTATACAACCAGTGTGTTTATGATTAAATTAAGAGCATAACATTTTTTATGTTTTTTTAAAGTGCACCAGATTGAAGCATTTAACTTTAAAATGTAGATAAAACAAAGGGGTAGGGTGCATATTCCTGTATTTTCTCATATTGCAATATGAATATAGCAGAAAAAAATATTTCAATGTCAGTTTTTTCCAATTTCTAATTTGTACATTAACATGGATTTAGCACAGCATGGAAGTGAAAGCAGTGCTCTGTTTATTTTAATGTGAAAGTGCAATAAAAACACGATAAATCAATGAATAATCGTGATCTCAATATTGATCAAAATAATCGTTATTATCATTTTGGCCGTAATCGTGCAGCCCTAGTGTGACACGTTGCTCTAACCGTCTCTCTGTCACTCACACACACACACAACACACACATTCATGCACACAGCTCTATGCCTGCAGCCAAACGTTAATCATTGGGGCCTTTACAGGCCATCACTTTTCTGTGTGTGTGATGCATTGTTGTGTGTGTGTGTGTGTATGTGTATGTGTGTTAGTTCCCCCCCCAAGGGCCTCCCAAGTGAATGAGGATTATGATTAACTATGGGTGAGCCCCTTTTGTATTCCTGTATCCCTGTGTGTGTGTGTGCGTGTGTGTGTGTGTCCTAATTGAATCATAGAGGGTGGCAATGATGGAAAAATTATGACAATTTTGCCAAATTAATATGAATGAGGGTCTCCATCCGCAGCGCACAGACACGACAGTCGTCGGCCTCATCGGGCCGTCACCGGGAGTCACATTCAGGGCATCACCCTGAGGCGGCTCACCTGGAGGTTAACGTTAACTTTTCTAAATAACCTGGTTAACGGTTATTTTAACCTTGACGCTAGCGTTGTTGTTGTTGTTGTTGTTGTTACCGTGTGTAACATTAACACCTGTAACAACCTGCAAAGCAGACGCACACACTCGTAGCCGGCGGTGAAAGCAGCCATCAATCACACTCCCGATAGCACACTGGGCCTGCCAGCTGCGTACCGCTATCGCCATAGCAACACCAATCAACCGGTGGCAGCAGAAGTGGGTGGGATGTGTTTGTGTGTGTGTGTGTGTGTGTGTGTGTGTGTGTGTGAGACTGCGTACTGGGTTGGAAGCCACTGGAGTGAGTCTGTGAAGGTGCTGACATGTTATCTGTGGGTGTTGCGATGTTCATTTTGTATTCAGCGTGTATCATGCGTCCTGGCTGCCATGTTGGAAGACGTGGATCTGTATGTACAGGAGAGGTGTGCGAGGATGCTGTGTGTAGCTCACCGTGTTTGAAGACGCCGATGAGCAGGGATTTGTCGGCCTCGCTGTCCCACCAGTCGGCCGGGACCTCGGCGTGGAACGGCTGGGGGATCCAGACATCCAGCTCACTGCTGCAGAAGGAAACATATCACGTCAGCGATAATCAAACTAAACCGTTTGTGTGTGTTTCAGTCGAGCATCAGTCTCGCGTTTCAATCCAGAGCGGGGAAAAAAAAAAAAAAAAGGAAGCACGGAAATCTGATTATGAGCCATTTGTGATGTAATCAGATTGTAAAAACTGTCAACCAGAGATAAAAACAAATAAGATGTATTATTGTGCAATCAGAGTTATTTAGCTGGATGTTTTATTCTACTTCTGCATCCAAATATTTCCCAAATTCGCTTTTTTGACTGAGCAGCAAGTTACAGAAACCACAGGAAAAAGAAATAATGATCTAAACAGGAAGGAAGTACTGCTCGCTAACTTGGATATTTGAGGAACTGAAAACCGAAGGTGAAAAGTGTCGCAGTGTTGACAATGCAGTGGACAGGAGCAAGCACTTCAAAGTGAAACCAAAACTTGGTAAAAGACAGTAGTGATGCATCAAAATGTCATCACCGCACCAAAAATAATGTCTAAATAACGATATGTTTGTGTTGTCCGTTGTCATAGTAACCATAAAGGCCCCAAACCAGCAAATGCTAGGGGGAACAGGTCAAGTAAAAACATGATTTAAAAAGGCAGAAAATAGACTTGTAGAGAGAATATTTGCCTCAAGACGGAAGCCAACTTCCTGTATCCTGCAACTCCATTCCGATTGGCTGTGCTCCAGCTGGTGGGCGGTGCTTGGTATTTCCTCAACTGATCTCAACATGGCTGCCGGGTCACAAACTTTCTCATTCTTACAGCTAAACAGTACACTACAAGATGTTTCTGAAAACATCTGAGGAGAGAAATAGTCATTACAGTAACAGGATACTGATTCATATTTGATCAGCGCTGCCTAGTTTGAACGGCGAGTGATTGACAGCTGCTCAGAGACGGCAAGGCTCCAGATCAGCTCTGATTGGTTGTTTTCCTCCAGTCTGGGAAATCTTGCAGATGCCGCTAGGAACAGCGGAGGACACAGAGACAAATTTTTTTTTTTTCAGGTTACCTGTCTCATGCACTACCGTCACGATATAGCGACCGTTTTATAAAAATAACTTTTTTTTTTAATAACATTTGCTCCAACCTCACCTACTTCAGCTTTAAGGTGGACCAGCTATTCTCCTTTAAGTAACAAGCCGCTCTTTTGACTTTTGCTCAGCTTTTTAGCTATTTTTTTATATTTCTTTTAAAGGTACTATATATAACTTTCAGAAAACCCTTGTTATTAATGATACCGGTGGCCTTTAAGTGAATTGCAGTCAACATCCTGTTGCTTCAGAACGTGCCCTCGTAGGCGTGAGCGATCATCCTGGGTATCGGCCAAAACAGTGACGTGACATTACAATCCTATATCACCTTTACTATCTGTAATGTCCCATCTCCATGATATCAAACAGCTTGCAAATTACTTCATCAGCTAACGTTACGAAGCAAAACCGTCCTGAGTCCTGTACGTAGAAATCAGTCCGCAGGCTGTTATAGGCAACTGAGAAAGTCGGGGAAGATCTCGGATTAAGTTACATTCCAATATGTTCACACATTGGCAAGACAAAGCAATTAATACATATAAATTGTTACATATAGTACCTTTAACCGTTTATTTATTTTTTTCACATCACAAGAGTCCAACCAAAACCAGTTATTTGGTCAAGAACAGAATTCTTCATGCGACGTAAACTAAGAATAGTTATAACGAGCGAGGTTTTTTTGAAGAGTAGATTGTAGGAAGTGGCACCAAAAACAAACAAAAGAGTCCTCCATTATGGAAAGAAGGTAGAAAATGGTGTTTCCAGCTAGTTATGGAGAGAAAAGGGTAGAACACACAATGGAAGCAGAGAGACAGAGGGTGACAGGAGGAGAGAAGAAACCGGGGAAACGGTCCCTTATCTCTGCAAACAGCAGCATGCCCGGCCTTGGCAACACACACGCATACGCGTGCGCGCCAAGACTGGCATGCTAAATCCCCCTGGCATATGTTGGCACGATGGCACCCCGTATGCTCACGTCTGGCATGCGCTGACACACACACACATACACACACACAGGGGTCTGTCACAGTAGCCATTGAGAGGGAGGGGGGAGGGAGAGGGAGGGAGAGAGAGAGAGAGAGAGAGAGAGGGGAGGGGAGAGATCAACATGAAGTGCACGTGCTCCACATTATAAATGCAATCACATCTGGGTGAAAGGGTGATGAGAGGGGGGATGGGAGACGAGAAGAGACTAAAAGTGGACTGCAGAGAGAAAGAAGGCAGAGATGGACAGATGGCAAGAAGAGTGCAGTGTGACGGAGAGAGAAAAAGATGGAGGAAGCTGTCAGAGTGAGACGGAGAGTATAGTTAACCTTCACACCGACTACCTTACACTGTAAATCCTCGCGCCAAGTGATAATAAGCAATAGCTTGTCGAAATTGTGGGAAAAGAAAACCCTCTAAATGGGTCAAAGCTGCGATAAAAAGCTCATTCTCCCCCAGATAAAGTGTGTTGTATCTGTCAGAATAGGAAGAACCTCTGCCAAAGAGGCCACTAGAACAGACAGAAATACACTCTAAGTAATAATTCATCAACAATTCATATAAATATCCATCTCTCAGCTCACTTTCATCATGCATCCAGTACATGAAAGCCTCTCCGCCGACTGTAAACACCTAGTACGTCGTATCCAAGGATGGATGCGGTGTTCTCTTTGGGGGATTGGAATTAATATCAGGTTACAAAACTTATGGGCACAGGTCTGGACAAGTTACACATGGATGAATGAGACCTGCAAAGCCAACCTGAGTCTGAAAACACAGAAATGAACACTAGTTTTCTGTCCTGTTTTAGATCAGTTAACAATAAAACAGATCACAAACAAGCATGTAGGGTCTTGTTTTAAGATCTGCAGACGTCTGGGAGAGAACGTGTGACCAGATTAGCTTCTTATAAACAGAAATGGAACTGAGCAGCAAGAGGGAAAAGGGAAAAATCGGTCCTCTAAAGCGTGGGAAGATGTGGTTAAAGAGACGCTAAAATGAAGCCACTGAAAGAAAGAAGCTGTTTTACTAACCTGGAGTCGGCTCCGTCCAGGATGCGTTCGGCCTGGTCTCCGATGACTTCCTGTCGCAGATAATACAGCATCCTCACCCTCAGCAACACCCTGCAGAAACAAAGTCAAGTTGTCCGTTAAGAGAGTCGTCTGCTTTAGTTCAACACAGACTAAAGATCAGCCGGACCCAGAGCCCCGTGTGACGCCTTCAAATTGTTTGTTTTATTCTGACCAGGAGTCCAAAACCCAAAGATACAAAGTTTACAGCAACAAAAACAACAAATCATCACATCGGATGAACCAGAACCGGAGAATGTTTGGCTTGAAATGAGGAAGATTAGCGTTCGCCGAGGCGTCAGCTAACGGAGATCCAGTTAATAAAACATTCATTGTTGAGGAATTATTTTCTGTTGATTGACTGATCGATTAATTGACTCATTTTTTTTGTCTCTTAAAGATTATACTGACCCAGGCCAGTAGTTCTGACAACCATCTAATCATCTAAAGCCAAGGACCCCTTACAAGATAGAGAAGTATACAGTATATATACTCATGTAAGTGCCTTTCTTTGACCTTGGCCTATTTTCTTTTTACACTTCTATAGTGTTAGTTATGTACTAGAAAGATATTAGACATGTATTAAACATATTTGCAGATTCTAAAGGCCTTAACACACCGGGGGCACTTTTTTTTTTCATGAAATTAATTCACACATCAATATATTTTTTTCAAACTACTGTTTTTTGTCATGAATACAAATATAAGCAGCGCAATTTTTTTTTCCCGTAACGAGGTCTATTTTATGAGCTTACGCACCGTGAATAGAAAATCATCAACCAATCACGTTGTATTTAACGGGTTGTGCCTATATCTATAAAACAACAGCACGAAGGCTCCGTAGTAACACTTTATTACTCCTTTCAACCTCGACAAAGGCAGCGCAGACCAGATCCACTCCTTCCCTTCTTACCTTTCACAATAAAAGCCCCAGACATATAATATTCGCAGAGTATTTCTTATTTTCGTGTTGTTTATTCGTCATGCCTCCAGTGTGTAAAGAGTTATAGATTGTAAAGCCATGTTTCCACTGCAGGAACTTTCCTCTGGAACTAAGAACCTTTTGAGGAACGTTTCGACTGCAGAGAACGGGGTCTAAATTAAGTTCTTGGGACATTTTACGGGGCATTTTTACCACCCAAAAAAGGCTCTGATCGGGGGGTAGCACTTTCTGAAAGTATCGGAACTTCTGGGGTGGAGTTTGCAGGTGAAACACACACACAGCGCCGTTGCTTCAACGACTTCAACTTGTGTACCGCTTCATTCATAAACAAGGAAGTACTCTAGTATCGACCATTTTAGGACGAGGGGAGAGCAGTTCTCTTTGTTTAAAAGATTAAAATATTATGAAGCCTTTTGTAAAGAAAGAAAAAAGAAAATCATGATAATTTAAATGAATGAATGTGAAAACTTTCCATGGACCAATTCTAGTGGAGGAGATACTGTAAAGACATGGAAAGGTGCCGTTTGCTGTGATCTAAAATGTCTTGACGTTTCCTTCTGCTGAAGTACTGGTTGCAGAAACTATAACTCATTACAGCATTTTCTACAGCTGCTGTGAAATAGACGGGTCATCCTCTCCTCTGGATATAAATTACAGATGTTCCTGGTCAGAGTTACTCTCCCAGTAAAATGAATCAGTCATGGCTCAAGAATGAGAGTCAGATATGATCTTCTGACACTGGAGATGCTGCTATCGGGGAGATCTGCCTTCAACTGTAAACATTTGTGACCAGATTTGTCACCGGGATTTAATGCCAATAACGGCGTTTGGAGCAGAAGATCGGGGGGAGGAGAGGAGGGGAGGGGAGGGGAGGGGAGGGATGGAGGCAGGGGGGAGATGAGTGGGAGGAGCAGAGGGGAAAAGAATTGAAAGGACGGAGCGCGGTGCTGGGGAGGGAGGGAACGGAAAGTTTGGAGAGGCAGCGAAGACGGGGGAAGGGTATAAAAGACAGTCACTTGCAACTCATTCTGCAGTGTGTGTGTGTGTGTGTGTGTGTGTGTGTTTGTGCATCAATGGCATCACAAGTTGTAGTGTGTGTGTGTGTGTGTGTGTTTGTTGGCAGGCTGCGTGAGCTCATCCATCAATGTGCCAGGCCTGATTAGCCACACAACGCTGTGCTCCAGCCTAGCAGATGGCACCACATAATCACCCCCAAGTGTGTGTGTGTATGTGTGTGTGTGTGTGTGTACGTCTTTCACCCACTTCCAACAGGTCTGCCTGCCTAGCACCTGGCCTGGCACACAGCCAGACACACACACACACACACACACACAAACAAACAAACTTCCCCCCTCAAGAAGAAGAAGAAAAAAAAAAAAATCTTGGGATCGAGGCACATCTCCCTGACAACAGGAGAGAGAGCTGACCACAGAGCAATCGAGCATGTGTGTGACGGGGAGGCTGTCTGTTAAAGTTGGGCCACTTGTATCCAGGTCCTGGTTTTAAAGCTCCATCCAACTTAGTTTCCATGAACATCTCACACTTATTCAATCCTCTCATAAACCGTTAACGGCCCCTAGCTGCCGTGGTTGTATCAGGTGTGTGTAAGTGAGGAAGCCCTACTTGTTGCAGTGGTGTTTCAGGTGTCTCTTGTAGCTATCCTCTTGCAATAGGTGGTCGGGATTGCAGCTGGCCAGCCAATCAGCTCTTGGAGTCTGCGGAGGCGGGGCCTGGGGCTTCCCCTTCTTGCCCTTCCTGCCCCGAGGGACTGGGGTAGAGAGACCTGGAGAGAGAGAGAGAGAGAGAGGGACAGGAGGAGATCAGCACATCTGCACATGATAGTAGGGCCGTGTATCGGCAAGAATCTGGCGATACGATGCGTATCGTGATACAGGGGTAACGATTCAATATGTTGCGATACTGTAAGCAAGGTGACTATAACGCAAGTTTTTTAAAATCTAATTTTAGGAAACACACAAGAAATACCCCATTTTAGAATAGGCAAGAGGGGAGACTCGTGGGTACCCATAGAACCCACTTTCATCCACATATCTTGAGGTCAGAGGTCAAGGGATCCCAAAATTTAGCACAAGTTTTGAGCGTTATTTGGCCTCCTTCCTGACAAGCTAGTATGACATGGATGGTACCAATGGATTTATATTTATAACTTTACAAGAAAAAAAGTTGTAGTAGTACGAGAATAAAGTCATAACTTTACAAGAAAAAAAGTCGTAATATTACAAGAATAAAGTTATAACTTAATAAGAAAAAAAGTCGTAATATTACAAGAATAAAGTCATAACTTTACAAGAAAAAAGTCAATATTACAAGAATAAAGTCATAACTTTACAAGAAAAAAGTCGTAATATTACAAGAATAAAGTCATAACTTTACGAAAAAAAAAGTTGTAATATTACGAGAATAAAGTCATAACTTTACCAGAATAAATCTAGGAATATTATGAGAATAAAGTCATAACTTTACGAGAATAAAAGTCGTAATATTACGAGAATAAAGTCATAACTTTACGAGAATAAAAGTCGTAATATTACGAGAATAAAGTCATAACTTTACTAGAAAGAAAGTCATAATATTACAAGAATAAAGTCATAACTTTACGAGAAAAAAAGTCGTAATATTACGCGAAAAAGTCGTAAGTTTGGAGCGTTATTTAACCTCCTTTATCACAAGCTAGTATGACATGGTTGGTACCAATGGATTCCTTAGGTTTTATAGTTTCATATGATACCAGTATCTTCCCTCTAGCTTTAGAACTGAGCCGCTACAACCTCCGGAAGATCGACTGCTTTAATGCGTTAAAGAAATTAGTGGCGTTATAACAAAATTTGCGTTATTACCAGAGTGGTTGGTCAGCGTCTTGGTAGTCCCGTCTTCACTCGGGGTGATCAGGTCCCAGATGAAGCTCTTGATGTTCTCGTCGCCACGGTAATGCAGCAGGCAGTAGGCCAGGAGGGCTCTGCAGATCGTCTCCACATCGGCCTCCTTCAGGGGGCGCTTGAAGCGACCGTGAGCCAGGATGTCAGTCCATCTGCCCCAACTAAAGACAAGACATGGAAGAGAACAGGAAGGGACGACCCCGTCAGTCTATGGATAGACCCCGCCTATTACATAGATTATACAACAGTACAAAGCTTTGTCTCTCTAGAAAAAAAATGGCATATTTAGAAAACAAATCCAAACAAATGTAACATGTTTTTTTTTATTTATGCATCTCGTATCGTGCCTAACTTCAGTGGATCATAAAATATTGGGTATGGCATTAATCTGTAGACGCTATAAAACAGTCAATGAAATAAGTTTTTAAAAAATTGTGAATCACCGCAACCACTAGAGATCCTTGAGCATCCAGTCATAAATGAGCAAAAAAAATATCAGGCCGATGGGTCCAGTAGTATGAGAGATTAGCTGTGGACAGACAGACACAGAGACAACTGAACGCATTATCTCCCCACAGAAAGGACCTACCCTGTTAAAGAAATTTAATGAAGTGGGCAAAAGTTGTTCAAATAAATAAACGTCGTATAAATGAACCTGGTTACATCTGCTGTACTTAGATAATGACATTATAAGCTGTAATTTTAATGTTTTTGGTAATACTTCAGTTTACAGGTCTGCAAATTTCATGGTAATTAGGTGATAATTAGCAAGTAACTTCGTTGAAATGTCTTAAAAAAACTCCCTGAATCATTACATCAGCTACCAGGTTACATTTGTGTAGACAATAAGTCACAATGGTGAGATTTGTGTCTGATCATAAGTGTCTTCTGTTAGTTTTCCACCTCCGATGAAGAGCCGCTTCTCAAGCCTAAGGGCCCTATTTTAACCATTATATGCTATTTCAGCATATCATTATTAAATCATGTTTATAATAAAGTAATTTTCGATAAATTTTGAGGTAAATATTGGGGTAATTTGGCAGTAATTCCAAAGAAATTACCAATAGGTTACTTGCTAAATATCACCTAATTACCATGAAATTTGCAGACCTGCAATATGAAGTGTTACCATGTTTTCTATACTAAAATCTCATGCATGTTAAAAGTCCGTTGACTTAACCGTTACTGTCAGCCTAACTAGTGCCACCCAGGCATCATGGATCACAGCCCAACCCCCCCCCCCCCCACCACCGCCACCTCCAGAGAGCCAGCGATCCTAAAGGCTGATGTGGTGGACAGCTTCCCCTCAGACTTGTCGTGTTCTCAACTCAAATTTTTTTCCACCGTTGCTTCCAAATCTTCACTGAACCATGTGAACCAGTCTTACTCTGAATGATTTTAGACAGGGTAAAATGGTGGACGAGGGCGAGCGAGAGAGATCTAGAGAGAGAGATAGAGAGATGGATGATGGGAAAAGACAACAGAGCGCTGAGCGGAGAGGACAGTCCCGGTCAGACAGTGTGTTTTTGTGTCCTACAGCCTCGGGCCACGAGACTAGACTGGAACAATAACAACGCTGACATCTCACTAGCACCACTGTTCTTTCTTACACGCACGCGCACATGCACGTGCACGCAGTCACACCAAGTCAGCCGTGAAAATGGACGGGCTCGCCCCGATCGTCACTGTCTGTGGTAAGTGTGTCAGTTTGCCTCCGTGTGTGTGTGCAGTATAATGTATCTGTGACTTTGTTGTGTATTTCCAGTCTCCGTACTTTAACGAACTCCTCCTACCGATTTAACCCGATTTACTTCAAATTTGGTCGGTAAAATCTAAAGATCTTTGAGATGAAAAGTTGTTAAAATCTTGAGTTTTTATGAAACGGCGTTGACGTGGCATGGCGGAAAATTTACATGATTCGCGATTGAACAACAAACTGATGTAACTATCCGATTTACATTGTGTGATCTACATTTGATATACAGCAACAATGCATGTTTAGCACGTGTTCTTTAGTGCCACATATTAATAGCGGACACAGGAAGTGGTGCAAAATTTGCAATAATTTCCTGTGCCAATCCACGCAGGAATAACGTCTAACTCATGCGTGCAGGGTCCCCGCCGGTACCCCCCCCTCCGACGTGCACACAGGTGCGAGGTTCCCGATCATCGCTGCTTGCAGCTTTAATTAAATGTCGTTCTTTACATTCTCAAATGCAAGTATAGGCATCATCTACAGGCAGTTGCTCAAGAGTAATCGGTTTAAAATCAGGATTTTTAAGGAATGGGGAAAAGACAGGTGAATTTCAGTGGACTCTGTTGCTCCATGCTCTCCAGGGTCACTTTGTGTGCACTACAATAGGCATGCATGGTGTGTGGTATAAGTGTGTGTGTGCATGAGAGTCTTGTCTGATTAGTGGCGGTGTGTTGATGGCCTTGAGTGTGAGGGTTTGTGTACTAAATCACTCCATGTGCAGGTCTGCATCCATTAACTTGTGTGTCCTTTTACACACAAACACACACACACACACACACACACACACACACACTAGCCGAGCGATGAACTCAACCCGCCAGCATGACTCCACATCCACCACATCCTAACTAGGTCTTCTTCTCTTTTTTTTTTATAGAACAGTTGATACTTCAGTGAGGGTTTGTTCCCCGATTCATACCAGCTCCCTCCTGGGGACGCACCTATCCAGGTTGTGTAATGTTTTTAATTAAATTTGCATTATTTTCAATGTCCTTCGATCGTCCCTTCATATTTAAAGGAACAGTTCAACATTTTGGGAAACACGCTTACGATGATGATGATGAGGATTGGCAGCGTTTCCACTACCACTGCCTTGAGGGAGATGGGCCAGAGTGTGTCGGGAGATGCAGCGACTTAAATCATGTAAGAGTAGAAGAGCTATGAGTAAGGAAAAGTCCGCTAGCCGCTAGGCTAATTTATGCAGTGTAAAATCACGCTTTGAAAAGTGAGATCCCGGCTGGGAAAATGAACGTGAACGCCCCCTTAAAGCAGGCATCATTGGGAAAAAATTCCATAATGACCTTCAGCATATTGTAATTCAAGTGTTCTGAGAGACTTCTGCACCTCCTCATGGCTCTGTTTTCAGGCTGTCAGAGAGAGAGAGCGTTCCTATTGGCTGTGCTCCAGCTGGTGGGCGGTGCTTGGTATTTCCTCAACTTGATCTCAACATGGCTGCCGGGTCACAAACTTTATTATTTTACAGCTAAACAGTACACTACAAGATGTTTCTGAAAACATTTTGAGGCGAGAAATAGGCATTACAGTAACAGAATATTGATTCATATTTGATCAGCGCTGCCTAATTTGACCGTTTGATCGGAGTTTGCGAGTGATTGACAGCTGCTCAGAGGTTCCAGCTCGGCTCTGATTGGTTGTTTTCCTCCGGTCTGTGAAATCTTGCAGATGCCGTTAGGAGCACCGGAGGACACAGAGGCACGTGATTTTTTTCAGATTACCTGTCTCAATTCTAACCACTGCAGCTTTAAGTCGAAACAATAACTTAGAAAGAGCCATCAAAGAGTTGTTTAAGCGCTCTGATCAATAAAATAAAAACTAAAGAAGCCAGTGGTGAACACTGTTCTCGGTCTGGTTTTCTGAGTAGGGAACATGAGACTGACCCGTAGACCAGCAGGTTCTTCTCCACTCTGAAGCACTCCGATCGGGGGTAGCCCTGAGCCTTGTCTTGGGGCCGTCGCGGTTTGGACGAGGGTTTGCTCGGCTCGTCGTCGTCACTCTCCAGCTCGGAGAACTCGAGCATCTCGTCCTCTTTTGCGGCGCTGAAGTGACGCGTCTGCTTCCTCACCCTCGGCGTGTCGATCACCAGCGTGTTCTGGAGACAAAATCAAAACGTTTAGTCTGTGTACCTTTACAGCCTGGATTCCCCCCTTTTTTATTTTTTATTATTTACTAAGAACCTGGTTTCAATTACAGATGGCCTGAAAATCCATCCACAACAAATATGCAAAGTACCTTCTGCTTTACTCCTGTGAAGTTGTACACTTTCTTGTATATTCTGACTTCTAGTGTGAACCCTGTGAATACATCTTCTGTACAAAATCGGATTAATTGGATATTTGGCCCCCGTGTTTCATTCCTGATGCTGAGAAAATGTCTGCCCGAGCTCAAACAAACTGGCATTAATTATGTTGTCTAATGAATTACATTTTTGTTCAATTAATTAGATTTTTTTTTTTTCTCTCCCCCCTCCTTGCAATCCCATTAATATGCGCAAACAGGGGCAGTAGTTAGCTCCACAATTATCACAGAGCGCTGCAGTCATTTCCATTTTAACATCACACAATAAGAAAATCCCAGGGGAGCAGCCCCGGATTCACGCTCCTGGAGCTGGATTAAGTGTTCCAGTGGAGGGCCCTCGACGGGAGAAGAGGCAGCGAGGGACACACCGGGAGGGACAAACACACAAATAAAGAAAGTGAATAAATATATATATATAGAGAGAGAGAGAGAGAGGGGGGGGAAGGAAAGCGAGAATATAAAGATGCCTGTTAGCGGAGCACTCAATGGGTGTGTAAGAATGTGACTGAGCTGGTGTTTCTGTGTGTGTGTGTGTGTGTGTGTGTGTGTGTGTGTGTGTGTTAGCCTAAGTGATATCTCTGTACCCTCCAGGCATCTGCGCTCCGTTAAGTGGAGCTAAGCAGCTTACTCTCTCTCGCTCAAACACACACACGAGAGCAGGGAAACATGGGTAATTAAGGAAGAGAGGAGATTCCCAACTGTCAATATTAATCTCTCTCTCTCTCTCTCTCTGCTTCCCTCCTGATCTTTCTGTCTCTCCCTCCCTCCTCCTAGCTTGTGGTGATAGCGCTGACTAATTACCACCGCTAGTCCCCTTTTTCCATAAGGGGACACCACCGAGTGTGTGTGTAAGACTCTGTAAAAGTATTTAGAAGTGCATTGTGATTGTTTTCTCTCTCGATGGCTGCTTGTGCATGATCGTGGTACTGGTACTTGTGTTTACAGTATACATGTGGGTCACACACATGAACAAAAAAGTACAAAAAAGGTAACGCGCTTTCCTCAAACAAGACTCGATCAAAACCGAGTATATTCGTCTGGACCGTGTTCGGTCAGTCTGTGAATTTGTGGCTAAATTGTTACACAAATAGTCAGTGGTCATGTCTATAATGTTAAATCAAGCGGGACATGTCCACCAGGACACTAGAGGACACGCTGCTGCACTCAACTGGACGTTCAAGCGGTGACGTACCCCATGGTTGAAGGCACCTGATTGTTCCCTGGTTTTTCTGCCTGCCTTTTCGAACAGGAAACAACATGGCGGCCTGCTTGTAAACTTTGTTATTCCGTCTAAACAATCCACCAAAATCTACTTTTTTTAAGTGAGAAATATGCGATGATGCCGCTGATGGTACTCGTTTCAATTTAAAAACTAGATCGCCTAGTTTGACAGCTTATAGATAACGCTGACTTTAATGGTTTTAAATCATTATTCTGGGGGCTAAGACCCACTCAATTTAAAAAATGGACATCGTAAAAATGTAGGAATATCGTGACAATCTCAAGCTAATTTTCTGCACAAAATGTGTCTGATTTTATAATATACTTTCCTTAATCTGTAGAATATATTATCGAAGAAAATAGTTGAAAAATATCATCATCATCATCAATGGGAATGAAATGTACCCCCCAATTAGAGAACGACTCGTAGTAAAGCTGAACATGTGTAGTAGGTGTGTCGTACCCGTCCATTCATGGCGTCCAGGTCAAGCTCGGCCTTCTTGGCCCATTTCTGCCAGAAGTCTGGATCCTGCAGAGAAATGTCTGTTCGGTTTCCCGCTGCAACAAAACTGGCCTGCAAAGGAAAACACGTTGGTCAATGCCAGGTAATCACACATCTTAACACACATTATATACACTATATGTGATATATATATATATATATATAGCGCATATATATATATATATATATATATATATATAGCGCATATATATATATATATATATATATATATATATATATATATATAGTTTATATATATATAGTTTATATATAGTTTTTACCTTAGCGAAGGTGGAGCCCTTGCCCTCAGACTCTATAGTGATGGTGTGGGTTCGTCTCTGCAGGATCTGGTCGATGTCTTCCTCGCAGAACTTTGAGCCTTCGTCTTCCTCGTCCATCAGAGCTCCGTACGCTCCCTTCCTCAGCAGGTCCTCCACCTCCTTCTTGGACAACTGCTGGACCTTTGGAACACATTTCATGACACATATTTAGTGTCTCCAGCGAGCGTACAAACACTGAGTGAAAACATTTGATCTATATTGGATGTGAGCGTGCGTGTGTGATGCGTCTCACCCCGCTGTTGGCGTTCTCTCGTCCACTCATGCTCTGCAGGACGGCCTTGTCCAGCCCCAGCTTCAGACTGGCCTTGTCGAACATCTCCCTCTCGTAGCTGTTCCTGGTGATCAGCCGGTAGATCTTCACCGCCTTGGACTGGCCGATACGATGACACCGGGCCTGGGCCTGGAAACAGGACGCATTCAGAGGTTCACACACATTGTTCCTGCGGCAAAGTTTACTTACTCTTCTGTTCAGTGCACCGGGGGTATATTCAGCTGTTCAGATGTGAGGTTACAGCAGAGAGGACTAATGATATGGTCCAGTGAACCAGAGCTAAATGTGGCTGGCAGAGTCACTACATCCAGCAGACAGTTTGAACTCAAACCTGGCTCCCTGAAGCTGGTAGGGACTCTACAGCTCCATGATGTAGCTGATCAAATGCGACATAAGTACTACTAGAATCATTACACAGCAACAACAACAACCAACACCCTGCAGGCAGAGCGTGACGTGGTTCCTACCTGCAGGTCGTTCTGAGGGTTCCAGTCGGAGTCAAAGATGATGCAGGTATCTGCTGCGGTCAGGTTGATGCCGAGTCCTCCGGCTCTCGTGCACAGCAGGAAGACGAAGCGGTCGGAGTCCGGTCTGGAGAAGCGGTCGATGGCTGCCTGCCGCAGGTTACCACGAACTCTGCCGTCTATACGTTCATAGGGATATCTGGAGGGGGAGGACAGGTGTGAATTATTATCAGTAACATCATTTTTGGGTTTTATTTAACCTTTATTTCTCCAGGAGGGTCCCACTGAGATTTAAAACCTCTTTTCCGAGGAAATCCTGGCCAAGACGGCAGCACAAAAGTTTCACACATAAAAGCAAAAATAAGAGACTTGTTGTCCAAATGTACCTTAAAGGGAGATTTGTCAAGTATTCAATACTCTTATCAACATGGGAGTGGACAAATATGCTGCTTTATGCAAATGCAATGTATATATTTATTATTGGAAATCAATTAAAACAAAACAATGACAAATATTGTCCAGAAACCCTCACAGGTACTGTATATATATATATATATATATATATATATATATATATATATATACACATACATACATAGCAGCAGAAGATATGTTAATTAAATATTTGGGCTGTCAAAGTTAACGCGATAATAACACGTTAAAGCAAATTTGTGTATGTATATATATATATATATATATATATATATATATATATATATATATATATATATATATATATATATTTTACTGTGTATACAGAACATCTTTACATTTATTTTGAGATGAACTGGGCAGCGGTGTCATTAATCCGATCAGACTCAGTTATAGCAGATACTCCTACATATCACCTACACTTTGCACATCTTAAAGCGAATGTTTGCCTCCATCCTCACCGTTTCTGGATGAGGTAGTCCTCCAGGATGTCCAGGCAGCGGACCATCTGACTGAACACCAGGACTCTGTGTCCGCCTGCCTTCAGTTTGGGCAGCAGCTTGTCAATGAGCACCAGCTTGCCAGCAGCCTGGATCATGGCTTGGAGGGCCATGTCCGGCAAGTCTGCCCTGCCACCGTGGGAGTCCCTGAACTCCTCGGCGATCTTCTCCTCCGCTCCTGGTCACCGGGAAAACAATTTCAATTCATCAGGAAACAAAAAAACATTTAAAGTTTGCAGAATCTTAATACTTTCATTGAATGTTTGGAAGCGTGTGTGTGTACCATTAATGAGGTAGGGGTGGTTGCAGCATTTCCTCAGCTCCATCATGGTGTTGAGGAGGTTGGGGACGCTGGATCCTCCGCCTCCTCCTCCTCCTCCTCCTACACCTCCTTTGGACAGGAAAGCAAAATTCTTCTCCAGAATGGCCCGATAGTATTTCTTCTGGATGTTGGTCAGCTCCACCTGACAACAACAAGCGTTGATTCGATGAGCTTCTCTGAAACACGACACTCACACACAACAATGGATTTGGTTTGAGACCTGGGTCCTACCTCAATGATGGTCTCCTCCTTCGGGGCCAGGTTCTTCTCCACGTCCTCCTTCAGTCTTCTCAACATCATGGGCTTCAGAATGCCCTGCAGTTGCTGAACCTGAGACACACAGACGCAACGTTAACAGTTAATTCGGAGGGAAATTTAGGAACCATGGGGAGTTGAATAAAGACGAGTACCGATTGAATTGTCCATTTACCTGTTCTTCAGTCTTTAGGTCTCCAAATTCAGTCATGAATGTCTGTTCCGACGGGAACCGCTCGGGCTCCAGGAAGTTGAGTAAGCTGAAGAGCTCCTCCACGGTGTTCTGGAGAGGAGTTCCCGTCAACAGAACTTTGTGCTCCTGGAGAACGAGGGAGAGACCGGAGAGAGCAAGTTATAAAATGGAAAGCAAGATGTTGGTTAACAAACATGTCATGTCGGAAAGGAGGTTAAATAACGCTCCAAAGTTGGGCTAAATTTTGGCGAGGAAAAACTTCCCTTGACCTCTGACCTCACTTTATGATAATCACATGCAGTTTTTTGAAAGCAGTATAAATGTGTTATTTTCTCCTATTCTAAAATGGTGTATTTGAATATTTCTGCATACTGGGGTCCCTAAGCAGTCTTGGAATTACATAAATTGGGTATCACTGTAAAGCTGAGACTCTTGTGGATCCAATGAGCCCAACTGTATTCATGTGTGATGATGTTAGTCCCCATAGTATTTCATTTCATTGTAGTGAGACCATTTTTTTTTAAACTTGACCTCGCTGTATAAAATGACCTGTGGTGACCTCTAGGATAATCACAGCCTCATGAAAATTTACAGCCACAAACTAGAGACCTAGAGCATTCAGAGGATGGATGGCTTTCCTAGGTAGATTGACAATAAGGGGGTTTCTGAGCAGTTTACACAATAGAAGTGCTCGCCATACAATCGCCGAAAAATGCAATTCTTGCAGAAGTCTCCAAAAGTCAAAACGTTTTTGATACCAAATCACAGCATGGCTTTTTCTATGGTGTTTCTCAAGGTCTTGGTGTCTTAATGTGGTATTTTGGAGGGATTATTGATCATTATTTATTAATTCTTGAGTGGTAAAAAACATGGTTAAATTTAGCACCAAATCTGTGTAACAAATGGTATCAACCCAAATTTTTTTTTTTTTTTTTAATGAATTCATGTTTATTTCTGATTTATGACTAGAACAACTTGACACACAGCACTGAGCAGCATCTCAAATTCATCTCCAGGTTCCCAGCTTTCAGATGATATACACCACTTCTATGTGACATCTACTGTTGACCTGCTATCTCCCCCTAAAGACCCCCTGTATCCCCTAAAGAAAAAAAACGGGTCTATTGTGGGTCTCAGGGGGTTAATAACTGATTGCCTCTTCCCAACTCTCTTCCGTTCCTCTTGCCCTGGCCACCACTCACCATGTCCATCATCTTGAGTCCTTCCAGTAGTTTGCAGTTTCGGTTTTTGAGGCGGTGGGCTTCGTCTATCACCACGCAGCGCCATGGCACGCTGCGGAGCTCCGGACAGTCAGTCAGAATCATCTCGAAGGTAGTTATCACCGCGTGGAACCGGTACGCTCCCTTTATTACCTTACCCTGGAGAGGAAAGGAAAAGAAGGAAGGTCAGTAAGAGTAGTCTAAATCTCCTTTATTATATTATGTTGAGGATTTGAGAGGGAAACACTTTGCACTTTTAGGCTAAAAGTAAAAAGCATCGACTGTGGGCCGAAGCAGCTCCAAACATTTGTGAGAAAAAGCTCTGAAATAGCAGCTTAAAACGCCCCCTTTATCTTATGGCCATCTAAAACACGGCAGAAATAAACAAGCAGGAGTGAACCCGTGTAGCTGCTGTTTGTAGTGAAACAGGCAGCACAGGAGAACAGAACACGTGGTCCGTTGCGACCTTGAGGATTACCTCAGCCTGGATTAGGAACAAGCAGCTAGCAAGGACACCGCTACTACAGCTGATTTTCTTCAGCGGCTCACTGTGGCTGAGGTTACACTGAGATGTTAGCAGCACTGTTACAATAAGAGCTTACAGCCAGAGGACTGTAAAGAGCTTACACACAGCGGAGGAGCACCGGCCATCCTCAGCTGGCTCCAAGAGGTGTTCAAGATCTGCTGACGGTCTCAACACAACAACCATCTACTGTACGGCTGCATCACCATCATCATCATCATCATCATCATCATCATCATCCGGGTTATTTCTCACACAGAGCTGCTATAAGAGGATGCATCGCTAGTGATCCTTCTTTAGAGTTATGAGTTACCATCTAGGCTGCAGAAATGAATAATCACATTCTGAGTGACGTAAACTAGACAAACATTCAGCTCAGTGTTTTTATAACGGCAAATTATCATTATTTTATATAGAAATATGTTTAAAGAAAGCTTGGATACGATATTTATGAGATGACAAATTCTTCAAACACATTAACCCTTAACTACCAAATATTCCTTCCGTTTTCAGAATTTGAACCCTTTAAAGGCCAGTTTGTTTAAATAATGCCATCGTTTTATGAAAGAAAAAAAAAAAAAAAAAAAAAAATGTTTTAGAAAATGTAATTAATTTCTAAAATGCTATTTTTTTTTTTTAATCACAGTCTGGGATACTAGTTAGGTCTGATTAGTTACCAACATTTGATGCATTTCTATTTTTTTGCAGTGTCAGATAAAAAAAAAAAAGAAAAAAAACTTCCACTTGTTGAGTGCAAAAATGTCCGCTTCCTAAAACTGCTAAAAAATACTATTTATTATTATTTTCCACTTTCACTTTTTAATTAAACTTTTTAACTAACTTCAAGCCTAATCATAACTACCAAATAGTCCTTAATTTTCAGAATTTTAACCCTTTAAATGCCAGTTTGTTTACATACACTGCTCACTGTTGTTTTTTTTGTGAAAAAAACTTATATTAAAAATTTTCTGTATACTAAATGCTAGGGGGGATTTTTTTTCACAGTCTGGGATATGACAATGACAATTACATTGTTTTGGATGAATTGCATCAAACACTGCAGAGCTCCATGATACAGCAGCAATGCTCCTAGTGGACACCGGGAGAATAGCATGGATTTGCCCCCGTAGGGCAAACATGAGAAAATGGCTCAAACTGGTGGAAAATAGTAAAAAAAAAACACAATGAAGCCGATTGTAGATTGAAATCCTGATATTATAGAAAAAGCTGGATTTTATGCTGTAATGGCCGTTGGATCGTAAATTGTGGGTTTCAATGTGGACATTTTTGTCCTTAAGGGTCTGAGTGTCTGTATTTAGGCTTCACAGTTTATTATAGACTTATTATAGGAGCTGAATTTGAACTGAACAAAATTCAAATAAATAAATAAATGAAAAAAAACATGCCAAAATGTATGCCATACGCATTAAATGTTGAGTATTTTTCTAACAAGACCCCTCTCTTTTCTCTTCCAGTAAAACAAAATGTTTTTTATACATATAAGGACAGATTAGCAGCCCCCGTCTCGCTCCGCGTACCTGTGCGTCTCTGTAGTACATCTCGTAGGCCTGGATGGTCTTGCGGCTGGCCTGGCTGCCGTGGTAGACCACCGCGTTGAGCTCGGTCCAGGTCCTGAACTCCCTCTCCCAGTTGGGGATGGTGGAGAGCGGGGCGATGACCAGGAATGGCCCCTCGATGCCCTTCATGTAAATCTCATTGAGGAATGTAATGGACTGGATGGTCTTCCCGAGACCCATCTCATCAGCCAAGATACAGTTACGTCTGTGGGGGGGGACAAACGAGAGTGAATGACTAAACTAAAAACAACAGAAACATTTGGATTTCAGTGTCAGTTTGCCTACAAAATGCCTTCATAGCAGATATCAGACTACTCCCACCATGACTTTTACATGACTAAGCAATGTGCTTCCATGAGATAAATCATCTTAATGCTGGCAGTCTGTTTTCCACTCCGGTGATCTAATGCAAAAAACGTGTGAGACAAGTTGGAAAACTACCTGTCACACCCCAGGCCTGAAATCCACCTCGGATACCTCCAGGACTCAAGACTACAACCTTCTCTTACTGAATGAAGATGTGTCTGCAGACTCCTGCGGTTCTATCGGAGCACACATTTCATGCCAGGACGGCACCAGAGGGAAAACTTAGACCACACGATGCTAGAGGGCCACTTAATGTCCACTTAAGACTATTAAATGAGGTGCTATCGCACGCAGAGGCTGGCAGTAGCAGTCAGGGACTCATTCCAACAAGTTAGCGGTGACTTACGAGTTGTACCAGTTGAAGGTTAGCCAGTTGAGGCCTTCGAGCTGGTATTCCCTGAGTGCGTTGGCGTTCTTGTATTCTATGGTGCCCTCCAGCTTCTTCCAGTCGGCTGCAGGAGGCCGTTCCTAGACGCACATAAAACCATTCATTAAACGACATCGAGGCTTTTCAATCATCATCAAATCACTGGTGTAGACGGGTTCAAATCACTGCGCCATGTAGAGTTGAAATAGTTGATAATCAATTGTTTTTGCAGCTTTTCTTTGCATAAATAAGGAGGTTTTCCATTACAACACACTGCTCATTGGAATTCACAGTAAACGGGGTCCTTTCAGGGTAAGGAGGGCTCAGAATAGAGAGCCAAAGTCCTGCCCCCCTTGTGGACTATCTTTCCACATGACCAATCGATAAACACGGGACTGTGGTTTAGTTTGAGGAATCTCGTCGTGCACTAAACTGTTGACCAGTAAAATCATTGGTATTCATCCTCTGGGGAAGATGAATGTCCATCTGATGTTTCTTTGTTAGTCCAACCGAGCTACACTGCTAGCATGGCACAAAAATATGAATACAAAATATGAAATACTGCCTTCTCACATGGTTGATTAAAGGGACGGTGTGCAGGATTTGGCGGCACCTAGCGGTGTGGTTGCAGATTGCAACCAACTGAGTTACCCCCTCCGCTCACTCCTCCCTTTCCAAGACTGCGGTAACGTGGGCCGCCGAGTGCAAAACCGTGGCAAAGCCTTTCACTTCGCTCAGAGTCACGGTTTTACACTCTGCGGCTCACGTTATCGCAGTTTCACAAGGGTGTCAGAGAACTACGGTGGCCTTGGTTAACGTAAATACACAAAAGTCTCTCTCTAGAACCAGTGTTTGGTTTGTCCGTTCTGGGCTACTGTAGAAACATGGCGGACTCCGTGAAGAGGACCCGCTCCCCATGTACAGTAGATATGAAGGGCTCATTCTAAGCTAACGAAAACAAAACGATGCTTAGTTTCAGGTGATTAAACACTAATGAAAACATAGTTATGAATATTATATTCCAATAATAGATCCCCCAAAATGCTACACACTGTTCCTTTAAAGGGATAGTTTGGGATATTTTGAAGTGGGGTTGTATGAGGTTCTTACCCCTAGTCAGTGTATTACCTACAGTAGATGGCGGTTGGACTCGGCACGACCCCAGTTATATCCTATAAATATCTATTATATTACTATTGTGTGACTTTGGTGCTTTAAAGGGTTAGTTCGGATTCACCAAAGTCACACAATAACACAAACAAACTAAACAATGGAGGCAGCGGTAGACCAGCGACTCCTGTGTTCTGTGAGGTTAAATTACTGTTTTTTTCAATGGAGTCTGGTGGCTTTGAAGAGATGATAGATAACGGCATCAGTTCCCCATCAGAAAGGGCTTTCTGAGTGGAGAAAATATTCTAAATATAGCCCCCCCCCCCGTCCACAGCATTACATTGCTTTGCTCCCGTGCTGGTACTCTAACTGTCTGTTTATCCAAACCGGAGGCGTGTCGACCGTCATCTACTGTAGGTTAATACACCGACTATGTAGAAGTACCTCATACAACCTTGCATTTCCAAAAAAAAAAAAATCCAAACTATCCCTTTAAGGAGAAACAGTAGGCAGCAGTTAAATAGATGGACACGGGGAGAGAAAGGAGTGATGAGGGAGAGACCACAGCCAGTCAGCTGCTTCTGTTCAGCATTAAACACACTGTTAGTGGTTTGGCCTGGCCACAAGAGCAGGGCGTGTGTGTGTGTGCGTGTGTGTGTGTGTGTGTGTGTGTGTGAGACCACAAGAACGTGGCCCTGTGGAGAGCAGTTAAGGGAGCTGTAAATCTGGAGGAGGAAGGAGCAGGCAGCGGGGCAGCAGGCCAACACACACAAACACACACATGCACACGCCTACTGGGAGGAGGCTGGGACCCATATAGCGCCCAACACACACCCAACACACACACACACACACACACACACACACACACACACACAGCTGCTTACCACTCTCTTAGTGTTGGGTGTGCGTGCTGCGATGCGTTCATATTCCTCTATCTTGGACAGGTCGATGTCGGCCTTCAGCTCCCAGGTGGAGTCTTCGTAAGGCAGGCTGCACCATTTCACCAAATATAAGGTCACCGTCTGCACACAAACACACACAGAGAGAAACAGGAGGGAGGTGTGGTGAGTGAGTGTGTGTGTGGAGAGAGAGAGAGAGAGAGAGGGAGAGGCTCAAACCCTTGAAAGATGACAGGAAGAGATCAAAGCACCTCTTCGTTTTCATCTGGGCTCTCTGAAACGTCCAGGACGCGGTCCACCTCCACGTAGTCGGGGTTAAAAGGCTCATCATCCATCTGGAGAGAAAGCAGAGTGGAGTTTTACTGTTTCTGTGATCGCTCGGCTTACAGCATGTATTAGGGTGAGGCCGCGTGATTTCATGTTCGCTGTGTACGACTGAGGAGGCTAATTTATACCTTCTGAGCATTTTTTATGTGGTTTCAATTTGTCTGCTTTTTCTTTTTCCCTGTTTTAAAAGGTTTAAGCTGCTGAAGTCTGTCTGGATTTTGACACCTGAAAATTCTCAGCTGTGAGCGGAGCTGCAACTAATTTGATAATCGATTAATCTGTCCATTATTACTTTGATGAATCAATTATTAATCCAATTTAATTTTTTATTTCCAGCGTTTTATTTAAAAAAAAAAAAGAAATACTCTTTTATTACAATAAAAAAACATGAAATTAATTCATTAGACGGTGGGGATGCATCCATGCACTGAGAATAAAAGAGAAATGGAACCAGTATATATTTGATGAGATATTGCTCAAGTTTCTGTTGTGAAGAATTAAAGGATTCATTTAAGACTGTCTCTGACTGATGGTATGAAATATTCCAAAAACTCCACAACATTACGTTATAAGTTAATGCGATAATAACGCGTTATTGCAAATTTGTTTTAACGCCTCTAATTTCTTTAACGCATCTTGCAATTTTTCAGTCGTAGCGGGCTCAGTTTTAAAGCTAGCGTGAAGATACTGGTATCATATGAAACTAAAAAATCTAAAGAATCCATTGGTACCAACCATGTCATACTAGCTTGTCGCAAAGGAGGTTAAGTAACGCTCCAAACTTACGTTACATTTGGCGAGGAAAAACTGTCATGGCCATTTTCAAAGGGGTCCCTTGACCTCTGACCTCAAGATATGTGAATGAAAATGGGTTCTATTGAGTTGACCCTTGTCTGTACCCCCCATATAGAGCAGTGGAAGGTCAGGACCACGGTCATGGGCATGACTGCAGTGAAGAGCGCAGGTCTTACCTCCGTTATGAAGCTGTTGAGTTGTTGCTTGGCCCTGAACCTCTTGACCTTTTGGTGTATTCTCTTGTCCTTCTCCAGCTCCTCCAGGTCTGCCCAGCGACAGTGGAGGTACGAACTGAGACACAAGAGACACCATAAGATTCACATCACTCCCATCAAAGCCAGTGTTGCAAAATACAAGACTGGTGATCATTCTTAATTGGGAGGAAATGGTGGTTACACACTTATTTGCATGTCGTGAGGTCAAATTTGTGCATTCAGCTTGAATCTCATTTGCATTTTTTTTGCTGTCCAAACGGCAAACAAATGATTAGAGTCTGGATAGACAGATATGAAATGTGTGCCAGCTGAATCGATGACTGCTCGGACTAAAGACGGACAAAAATACCACATGTGTTAAGAAATATGATGGGATGTGACTGTACTACGACCACTTTGGTGTTATTGATGCAAGATACGATCTGCGGCACCAATAAATGAGTCACCTCGTGGTAAAAGACAGTGAACGAGGCTCTCAGGTTGAATATACTGAGCTGTTCACACTTCTGGACCGATGGACAACCCGTAGTGTGTGTGTGTGTGTGTGTGTGTGTGTGTGTGTGTGTGTGTGTGTGTGTGTGTGTGTGTGTGTGTGTGTGTGTTGATGACAGGTCTAAAATAAGAGGAAGCCCTGCTGTGAAAGACAAAAGAGGTAGATAAGGGGAAAAAATACTCGCTACTCACAAGCCCTTGAACTTGACGTAGAACTCCTCCACCTCCACTTCCTCCCCCGACTCCAGCTGAAAAAAAAAAAAAGGTTAATAATAAGCAAAATATAGCAACGGAACGGTGAAAGAGCAGAAGTGGCTCGTCATTGTTATACAACATGTGGTTAAGTGGCATAGATATTCCGTTTTTTGGCCCTTACTGCAAAACAGACTGAGCTGTTTACACGGCTAAAGAAAATGAATATTCCCGTTTCCATGCAGCCGTGCATACTCCAATTAACGTAAAACGCCCCCATGATGTACGTCCTGCAGCTACGCCCTTTAAATAACTTAGATTTCCCTCCTTTTCCAACTGCAGTCATGTTGCTCTCGAGGTGTAAAAACCTAATCTTTCACTCCTTCAACCACCTTCTTGAAAAGGTCGGCGTTGCGATATTTGTGCATATCCAAAAACCTGTTGATATCCACGTAGGTGTGTTTCTGCTTCCGACCAGAAATGTGGGCTTTTCTTTTTGGCATGCATCTCTGTAAACTGTCGGCTAGTTGGTTTGCGAACAGGCAAGGGACCGTGTGTTGCAAACTGCAGGAAAAAACCCAATTGAGATGCATATTCTGAATGTCAAAAGAACGCTCCTAAAACCTGAATAATATCAGCATATCCCACATGTCTTAATCAGAAAATACTCCTTCCTTTCCCTCTTTCATTCCTTTAACCACCTTCTTGAAAAGGTCGGCGTAGCGATGTTTGTGCATATCCAAAAACTTGCTGATGTCCACGTCTTTCATAATGTTTAGCAGTAGGTGCGTTTCTCCTTCTTTTCTTTTGGGCGTGCATCTCTGCAAACTGTTGGCTAGTTGGTTTGCGTACAACGCACAGAGCTGACCGTAAACAGGCAAGAGTCCCGTGTGTCGCAAACTGCAGTAAAAATGTATTCATGTTCAGAGAACGCTCCTAAAACCTGAATAATAACAGCATATCACACGTCTTAATCGGAAAATGCTCCAATCAGAAGGCCTTATTCAGAATATCCAAAGGGAATATGCTTTTTACATGAAACGCATCAAACTCAGAATATTGTCATATTCGGGATAATAATGGCATATATTAGTGTGCATGTAAACGTAGTCACTTGGCATCCCCACACTGAGATAAAGAAATATGAACAAATCAACTTCTAATCTAGAAACAGATTAATATATATATATATATATATATATATATATATAAATATGCGTCTGACAACACAAACATTTTAACACTTGATGAGGAAGCATGTTTTTTCCGTACATACAGTATGTTTGTGAAAGGGAAATAACCAAAACAGTAGCTCTTTCAAGCGCAGCCGTCCACTTCCATTCACCATTACTACTGTAACACACACACACAAACACACACACACACACTCCGCTATGCTACTACTACTGTAATGCCATGAATCATCAATCACACACACACACAGCCTGAGGAAACGCTAGCTTGGCGTCTGGCGTAGCTAGCATTGTGGTTTTGGCTGTGTGCCAAGCCCGAGGTCAACTCTGAATGGAGCTGTGAGAGTGTGTGTGTGTGTGTGTGTGTGTGTGTGTGTGTGTGTGTGTGTGTGTGTGTGTGTGTGTAGGTGGGGGGGGGTAACCCGTTGGCAGCTGGCTAGCAAAGGAAAGTTGGCTGGTGACTATATGTGCGTGCGTGTTTTGGCTCAGGGATGAGCTTTCTTTAGACGAGCCGTCTAAAACAAAGCCGTGTAGACACACAAATACACACAGTCAATCAGACGCACACACACAGAGCTCCGAGCGCACACACACACACATAATGAAATACAAGAACTCTTGTCTCCGCTTACCAAGTGAATACCCGCTGTCTGAGCTCTGTGTGTGTGTGTGTGTGTGTGTGTGTGTGTGTGTGTGTGTGTGTGTGTGTGTAATCTGCTTAGGCCAGCTGTGGAGCGGCTAATCAGATGACGTAAACTATGACTCGGGCCAGTGTGTCCATGTGTGCACGTCTCTGTGCGTTGCGTTGCGTTACCTGTTTCTTGGTGATGCGTTTGCCCATGATCTTCTCCACGACGGGCCCCTCGGCCTCGGCCACATCCTGGAAACAAACGCACACAAACGACAGCTTAAATGTCGGAGCTTCATCCAGCCGGTCGCATGTTTTGATATCATTTCAATATCTTACATATAAACATTTTCCTTATGAATCCTTTTTCTCCATTCAATAAAGGAAACACACTTAAACACATGCAGCCGAACTTTGCCTAAATAAAATACCGGCAACTTAAACCGGCAACCTTTTTATTTAAAGGTCCATCTGCATTCTTTTCCGTTTTTTTTCCAAATGGAAAACACCCACTCAGCCGAAGCTAATCGATAAGGTTATGAATGATGTGAACGCTAGCACCGGCTGAGTCAACGTTAGCTCTGCTATGTTTGGAAGTCATTTTTTGAAGTGGGGTTGTATGTATACTAAAATTACTGTTTGGTGTAGTCTGGTGGCTTTGAAGACAGCGATATAACGGCTTCAGTTCCCTATTAGAAAGGCCCGTCTGACTGCGAGGTAAAGCGGCAGCAGAAAAACGGATTTTAGCCACCTAAAAAAATGCTATATTTAGAATATTTTCACTGCTTTACCTCGCCATTAGACAGCGCTTTCTGACGGGGAACTGAAGCAGTTATATCGCTGTATTCAAAGCCACCAGACTCCATTCACAAAAACAGTAATTTTACCTCGCAGAACACAGGGGTTGTTGGTCTACCGCTGCATCGATCGGTTAGTTTGTTGGTGTTATTTTGTGAGTTTTTGATCTGAACTAACGTGGCGTTTATAGAGCAGTACATTGCTTAGCTTCAGTTCCGGTACTCCTGTCTGCTTCTCCAAACTGGGAGTATGCTGACGGCCATCTAACGTTATTACACTGACTATAAGGATGTTTATACACTGTACATGTAGCAGCATCATCATGCAGAAACCTACGTCAGAGGATGTGGGAGAAAGTTGGTATAAGGGCTTGGGAAAATAGCATTTTGACACCAAAGCATACGACAAAAATGTCAATGTTGGGATTTGAATACATAAGGAACACCACTGGGATATATAAACCTCAAAAAAAAAAAATAATGGACCCGCCTTTTAAATCAGATCACAGATTGAGTAAACCAGATTAAATCTGATTTGAAAAAGCTGCAGACAGAAAACTATAAATTCAGTCTCCAAAGCTGTCCAGCTCACTGACGTACAACCAGAGATAGTTTAGTGATGCACACCTTAGTTGATGGTTTAAAACATATAGCTTCTCTCTGAATACATAATGTCATTCAACTCTGCCGTGTCTTAAGATTTTTAACATCAGACTCTGACCTTATTTACTCTTATTAAAGCAAACCATTGACGGAGACCCGAGCTGTACCTGTTGTTGCGATGGAGACTTTGGTGCCGACGAGTCGTCTCCGCTGTCGTCATCTGAGATCTTGAACTCCAGATCCTCCGTGTACCTCTTCCTCTTCACCTGACGGCTAGAGCGCCGCTTCTGTTGGACAGACGGAAGATCGAGACATCGGCTATAGTTTTGTGACACCAATCATATGAAACTAGAAAACCTAAAGAATATATCGGTACCAACCATGTCATACTAGCTTGTTGGGAAGGAGGCTAAATAACGCTCCAAACTTAAGCTAAATTTTGGCGAGGAAAAACTGGCATGGCTATTTTCAAAGGGGTCCCTTGACCTCTGACCTCCAGATATGTGAATGTAAATGGGTTCTATGGGTACCCACGAGTCTCCCCTTTACAGACATGCCCACTTTATGATAATCACATGCAGTTTGGGGCAATATGTGTCATTGTTTTGTGTTGTTAATTGATTTCCAATCATAAATATATACAAACATTTGCATAAAGCAGCATATTTGTCCACTCCCATGTTGATAAGAGTATTAAATACTTGACAAATCTCCCTTTAAGGTACATTTTGAACTGATAATAAATGTCTGATAAACTCTGATTAACTATTTTAATCGACTGACAGCCCTCGTAGTAACACTCCTACTGTATACTACATTAAATCAGAGATGGAGAGAGGAAACTACAGGCTGTGTATGCTTATCATTCACCAGGCGGCCCTCTTCCAAGAAACACACTTCATTCTCATTATTCTGTTCCATATGGTCCAGCGTGTTATCCATATTGACTTCACCCAATTTGTCGGGCTCATAATGTTGCCAAATAATAAGGATGTGTAAAGCACTACTGTAGTGAACGGGGCTAGAGAGGACGTGCTGCTGCTACGGTGCTTTCATATCTGAATGAGAGCCACGGCTCTTTACGCAGCTAATAGCCAGATGCTACTCTGTTTACATGGCCCACATAATTACATTTGCACATAAAAAATTGATCTGTTTGAGGAGGGATACAGTGGAGCTCTGCTTGTTCCTCCAAAGAGCACCTTCCATACCAAACAGGGAAATTGCATTTCAAATACTGTACAAAAATATGTACGCAGCAGCTGAAAAAAGTTGCTGATAGAGCATCATGTGAACTTGGCAGGTCGGTCTGCTTGGTCTGTCAACAAGGCTGGTTTACAACACAAACATGGACGCCTACTGGCTCAGCGCCTTCCATCTCTACAGGCTGTGACACTGAGGGATGTGCAAAGGTTTTATGGCCTGCTGCTTTTTTTTCGCCGGGCGTCCTGATGCTATGCGGCGTCACAATCTTAAGCTTTGTTTATGCTCGCGCTGGCCTCCGTAGACGGCGCGAGCACGCACTACAAGCATGCACAGAGGCCTTGTTCGTTGCAATATGCTCCGAAACGCCAGGAGGCGTACAAACAAAATAGTCTGTGGATAAGCAGGAAGTCAACAGTGATACCGGGAAAGAAAGTAGGTTGCCTGGCAACAGTAGTAAAACACTAAACTGCGACGTACGTACCACCAACATTGCATTTGTGAACTGAAATTCGCTTTCCTCCATGTTGAAATGAAAGGTGCAGCGCGCGCAGTCGGCGTGAAGTTACAAAAATTCAGAGGTGCACGACAAACCACCGCGCAACACGCAAAAGCCGTGATGACGTAATTTTCTGGCTTCAGTACGGCGACCATAAACCTAGCTTAAGCCGTGAATACTTTGTGGTGATTGTTTTTTTTTTTTTTTAGATGCCCGGAAAGTTGAAACAAGTCTGAAAACCACTTCTTTCCACGTACCTGTACACCGTCATCATCTTCCTCTTCGGGAGGCGAGGGGGATGGAGACTTCACCTCCACGTCTTCGCTGACCGACGGCTCTCTCTTCCTCTTGGAATCCTTCTTAGCAGCGCTGGCACCGCCCTCAGACTCCACCTTCTTACTGCTGCAGGGAGAGAGAGAGAAAAACAACAACTTTATAGTCACAGAAGGATCAAACAACCAAAAACATTCCTCAAAGTAGGGCTGTGTATTGTGCAAGAATCTGGCGATACGATACGTATCATGATACTGGGGTAACGATTCAATATATTGCAATACTGTAAGCAAGGCGATAAATTGCGATGTTTTTAAATACACCATTTTAGAATAGGCAAAAACAATAAATGTATACTGCACGCAAAAAACTACATGTTTTTGCCCCAAACTGCATGTGATTATCATAAAGTGGGCATGTCAGTAAAGGGGAGACTCGTGGGTACCCATAGAACCCATTTTCATTCACATATCTGGAGGTCAGAGGTCAAGGGACCCCTTTAAAAATGGCCATGCAAGTTTTTGCTTGCCAATATTTAGCTTAACTCTGGAGCGTTATTTAGCCTCCTTCTCGACAAGCTAGTATGACATGGTTGGTACCAATGGATTCCTTTGGTTTTCTAGTTTCATATGATGTCAGTATCTTCGCTCTAGCTTCACTAAAGGGACTATATGTAATAATTTACATGTATTAATTGCTTTGTATTGCCATTGTGTGAATAATGTAACTTAAAAACTGAGACTTTCCCGGTTGCCTCTAACAACCTGTAGACTGATTTCTATGTAAAGGACTCGGGACGGTTAACGTTAGCTGATGAAGTAATTTGCAAACGGCGAGCTAGATAGTAACATGGAGATTGGACATTACAGATAGTAAGTGGTTAGTGATAGTAAGGAGTGCCACCGGTCCATAACAAAGATTTTCTGAAAGTTACATATAGTACCTTTAAGTTTATTAAAAGTGCAGTGTTTTGGAGAATCGATACCGTATTGCACAAGATAATATTGCGATACTCATGTGCATCGATATTTTCTTACACACCCTTCCTCAAAGTGTTACCTCTTTTACAGTTTACACACTACAAGGCATGTGTGTGTGCGTGTGTGTGCGTAGGGGTACGTGTGCCTGTCTGTCCCAGGGCGGTCGCCATGTTTGATTTACCCATTTAGAAATCATTAGTGTGCCTCAGGCTCTGGCACACAGGGGGTTAATATGATGAAAGACTGCGAGGAGGAGGAGGAGGGAGCAAGATGGAGAGATACAGGCACAGAGAGGAAGAGAAAGGGGGGCCCAGAGAGAGAGAGAGAGAGAGAGAGACAGGGAGAGAGGGAGAGAGACAGACAGGGAGAGGGACAGAGGAGAGAGAGAGGCCCCAGAAAGAGGAAAGAGGATGGGGGAGGGAGGGAGGGAGGGAGGGAGGGAGGGGTTGAAAGGCCCCCAGGCTTCCTCTAATCTCTGGCATGGAAAGCAAGCGGAGCTGGCTCTATCGGAGAGAGTGTGAGCACACACACTCACCACAGAGGAAGGCGAGAGGACACTCAGCCGCCCTCTTCTGTGTCTCTCACAGTCTATCAATACGCAGTTACTTTACTGCCATGACCATTAGCACACACAATACTGTGAAGGCAATTTACTAAATACTGATTTTTTCAAATACCGACACACATAATGAGGGTTGGGACTCTTATTGCATCTAAATCCAGTATGGAATCTACTTCAAATCAAATCCTTTCAAACCCAAAGAGGCAGTAGGCAGAATATTTTTGGCATCATTAGGGCAAAAGATTCCATAATAACCTTTCAGCATATTGTAATTCAAGTGTTCTGAGAGACTTCTGCAGCTCCTCATGGCTCTGTTCTCAGGCTTTTTAAAAAAATCTGGACGCTTTGGCCAATCACAGGTCATTTCAGAGAGAGAGAGAGCGTTCTCCTATTGGCTGTTCATTCAACGGAGGCAGCTGTCAATCACTCGTCAAACTCCGATCAAACTAGGCAGGGCTGATCAAATATGAATCATTATGTTACTGAAATGTCTATTTCTCTCCTCAAATGTTTTCAGAAACATCTTGTATTGTACTGTTTACCTGTAAAATAAGAAGGTTTGTTCCGGCTGGTGAGTGGTGCTTGGTATTTCCTCAACTGATCTCAACATGGCAATATAAAAATGTCCCAGTCTCACCTGTAATGACACATCTGAAACATCTATATTTGTAAAATACAGCAAAAACGTGTGGAAAAGCCTCGTATCAAGGCCTCAGTTGGAGTTACGGGAAGTCTCAAGATAAGGCCTTTACACACCGGCTGCGTTTTTTCGTGCGATAAACTCACACGTCAATATATTTTTCGAACTGATGTTCTTCAGAACGAGGGTGATTTTTCTGAGGTTTCACACCGCGACTAAAGGCATCAACCAATCACACCATTGGAAGGGGTTGATTTACACCTATATTTATGAAAAAACTACACGGCCGAACCAAGACAGCAAACTTTATTACTCCTTTCAACCTCGACAAAGGCAGCGCAGACCAGATCCACTCCTTCCCTTCTTACCTTTCACAATAAAAGCCCTAGACATATAAATATTCCCAGATGAGTATTTTGCATTTTCGTGCCGTTTATTCGTCATGCCCCACCCACGGTGTGTAAAGGCCTTTATGCGTTGTGCATCATTTTCTGCAGTTGTGAGAGTGGATCTTTCAAACACCTCACGTCAGCGCCTTTTTCCTCCTCTTTTTTACAGTAATCAGAGAGTGGCTATCAGGATAACAACATAGGCTACAATAGATAAAGCTAGTAGCTAGCTTACCTCCAATTCTCTCTGCAAAATGGACATACTGTCCACGTCTTCCTCGCCACCTGCGAGTCCATATAACGCCGCTGCCTCTTTTTACCTCTGCTAGCTAACAAACTTTACCTGCCTCGGAGCTTTCAAACAAATCTTTATTGACAACTGTTAACAGCCAGAACGGCCCCGCAGCGGCAGAAAGGCCATTTTTTTTTTATATATATATTTTACACGTACAGTGTGAGTAGATCGCAAACGATCTACTCGTACAGTAGGAGCAGGGAGTACAAAAAAACATTTCTAAAGTCGTACAGTGTACGCCCAGTTTAACCAGACTACAGGTAAGTTTCATTATGGAGTTACTTGTGGAATAAACATCTGTAGCTACAGCTGTAATCTGCCACCGGTCATGTTTGTCACATCATAAGGCCACAATGATGGTCGAAAAAAAATGCTGCCACTTGAATTGTCTTCTACACTGGCCTTTGCTAAGAAAAAAAAAAAGAGCGGGGAGAGCTAGAAGGTTTCATAACAGATTTGTTAGCATTGGAGGCTTGTGAACCCGGGTGTTTTGCAAACCTGGAACCGGATCAACAGTGGAACTGGGTTATCCAAACCAAGCCGGTACTGTTCAGTTAACAAATTGTTGATTTCTTTAAATACCAACATACCGTTATGAATTTAGGACACAATCATCTGCTCTACTAACTAAGTATAAAAGATAAAGTACAGAATGTACAACAGATGTGAGTGCTGTGTCTTTCCTAGTTTGAGTCTGAGTGTTGCCCTTTGCAGTACTGTATGCCTGGATCTCTCTCTCTCTCCCTCTCTCCCTCCCTCCCTCCCCCTCCCTCTCTCTCTCTCCCTCTCTCCCTCCCTCCCTCCCCCTCCCTCTCTCTCTCCCTCTCTCCCTCCCTCCCCCTCCCTCTCTCCCTCCCCCTCCCTCTCTCCCTCTCTCCCTCCCTCCCTCCCCCTCCCTCTCTCTCTCTCTCTCTCTCTCTCCCTCCCCCTCCCTCTCCCTCTCTCTCTCTCTCCCTCCCCCTCCCTCTCTCTCTCTCCCTCTCTCTCTCTCTCTCTCTCTCTCTCTCTCTCTCTCTCTCTCTCTCTCTCTCCCTCTCTCTCTCTCTCTCTCTCTCCCTCCCTCCCTCCCTCCCTCTCTCCCTCTCTCTCTCTCTCTCTCTCCCTCTCTCCCTCTCTCCACGTCTCTCGCCCCCTCTGTCCCTGGGGCCCTTCTCCTTTCATCCTCACGCCAAAAGCAATCACCATCTCCGTGGTAACGGCTGGTCATGTGACCTGCACCTGTTCCTCTGGCTGGTCGCCACACGCTGGAGCCATCTGGCCACACACACACACACACACACACACACTCACACACACATGCACGCTTCTCCACTTGGCTGCCTTCTCCCCTCTCTTCCTCCCAGCGTCTTCATGGCCTCACTTCTCTCTTCAATCAGTTCATCACCTCCCCAAACTCTTCCTGCTCGGTCCATCTCTCCAGTCCTCAACTCTCCAACAATCTCTCACTTTTATTTCCCGTCTAGTTTAGTGGTCCCAAAATGCTTCCGCCGTAGGAATCGATCACAATAAACTCCGAAACAAGTTCACTGACTCGCGTCAAAAAACAGTTTTGCTGTAAATACACTGCTTCCGTGTCTTATCATTCTGACGAAAGCAGCAAATAAATTAGAACATCCTGAGATAATGGACGGACAGTGGAGAAGTTAATTTATACTGCAGAGGGGTTAAAGTGGGCTGTCCTTTCAGCTGTGTTAAGCCCAGGACAAACCAACCAAATCAACACTTCCTGCTTTCATTTCAAAATAAAAGCCTTCAAGCATTTTTTTTTTCTATGGACAGAATCCCTTCATTTGTTTACCCGAGGCTTTTATTCTGAAATATTTGCAGGACCGTGTTGTAGAACATGCAGTGACTTGCAGGGCTCCATGAAAGAATAAAGTACGGGGTTTAAATTGTGGGTTATTACTATTATTTACAAATTACCACACGGTTCTTAACCTTTCTCTGTCTAAAATAAATATAAATGACATTTATAATGAAATGAAATGGCCCATTATGAAACCAAGTCCGAAATGTTCGCAGATGTAGCGTTGCTGGTGGCTTCGTGCTCGCCGTAGTCACACACACATACGGTCTGTCAGCGCGGCGTAAGGTTAGCGAGTGTCCGACAGTGTCGGTGGCGTTATAGCTGTGAACGTAGCTGTAGCACAACTCCTCAAGACCCGAGCCAACTTCCTGTATCCTGCAACTCCGGCTCAGACTCTCTTAAGGTGGGCTGTTAAGGTGGACCAGCTTTTCTCCTTAAACTGACAAGCCGCTCCTCTGAGTTTTGCTCAGCTTTTTAATTAATTTCATATATTTCTTTTAACCGTTTAACCGATTTAATTTTTTAAAGCATTAATCGGTTAATTATTAAAATCCCTAATCTCCATACAAGGCTAGTCCTGTCCAGGTGTGCACCAACCCGTCCTCAATGTCTCTCATTCACCCGGCTGTATACTCATGGGCTTACAGGCCTGGCACTCACACATGCTGGCCAGCTGTGGTGCGCTGTGTGTGTGTGTGCGTCAGTGTGTAAGAGGAGTTGAGATGCTCCTTTCAGATCAGGGGGAGGGGGGTGGAGGAGGAGGAGGGATAAAGGAAAGACAGGAAGCAAAGCAGTGGAGTAAAATATAGGGAGGGGAAAAAGAGACAAAAAAAACGGGGGAAGGGTGGAGTGTAAGGGACACCTGCTGCCGTGATGAGTCATACCACCGAACCCCCGTGCACACACTCGACCCATGGCAACAAAAAACAACACCAGCGGCCAGAAGGCAACACACACAAACACACAAACACATACACACACTTCTGTGTTGAAAAAGTGCTGTATTTGCACACGGGTCTGCAGACACGCACAAAGCAAGGTGCCTGCATGCATGTCTGACTTATTGTGTGTGTACTGCAAACAAATCACCCTACACACACACACCCACTGAGGGAAGGGTGTGGCAGCTGAGAGCTGGGTTATTTATAGATGTACTTCCTCTGAGAGAGGTAGACAGAGAGGGAGTGAGCGAGAGAGAGAGAGAGAGAGAGAGAGAGAGCGAAGGAAAAGAGGGATGGAGAGAGAGAAGGCAAGGTCAAAGGAGAGGAGTGAGCTGACTGGACGAGTAAACCACATGATTCTCTCCCCTATCGCTCACACGTGCACACCTTCCTAGACAGCTGAAGCTAATAGTGCTGAATGCATCCGAGGTTTCCATTTATCGTCTCCTCATTGAGATCAAGTCGGCCTGCACAAACTATTGTTGCCATTGACGATGAGGCATATTTTAACCCTTTGAATGCATCAAAACTCGCACCCTTTCAGAGAGTTGGGCAAGACGCATACTTAAATGTACCTTAAAGGGAGATTTGCCAAGTGTTTAATACTCTTATCAACATGGGAATGGGCAAATATGCTGCTTTATGCAAATGTATGTATATATTTATTATTGTAAATCAATTAACAACACAAAACGATGACAAATATTGTCCAGAAACCCTCACAGGTACTGCATTTAGCAAAAAAATAATGCTCAAATCATAACATGGCAAACTGCAGCCCAACAGGCAACAACAGCTGTCAGTGTGTCAGTGTGCTGACTTGACTATGACTTGCCCCAAACTGCATGTGATTATCACAAAGTGATACCCATAGAACCCATTTTCATTCACATATCTTGAGGTCAGAGGTCAAGGAACCCCTTTGAAAATGGACATGCCAGAATTTCTTCGCAAAAATTTAGAGCGTTATTTAGCTTCAACAAGCGAGCATGACATGGTTGGCACCAATTCCTATAAGTCAGAATGACTTGACTTGGAAGTGGCGATGCCACAAACCTGTAAATAAAAGGAAGTGAAACCTTCAGTATGCTCTGTAGTGTGTTCATACACAGATGCAAATACTTTATAGAGCAGAAAGAAAAACAGATTGCAGCGTGGTATGAGCCACATGAAAAACTCTGAGCTTTGGGGCTTATTTCTCCACCCACTGGTGGAAATCTCACACAAATCCCCCAAAAATGTAATGGAACGTACATACATACGTGTGTGTTAATGGACCTTGAAGAGGATTTCTCTCTACAGCAAGTTTTTCAAAATTCATTTTAGAGCTTTAAAGCAGCAGTAGGCAGAATGTTTTTTGGAATCTTTGGGCAAAAAATTTCATAACAACCTTTCAGCATATTGTGATTGTGAAAAAATCTACTTTGGCCAATCACAGGTCATTTCAGAGAGAGAGAGAGAGAGAGCGTTCCTATTGGCTGTGCTCCGGCTGGTGGGCGGTGCTTGGTATTTCCTCAACTGATCTCAACATGGCTGCACAACCTTTCTCATTCTTATAGCTAAACAGTACACTACAAGATGTTTCTGAGGACATTTGAGGAGAGAAATAGGCATTACAGTAACAGAATTTTGATTCATATTTGATCAGCGCTGCCTAGTTTCACCGTTTGATCGGAGTTCGCGAGTGATTGACAGCTGCTCAGAGACGGCAAGGCACCAAGCTCAACTCTGATTGGTTGTTTTCCTCCGGTCTGTGAAATCTAGCAGAGGACACATCTGGATTTTGTTTCCAGATTGCCTGTCTCATGCACTACTGTCTTCTAAAGATAACTTTTAATCATATTTGCTCCAATTCTACCCACTGCAGCTTTAATGCTTTTAAAATTAAGCATGTATTCTAATAAGTCAGTATAAGTCGGTGTGACTAACGAAGATCTCGAACTTCACGGGAGCCACGCTGAACTTCATTTAAAAAAAATATGGAAACTTAAAGCGCCAAAGACAACATGGGACAAACAGCTCAATCCTTAACAACCCTTGGCATACAGACAGACAGAGAGGGAAGATGGGGGGGATATGATAGATGGGGGGGGGCGGTGGAGAGGGAAAAGATGAAAGGATACACTCCTCTTCAGCAGGAAGAGGTGGGACTGGAGGGAGGGGACGGGAGAAGAAAGAATAAAAGAGAGAGATAGTTGGGTGATTGCAGCGGTCCACCATTTTAGAGTAGCAGTTGAATGGCCGGCAGCCATTATTATGCTAAATTAACCTGGGAGCTCCGGGCCGCCACTCAAGATGGAGGAAAGCCTGACAACAGATAAGAGCTAGTTTACCAACACACACTCGCATAAAGGGGCTGAGAACGCACTCCCCCCCCCCCCCCCATGTTTCCTCTGCCCACTCACACACACACAGTTGTGGCCGTGGAGTGGTCAGCAGCGTGGCCTTCATTATCATTAGACGCCATTTTCTGCCACAAAGATTACCAACGACCCCTCCCCCAACACATGCATGCACACACACACACACACACACACACAAAACGCCCTCGCTGCTTTACACACACACACACACTCCAGGTCCCCCCCCCCCCCCAGTTCCCCGCCTCTGACTCTTTTCCAGTGGGCGATGCACGCACACACACACACACACACACACACACACCTCCCCCAGCACTGACCCCTGCCTGCTGCGTTGGCCCTCCCTCTTCCTCGGGATAAAAGGGGCCGAGAGGAAAGAGAGAGAGAGAGACCGAGGGGAGGGGGAGGGAGAGAGAGAGAGATGGGGGCTGCCTGACACATTCCTCAGTCCGATCAAGTTTCCACCTTCTCAATGAAGCCACATCTGACTCTCTCATACACAACCAGAGTTGCCAAGTCTGCTTATCGTAAGCGACTCTGAGCTTGTTTTCCTGAAAAGTCGCTTACAAATATTGATACTCGTGGGTTTTTTTGGGGTTCGTTTCTAAATGTAGTTGCTCCGACAATTCGAAGGCAGTTTGCCGTAATTATAAGTGTGATATACGAGCACATCATGCTGATCTGGTTCAACATGTTAGCACTGAAAAACATGAAAGAAACGCAGCACCGTTGTCTTTAACGAGGCATACCGACACTGGATTCACGATCTTTGCAAAAATGCAAAAATTAAACGAAATGCAAAAATTGAATTCAACTTGTTTAAGTTTAGTTGACAAGAAAAATGTAAAGTTACAAACTAAAAATCCATAAAAAATGAAATAAAATGTTCTACTACTTTAAGATTAGTTGACAAGAAAAAATTTAAAGTTACAAGCTAAAAATTTAATACAAAAATGAAATAAAATGTTCTACTACTTTAAGTTTAGTTGACAAGAAAAATGTAAAGTTACAAGCTAAAAATGTGTATATAAAAAAAATTAAAATAAAATGTTCCACTTAGTTAAGTATAGTTTACAAGAAAAATGTGGTTACAAACTAAAAAATTATACAAAAAATAAATAAATGTTCCACTACTTTAAGTTTAGTTGACAAGAAAAATATAAAGTTAAAAGCTAAAAATGTATATATATATATATATATATATATATATATAAAAAAAAAATGTAAGTATAGTTGACAGGAAAAATGTAAAGTTACAAGCTAAAAATGTATATATATATATATATATATATATATATATATAAAAAATAAAAATAAAATAAAATATAAGTATAGTTGACAAGAAAAAGTAAAGTTACAAGCTAAAAATGTATACAAAACTTAAATAAAATGGTCTACTAATTTAAGTTTAGTTGACAAGAAAAATGTAAAGTTACAAGCTAAAGAATTACACAAAATATTAAATAAAATGTGTTACTACTTTAAGTTTAGTTGACAAGAAAAATGTGAAGTTACAAGATAAAAATGTATATCTATAAAAAAAAATAAAAAAAATGTAACTATAGTTGACAAGAAAAATGTAAAGTTACAAACTAAAAAATTATCCAAAATGAAATAAAATGTTCCACTTCTTTAAGTATAGTTGACAAAAAAAATGTGAAGTTACAAGCTAAAAATGAAATACAAAAATGAAATAAAATGTTCTACTACTTTAAGTTTAGTTGAAAAGATGATGATAATTGTCCAAATCCCTGTTGTTTTTATTTGTTATATGTTCATTTCAACGTGCATCACGTGGCATCGCGCCGGAAAAGGGGTGGGAATTGTCATGTTTCCATCACTGGTGATCGGAGCTGGAACTGACAAATACCCATAACTACTGCAGAGTCATTAGTCCTGAAGATATTCTTCAGATATCTTGCACAACTTCACAGCAAAAATTATACCAAATGGCAAAAGCAGCCATCGTTCCTTCTGGAAAAAAAAAGTTGCAAATTTGATGTTTGAGTTGATTTATTATGTATAATGATAATAGCGTCTTGTTCTTTGGTGCCGACTGAAGAAGAAGGCGAATAACGCTGCTTTCCACCTGACCTGCAAAACTCATCCGACAGTAGCGTTAACCCTGCTGATCAGTATCTATAGAAGGAAACGTGATTGATCCTCACATCCGTCAGTCTAGCGGTCCCTGCTCCATGCTCCACTAAGCTCTGTGATCACTAACTCTTACTCACACACACACACACTCAGTCTGTGGCAGCCGGGTGTTTTACAGCTCAGAGGTTGTGACCCCTTCAGTTCCTCCTGGTTGGTCACATGAGTGATGGATCTAGTGTGTTTGTGTGTGTGTGTGTCTTTCTTTGTGTACGAGCTTGTGTTTATGTGTATATAGTCTCACTAGGAGTCCTTCAGTAAATAGACTATACCACTTAGTAATGTGAACAGTTTATTCTAAATATTCCAAGACAGTGGAATTAAAGGTCCCGTATCGTGCTCATTTTCAGCTTCATACTTGTATTTTATGTTTCTACTAGAACATGTTTACATACTTTAATGTTTAAAAAACAACAACTTTATATTCCTCATACTATCTGCTGTAATATACCTGTATTGACCCTCTGTCGGAAACGCTCTGTTTTAGTGCATTTCAATGGAATCGCAACATAATTGCGTTGCTAGGCAACAGCTTGGGTCCATGTTTACTTCCTGTCAGTTGATGTCACTCGATTACACTGCAACAGGAAATAAACTGGGACACATTTAGAATGTTTACGTCTCAAACTGTGAAATGGTCTAAATATTGCAGATTTGTGACATCACAAATGGACAGAAATCCTAACGGCTTGTTTCAAAAGCTCAGTTTCTGAATTCGGGCTGTGTGTGTTTCTCTGTGGATTAAGCGTTTCTATATTTTCACAGTTTTATATAGAACTTAAACCAGCTTTATAATATAAAAGACATGAAAATGTCACTTTTTACAATATGGGACCTTTAAGAGTCAACATATTTACTCAGTTGTTTCCCATCCGCTGGTATCCATTGGTTACCACCTGCGGTGCCTGCCTCTGTTTCAATCATTCCGTTTTCGCTTATGCAAATGTGGATAACATCCACGCTAATACGTTTTTAACTTTTGCTACGTTTATGCCTAGCGTCCACACTACTCTGGTGTTTTCGAGCCTCTAAAACGGAGACGTTTGAAAACGCTGCTGACCAGGTAGTTTACACGTTTAGCGTTGCACACATGTACTTCAGGAACAACCAAACACACACACACACCATGAGTAATGTGATGCTGCTCCTACCTGGTCTTCTTGGGGGTCTTGGTCTTGGGCGTGGAGCTCTTGGTTTTCTTCTCCTTGGGCTCCTTAGGCTCTTTAGGCTCCTTGGGCTCTTTGGGGGTCTTGGGTGTTTTGGGCGTCTTCGGGGTCTTGGGCTCCTTGCCCTCCTTGCCCTCCGCCTTCTCCTTTGGTTTCTTTTTCCGCTTCTTCTTCTCCTCCACCAGTGGTGAACTTCCCTCTACAGTTCCTGTGCCAGTAACCTGTTCACCTGCATCACTTCCTGTTCCGGGAAACTCTGACTTTATGTCTTCCTCTCCTGCTGGCGCTCCTTCTCTCGCCGCCGCCTTCTTCTTCCCTCCCTCTTCTTCCTCTCCGCCCACTACTTTAGCTTTCTTCTTCCTTTTCTTTTTTGGCTTGGTCTCCTGGTCGCTGGGCTGCTCTGTGCTGATAGGCTGGCCGGGTGCACCGGCGCCGCCGACTGTCGGCCTGTCAGGAACCATCATTGAGGCATCGCCTGACGGGTCGGTGGGGGAATGCTGGGAGAGAGGGGGAGAAAGTTAACTGTTAGTTTTTCAGCAACTTTAAATTATACTTAATATTTAAAAAAATAAAAACAAGACAATAAAACTCAAATAACCCACTTAAAGCCATCCTCTCCATAGATAAACACAACAGTAGTCACTTGGCTTCCAGCAAAGAAACGTTTACAATGATTTGTGAGCTGGAAATCACATGAAAGTGTGTCCAGATGTGGTCAGTGTTGGCCAAGTAGGAGCGCAGAGAGCACGGAAATATACCAGACTTTTTGTGTCTTAGTGCTAAGTAGGGCTGTCAATCGATTCAAATATGTAATCGCGATTAGTCACATGATTGTCCACAGTTAATTTGGATTAATCGTAAATCAATCACACATTTTTTATCTGTTCAAAATGTACCACAAAGGGAGATTTCCCAAGTATTTAATACTCTTATCAACATGGGAGTGGACAAATATTCAGCTTCATGCAAATGTATGTATATATCTATTATTGGAAATCAATTAACAACACAAAACAATGACAGATATTGTCCAGAAACCCTCACAGGTACTGCATTTAGCATAAAGAAATATGTTCAAATCATAACATGGCAAACTGCAGCCCAACAGGCAACAACAGCTGTCAGTGTGTCAGTGTGCTGACTTGACTATGACTTGCCCCAAACTGCATGTGATTATCATAAAGTGGGCATGTCTGTAAAGGGGAGACTCGTGGGTACCCATAGAACCCATTTACATTCACATATCTTGAGGTCAGAGGTCAAGGGACCCCTTTGGAAATGGCAGTTTGACAGTTTTTCCTCGACAAAATTTAACGTAACTTTGGAACGTTATTTAATCTCCTTCACAACAAGCTAGCATGAAATGGTTGATATCAACGGATTCTTTAGGAAGGAGCCTGCTACAACCTGAAAATCACAAGTTACGTTAATGCGTTAAAGAAATTAACGGATTTGTGCTAACGCGTTATTATCACGTTAACTTTGACAGCTAAAAGGTCACTTTATTAGCAACAGTTACTCAACTTCCAGCTTCTCAAATGTGATTATTTTCTGCTTCTTTTATAATTATGTTTTAAGTAAGTGAATAATATCTTTGGGACTGTTGGTCAGACACTATTTATGACTTTTCATAGACTTAATTGCAAAAATTATCATCATTTGCAGCCCTACTTTTGTTTAAAAAAAAAAAAAAAAAAATCAAAAACAAAATTAGGGCTGCAACTGACGATTGTTTTCCTCTATAAAATGTCAGAAATGTCCAAAACCCAAAGACATCCAGTTAACTGCCAAGTATTCAAATTGGAGAATCTTGTTTAAAAAAAAAATGACTCAATAATTTAGCGTGTTGATTTGTTTTCTGTCGATCGACTAATCAATTTCAGCTCTAAACTAAATCACATCAAATATGGATCAGCGTCTGCAAATGTGTCTGCTGATGTTTCACATCAACACTGCTCCGTGCCAGCCTGTCAAGGCAATGCTGCTAGATTTTCTGCAGGGTGGGGGGGTTGAATTTGTCAGTAATGGCGGACTACAGAGCAGAGGGGATCCATCCATGCATCCATCCATCCATCCATCCATCCACCCATGCACATGGGTACCACCTCCTCCTTCTCCTCGACTCCCTGTTGCTACAGTTTCCTCCTCCTCCTCCTCCTCCTCCTCCTCCTCATCCTGCCTCCTGCCTCCTCCTCCTCCTCCTCCTCCTCCTCCTGCCTCCTCCTCCTCCTCCCTCCTCCTCCTCCTCCTCCTCCTCCTCCCTCCTCCTCCTCCTGCAGGCTAACCTTCGTAAACAAACCGGCTGACACCTCATCTTTCCTCCTGCAGACTTTAAACCCTTCTCTCCTTTCTCCTTCTCCTCACTGCTCCCAAGTAAGCTTTCTGTGACAGGCAACTGGTTACCAGCTGTTGGGAGCCTCTCCAGCTGCCTCTCCTCCCTCACCCTCTCTTCCATCCCTCCCTCTTTCTCTCTCTCTCTCCAGCTGCTCAGGGTCCCAGTAGCAGATGGGAAATCAGGCATCATGACACGAATAAATTATCTCCATACTTCAAAAAGGCGCAGCGAGGGAGTATGTGTGTGTGTGTGTGTGTCATACGAGTATGCCTTCGAGAGTGCGCATACGTGCATGTGTAACGTGCATGTGTAACGCACATGTGCACTTCGGTGTGTGTCAACGAGGTGCGTGTGTGTGAGCATCAGCAAGTTTATAGCGAAATGCCACGGCAGCAGCTCCCCTCTGTGTACACACACACACACACACACACACACACACACACTTAGCATAGCCCGTCCGTGTTCACGTGGAGGAGGAAAGAGTTGAGCTGCCATCGCTGAAAGTCCACTTCCATCAGGAGAATGCTAATGCACACGCACACATTTCACACCAAACTACTGCAAGGTCACACATGCACACAAACCTCTGCACGCATGCACACAAACACCTGCTGACACACACGTAAACTGAGCCATTTAGACACACAAATAGGGGGAGGAGAGGGAGAGAGAGGGGGGAGATAACTAGGGGAGAGAGAGAGAGAGAATCACAGAGAAAGAGAGAGAGAGAGAGAGAGAGAGAGAGATGGGGGGGAACACAGTGCCAAGAGATAAATCTGTCCTCCTGCCAAGCTTCCCAGATAATCAATCACACGAATGACAATGGAGACACACACAGTGTATATACACAAACAATCACACACACGCTGGAGTCCTGCGTCAGGTTTGGCGTTCTGCAGGGTGAATTCAGCTCGCTGGTGTGTCGAGGTGTACTGGTTTAAATACAGTTCTCCATTAGGGCTGTGTACTGGCAAGAATCTGGAGATACGTATCATAATACTGGGGTAACGATTCAATATATTGCTATTTTTTTACATTTAATTGTAGGAAAACTGTCATAGTAGAATAAATACACCATTTTAGAATAGGTAAAAACAACAAATGTATACTACAATGCAAAAAAACTACAATTTTTTCGCCCCAAACTTCATGTGATTATCATAAAGTGGGCATGTCTGTAAAGGGGAGACCATAGAACCCATTTTCATTCAACTATCTGGAGGTCAGAGGTCAAGCGACCCCTTTGAAAATGGCCATGACAGTTTTTCCTCATAAAAATTTAGCATAAGTTTGGAGCGTTATTTAGCCTCCTTCTCGACAAGCTAGTATGACATGGTTGGTACCGATGGATTCATTAGGTTTTTCTAGTTTCATATGATGCCAGTAACTTCACTCAAGCTTCACTAAAATTGAGCCCGCTACAGTATTGCACAATATAATATCGCAATACTCATGTGTATTGATATTTTCTTACACCCCTATTCTCCATAGAGGATGGGAAAAAAATAAATCACTGCTCTCTGCTGATGCACCGTTATAATCCTCCTCCGAAACAGGTTGTAATAATATCACCAATAACTGAATTTAATAAAGAGATCCATAAAGACCTTAATGAATCACTCACGCCAACAGACTAATACAAGGCTAATATAACAGACTCAGAGGAGACGAACAGGGTTGAGTTTCATCGTCTCGTAGGATGGTGGTGAGAGAGAGCGTAAGGAGGAGGAGGAGGAGGAGGAGGAGGAGGAGGAGGAGGAGGAGGAGGAGGGGGGGGTGAGGAGGGCGGGACAGATGTAAGAAGAGTGAGATGAAGGGTTAAATCCACCAGGCAGAAACACTTAAGACTCCCAAAGGATGGAGTGAAAGGAAATACGGTGCTCATCGTTCAGCTTCTCCCCTTACTCGGTCCGTCCATCCATCCATCCATCCATCCATCCATCCATCCATCCATCCATCCATCCGTCCGTCCATCCATCCATCCATCCATCCATCCATCCATCCATCCATCCATCCAAAACTGACAGCTGCTCACTGTCTCCCTCCATTCAGCAGGTTACAGTATGGTTAGTCACACCGTTATCTACTAAAAGGAGGATCCTTCCAACACGACCAGACCTGTTTTGCTTTGACTTTAACTCTGGTCTGTATTAATTTTGCCACTTAATATTGCGCAAGAAGACCCATGATCTTTATCAAATCCTGATTTAATAACAATCAAATTCTAGTCATAAAATGTAAGTAAACCATATGATTTGATATGTGTTGAAAGAAAAAACACTAGGCCTGTCACAATAAATACTATATCGACTTATCGTACGATGTATGAACAGGACCTCCATCATTTTTACGTTATGGACTTATCCTACTTTTAAACTATTAAATAATACAGAAAATATGTTTTTTTTTTACTTTACTTGATGCATTTTTAGTTATAAATACAAATTGTTATTAAATACTTTTGAAACCAAGTTTTCAGAGGCATCAACAACTATACGCATCTATTTCTCCATTTTCTTAATTTGTTGCTTTTATTTAGCAATTATCTCTATGTAGGTCTGACAAGATCTTCACAAGATGCCTTATAGCTACAGTATATGTGGTTATAGACATTTAATAGTAAGTTTTACTTTGACGCTTGTGGCACAATTAAATATCCATGTCTAAAAGAAAGTCACGTTGATAGGATGAATTCTAAACACCATTTACTTAATTTTGAGAATGCACATTGAAAGCTCAGATATCTCACATATAATGCCGGTTACACACTACACGAGACATTTTTTTCCAGATGTTCCTGTGGTGTGAGGTATGTTAAGAGTTAAGAGTTAGGCTCGGAATTCCATCCTGGCAGCACTGATCTCAAATGGCAAATTTTAAACATGTTTAACATTTACGATCGGATATCCTAATGTGTGTGGGGAACCCCGAGGACAGTCGATGACGCAGTCACGTGGGAAAGAACAATAGCCAATAGAGAACCAAGCTGACTGAAGATGGAGGGACAACCACTGCCGTCATGGCAACTGCGGCTAACGCACAAGCTAATACAAAACGCGAAGCATTGTGTTTAGTGTTCATCCATCGTGAATTTTCAGTACAAAGTAGAGCAAAAACTAACATCGCTAATTCTTCCTGCCTGTCGTCCGCCATGTTTGTTTACACTCAAGTCTTGAGTCAGGACTCTTATTGTTGTTAGTGTGTGCAGTTTTAGCCAAATCGTTGCTCTCCACACACTGTAGGAACAAAACTGTGTGGGGTCTCTCACATTTTGAAAATCTGCCTTAAAGTTCAAGTGCAATGCAAAGAGTTAATGTCTCATCTCTCAATGATAAAACGATGCAGAAGGAAGCACCTCCTCTCTGTTCAGACTCTGCAGCAGCAGCAGTTGCAGCAGCGTGTCTCAGCTCTTCAAACAGGTGAGGTGGGTTTCCAATAAAAATCACTCAACCACCAAAAACCAAGATGAATCAATTTAACAGAGAACTATCTTGGCGAGGGGACCACACGGGACGGGTGCTCGTATTATCCGTCCTCAAAGGATCATTATGCATGTCATCTTTTAGGACGAGGATGCAGCCAAACTGATCTGCGGTGGCTCTCCATATGTGATTTTCACTTCATTTGCCATTAGGTGTTCTGACAGGACTGATCTGTTTGATGGAGAGATAGCTCAACTCCGATAAACTTTGCAAAAACAGCGCGAGTAGCACAAGTTGCACTCGTTTGTTGACTATTTTTTTAGGCACAGTGTTTTCATTAATGCACTCAACTAATGTGAATTTCTGATTAAATGTATGAAACAAACCAAGTACTCTGTCAAACATTTTCCATTTGCTGAAACCTGCACAAACAAGGAGACGACCAAACGTTAGAGAAGCGTTTCCTCGAAGCTGCAGAGCGGCGGCGAGCTGGATGGTATAGCAGCTCGCTGACAGCAGCGGGGGAGGGGCGAGACAGGCATGTTATATGTCAACTAAAGTGCTGCACGCAACACAGTGTGTGTGTGCGTGTGTGTGAGATGTAGAATAAAGGTCACAGCACAGCACTCTGCCAGAGCTGTGACCTTGAGCTGCTGACGAAGGCACACGTGTGTGTGTGTGTGTGTGTGTGTGTGTGTGTGTGTGTGTGTGTGTGTGCGTGCGTGCGTGTGTAATAACCATGCTTAGTGAACAGATGGAGCTTAGAGTACCAGACATACAGTCATTATGACTGACTGACCAGCTTGCTGTGTGTGTATGTGGCTCTTTCTAACAAGTGCATCATGAGGCACGGAGAGAACTCCCTTCCTGTGCCGCACACACACACACACACACACACACACACACACACACACACACACACACACACACACACACACACACACACACACACACACACACACACACACACACACACACACACACACACACACACACACACACACACACACACACACACACACCACTATGGGTACTCCGCTAGCTAGGCTATCCTATTTCCCCAGGCACATTTGCCATCCCATTCCAGACCGCGCTATCCCAAGCCACACTGTCGGCATGTGTGTGTGTGTGTGTGTGTGAGTGTGAGTGTGAGTGTGTGTGTGTGAGTGTGAGTGTGAGTGTGTGTGTGTGTGTGTGTGTGTGTGTGTGTGTGTGTGTGTGTGTGATGACGGGGGGTGCCGGGCCTGCAGCTAGAGTCAGGACGGCACATGCAGCTCGCCCAGGCGCAGCTCAACCAGTCAACCTGGCATCTAGGTCAGGAGTGCTGGATGAATTAAGAGTGACGGCTGAAATGTCAACCACAAAAACGCAGCGACGCAGGCTCGGAGGTGGGGAGGTGGTGGTGAAGGTGGGGGGGGGGGGAGTAGTAAGCGAGGAGTAGTGTGAACGAGAATGGAAGGGAAAAAGAGGACTAGATCTGTGGATGTGTGTGTGTGTGTGTGTGTGTGTGTGTGTGTGTGTGTGTGTGTGTGTGTGTGTGTGTGTGTGTGTGTGTGTGGCCACAGGGCTGCTATTGTGCTTGAATGGGTCAGTGGAGAAAGGGGGCTTTGAGCAACAAAACAAGCTAATGGAAGCTGAGGTCACGTGACACGGGCGGCGGCGGTGCACGCTCGCACAAACACAAACGTGGAGGTTGCCATTGAGAACTGCTAACCTCTTCCCCAGCTCCCCCCCCCCCCTCCTCCTCCTCCTCCTCGTCTCCTTTACTACAGATCCTGGACTCCCTCTCTTGAGATCTTTGCACTTCTTTCCTCTCAGTGTGTTTTCCCCCCCTCCCCCAATCTCTTAATCACCTCCCCTCCCTCACTGTCTCCCTCTTTTCCCAAACTGTCTGTCTCTCTGCACATCCGGCTACACAACATTAACTTAGAGATGACACCCCTGAAATGGATAAGACAAACAGTGAGACAGACAGACAGACAGACAGACAGACAGACAGGCAGAGAGAGAGAGAGAGAGAGAGCGGAAAGAGAGGAGACGGGGAGGAGGGAGAGAGACAGGAAGGGAGGTTTCCTCTATAGAGGAGGGGGGAGATGTGGGAGCAAAGAGGGAGGAGAGATTATGCTGGTGGCGCCTCTGTGTGCGTGCGTGCATGTGTACTGCACACATCTCAGGATATGCAGCGCACAGGAAACAAACAGCTGCAAAAATCCATTTCCCCACACACACACACACACGGAAACACAACCACACACACACACACACACACACACACACACACACACACACAAGGCCGACACAGCAGAAGACACAAAAGGCAAAAAACACACACACACACACAACCCCACTGAACCGACGCCCGATGCACCGCTGTGTTCTCAAATGTCATGTACACACACATTTATGCACACACACTTCCCTTACACTCCAAACACACACATTCCCCCACCCACATGAAAAATAAACACTCACATGAAATCCACCCACACATGAAAACAAATGTCTTGATCTCTCTCATGCTCGCACACACACACACTCGCACACACACACACACACACACAGCGCCACATCAAAGTGTGCGTCTGACGGAGAGACTCACCTGTACGTGAGGCACTTTCTGTGGGGTGAGAGGGGGTGAGGAGAGCGGGTGGGAGGCGGGAGGCGCCCACGGGTGGGAGGCCTGGTTGGGGGGAGGCGGCGGCGTGCTCTGCAGGTGGTGGGGCTGGGGGGGCATGTGTGTGTGCTGTGTCGGAGCGCTCTGGGCGGGCGGTGCCAAGCCCTGGTTCGGGGCCGGGACGGCGTGTTGACTGACAGCCGGACCCTGGAAACCCATCGGGCTGGGCTGCCCGCTCCGAGGGGCCGGCTGCGGGGCCGCCAGCAGACGCTGGTCTCCCCCCTGGCTGACTGGAGCTTCGTGAGGCCCTGGGAGTAGAGAGAGAGAGAGAGGGGGAGAGGAACACAGTATCAGCACCGACTGTATTCAGACGTATGATGCCAACAACAACGTGTTACATCCTGTCATCATCAAAACACTAAAAATGCACTGATACCGATACGGAAAAAGGTCGGATCGCTGCATCCAAAACCATCAAAAAACGTTCGTAGAATACAGTAATGGAGACACTAGCTGGCTGCGGTAAGTCGGTTTCTAGTAAGAAGAAAAGAAGTGTATAATGCTTTTAACAAGCAAAAGTAAAACTAAATTCAGAGCAGAAACAAAAATAAAAACAATGAAAACTAGGGCTGTTAAAGTTATCGCAATAACACAAATTTGTTTTAACACCACTAATTAACGCAATCGATATTTTGGAGGTTGTAGCGGGGTTAGTTTTAAAGCCAGAGTGAAGATACTGGTATCATATGAAACTATAAATCCTTATGAATCCATTGGTACCAACTATGTCATACTAGCTTGTTGCAAAAGAGGCTAAATAACACTCTAAACTTACGCTACATTTTGATGAGGAAAAACTGTCATGGCCATTTCAAAGGGGTCCCTTGACCTCTGACCTCAAGATATGTGAATGAATTAGGTTCTATGGGTACCCACGAGTCTCCCCTTTACAGACATGCCCACTTTATGATAATCACATGCAGTTTTGGGGGCAAGTCATAGTCAAGTCAGCACACTGACGGCTGTTGTTGCCTGTTGGGCTGCAGTTTGCCATGTTATGATTTGAGCATATTGTTTTATGCTAAATGCAGTACCTGTGAGGGTTTCTGGACAATATCTGTCATTGTTTTGTGTTGTTAATTGATTTCCAATAATAAATATATACATACATTTGCATAAAGCAGCATATTTGTCCACTCCCATGTTGATAAGAGTATTAAATACTTGACAAATCTCCCTTTAAGGTACATTATGTACAGATAAAAAAAAATATTTTAATCAATTGACAGCCCCAATAGAAAATTTGGCTCAACTTTCAACCAATCGTCAAAGAAGTGAGGGAGAGCGAAAAATTGAGTGGCTGATGTTATGTGTAAAATAAATGAACATTACAGGTTCACAGATTATGTCAAGTGTCTGAATAACTTCAATAATTCCATGTGCAAGTGCAGGATTTAAGTGCAGAAGTGTTGAACCCTAGCTGAACTCTATTCTGGAGGGTTGCTGGTACAACATCTACAGTGCGTACCATCTCTATCCATGAGGAACGGATGGATGTATGTCCTCATTTCAACTGCTATGAACGTGCAGCAGAAACAGTGTAAATACAAAAATCACACTGTGAACCAACGCCAGTATTTCACTCCCAACCATCTGTGTAATCCATAGTAACTCTATCAAGCTCTGTTTTTTACTTACGCACTACATGCAGGGTATGAGAACAGCACATGTCGAGATGTTTTGTTATAATTTCTCAACATTTCGGTTCTCCTTTTGTTTTTAAATGTGGTTAAATAGTGAATGGATTTAATGGCTCTAAAAGTTAGACCAATGAGAAAGCGACATGGGACAGCATCAACTGTGCTGTGCTTACCTTGCTGTTGCTGGAGCGGAGGCCTGTTGGGCCCCATTTGTGGACCACGCTGCGGCCCCATGACGGGGTACATCTGCCCTGCATTAGGGGGGATGTTGTGGGGCTGCTGGTGTTGGGGGTGTGGGGCAGACAGAGGGATTTGGGGAGTTCTCTGGGCCATAGCATTGGGTTGAGACTGCAGGGCCGGGTACCCTGCAACCTCTGGGGTTCCAGGTAGTCCAGCGCTAGGGGGTCTGCCCTGTTGGGGAGGAGGTGTTGGGGTTCCCAAAACCCGCATGGGGGACATGGATGAGGGGGAGGGGTAGGATCCCTGAGCTGGGGGGGCAAGGTGGGACTGGGGCTGGTTTTGGGCCTGGGGCAGATTCTGGGGGTGCATAGGCTGACCCTGCTGCCCTGCCTGCTGCTGCATTGGGGCAGAATGGGTCTGAAGGGGCTGGGGTTGGTGTGGTGGTCCGGCAGGGTATCGCTGCCCCTGTTGCCCAGCTGCTGGACCTGATCCCTGGTTAAACCTCTGGCCAAGCTGCCCTGGTCCCATGGCCTGGCTGGTGTTAGCATTGACATTAGCATTAGCACCCTGGCCTATCCCAGGTCCCATGGCTCCATACTGGGCCTGATAGCCAGGGAACTGGCTACCCCCAAACCCCCCCATACCTTGTTGGTGCTGGTGGGGGTGTGGAGGCTGTCGGGAGGGGGACTGTGGGTATCGGGGTGTGTGGCCCATGTTGGAATAGCCCTGGGGTTGTGACTGGGGCTGGGGGTGTCTCATCTGGGCCCCTCCCATTCCAACATGTCCCAGGTAGTGAGACGGGTCCTGAGCAGGAGGGGGTGCCATGCTCTGTGGAGGGGGGGCCATGCTCTGTGAAGGGTAGTGTTGGTTCATGCGAGCTGCATTGGGTGTAGGTGGGCCTTGCATCCCACCATAGTTGCCTTGAGACATCTGGTAGCCCCCCATCTGGTTGGGGCCGCCCCCTGGTTGTGTCGGAGGCTGCTGATAAGCTGATCTGCTCTGCTGCTGCTGCTGCTGGCCCCAGACTCCACCCCCACCTCCTGCTCCCCCAGCATCACCCGGGTACCCATGGTGGGGGTTGCTAGAGTTAGCTGGGTTGTTATGGTAGTGGGAGGCCATGCCATTCATGGCCGTGTTCACGTTTGGTGGCCCCTGGCTGGGACCATTCTGGGCCATCATTCGTCCTCCGGGGGCCCCAGGTTGATCGTAGCCTGTGTAGGAGCCATGGTCGTACATTTGCCCCAATTTAGGCTGCCCTGGGCCGGGCCCAGCGCCGTGGATCATCCCCTGGTGGTAGCCCCGGTTTCCCTGGTGCTCGTGGTTCAGAGAGGGGTTAGTCTGCTGGGCTAAAGGGTTGGACTGGGCAGGAGCAGGCTGCTGAGGAAAGCAGTCCCCTAAACCATCTAATCCATCTGAGAACAGCCCTGCATCGTCCCCGAATAAACTCAACATCCCTGGGTCCGCCATGGCTGGGTGGGGGGCCCACAGATGGAGGGGACTGGATGGAGGGAGGTGTGTTGTGCAGTGAGGAGCTAATCAGCTAGCTGCTAATTTGAAGCTTGCTACTCCATGGTCCTAATTAAGGTTCCTGGAGAGACAGATATAGAGGGAGGAGGAGATAAAGAATAAGAACAGAGGGAGGGGAGAAAGAAAGGCAAAAATTTGAATTAGTGCACAAGACCAAAAGGCTGCTGTACGCTTCAAATGAAGTGCTGTTCTGAAAGCTGGACTGTGGTGAAGGCAGTCAGAAAGCTCCTTGATGACTGTTTGAGCAGACAGCCGACAGAAAGTTACAGACATGTTCAGAGGAAGATTCATTACACAACTTCTGCCTCCGATGACTTGAAACACGCTTCACTTATTGTTTCACAGAATTTCGTCGTCTTCCTGTGTGAATAAGCAATGATAACGCAATTGCCGTGAATTTGTTACGGCAATTTGACTGCTCAAAAATATAGCAACATGCCAAGTTTACCCACTGGCATTATGTTGATACTGGCATGCACAGTGCCATGATACTCTCTTGTTTATGTACGTAGACCAACATGGATGTAGGATGCAGGTAGTTAAGCTGAAGTAAAGCTAGCAGCGATAAGTATATTGTATAAACATAAGGAGTCATGAGCTCAATATCAAACGCCGAATTCACACCAGGCAGCAGCGAAGTGCGGCTCGCCGCAATAATCACATTTTTTTCTGCAGCCAGGAGGCGTATTCATGTGTTTCATGGGGGAAGAAATTCTTTGTAACACCGGTCAACATGTCACAGGAATCACAGGATCTGTTAACCGATTGGCTGCGGGTCCTCTCTGGCCACACTTTGCTGCTAAAAGTTGAACTTTTCCCAACGTTTGTTTGGCCGCACTTTAGGTCTATCTCATGCTGCATGGTACGGCACGGCTCTACTCAACTATTTTTTGGTTTTCCATTGGTAAAAGTTGTGGATAGTACCTGGCACTTTTTTGTTACCACCTCGGTCAAGGATCCAAGCGAGCTGAGCCGATACTAAAGGTGGGGTTAAAACACTGCAGACCACTGATTGGTCGGAGACATCCTGCGCAAACAAGCCATCTTTAAATGTCCAAACTACCGTCAACAGCGACTGCAATTGTTTTATTCATTTACCCAGATTTTAAGAAAATGGCAACTTGAAAACTACGCCGTACACGACACCGTACAACTGACAAAGTGCAGCCGTTGCCGATGAAAGGATTCAGTGTCGCCGTGTTCACCGTACCACTTTGTCAGTTGTACGGTGTCGTGTACGGCGTAGTTTTCAAGTTGCCATTTTCTTAAAATCTGGGTAAATGAATAAAACAATTGCAGTCGCTGTTGACGGTAGTTTGGACATTTAAAGATGGCTTGTTTGCGCAGGATGTCTCCGACCAATCAGTGGTCTGCAGTGTTTTAACCCCACCTTTAGTATCGGCTCAGCTCGCTTGGATCCTTGACCGAGGTGGTAACAAAAAAGTGGTTGAGGATGATGTAAAAGGTAGTTTCACGCGACGTTGCTATGGTAATCAGCTGAGAGTCCTGCCTACACTGAGGAGGTACTATTATTACTATTTCACAGTGGAAAACGAGCTCGTACTTAAAGGTTACTTAAAAGTTGACTTTTCTCCAACCACCTGGTTAAAAACCCTTGTTTGGAGCTACATTTCATGTAGAATAAACAAGATTTAACCATGTAGGCCCCAATACAGGCCCTTATGGGACATTTTCACAACTTAAATTGCAGTATTTGCCAGGAAATCACAGATATAAAGTTTCTCCAAAAGCACTCAACCCTCCCTAGATGGTGCATCATCAACTAATTTATCATCACAAACCGCATTTATAAGCAGCCGTATTACCTGCTGAGCAGAGGTGCACAAGATTAACTTGCACGTTTAGCAAGTTAAGCAGTTGTAACCACCCTAGAAAAACATGAAAAAAAACTCATTCACACACCCCGAAACACACACACACACACACACACACACACACTTCATATTGCCCTAAAACCCTCCCCCACCTCAATTTTACTACCCAACAAAAGAACTTCTTTCTTTTCAAACACACACTCACAGTCATTGAGTGAGTGTGTGTGTGTGTGTGTGTGTGTGTGTGTGTGTGTGTGTGTGTGTGTGTGTGTGTGTGTGTGTGTGTGTATTAGAACAAAGGGCCCAGCAGATGCAACTCTGTTTGAACAGCAGCAGCTGCCATCCAGCCAGCCAGAAATCAACCAGGGAGCTTTTCCGTAAACCGGTCAGTAGCTACTCGGTCAGCAAGCCGCTCAGCTGGCTTAACCAACCAGTCAGTCTACACAGATGTGTTAAGACGGGAAGGGAGTTAACCACCCTCTGTGTGTGTGTCTGTTGATCTGGGTAAAAGGAAAGCAAACCTACTTGTACTATTAGTCAACTAGTCATATTTCAGTGTAAAAGTCTGAAAAGCTGAGGACTCTAGAGGTGCGTATATATAATCTACATCCGAGAGCTGGGTGGCCGACGCAACACCCAGTCTGCATGAGTGAGAGGGCGGAGGTAGGTGGATCTGAGCATGCATGAATGAGTGTGTGTAGGCCTTATATATCGGGGACCGGGACGGGGAGGAGGTACGCTTGTTGCTTCTATGCATTGCAAAAAAAAAACCACCCATGCCAACTTTTGCAGCTACAGAGTTCCCCTCCCCCCCCTGCACCACATTTCTTTCCTCCTCCACACCTCCCTCCCACTAATTTTCCCTCATCCACTTATCGGTCCATTACGTAATTTTCCTTTTCTAATAAATATTTTGTACAATTAAATAGGACTGGGACGATTCACCTATCTACCACTATCTAAGTATTGTGATCCGATATTACGATTTATTGCGATTTTTGTTAACTTTTTTAACACTAGACCATGGGAAAAAGTTGAATCATGCACTTCTAGGGACTTTTACTTTGGAATATATCTAAATGAATACAGTAAAAATGTGTCATTTTCAGCATGTATGTAGTCTGAGATGTCCTGAATTCAAATATATCATAATCACTGTCATGAATTATTTATAAAAATGTTTTACATCAACCCAAAAATCAAAGAATAAAGATATTTCCCTCACAAATTGGTGGTATTTTCTTTTTAATGTATAAGGGACATGTAATGTATTATACTTCTGGTGAATATAATCCAATCAATCTTATTTCCATATACATATTTTGTATATACAGTTCCCTTTGTTAACACCTTTTTTTGAAAAAACGGACGTGGTCCCACGTGTCTACTTCCTCTAATTTCTCCAAGTCCGTCTCTAGCTCTCCCGTCAGCTCCGTTCTCTTTATCCATCCATGGTCAGCTCCATCGGGGCCGTTTGAATGCATTTAACATAAATGTCAGTATATGGGTGCTCTACAGTTGTAGCGTCGGCCCATTTGACCACGGAGATGAGAGCGACGGCCGGCTCGACCGCAACGTTACCGCGATACGATAACGTAACCGCGATACGATAACGTTTCCTGTCCGTGACAGAGTTAGCATGCAGCTTTAGCCGTGATGTCTAGCTCTGCTTTTCCTGACAATGTGTGAAACCCAAAGTGTTTCCATCCTTTACTGGATGTGTAGTGTTTACCACTTTGGATTTAACATGTGAGGGTGCAGGTCGTATCCATGAAGACCCTCCAACGTTTCCTACTTTTCCGTTTCAGCTGGTTTGTTTTGGTTGACGGATACGGAACTGATATGACGTCACGTTACTCAGACTACAACAATAAAAGTGGTAACTTCCTTCTACCTCTGCATAGAGTCAAATGAAGCAAAGATATCGATTTTGGCATTAAAAAAAATGATTTCAAATCACTTAAGTAATAACTTCAGTGATAGTAGCACCAGGGACTAAGTCACAGGTTGTTGTGTCCGCTAAGTTTTAGAGTGGTACCTAAAAGTGTTAGCTGTGTCTGAGTGTACAGCTGGCTGGGCCTATCACAGCATGCATTAGCCAAGAGATGGGGGTACATCCTGGACAGCTCGCTAGTCCATCACCGAGCTAATCAGTATCTCACAGTGATATAATAACGGTTTTGTAATTACAACAATAACTGGTAGATCCTGTATGGCGGTGTGGCAGCATCGTTAGCGCTAGTGTAACTTCACATAAACCCGTCTGCTTCCTGTCACAGGGCAGATGTTTTCTTTTCAGCGCTACTCAACGGGATAAAAATGTTGGAACTGATTTGTCCACCGGCTTTTCATTCCTTCCACCATCTGCTATTGCCAGGAACTCTGAAAGCTGTAGCTTTTAAAATCTACCTTGCTCTCTTTAAGTTATACAGAAAACAAAAACTTTTGGAGTACACAAACACTTTTACACAATTTGTCTCATTTGTAAACATCACAGAAAAAAAGCATGTTAGACTGATATTCTTAGATCTGTATCATTCCTGAATGGAAGTAATTTAACCTCTTTAGTAGTGTTTTGAGTGTACTGTATGTATTTTTCGATGCATATCAATACTGTTTCTCATTTTCTGCAGTATAGATAGACGGGTACCAGCTGCGCTTTCTGCTCTCTCTTCTCTCCGACAGCGAGTTGACACACACACACGCACGCACACGCACACACGCACGCACGCACGCACACACACACGCACGCACGCACGCACACACACACACACCGCTGCCTCCTCTCACTCACTGTGCTGTCTTGTTGTCACTCGTCTCGTTCGCTCCGGTTGAATATAGTAATTTGCGGGTTTTGTTAAGGTTATTCCGCCCCCCCCCCCCCCCCCCCCTCCTTGAACATTGGGTGTTTAGTTTGGCAGAATAATGCTGAAATAACTCCTAACATAGCTAGCATAGACTGCTACAACCGTGTGGCAAATAACTAGCACTTAGTCCGTTAGCTCGTTGCTAACACTAATGGGAACTTCCAATCACAATTTTAGCGGAAAAATTGTGGTCTGTGGAAATGAACCAATAGCTGCTGACTTCATGTGCGCTACAATACATCACATCAACACAGCATCATAGAAAGCGCGGCGTCTGTATTTATGACGGTATTGAAAATCATCTGGATTTCTGAATGCCCTCGTATACCGTAATACCACCCAATATTAGAACGTTTTAATTATTGTTATTTTTTACTACAGTCATTCTGCTACTAGCCAAGAAAAGAACAGTCGTTGTTGGGGCTGTGCTAAATCCCTGTTAATGTACAAATTAGGGCTGCATCATGTTGGAAAAAACTGACATTACAGTTGCTATATATTTTGCAATAGGAGAAAATACAGGAACATTCACCCTACCCCCTTTTGTTAGCTACATTTTAAAGTTAAATGCTTCAATCTGGTGCACTTCGAGAGCAAAATTAGCAACAATAAGAGCTAGATAATCAATTGTATGCTCTTAATTTAATCACATTTGTTGTATAGATAATATCTAAACCGAAAAGTGAAGCTTAAACATCTCACCGGCTGGTTGCTGTTAGTTTAGGAAGCGCTTGATTTGATATGCTGCAGAGTTTTCCATGAGCAGAACGTGCATTTTAAACGTCAATATATCAGGCGATCATGTTCATTTAATTGTGGGAGGCCAAAATTGTGATCGTGATTAATATTCGATTAATTGTGCAGCCCTAGTCGTCGTCATGTTATAGCCTTGATATATTTATCTTTGTATAAAAATCTAAAATTTTATGCATTTAATGTTTCCCCATGGAATCGAAAATCGTATCGAACATCAATATTTACTATGATACTAGTCCCTAGTATCCAAAATGTTCCCGAAAAGTGGCTTTACTGTATCACCATCACTGCTCAAAGTGACCATAAAGAACAGCCATTCAGGCAGTAAGTAGTAATCCAACGGTCCCCATTAGCATGATACAGGACTACAGGAAAACAGACTTCCTTCAGCCCTTTGGGCCTTCTGCTGCCTCCACAATGCCTGATGGGAGCATCCACTCTTGTTGTGTAAATAGCAATTAACAAACCCTTTTCCTCCCATCTCTCTGAACCATAAACAAGCCGCCAACACACAAAGACAGGAAGACAGGTGCTGCTCAACTACTGTATTATGGTCAGCGACAGGCAAGACATGCACGCATAAAAGAGAGATCTGCTGCATCAAATCAAGCGCTCCCAAGTTCTCTACAAGTTGTACAAATGACAAGACTCCCCACAATTCAAAAGTCAGATAAAATACTTGCGACTGTAAGTACACACATTATTTAATATGTCAATTTTCTCTACCAACAGTAGTTCAGATAAAAAATGATATAACTCTGATATGTGCAATAATAAATGGAGAAATATTGGCCTTGGCATAAAAACAGAATCAGTTTGTGTCATCACCACGGCGACCACGGTCATCTGGTCCATCTCGCCATCACTTTTGACCTGACGCAGTCTGATAAGTGCTGAATTCAGAAGCTCCTTATTTAAACTCTGGATCAGAGTTCGATCCCATTACTACTGCCTTTTGTGAAGCCTCTACCACAAACTCAACAGAAGCATAAAAAAACAAAGTTATATCTAGTGAAGCTCGTCTTGCAAAACAGGAATGTGACCGACGTCGGGAAGAAAACTAGGATCAACATCGGCCGGGCCTTCGATTCACGGAGGAACCTTCGTTTGGTTTTGGGTATCAAAACGAACCCAGAGCTGGCAAAATTCATAGAAGCTAACATTACTGCCAAGCGTGTGAAATATAAAGTGATATCGTGGTTTTAGCTGGCTAATGTTGCTACTGATGCTCGCTATAGCGTCTACGTAGTGCGAGCACAACAGGACGCTGACTGACTTAACAGCCACAGGTGTCACTGTTAACAAGCAATTTCTGATTCGTACATATGGCCCCTTTAAATGTTATTATCCAATGAATCTCTTTAATGCCTCTCGCAATTTCCCAGAGTGCAAAGTTACATCTCAAAATTGCTGGATTTGTCCAACTAACAGACAAAAAAAAAATCACAAAGATTTATAATTATATAAAAACAGAGCAAATTCTCACACCGGAGAGGCAACTCTTTAGCAGCTCTAACCTACTTTATACATGTTCTTTATCATTCAAACGTTGTCTTACAGTGCGACAGCCCAACAGACACTAACACACAGTTAAAGCAGCGCTTCAGCTGTCGCTTTTAAGAGAACTTCTGCTACTAGAGTTACATCACTTCCCGTGCATTTCAATCACTACAGGAAAAAAAAAAAAAAGGTTTCCGCATGTGACCGTTTGTGTGTGTGTGTGTGTGTATGTGTGTGTGGCAGGTGAGAGTAATTGAGTGTAATTTCACATCCTTTGCAGCAAGTTACTACGAAGGCAACTGATTTCCTGTCAACTCAGTTAGAGGCGCACTACATTAGACCGCCGTGAATTCTACAATACAGATAAATGTAGCTGTATAAGCATTTGCTGTCTACTCTGTGTGCATGTGTGTTAAAATGTGCATGTGTGTGCAGCAGCAGCAGCAGCCTTGAGGATTTCATCAGCTCACAGTTAAAAGTAGGAAGGCAAGAGATTCTTTCCTCCACTTGTCCTCCTCAGATATGTGTCTGGCCTTTAGAAATCAGCCTCCCACCAGATAACATTTGTCCACACCCAGGACGGAGCTGGACACTTTCCCTCTACATGTCACCTCCCTCCTCTTGTCCATTTCACCATCTCTCTCTCTCTCTCTCTCTCTCTTGTGTTGTTGTTAATCCCTCTATTCCAGAGTGAAAACTCCTTCAGTCTAAGAGTCATTGAACAGACGCTGCTCTCCCCTGCTTTGTTTTCTGTAACTTTCTGTACCACTTCCTCTGCTATTTCAGCCCGAGCTTGAGCTCTCGTCTCTTATAGTGAACACACACACACGCACACGCACACACAGGAACACATGTGCGGTTTGGCATTGAGGCCCAGCTGTCACTGCAGAAGGAATTAGGTGAACGGTCAGTGTGCCGCTTTAGACGCCAAATCTCATCAAAGGATGAGGCCTTTTTTACACTCCCGTCCCGTCCCCTCCCATCCCATCCCCTCCCTTCCCCTCCCTTCCCCTCCCCTCCCCTCCCCTCCCCTCCCCTCCCCTCCCCGCCGCGGCCACAACACACGTGGTGAGGAGGACAGACCACATTCATGCTAACAATCATAGCAACCTAAGATTGGTTCCAGCAAAAAAAAAAAAACGCTGATCACCTGGGATAAATAAAGTGCCGGCCGATCCAACAGATTGAAGCGCGCACACCAGGTACTGTTCACATCACACGCATCAAGATAAAGAAACAACAAACTTTCCCAAGGTTAGACAATACTCCTATTTTCTCATCGGTACCTGTTGCAACAAACCCCCTAATGTTGTCAGACAACTTCACAACCAATAAATGCATCCAGGGCTCGAACTCAAGGAAGTCCCCGTCGTCCCGGGGGTGAACGAAGTAGGATCAGGGAGGACGAAAATTAATTTTGGGATAAATTTGGGGCGAGAGTTGAAATAAAAAATACCCGTTAGAATGAACGCTGATGAGGGAAGCTTGCTAGTACTAACGCTACCAGTTAGCTAATGTTAGACTGTTTGCATTTACAGTGAGTGAGCTGATGATAATGTTACGTTAACTATGAGGAGTCAAAACTCCGCAACAGCTCAATTCATGTTACTGATGTTAACCTACTTCCTCCTCTCTTCATCTCCTGTGATTAATAAGGCTGCAATGAGATCTCTCCATCACATTGTGTCCGTGGCAACATACTGCTCCTCTCCGCATGACGGGAGCATCTTCAGCTCCTCCAACTATCAGATGCACCAGCTAGCAGGGCCGGTTCTAGCTTTTTGGGGGTCCCGTATGCAAAATCTTGTTCTTTTGACTAAATGCTACTTTTTACACGTAAAAAATAACATCAAAATCAAAACAAAAACGCAAATTATAAATAAAAAAAACAACCTAAAATGACTTATAGAATAAAATAAAAAAAAAATGGATAAATCATACATTTATGAATAAATATAAAACACTGTCATCAATTCATGTTAAAGGTCACTTTGAATGATTAATGATAATATAGAAAAACAAAGATTTTGAATTGGGGACGGTGCATATCAATTTCTGGACGGCTTAGGTTGTATTTCGGGACGTTCCGGGAGGATGATAAAAAAAAAAGTTAGTTCAGAGCCCTGAAATAGTGTCTTGATTGACAGTTCTAGTGCAGCAGCACAGAAAATACTGCTCATAACTAAATCCCAATTTCATATTTGTGCAGCTGTCTGACAACACAAACATACACATGATTCGAACACCACTGAAACAATTAGTCAATTAATCGATCAGTTGAGAGATGGAAAGTCAGTCTGCAACCGCTTTGATAACTGATTAACCATTTAAATCATTTCTTTAAGCACAAAAAAGGTTGAAAATTCACTGGTTCCTGCTTCTCAAATAGGAATATCTTCTAGTTTTCTTGTTCTTCTATGATATTAAACCATATCTTTATATATTAGTTTTGGACAATTGTTTGAAAATGAATGTCAGCTTTGAGAAATGATTAATTAATTAAGAAAATAATCAATAAGACTACAGTTAGCTGCAGGCCTACACCACAGCAGCGCTGCTGATCGGCCAGCCTCCTTTACCTTCAGCAGACGGTTAACATAGGTAAGTGTTTTATCAGCAGGCAGCGTAGCAGGCTTCTACAGTGACAGAGAAAGAAAACGTATAGTAACATGACTGGGAAGTTGTGTTCACTAATGTGGTTTCACGAGACCACACTGATGTTTATCAGTGATTTCAGCGGTGACGGCCTGCACATGATGAAGCTCTACACAACGCAGTACGGGTCAGTCTGACGGGACGTGACTTGATAAAGAAAAATCTCCATCATCCCTGTGAGAAAGCCCGTTCCTCCTCTCCGTTATTAGCGGTGCACCGAGAAGTGATTCCCACTACATCATTAAATGGATTGGCCAATGCTGAGCAACAATCTGAGCACATATTAGTCACTCGTGCTGTTGTCATGAAATGAAAACCTCCTACAATATTCCTACAAAAGACAATCCTTCACATAGAATCGTAAAATAACATAATTAAGAGACTTTTTTCTTTTCTTTTTCAGCATGCGTGACAAGAGGGGGGGTGGGGGGGGGAGTACCAAGTATAAGATTGTTTATCTGAAACTGATTCATTTGCAGATTAGTTCGAGCCGTATAGTCAGAGTTGGGTGAACTGAATAAAATGTTCTATAACACTGAATGCTGGAGGAACACAGCAGAAGAGTTGTAACTAGGGGCTGTCAATCGATTAAAATATTTAATCGCGATTAATCGCATGATTGTCCATAGTTAATCGTGATTAATCGCAAATTAATCACACATTTTTATGCTTTTCAAAATGAGATTTTGAACAGGGGGGATTTGTCAAGTATGTAATACTCTTATCAACATTGGAGTGGGCAAATATGCTGCTTTATGCAAATGTATGTATATATTTATTATCGGGAATCAATCAACAACACAAAACAATGAGATATTGTCCAGAAACCCTCACAGGTACTGTATTTAGCATAAAAAAAAAAAACTTGCCTCAAACTGCATGTGATTATCATAAAGTGGGCATGTCTGTAAAGGGGAGACTTGTGGGTAACCATAGAACCCATTTTCATTCACATATGTTGAGGTCAGAGGTCAAGAGACCCCTTAGAAAGTGGCTATGACGTTTGGGGCGTTATTTATCCTCCTTCGCGACAAGCTAGTATGACATGGTTGGTACGGATGGATTCATTAGGTTTTCTAGTTTCATATGATGCCAGTATCTTCACTCTAGCTTTTAAACTGAGCCCGCTACGACCTAAAAATCGCAAGTTGCGTTAAAGAAATGAGTTTCTTTAAAACTGAGCAGGCAGCAGGCCGTGTGTTGACATCAGGTGATGTAACCTGCTTCTGGTAATTCCCGGGAAATGAAACAGGAGCACTCTGAACAGCTGAGAGGGTTTCGGGATGGGAGGGACGAGGCCCTTTCCTTTGCTTCTCTTATGTGTCGTAACAACCAAGCAAACGAAAGTCCCAAAATAAAACTTTCAGATAGTGTATCAGGACTCTGACCTTGGCCGACATTTTTATTATCCGGTTTAAACAACGTGAGAAGAAATATGAAACGGGGCAGGCACACACGAGCCCGCGAGTCCAACAACATAATTAACAGCTCCACAAGTTCCACCCCGCCTGAAACCATTAGTAATCACCGCGCGGCTCTGTAACACGTACAGTTTTAGCCCACTTGATGAATTAACTGACAGTCACCAGCTAGGCTCAGGAATTCACACCGACTGTGCAGCTCTGTCAAACCGCAATTATTGAGGCCAAGCCGAAACCACAGAATATCACTGCCAAGTTAGTGCAGCTGAACGGCCTCTCTGGCAGCCAGCGGTGCTACACAATCACTCGCTGAGGGGCCTTCATCCAACACAAACCCAAACACTAATTCTAATAAAAACACATATATATACTGCGACTTACACTTAGATGTATATTCAAAGTACTGGAACTAGGCGGATCCCAGTGTTGTGCAGTTTAAATGTATATATAATATAACCTACTTGTACTAATGCATGATGCTGATTCAATAGGTATTGCAATTTTTAAGTATTGATATGATGATTGATTGCGATTTTTGTTAACTTTTTTAACACTAGACCATGAGAAAAAGTTGAATCATACACTTTTAAGGACTTTTACTTTGGAAAATCTCTAAATTAACACAGTAAAAATATCCTGAAGTCAAATATATCAGTCATTGTCAGGAATTATTTATTAAATTTTTTCCAGAAACCAAAAAATCAAACATTTCCCTCACAAATTAGTGGAATTTCTTTTTAATTTATAAGGGACATGTAATGTTTTATACTTCTGTTGAATACAATCCAATCAATCTTATTTCAATATATGTATTTTGTATAAACAGTTCCCTTTCTTAACATCTTATTTTGAACTTTTTATTTTAAAACTGACGCGTATACTTCCTCTAACTTCTCCAAGTCCGTCTCTAGCTCTCCCGTCAGCTCCGTTCTCTTTATCCATCCATGGTCAGCGCCATCGGGGCCGTTTAATGTATTTAACATAAATGTCAGTATATGGGTGCTCTACAGTTGTAGCGTCGGCCCTTTTGACCACGGAGATGAGAGCGACGGCCGGCTCGACCGCAACGTTACCGCGATACGATAACGTTTCCTGTCCGTGACAGAGTTAGCATGCAGCTTTAGCCGTGATGTCTAGCTCTGCTTTTCCTGCAATATGTGAAACCCAGAGTGTTTCCAGCCTTTACTGGATGTGTAGTGTTTACCACTTTGGAGTTAACATGTGAGGGTGCGGGTCGTATCCACGCAGACTCTCCGCCGTTTTCTACTTTTTCGTCGTGGTTTGTTTTGGTTGACGGATACGGAACGGATACGACGTCACGTTACTACAACAATAAAAGCGTTAACTTCCTTCTACCTCTGCATAGACTCAAATAAAGCAAATTCTGGCATTATGAAATCAATTTCAAAAATGTTTTGGCTACTTAACATTGTGATAATTCCTGTAAAGTTGCAGGTCTCACAGTATCCAGGTTTTCATTCCAACCATTCCCTACAGCCGGTGATGCAACCGTTCTTCCAGTCTGACTGAAGGTGTGTTAGTCCGTGACGTCACCTGGTGTAAACTTTGGTTGGTATGAATACCTGCAGGCGCTCGGCCCTCCGTGACACACCTCTCCCGTTTCCTGCCCATGTTTATTGTGATTTTCAGTTTGAGGAATCTTGTGGACATTTATCACGTGGTCAGATCTGAGAGCTAATAAAGAGCCCTTCCTCATTCAGGTTCTTGTAACAATAAAACTTTTGGCAAAATAAGGAAATAAGCAGATTTGATTTGTTAACCAACTAGTCCCGTGCTCGATCAACACAGCCCTCTGTGTACGCGGTGTTGGTCCGGGGCGACGGAAGGAAGAAGGAAGAGAGATTAGCCAACAGCAGCTCAATGCAGTCCTGTCTGTGCTGTTGAAAGTTTGGCAGCTAAACTGTCTGTAGCCTCCGGGCTTTACTACAGGAAATCTCTGCCATGTCAACAACACCAGTTTTCCACCGAGACGCAGACAGACAGACAAACAAGCCAGAGAAACAAACTCCACCAAAAAAGGCGTAGCGGGACTACAACTAGACACCTGAAGGAGTGATCTCCCTCTTCCTCTGGAGGACACGTGTGCACCCACCCACCTCCCATTACCGCCAGGATCTAAGCCGCTATAATTTATACCTTTGTTCCCAAATGGAGGACAGCACGCAGGAGCTGGCTAGCTGTGTGTGTAATTACGCTCAAGTGAGGGGATGCAGGGCCGTGTGTTTGGGGCTGGGATTTGAGGCCCGGAAGGAAGGAAGAGAGAAGAGGAGGAGGGGGGTATCAAGAAAGCGAGAGAAGAAAGAGAGAGGCAGTGAAGCTAGAGAAAATCTGGTTATTTTACGCACGGCTGCTTCGTTAATGGACAGTGTGTGTGTGCGCAGTGTGCATGCCAGGGTGTGTGTGTGTGTGTGTGTGTGTTGCGGGGAGTGGGGGGGGTGGTCGACGGGGGTGGGTCAGCAGGAAAGGGCTGTGTTTATCCAATCTGTTCCCTGCCTTTACCATGTGGTAGGAAAAACCACTGGCCGGCTACCAGTCTGATCCCAGAGGACACAGAGGCCGAGAGAGACCGGCACCGGAGAGAGAGAGAGAGAGAGAGAAGTAGGCCACAGGGGGGGGAGACCAAGGAACCTGCTGGTGGAGAGAGAGAGAGAGAGAGAGAGCGTATCCATGTGCTCACTGAGCTAAAGAACCTGTTATAGGGTCTCTGAAACCGACTCCGTCTAGCCCTTGAAAAAATCACTCACATCTGTGAGTGTATTAAGAGGTGAGGGATGCAGGCGTGTATGTGACGATGGCGTTGAGAGAACAGAACGCAACTTGCGATTTTTAGGTCGTAGCGGGCTCAGTTTAAAAGCTAGAGGGAGGATACGTGTAGCATATGAAACTAGAAAACCAAAGTAATCCGTTGGTACCAACCATGTCATACTAAAGTGAAGGAGGATAAATAACGCTCCAAACTTGCACTAAATTTTGGTGAGGAAAAACAGGCATGGCCATTTTCAAAAGGGGTCCCTTGACCTCTGACCTCAAGATGTGTGAATGTAAATGGGTTCTATGGGTACCCACGAGTCTCCCCTTTACAGACATGCCCACTTTGTGATAATCACATGCAGTTTGGGCCAAGTCATAGTCAAGTCAGCACACTGACACACTGACAGCTGTTGTTACCTGTTGGGCTGCAGTTTGCCATGTTATGATTTGAGTATATTTTTATGCTAAATGCAGTAGCTGTGAGGGTTTCTGGACAAATATTTGTCATTGTTTTGTGTTGTTAATTGATTTCCAATAATAAATATATATACATAATTTTGCATAAAGCAGAATATTTGTCCACTCCCATGTTGATAAGAGGATTAAATACTTGACAAATCTCCCTTTAAAAGGTACAAAGTCTAAAGTATAAAGTCAGGAAAGTGATGTTTAAGTCAAGCCTGATGTTGCCTTACACATAACAGAATGATCCCAGTCACTTCCACACAGTGAGCTTCAGCTGATTAATCAAACACTGGTATCAGATCGGAGCTCAGTATCGGCCGATACCCAAAGCTCTGGTATCGGTATCGGGGCTGAAAAAGTCAGATCGGTGCATCCCTCAATTTATCACCTGTTGAAACCCCTTAACCCAGTATTTTTTCCAGACACAATGTCTGAATTTTCTAACCGAGTTTTGGCGTCCGACCTACATTCAGCTCCCCGTCACGAAGAAGGTCACGACGCCAGCTCAGATGATGTATATTGACCCCTTCAAGGATGGTTTAACCCTTCTACTTCTACCACAGCCTCTCCCCTCAGACTGTGTGGCTCGCTGGCGACATCACACCTGTGCGTGTCCCATTCATTTAAAAAGATCACATCCCTCTGGATTTCATGTGATTAGTCCAAAACTAGCGTTTCAATTATTGTTCAGAGAGTCAATGAACCTAAATGAAAATCAGAAATCAAACTGTTGCAGGTTAGGGGTGGGGTGGGAATTGTAGCTCAGTGATGCAAATTAGTTGTCGCAGTGGCACACTGCCACCGTTACCGGCTCTGGGGAAACCCCCCCCGCAACTCTCATCAAACTTTCAAAGGGGGTAGACTTTTCAAAAACTACACGATTCGTCACTAGCTGGGAGTCTCTTCAGCCCGTTCAGAAAAACCACCAAAGTGGTTTTGGTGCTGCTGTTGAGAGATTCGTCATACCCCCCCCTGCAGAGAACGCAAGATGAAGCTTTGGAAACATTTCTGAGCAACGACATCAGAGGCAGTACTTTTCTGATTCTCGGTCTAGATTTTCATTTTTAGACGAAAATCTGCATAAGATATGAGCTTCCAAAGAAACGGGTTTTCAGGAGGAATTTCCCAACAATTCTGAAGAAACTAGTTCTTTATGCGAGACACACACACACAGTATATAGAGCGGGCTCTCCAGCGTGCTACCCCCACACCTCCCTAATCAATCACTGCTATTGACATGCCCTTTTAGACCAATGGGACAGGCAGGTCTGGACCGTGTCCCCGGGGATTGGCTGGTTCCCCTCCCTGCCCCACCTGCCTGCCTGCTAACAACCAATTAACTTCCAGAGTCCTTCCTATGAAGCTGTGGGGTAACTTCTCCCCCGGGACACACACACACACACACACACCCCTTTATCCAGAGTCAATGCGCTCTACAGGATCAAAAGTGTCTCCGTAGTGGGTTTGAATCCAGCTCAGGATCTTTTTGAAAACTACAGCAAGATGAAAATCCGGCTGTTGGCGTTTGGGTCATGTGAGTGCTATAGATAATAGGGGTGGGAAAAAAAAAAAAAAAAATCGATTCACCATGTATTGGGATTATTTAATGCAAGAATCAATATATTTGCTTCATTTGAGTCTATGCGGAGGTAGAAGGAAGTTACCGCTTTTATTGTTGTAGTCTGAGTAACGTGACGTCATATCCTTTCCGTATCCGTCAACCGAAACAAACCGCAGCGAATCGAAACGAGAAAGTAGAAAACGGCGGAGAGTCTGCGTGGATACGACCTGCACCCTCACATGTTAAATCCAAAGTGGTAAACACAACACATCCAGTAAAGGATGGAAACACTTTGGGTTTCACACATTGAGAGGAAAAGCAGAGCTAGACATCACGGCTAAAGCTGCATGCTAACTCTGTCACGGACAGGAAACGTTATCGTATCGCGGTAACGTTGCGGTCGAGCCGGCCGTCGCTCTCGTCTCCGTGGTCAAATGGGCCGACGCTACAACTGTAGAGCACCCATATACTGACATTTATGTTAAATGCTTTCAAACGGCCCCGATGGAGCTGACCATGGATGAATAAAGAGAACGGAGCTGACGGGAGAGCTAGAGAAGGACTTGGAGAAGTTAGAGGAAGTATACACGTGGGACTACGTCCGGTTTCAAAATAAGTTGATAAAGGCAACTGTATATACAAAATACATTTATAGAAATAAGGTTGATTGGATTATATTCACCAGAAGTATAAAACGTTATAAATTAAAAAGAAAATACCACTAATTTGTGAGAAAAATGTCTTTATACTTTGATTTTTGGGTTGCTTGAAAGAAAATTTAATAAATAATGCCTGACAATGACTGATATATGTGACTTCAGGACATCTCTGACTACATACATGATGAACATCAAACATTTTTACTGTATTAATTTAGATATTTTCCAAAGTAAAAGTCCCTAGAAGTGTATGATTCAACTTTTTCTCATTGTCTAGTGTTAAAAAAGTTAATAAAAATCGCAATACATATCGAATCGGCACCCAAGTATCGTGATAGTATCGAACCGAGAGATAGGTGAATCATCCCAGCCTTACTAGCTATGAAGAGTGTCATTTAAGAGGAGTTGTGGGAAATGAGTTTACTGGAGAGATGAGTACATCTTCTCTTGCATGTGCTTAACATTGTTCCTTTTTAAATACATCTCTCCCCTCTCTGACCTTGCATCCATCTCCATCGTCCTAACTGGATGTTGATTCCACAAGCAAGCAGCACTTAACCTTTCATCAGCCATGTGAATCACTCGGAGGAGAGAAATGAGGAAGGATGCGTGGATGCCACGACGGTGCCATTAAACCACAGTGTGCTTCGGGGGGGGGAACTGATGAGATTTGCGCGGCGCCAGTTTTTTCGGCGATGGGATTCATCGGCAGCTGATGACAGAAACAATTCCCACATATTTCCAGCGGAGAGTTTAAGCTTTGCTTATTTGTTTCCCAGCGGCGGTGAGGTCGGTGTACGACGAGAGCTGAAGGATGAAGAAGGAAAACAGGATATGGCACACATCGACGCTGGGAGAGGTCAAGGATAGATTAAAAAGGCGCGCACACATATGGGTCAGAGATGTAGTTGACAGGCCGTCTCCTCTATCACACGTACGGCCCACACACAAACACTTGAGAGCTGTATTAACGCCAGCCTCTCTTCTAGGCACAGCACTCGGTCCAGAAGGCCCTCGCTGCAGGAGGAGGATGGGGGGATGGGGGAGGAGTGTGTAGGAGGAGGAGGAGGAGGAGGAGGAGGAGGAGGGGGCAGAGGGAGAGACAGGTGAGAGGGAGGGATGAGCGAGAGCGAGAGAGACAGCGATGACACTCAGTTTTGAATGTCACCACGGTGCTAAAGACCCCCGCTAACCTTTTGGCTGGAAATGAGAGGACTGGAGGGGAGGGGAGGGGAGGGGGAGGGAGGGGAGGGGGAGGAAACAGACAGGCAGGCAAAGATGGAGAGAGAGAAAGAGAGATGGAAAGGGTGAGAATGAAGAGTAGAAAGAAGAGGAGGGAGCTCATGCATGGGTAGAGAAGGGAGTGTGGGTGCGTGGGTGAGGGGTGGGAGGTGGAGCGATAGATGGCGAGATGAAAGAGATGGAGACAAACAACAGCAGCACTTCTCATGTCTGCTAACCGGGCTGCCATCCATGACACATGATGATGATGATGAGGAGACAAAATGGCCACCCTAACAAACACCAGTGCTCTGGGCTCAGATACCCAACACCGGGCTCTCGACGCTGAACTGTCCAACGGGAGCGCTGCAGCATCAGGTGCCATCTACCCTACACAGGGAACAACATGGCGGCCTCGGTGGCGGCCTTTAAGTCTGCTAGTCGGTGTCATCCACCTCCAAAACACTAGGTGTGGGAATCACCAGAGGCCCCCACGATACCATATTATCACCGTACTTAAGTCACGATACGATTCTGACTACATACATGCTGAAAATCAAACATTTTTACTGGATTAATTTAGATATTTTACAAACTAAAAGTCTCTAGAAGTGTATGATTCAACTTTTCCCCATGGTCTAGAGTTAAAAAAGTTAACAAAAATCGCAATAAATCGTAATATCGAATCGCAATACATATCGAATCGGCACCCAAGTATCGTGATAGTATTGAATCGGGAGATCTTTAACCTTCAATTTTAAGAAAAGACACCTCTGGCATAAAGATAATGCACTTGCAACTTTAATTGTATAAAGACTGAAATTAATAATAATACATATTTATCAGCCTGCAGCTTTCAATTTCTGTTTCAGAAGCACTACACTACTACAGTTGGCGTCTATCGATGTTCAGCTACAGCGTCTTTTTAAGGAATATCTGTCATCTGTGACTCAAAATTTAAAGAGCGCTGAGAGAGGTTTTAGTTATTCAGTTAAAATTCTGACTGTAAAAGTGAAGCAAGGGAGATAAAAGTGAGATTTTAAGTAGTTCCCCCCCACACCCACAGTGGAAACCCCACCCTTGGTGGTGAGATTTAACCGTTTGTCAACTGTCCAAAGCTACTGTTAAAGTTTAAATTCATCACTTTAAAAAAGGTGCTTTTTGTTGCTCTATTATTCCAGTTATTGGACCGGATTGTTCACGTAAACACAGTCAATTTGACAGTGAAAACCCTTATTAGGCCATGTTTAATACATCTAGTCAAGTCACTTTACTTCACACTACGTGAGAGCTGCAAAATATTAACACAACTGATTTGTTCCTGCAAAATTTTGCAAAAACATTTGAATTTGTAAGTCAAATTCAGCACCTAAATGGATCAAGTATGTGAGTGGGTGCTACTGCTTCAAGTCGACATAAATATCATTTTAAGGTAGCGCAACAAGTCACGTTGAAAGTGAAAATGTGCTCTTGATATAATAAACTTCCTCTCAGCCTTCAAGAGAAAACAAATCTCAGCACCCAGCTTTCCTTCTGATGAATCCAAATAAAAAACACCCAGCTGCTTTTAATGTGACTCGTTTTGTGAACTGACGAGAGTCATTTCTTCCAGATTTCAGTAGTAAGAGATCAGCAAAAGGGACGTTGGTGGATCACACACAGCAAAGAGAGTCAAATGAGACGGGGAGGGACAAAGACGGGGACAATGGCCATTTTCACTAACAGAGTACAACAACATCAGTGTTGTCAGCTACGAGTTATATTGCTCTGTGCATGCCAACAGGGGCACGACGGACTACTCGTCCTCTCTCATTCGTACAAACACACACCTATTTTGGCCTCTCCTCTTCTGGCCCTACACTTTTAAACATCTTGCTCCGAGCCATCCTGAACCAGAACAGTGGGCGTTGGTTAAAAAAGGTCAATAGAAGGTGGCGCATTGGGAGAGAAAATGTTCAGATAGCCAAAGCCGATCACACTAATGACTCATAGGTCAAAATCACAGTGACACATTGATGGACACCTGCTCCAAAAACAAAGTCTGTCTTTCATTCTTCCAAAAGTTGAAGGAGAACTGAATGAACAAGGCCGCTTGTAGCGTGGTCCGAATCTTTTACGGTCATTAGAAGCGTTAGTTTTCAATGTGCAGAGATAAGATAATGGGGGGGTTATACATGTGGAGAACGAGCAGCAGCGCACGGATATTAGACTGGAAATTGAATCGCAGCATTCTGTGAAATCTCGATTAAGTGGTAAATCTTAATGTTGTGTTTCGCGGGACACGCAGGGTCACTTCGCTGCATGTGGTTTATCCCCCCCATGTGTAAGGTGGCGGGGGTTTTCCTGGCTGTTTGTAGGCATTGGACTGAAAATGGGAAATGACAAATCAACATCTTTTAGGCGTATGGAGCTCACAGGATTTTTTTAAAAAGAGACCAGATTTTGCTTTAGACAGAAGGGATGCACCGATCAGACTTTTTCAGTCCCAATAGCGATAACGAGTCAGCATCGGCCCAATATCTGATCCGGTATCAGTGTGTCCCTATTAGACAGTTAAATGGGCCGAACACCGCACTACACCCAAGAAATAATTAAAGGTAGAGTGACTGTTCCACTAACTATTAGACTGTGAGACACTTTGTTTAGTTTCAAATGTTCATACTTATCCTTTATTATTTTTGCACCAATTTCCATGCATGCTTTCAGACTGAATAATGCCTAAATGTCTGGGTTTGTTTAACCTCAAGGCTTCCTAGTAAAAGTTAAAACAACCAACTCCAAGGTCACCGAGACAACTTCTAGGAACCTGAATCAAAAACAGACTCCCCTCCTAAAAAAAGAATAACCACTAATCTACCTGAATGAAGCCATTTATACTAAATCAAGTTAAGAATCTTAAATACAAGAATGGGATCTGAGATGTTTAATGACTTTTGATAACATTGTGTCCCGTCTCCAGCTCAGTCCAGACCAACGGAGAATACAGAAAATACCACATGTGAGGAAAATTCTTTGATTTTTGGGTTGCTGGGAAAAAAATAGTATAAATAATGCCTGACAATGACTGATATATTTGACTTCAGGACATCTCTAATGCTGAAAATCAAAATTTTTACTGTATTCATTTAGAGATTTTCCAAAGTAAAAGTCCCTAGAAGTGTATGATTTAACTTTTTCCAATGGTCTACTGTTCAAAAAGTTAACAAAAAATCGTAATATCGAAGTGAAAGAGAGAGAATACAGAAAATACCACTAATTTTTTCAGGAAAATTCTTTGATTTTCGGGTTGCTGGAAAAAAAATTGTATAAACAATGACTGATATATTTGACTTCAGGACATCTCAGACTACATACATGAATAAAAATCAAACATTTGTACTGTATTAATTTAGAGATTTTCCAAAGTAAAAGTCCCTAGAAGTGTACGATTCTACTTTTCCCCATGGTCTAGTGTTAAAAAAAAAGTTAAAAATCGCAATATCGAAGTGAAAGACGGAGAATACAAAAAATACCACTAAATTTTTTAAGGAAAATTCTTTGATTTTTGGGTTGCTGGAAAAACATTGTATAAATAATGACTGATATATTTGACTTCAGGACATCTCTGACTACATACATGCTGAATATCAAACATTTGTACTGTATTAATTTAGAGATTTTACAAAGTAAAAGTCCCTAGAAGTGTATGATTCAACTTTTTCCTATGGTCTAGTGTTACAAAAGTCAATAAAAATCGCAATAACTCTTATAATCGAAGTGAAAGACAGAGAATACAAAAAATACCACTAATTTTTTCAGGAAAATTCTTTGATTTTTGGGTTGCTGGGAAACAAATTGTATAAATAATGACTGATATATTTGACTTCAGGACATCTCAGACTACATACAAACATTTTTACTGTATTAATTTAAAGATTTTATAAAGTAAAAGTCTCTAGAAGTGTATGATTCAACTTTTTCCCCATGGTCTAGTGTTACAAAAGTTAACAAAGATCAGAATAAATTGTAATATCGAAGCGTAATACATATTGAATCGGCACCAAAGTATCATGATGGTATTGAATCTGGAGATAGGTGCATCGTCCCAGCCCTACTTCTATCTTTAACCTTCAATTTTAAGAAAAGAGACCTCTGCCATTTAATTGTATAAAGACTGAAATCAATAATAATACATATTTATCAGCCTGCAGCTTTCAATTTCTGTATAAAAAAAAATAGGATCTGAGAGGTCACTACATGTGGGGGGGGGGGGGATTTAACTTTGTGACCAACTGCTTCTCTAACAAACCTTGTGGCTGAAAGAGGGGGGGGGGGATAAGAGTGCCTCAACTTTAACCACAAGAAAAGACAGAGAGAGAGAGACCAAATAGTGCTGAACATCTGTTGTGTGTATGTGTGGTCGGGGCCTCTTATCTCTCCCTCTGTGGCCCGCTAAACATGACTGGCTGCCATCTTGGCTCAAAGACACAAGGTGGTGGTGGGGGGGTAGCAGGCAGCAGCTCCTGACTCTATATGGCAGAATATAACGAAAACCAGCACCATGTGAGAATGAATAACCAAGTGTTGTGGGGGATACAAATTGCTGTGTTGTTGTTGTTGTTCTTTGGAGAGATAGCTGCAGCCAAAGTTGCATTATGCAAGTTGACCGATTACAGCAACACATAATGGAGAAGGAAAAAGATTGTGTAACTAGTGAGAATGGACACACAAAAAAAGCAGGTGTTTTTGAGCTGCTGCCCACCGTGCACATAATGTAACAAGTGTAGCCGTGTTAGAGGGTTAACCAAACTTCCGGTCAATAAACACCACAAACAAGCCGAAACGCGAAAAGGAACGTGGAACGTTTTTACCTCGATTTATTAAAAAAAAAAAAAAAAAAAAAAAAGTGAAGCGAAAGTTAATTTTCTTTACCCCAAAAAGCTCTGCTTCGAGCGACAACCGCCCCGAGCAGGTTAGTAGCTAGCTCCGGGGGGGGGGGGGGGGAAGCTAATAAGTGGGTCCGTACACAATGGGGATGCTAACAGGCTAGCATTAACTTCTTCGGTGACCTAGCCGTTGGGCCAACGTTCCAACCTTCCAACGGCTAGCTAATGGAACGTTCCAACGGCTAGCTAATTAGCCGTTGGGCTAACCTCCAAGCGGCGGCGTTTCGGGCACTGTCGATCCGGACCCGCTTCTGCCTCATCTCACGTCTTTTTTTATCCGAGTAAAACACTTTTTCCTCTGCGTTACAAAAAGCCCGCACGCAATGTGAGTATTTCTTAGTATGTTTTAACGAGTTTTAATGGTTTAAAAACGGGGTAGAAACAACGTGAAAAAAAAAATTTGTATGGAATGACCAACTGCCCTCCACCTTCCCCCCTTTCTGTGTCCCTTCCGTCCAATAAATGTAGACTACGGACACTTCACACTGTCTTCTTCCGTTAAAAACACAACTAATGAGTACAAACACAACTACTACTTATAATTAAGTGTTTAAACATTTTAATTAAACTCTAACTTAGTGTTTTTGGGGCCGATATAAGCGTAGTATTGTCCGTTGGGAATCCTCACTCAGTCGGCCAGTGACTCACCTCTAACGCTCGAGCCACCTCGTGTCTCCTTAGCAACACAATTAGCTAACAGGGAGCTAACACTTTACACTTTAACAAACACTACAACAAGTACCACTAAATCACGTTATAAAACCCCAACAAGTTATCCGGGAAACAGACTCCGAAACAGAGAGGTGGCTTGGAGGGTTTTTCTTTTCCACTTTACAACTAACTACGGGACTGTTAGTGCGTGTAATGTGTGTGTGTGTGTGTGTGTGTGTGTTGGGCAAAGCTAAACATGCTATTGTTAGCATGTCGGCATGGCTTAAAGCTACCTTTCAATGACTTTCTGCTCCAATAAGGACAATAAAACGTTTAATAAAGCGGCAGCGCTTAACACGAGATCTCCAGCGAGTTAGCAGTGAATGAATTGAAACCATCAACAACTCGCACGGTGGATTAAAAGCTAGAAAAAGTGTGGAAAACTTCCCTTTTAGACACAAAATAAAGGTTTTTTAATTGAGAATAGGTGGTGTGATATAAACCCCCCAAACAATCGTGTTGAATTCGGCTGGATAAACTCATTTAAAAGGTTGTTAGCTTACCCAACAAGCTCGGTGACTTTATCAGATCAGCTCCTCGTTAGTGGAGGTTAGTATCTCCGCTTTGCTTTGAGAAAAAAAAAAAAATCCACCGTGCTCCTTTTTTTTCTCCGTTTGAAATATAAATAAAAAGTTTGTTATTCATGTGATATTTCTCTCTCTCTCCTCTCGGCGTGTCCTCCTATCCGCGACCTCGCCGTGTCTCTAAGTGTGCGAGTTGCTGCTCTTCTTCTCCTTTGTGTTAATTTCACTCAAATCGAGTTTAATCCGATCGATCCCTCCTCGGCTCGGCTGCTGGTCGCGCTCCCGAGTCCTTCCCCCTCCAGACACTCGCTCACCTTCCCTCGGCCAAAGGGGGGGGAGGGGGGGGGGGAGGCGCGCTCCCGAGGATCTCTCATAGAGATAAACAGGGCGGCGTGCGCGGTCACTGACCCCGCCGTGCCCGTGTGTGACGCTCTGTGCGAGTTCTCAATGTGGGGATTGTAAAAAAAAATATATATATATATTTATATATATATATATACATGGATTTATGGTTTTGTGGCTACATCTGTGAGTCCATGTTAAATTAATTTAAAATAAATACATTTATTTTTAATTATTAATAGAAAGATATGATAACACAATAATAGAAGCAAGAAATCTGTTAGGAAGTCCAATATAAACCAATATCAAGAGACCACTGTTCTTGGTTTGGTGGTGGTTTGGTGTCTAAATTTATCCTGATGACCAAGTTATAAAATCCTATTTATTTATCTAATATTTAGATAAATACAGTTATGATTAAATACAAAAATTAAATAAAATAATAATAAATATATATAATATATATATATATATATACATGGAGCGTCATTAATAATAAATATATATAATATATATATATATACATGGAGCGTCATCTGGATTTATGGTTTAGTGTTTACAACTGTGAGTCCATGTTAAATTATTTTAAAATAAATACTTTTATTTTTAATTTATTTAGTTTATTTTTTAATTATTAATAGAAAGATATGATAACACACAATAACACATAACAGAAGCATGAAACCTGTTAGGAAGTCCAATATAAACCGATATCAAGAGAGCACTGCTCTTGGTTTTGGTGGTGGTTTAGTGTCTAAATGTATCCTGATGACCAAGTTATAAAATCCTATTTATTTATCTAATATTTAGATAATACAGTTATGATTAAATAAATAAATAAATAAATAAATGAATGAATGAATAAATAAATAAATAAATGAATAAATAAATAAATAAATGAATAAATAAATGAATAAATAAATAAATAAATAAATAAACAAACAAACAAACAAACAAACAAACAAACCAAACCAAACCAAACCAAACCAAACCAAACAAAACAAAACAAAACAAAACAAAACAAAACAAAAAATAAATAAATGAATGTTGGATGTGGGTTTGGGTCTAATCTTTATAGCCGGGTAGCTAGCACGGCTAATTAGCCTATCAGCTGCATTTCGTGTGTCGTTCCAGACCAGGGAACGCTTCGCTCATCTCAGGGTTTTTTTCCAAGTAAAACACTTTCACCAAAACACCAATAAAACTAGCGACTACTACAGGAGGAAATAGTACTTATACATTTGTGTTGAAACATTTTAATTAAACTCTGGCGAAGCGTTTTTGGGCGATATATGCCATGTGTTCTCCGCTGGGAATCTCACTCAGAGAGCTAAAATAGAATAAAATCATCCTATTTATTTATCTAATATTTAGATAAATAAATAAATGTTGGATGTGGGTTTGGGTCTAATCTTTATAGCCGGGTAGCTAGCACGGCTAATTAGCCTATAAGCTGCATTTCCCGCGTCGTTCCGGACCAGTTTCAGGTGATTATACACTAATGAAAACATATAGATCTCCCTAAATGCAACACACTGTTCCTTTCAATTAAAGGACAGGTTCACTTTTGTGCATGTCCACTGATTTTACACATCAAAGTGTGTTTCCAGGTGTTGGGGAGTACGACTGCATATGAAAAGTTGTATAAAGCCCTTTATGTCTCCAGAGGGAGCTGTGTGAAATCTAATAAATGCCCTCAAGTGATGTCACTTGAGTCAGCCTCAGTTGGGTGTGAAAACTACAAGTGTGAAAATTAAAAAAAAATCTGGAGGTGTGGAGTCAGAAAGCTCACCAGACCTCTGTAGCTCATCTCTATTTGGGACTATAGCGGCCTCAGGCTACATTAGCCGCTACTAGCACAACACACTCTGATCTGTACAGTCACGTGAATCAAGTCGGGTTGCATTGTTGGTAATGTAGGTGTCACGTTTTATTCTGATGGACTCTGATGAAGACGCACCGTTGGCAACTTCTTCTTATAAAGTTTGTTGCCTTAACCCAGTGATTCTCAAAGTGAGGTCCGTAGAACTCTGTCAGAGGGTTCGCAAAAAAAATTAGCTATAAATTATGACTGTTTAAATATCTGGATTTATTCGGACTATGTCTTGCTACTGTTTTTGAAAGATCAATTACTTGAAATTTTGACTATAAATGCTGTCAAGTCGAGTCCAATTTGAATAAAATCACCCTCTTTTTAAAGGTTTATGAGTGGTATTAACATTCAATAATATTGCCAATTCCCCCTCTGTGGGAGTAATAAACGGTCATCTCATCTAATCTTAACATGATTCAAATTAAAATGTGTTTCTGTTCATCGCTATCAAACAGGTTTGAAGTATTTAGGTTGAAAAGTATTAGAATACAACGAGTACAAATGGTCGTAAGTGCTTAATCGGTGTTACGATAATGAAGTTTAAAAACCTCTGGTGTAGTGGTCGTTAAAGAGGTGGGTGTACTCCTTGGTAGAGATGAAGTAGGTATAATCTCCTATATATTCCGATGGCTTTTTGGCTGTTATACTGTAAACCACCAGAAAAAGAAGTGCGTGTACTTCGTATACCTGCGTATACCCTCCACTACACCTCTGCCTGTAATTCCTCATGAAGCATGTTAAACCTCTCCCTTCACTCAATCCACGTTTTCTATGTCTTCACAGAGATTTCTGAACATATTCCCCCCCCCCCCCCGCTCACACAGCCCCTGGTTTCAGCTCATTTCAGTTATGTTTTGAAAATCAACATGCAGAGACTTGAAACTCGCCCGAGTTCGGGGGAATCCATCACCGTGAACATCGTGTCTGCTTTTACTGTAGTCCAAGTTATGTTATCAGAGATTATGAAGTTGAAAGTACAGATGTGACGAGTCTAGACTGCATTTACCAAAAAGCTCTATCTGACTGTAAAGATCCTCACAGGCAGATGACTTATAATTTTCCATCATATATACCCTGACCTATAGCCTTTGATATACTGTGTTTGCTAACATTGGAAGGACTAGTTTTTCAAGGTAGAAAAAAAAAAGTATTTTAAATGTAATAGATGATCGCAGTTTTGCAGAATTTTGATATTTATTTTCCAGCTATGTAGTCTCCTGTTTATGTATTTGGTCACGTATTAATTCCCAACAGCCATCTCCTGTTAATCTGTGTTAACTAACATGGACCTCATGCAACTCCACCCAATGATGGAAAGTAACAAAGTACATTAACTAGTACTTTTACTTGAGTATTTTTATTTTATGCTACTTTATACTTCTACTCACGCTACAGAGAATACAGCTCTTCTTCAGCTATTATTAGTTACCTTACAGATTTTAGACATTAAAATACTGCTTACGAGTTAACGCGTTAATCATCTAAATAGTTATTTAAATAATGTATAAAATATAACACCCTGCAGTCTGCATGATGAGTACATTTATTTTTGAAACATAAAGAGCAAGTTTTTGATAGTAATTCTATACTTAACGTAAGCAGCTCTTTGAACATGGGACTCACTCAGGGCTGGTTTAAGGCATATAGACGGTCGCCTAGGGCGCCACCTCCTGGGGGGCACTGGTTGCCCTCTTAAAAAAACTAAAATTAATAATAATAATAAAAAATGCTGGTGGGCGCCCTTCGTCATTTTCTGCATTGATGTAACAAATGAACAAATAAATACAGAAAGAAACAAAGACACGTTTCACCCCCGTAACTTTCGTTGTAGTGAAACTGACTAAACACTTTAAGCCAACAATTTCGGGGACCAATTGTTTGTTTGTATTAATACTTTTACTTTTATTTATGATAATAAAAAATCTTAATTTTTGTCTGGGGTTAGGGTTCTGGGGGGGGGTTGAACCCTAACCCTAGGGCACCAAAAGGGCTAGAGCCGGCCCTGGACTCACTTGCAATGGAACATTTGTACATTGTTATGTTGCTACTTTTACTTCCTCTTTTTTTAAATTATTATATTTTTTTTTTACCGAGTACTTCTTCTTCCATCCCTGTTGGGGCCACATTTTCACTCCTGCAGTGTGTATAACTTTGTAGTCAACCTCCACTGACGTGGATAGAGACGATATGATGGGAGGTTCAACAGCCTTAAAGGACCAGTGTGTAACATTTCGGGGGATTTATTTGCAGAAATTGAATATAATATTCATAACTATGTACAGTATAATCACCTGAAACTAAGAATCGTGTTCACCAAATGAGTATTCTTGTGTTTACTGTTATACTGTATGCGCTTGGTACCCCTAAAATCACACGCACCCCCTCCACCACATTTTGAACGGTCTGGAACCGCAACACATTTACATGATGTCCCACAAACGTGGCATTTTACCTGCAAATGCAGGCATTGGATGTAGGGCATTTGCTGGAAAGCTCATGCACATCATACACTGAACATGTAAACCCTCCCTGACTACATATGAGTTAAAAAATGTTTCATTCATTAAGCAGGCTCTCAGTCTGGCTGACCTTCATCAGGGAATACAATCTCCATGACTGCTGAAGGTCGAATGGCACAGATTCAAGAGCGCACGAGTCCCTCCCTGCTCATTTTAATGGATAAATCAGATAGAGTGAAACAGCATGCGGACCCATTATGATTGATTCACTCGTACACACCGAGAAGTCAGCGTGGGGCCGGGTGGCAAAACACAAGACAGAAAATAGTTTTGTTTCAAACACTGTATTTTTCCATCGCCACATAACCATCAAAATGACATGTTTTAGAGTTTAGAATGTTTTATTATAGTTTATTGTGATAGCATTTTCATTTTTTCTTTTTTTTAAGTTTTGTTTTTTCCAAAGAACAAACACAGCAAATAACGTTGAGGAGGGGGGAGGAAGAGGAGGAGGAGGAGGAGGAGGAGAGGCAGGAAGAGCGGAGAGAGGAGGAGGGCCACATAGATAAAGATAGCTAGATCGATCCATAGATAGACAGATAGATAGATGCATCAGGTTTGGCTTGATCCTCCCCCCCGTAACCCCTCTGGGTCCACACACACACACACACACACACACACACACATACACACTACATTTTGCTTTACAAAGAATAATCATCATCGGAATAAGATTAATAACTGGCTGAATATATTTAGGAATAAAAAAAAATAAAAAAAAATGAGAGGATTCACTCGCACTGCTATGAAACCCCCCGAAAAAAACTCCCTACAGTTATACAGTTAGCCTGGAGAGAAAAAAGTTAGATAAACAGAAATATATGAATGCATCATATGCATGTATGCAGGCTGGGTGTGTGTGAGCATGAAGGGGGGGGGGGGGGGATGGGAAGAAAAAATGTTAACGTGGGTTTGGATTCATTTCAAATGCCCCAATTCAAATCCAAACTAGGTCTGTGGCTTTACAGTGAGCATCTCTGCATGTGTAATGCATCGTCGACTAGCTAGTTAGTGGTAGAACGCCTATCTGCAGATAAAGGTGATTTTAGCAGCTGTCCAAATCTCTCTCAGAGGGGGGGTGGGGGGGTGGAGTTAAGGCAGGCAGCTGATTTCAGGACAGATTATAGGGGCTTCTTTTTTTTTTTTGTTGTTGGACAAAACACAGGTAAACACAATAATTTGGCATTAAAAATACAGAGCGAATGTTACCACACAGTCTGAGGAAGAGAGGTGGGGATGAGAGGAACAAGGGGGAGGAGGGGGGGGGGGTGAACGATAAGTAACCGAAGTAGTAAAATATGATCAGAACAGTAAAACGGTGCCTGTTACATCGGGGGATCTCAAAGCGAAAAAAAAAACAAAAAAACATTGCAGCAGTCATCGATCAAGCTCTAAACAGTATACATTATATATCTGCCAGCTAATTCATGGTGGAAATGTTTGCTTGCTTAGAAGCGAGACGCCTTGACATTTTCAGTTGGAGTCTGTTCTCCACCAGGGACTTCCAATGCCTCTACGCGGCCCCTGTTAACAGCCTGTTATCATTCATACTTGTCATTTAAAAGAAAGGGCACCACCGGCCCCCGAACGTACCGGGGCGGCTCGGTGCCGTTGGGTTTAAATGAGAATTGTTAAAAATGCTAAAAAAAAAAAAGCTGCTCGGAGGTGTCTTTTCCCCAGCCCTGGTAAAGAAATACCACAACAACACGCCAAGCTTCACCTTAAACAAGCTAAAAAAAAAAAGCTACAGAAACCTAAAGAGCCATATATACACAGAAACGTGCCCGATAAATATAGTTAACAAAAAAAAAAGTCTCCAATCTATTTTTCCTCTTGACTTCATAATGGCGGCCGCTGCTCTCAATATCCCTCAACGTTTCTTTAACTTCCCAAAAGGATCCAGTTTCACACTCAACAGTTTGGTCTTTTATTCTCTCTCCAGACAATTTAAAACACTTTTTTTTTTTTTAAGCCACAACCAGTTTGTAGTGTTCATTAAATACAAATCAACAAAGAAGGACACAAAGACAGAGAGATAACATGACGGATATTAGGGAAAGGAAGCACAAAATAACATCATAATTTGCACTTTGTTTTTATGGACAGAAGATACAGAGTGACTTGAATGGCTCCTACACAAACTCGACATACTGGAATACCTATATCGTCCCTATACACACACACAGGCACAGCATGAAAACTCAACATGTGGAAACATGTCCTGCTATCGACGTGCTGCGTCATTTTCCTGTAAAGCGTGTACGGATGTGTGTTTAGACACAACACAGTGCATTGGTTTATATTCCATACAGTCAGTTGTTAGGAGTTTAATCTCTACCCACAACCTCGTCGTTACTGAAGGTAACTGTAATATCCCAACTACATCCTCGTGAATTAAGAGGAGTGTGTAAATTAAAGTGCTGGAATAGATTTCTTCATTTTCCAACTTGTTTTTTGTTTTAAATAAAGAGATAAAAAATCCATTTATCGAACCAAAAGAAAAACTTCAGAATTTGGTGGTTAAACCTGCAGGTGGAGCTGACTCTGTTTAAGACTGTAGGGAAGTCAGCTTGATTTATGGGGACGCAGCTCCTAAACCCTCAGGTTAGGTAAAGAGACAGAGAGGGAGGGAGGGAGGGATGGATGGATGAAAGAATGGAGCGGTAAAGAGAGAGAGAGAGAGAGGTTAACAAACTGTTAGTGAGCCTGGACAGTTCTGTAGAAACGAAAGGGAGAGTCAGAGAGGGCGAGGAGGAGGAGGAGGAAGAGGAGGAGGAGGAGGAGGAGGAAGGGTTGGGGGTTTGGAGGAGAAGGAGGAGGAGGAGGTGTGTTTTGGGGCTTCAGCAGCAGCCCCCTCCAGCCTGTTGGCCTCCCTGGCTACCGGACAGTGTGGAGTTGGTGGTAGGATGCTGGGGTCCGATCTTAATACCATTAGCCTGGGTGGAGACAAAGACATAGACGATTAAAATGAGATAAAAATGAGTTTAGAATTAACAAACAAACATCAGGAAAACATCTCAGTCAAGAATACACATATTGACTGACATCTTTTCTTGTAAAATGTCCGGTGTTTTCACGAGTTTATTAACCAGTGGGAAAATTCCCTCACCGTCACACATCCCGTGTTCTGAGAGGTAATATGACTGTTTTTGTCAAAAGGAGTCTGGTGGCTTTGAAGAGATCATAGATAACGGCTTCAGTTCCCCGTCAGAAAGGGCTGTCTGAAGGTAAAGCGGTGAAAATATTCTACGTACACATAAACTGATATTGATTTATTTAGGTGTCTAAAATCCGTTTTGCTGTTGCCCCGTCCACAGTGGTACATTGGTTTGCTCCCGGCAGACGGTTGACTCCGCAAAGTCCATTAATTCCTGATTATGGACAACTCGGACGGCATTATCACGCTTAAACCATGGTCACTTGCCAAAAAATAAATAAAATAAGACCAGTAATGGCTACGGGAGATATTTCTAGTCCGCTTAGCTTTGGCTCATCTATGAGCTAACATTATGCTAGCAAGATTCAAAGTCAATAACATTGCATACGGTCAGTATGCTTAACAACAAAACTAGTTAGCTATCCAACCATGTCATTATCCCAAAATCAATATCAAGATTTTCACGAAATTTTGATTAGCATAACGCTAGCATAAAGTTAACATTATGTTAGCAAGATTCAAAATCAATAACATTGCGTACGGTTGACAAACAATAATGTGACAGTATGTTTAACAACAAAGCTAGCTAGCTATCCAGCCATAATGCTAGCATAAAGCTAACATTTGTTCCTCCAAACTGGAGGTACTATGGATGAAGTACCTCATACAACCCCACTTCAAAACAAATCCCAACTATCCCTTTAACATTGCACAGCGCGTGCAGGTGCTCCTATTAGATCACATCATAGAGGAAACAACAGGTGCTGCTGCGTTGCACAAAAGCACAGGGAATCACCAGCAGCACTCAAGGACACGGGGAGGGAAAAAATAAAAGCACTTCTAAAAGAAGAGAGAGAGAGAGAGAGAGAGAGAGAGAGAGAGAGGGGCAGGTGGGAGGTAGAGAGACACAGCTCTTTCATCTCTCTCTCATCCCTTCCTACTGGAGCTCAGTTTCTCTCCCTCTGTGTGCTGTAGTAGAGCTCACTTTCCCTCTGTGTTTCATCATCGCTCTCTCTCTCTCTCCCTCTGTATATATTTATCTCTCTCCCTCTCAGTGTAACTCCCCCTCCTACACTCAGTAGCAGTAGTGCCTCTGGGAAACACTGTATGCCTTTAAATCACATTTATTGAGCTAAGGCCATGTGTGTGTGTGTGTGTGTGTGTGTGTGTGCGTGAGTAAGTGTGTGTGAGTGTTTTCTCATAGTGGCTGCCAACATTTCTGGTGGGGCTTCCCTCTCTCTCTCTCAGCCAGTCAGCTGATGTGGTTTGGCTGGCCGGCCTGCCTTTACTCCGTCTCACTGTTACTAATAACAAAAACACTGGCTGGCTGGCTAACTGCAGTCCTGTCTGCTTAACATTTGGACTTGCTGGCTGGCTAAAAGGCCACATATACTCCACACACACACACACACACTGTTCTGTTTATATACTATATTGGCTGTCTGCATTCACGGACGTGTTCACACATGTTTGTTGGCTCGTACGGTCCAGGCTGCACGAGGGCTGCGTCTGCCTGGTCTGTGACATCGTTTACGTCACGATTTACGACACGGTTCAGTTTTCTCAAGAAGATAACCATCTGGATGACTGGATGGTTAACTAAAGCTGGTACGATTTTAGAAATGTTGTGTACTTCCTACTCCTACTGTACGAGTAGATCGTTTGCGATGTAAAGCCAAAGCTCACGATTTATGTGCTCACACTGTACTGGTAAAATAGAAAAGAAACCCGTTGGCTGCTGAGGGCCGTTCTGGCTGTTAACAGTTGTCAATAAAGATTGGTTTGAAAGCTCCGAGGCAGGTAGAGTTTGTTAGCTAGCAGAGGTCTGTACGGTTCACAATAATGCTAACGAGGCAGAAACATGATGCCTTGATCATCTGTGCCATCCTGTCTGCTGAAACATCTATTATCTATCTGTTGTAGCCTATATTGTTATCTTGAAAGCTACGCTCCGATTACTGTAAGAAGAGGAGAAAAAAAGGCGCTGACATTGGGGAATCGGCTCGTGGCTCTGCTTCAACTGTGTGAGAGCCTAAATTTCTGACATGTCAGAAATTCATCCGACTATCCGACGGCCGGTCGGGTGGAGTTAATCGGTCCTCGGTCCCCCCCCCCTGTACTCTGCACGGCAAACGACGCCCGACAAAGCTGAAATTCTGTCCGACTCTAAAATTAGTCGTGCGGCTCAAAATTCGGGCCAGAAACGGGCTAAAATCGTACAGCCCGTATGCCCAGCGGTGGGGTCCGTGGCACTCTGTCAGGGGCTCCGCGATATAATTAGCTATAAATTAGGGCTGTCAAAGTTAACGTGATGATAACTCGTTAACGCAAATTTGTTTTAACGCCTTTAATTTCTTTAATGCATTAATGCAACTAGCGATATCGATCTTTCAGAGGTGTAGCCGGCTCAGTTTTACAGCTAGAGAGAAGATACTGGTATCATATGAAACTAGGCAAACTGTTGACCAGGCAAACTGTGCTGCCACACTGAGATGTTGATCAAATGAATATCTTATGATTGATGTCTGACAAAATGAATACACATTACTGACAATCCCTGTATTGTGTGATCAGCTGCACTGATTTAAAGAGAGAGAGACCAGATGCATTTTCATTAGGGCTGTCAAAGGTAACACAATAACGCATTAACGCAAATGGGTTTTAACAACACTAAATGCATTAACGCAACTTAAGATTTGTAGGTTGTAGCAGGCTCACTGGTATCACATGAAAACCTAAAGAATCCATTGGTACCAACCATGTCATACTAGCTTGTCGGGAAGGAGGCTAAATAACACTCCAACCTTAAAACTAACTGAACCGATCAAAGTGCACCAACAATTTTATTGTTGCACATCCGCACAGTCAAAGTTTTGTTCCCCCGAGTCTGCAGGAACCGGCTGGAGCTCACACCAAAACAGGAAATGCATGCTCCTGCTGTCATGTAGGCCTCAACTGAAGTGAATGGAGACGGAGCGGATATTTGCAGGACGGAAGCGTGCTGGACACAGGCGGCGAGTCAAGGACACGGACAGTAGATGTGCACACGGTTCTGTTTATAACACACGGGGGTGTCTGCCTATGAGGACGTGTTGCACGTGTGTAGTCAGCGTAGTCAACACAAACATGTTCACACATTGGTAAATGATAAAATGGATATCATTCGGGCCTTCATGGACACTCAAGTGTCATTTTTGATTTTTAAATCAGTGCAGCTGATCACACAATACAGGAACTGTCAGTGATGTGTATTCATTCTGTCAGACATCAATCATAAGATATTCATTTGATCAACATCTCAATGTGGCAGCAGCAGTAAACACAGTTTGCCTCATCAACAGGTAGCACTGTGAGCACTAATCTATGCTTGTTCAGTTGATACAGGAAAATGTGTTTAATGAGAGCAGAGATTTTACCAGATGTTATCTGTGATGTGCAGCTTTGTTTTTTGCTGACCGAAACAGGACGACAAAGGAAGAGATTCAGCCTTTTTCCAATTGTCTAGGCAATTCTGTGTGGAAGGAGATCTTTATGAAACCGACCTGAAAGTGTGGTCGCTTTTACGCGTAAACGCGTTTTTGATAGGGGTGGGAAAAAAAATGTATTCACCTATGTATCGCAATATTTTTTTTATTTTGAAATAGATTTTTTTAATGCCAGAATCGGTATATTTGCTTCATTTTAGTCTATGCGGAGGTAGAAGGAAGTTACCGCTTTTATTGTTGTAGTCTGAGTATCATGACGTCAGATCCTTCAAAAACCAAAACAAACCGCAGCGAGCCGAAACGAGAAAGTAGAAAACGTTGGAGAGTCCGCGTGGATACGACCTGCAGCCTCACATGTTAAATCCAAAGTGGTAAACACTAAACATCCAGTAAAGGATGGAAACACTTTGGGTTTCACACGTTGACAGGAAAAGCAGAGGTAGACATCACGGCTAAAGCTGCATGCTAACGGTATCACGGACAGGAAATGTTATCGTTACCAGCCGTCGCTCTCATCTCCGTGGTCAAATGGGCCGACGCTACAACTGTAGAGCACCTATATACTGACATTTATGTTAAATGCATTCAAACGGCCCTGATGGAGCTGACCATGGATGGATAAAGAGAACGGAGCTGACGGGAGAGCTAGAGACGGACTTGGAGAAGTTAGAGGACGTATACACGTGTGACTACGTCCGGTTTTTCAAAATAAGGTGTTAACAAAGGGAACTGTATATACAAAATACATATATGGAAATAAGATTGATTGGATTATATTCACCAGAAGTATAAAACATTACATGTCCCTTATAAATTAAAAAGGAAATACCACTAATTTGTGATTTGATTTTTGGGTTGCTGGGAAAGATTTAATAAATAATTCCTGACAATGATGATGATATATTTGACTTCAGGACATCTCTGACTACATACATGCTGAAAAGCAAACATTTTTAATGTATTAATTTAGAGATTTTCCAAAGTAAAATTCCCAGAAGTGTATGATTCAGCCCTGGCTTTTGGAGTTTGCAATTTTCATGTGGACATACTGTAGTATGACTAACACTTGCTGACGAGTGCATACTTGCTGACAGGCTCGGTGTCTTGACTTTCCTGCCTGGATAACTGTTCCACTGAGACGATAACCATCTGGTTGACTGGATAGCAAACTTACTGACTGGCTAGATAGGAAGCTTACAGACTGACTGGCTGGCTGGCTGAGTGTTTGTTTTCTTGCCGAATGACTGAGACCTTGTGGGATGTGAGGAATTTATGAGCTGGCAAGATGCCGAGAGAGAGAGAGAGAAAGAGAGAGTGGAAAATAGAGCAGGGGAGAGGAGGAACGCAGGGAGTTTTGCTTGGCTGGAGTCATAGGAAGCGGAGAAGAGGGTTTTTTTTCCCCACTTTTTGAGGAGAGAGGGAGCGTGGCAAACCACACACACTGCTGGAAAACTACACCAAAGAGAAAGAGGAGGATAAAGACTGGAAGAGAGGAGAGGACGGCCTTAAAAAAAAAAAGAGAGAGAACAAGAATGGAGAGGTTTGCGGAGGAAGGAGTCTCACCTCGTTGTTGATATCAAACACTCCCTCCTGGATCTTCTCATAGATCTCCTTGGCTGTGTTGATGAAAGCCTGAGATAGAGACAGGAAGAGAGAAAGACAGAGGGAGAGAGAGAGAGAAGAGGGGAGTCAATTCATATCTGTATGTTGACTCCTGTTAATGAGGAAGCTCACATCATTAGGGACAACACAACCAGGCTTCAACGGCTAAATATTCTAAGTATTTATTGTCAAAATGATGGCTGGAAGTGTGAATTGATTTGTTAAATATTCCATATAGGTGTGTCGGTAATGTTGGTGAGAAGCTCAGACGTTCCACATTGAAGAGTTGGCTGCAGAACGGCGCTGCATTTACAAGTTGTGTTACTGCCAACACACAGACAAACAATGACCAAACATGGACGGTAATGACAATGTCACCATGACAAAAATAAAAGTGAGCACCGTTTGTTGCATCCTTAAGTAAATAGAAACACCAATGGCTGCCTGGGAGGCCTCACAAAATGCACTCACATATTTAAAAGACTTTTTGGTGCTAATGTTTGTGATTTTTACAGTAGCAAATGGGTTAAAACATTACATAATGGTTAAGTTAATATTTCTAAAGGAGCCAAATCATCAGCCGAAGCCAAACCTGTGCTCACAAAGGGAATCTGGCAACCTGCACAACAACCAGCTAGAGACACTGAGCGGATGTTCATTAAACAACAGCTCAACAACATCCCTAAAAAAAAAAAAAAAAAAAAAACATCTGCCGTGGAAAGAAAGCAAAATTAGTGTTATATATCCTGACCCAAGAGTGGACTTTAGAGGCAGATAGAGATTTTGATATTTGGGGTTTTAAAAAACTTATGAGGATATATCGGCCAATAGTCATTTTTATAAATACAAAAACACATGAAACAACAAAAAAAACAATCTTGATCTCTTAGATTCTTCTATTATGACCAAAACATATCCTGAGTGGGACATTTCACAGTGTAAAAACCAACTTGTGAGTGCTCTCTGTTGGACAAACTATGTAATGGTGAAAACTTTCTAATTTAGGTCAAACCTAGTTTCTGTATTGCAATTTCTTGTTGGTTATCGGCCGACATCTACAACGATACCTGGCCGATTCATCGGTCTAGATCTAACAAGTGCATTTCATGAAATGTTGAACAATATCTTTATTATTTTTTTATATATTAAAATTAGGGCTGTGAATCGATTAAAATATTTAATCTGCAAATGAATCACACATTTTTTATTTGTTCAAAATGTACCTTAAAGGGAGATTTGTCAAGTATTTTTATTTTATTATTGGAAATCAATCAACAACACAAAAAAATGACACATATTGTCCAGAAACCGTCACAGGTACTGCATTTAGCATAAAAAAAAATATGCTCAAATCATAACATGGCAAACTGCAGCCCAACAGGCAACAACAGCTGTCAGTGTGTCAGTGTGCATGTGATTATCATAAAGTGGGCATGTCTGTAAAGGGGAGACTCGTGGGTACCCATAGAACCTATTTTCATTCAAATATCTTGAGGTCAGAGGTCAAGGGACCCCTTTAAAAATGGCTGTAACAGTTTTTCCTCGCCAAAATTTAGCGCAAGTCTGGAGCGTTATTTAGCCTCCTTCATGACAAGCTAGTATGACATGATTGGTACCAATGGATTCATTAGGTTTTCTAGTTTCATATGATGCCAGTATCTTCACTCTAGCTTTAAAACTGAGCCTGATACAACCTAAAAATCGCCAGTCACGTTAATACGTTAAAGAAATTAGTGGCGTTAAAACGAATTTGCGTTAGCGTGTTAAAATTCTATCAAATAAAACCACTGCTGACTTTTCCACAGACTCATTCCTCTCTCCCTCTGATCAAATAAAAGCTGCTGTTCTCTTTCTGTTTCAACACGAAACATGAAGGAAGAAAGATGCTCAAAAACATGCAGTTTAGTCGAGACTTAAAGAGATCAAGATGTCGACTATTTTGAGAAGTCAAATTCCTCACTGAACAATATCTACGGGCCTTTCAAAGCTTTCAGAAGACCTTGTTAGAAGATGCAGAAACCTTTTAGAGCAGATTTGCTTTTTCTTGTCAACAGCTGCTACAAGAATGAGATCTGAGCAGAACAAACACACACATACAATCTCTGTTTTTCTTACACCTTACTGACAGGAGGATCAAAGATGTTAGAATAAAGTGAAATTAAGCTCCCGGAGCTACTCGCCTCTGACTGTGATATCGATGCATCCGTCTCCAGGGACTCTTTAGTGTCTCAAGGGTCTAAACTGGAGGACAACTGGGAGAAACTTGTTGTGATCTGACATCAAGTCACAATCACACACTTCAGTCTGTGGAGGAACAATGAAATACCAGCTGCCTCCACACACAACTCTGTCAGGCCAAGAAGAAGAAGAAGTGTGTTTCTTCAGCAGAGTCATTAAAGATCTGAAAATATGTCCTGAACTTCTATGTGACACCCGCTCTGAAAATAGAGCGAGGAGCCCAAGGGTGCTCTCTCTAGTGCACTCTGTCCCGTTCACTCCTGTCCTCTTTCCTTCCTTCTGCACATCACTTGCATCCCTTGCTCCTCCACAGCTCTCTCTACACTTCCTTTTCTTGAATTTCTTGGAAATATTAAGTTCAGATTAGGCTTGTCGCGGTGTAGTCGGTGTTACACGGTGGTCGGGGCACACACCGATTACATTACGTACCCACCGCCGTTTTGCTTCTTTTTTTTTTACAGAAATAAAACCCATTTAGTTCGTTTTGGCGTATCAGCAGCATGTTATCAATAGATAGTCGGACGACGGACGCTATAAACTGACAGTGAATGCATCTTAAGGAGTCAGCTTAGAGTAGCAGGAGTCATATTTCACACACTGGACGAGAGAGAGTTGACAGACTGAGAGATGGCGGAGGATTTGGTGTCGAAGCGAAAAGCAAACGCGCCTATTTGGCAATATTTCAGATTTAAACCCAACGCTATCAGGGAGCCATAACGCTAATGAGGCAATCGCACGAGGAGGACGAGGCAAAAGCTCTACCGTAGAGGCCAGACACACCGCCACCCGACGGTAAAGATCAAAGTAATCGCTCTACACATATTGACCGTCGTCTTTTCTTGTAAAATGTCCGGTGTAATCGGTAACACCGGTGTTGTCACAAGTTTATTAACCGTTGGGAACATTTCCTCGTCACCGTCACATCCCTAGTTCAGATGTGTGTAGATCGTACGAAAGGGGAGAAAATGAAAGACCGAAAACTGGGGAGATAAAACGTGGAGAAGGAGAGTGGAGAGAAAATAGGAAAGACTAGAGGAACAGTAACAAGTAGAGAACGGTCGAAAAGTAAAAAAAAATGACGTCTTTTCCTAACAACTTTTCCTTGACCTCGATGGAAAACGTCATGAGGAAATGTGAAGGAGAATTCAGAAGGACTTAGGAAAAGACAACCGTGGTGTTAAGAGAATCTGACTGCTCTTACACTATAGGCTCCGTAATGATGATGCGATTGCGGCGGATGTTAGTGTCTGCCGAAACTACAATGTTCCAAAGATGGACTACAAAAGGTGCATGCTCGCCCTGTGCGGTCTTGAACTTTCAGTGACAGGCTCCTTCAACCGCGGTGAAAAATATCACTTCGTTGGAACTGAAATAAAAAAAGGATATATATGATAAATATTGAGTTAATTGTCTGAGTTATAGAGAAGGTATGTGGAGGTACTTCTTCCTACTCCTTTTCGGACATTATTTATGTTGATTATTTGTTTATTGACAGTCTGCTATATGTTCACTGTTCATTTCATTTGTTATTCTTGTTATGTTTATTACTTAGGTAATTTGTTACTTGTTTGAAATAAATAAATAACTAAAAATAAAGTGAAACAAAATGGTTGTCACTCGTATTTATCAACAAGAATCCAAATATGACTGCATGACAATAATATGCAAGATAAGCATATCGTTTGTTTTCATGAACGGCAGAATGGTGCGTCACTTTAAAAGTTGATTCCGCAAGGACTTGTGGGACGGCATATTTCCTTTCCTTTGGTAAAGGATGGTCCAGTGTATCGTACGCTAAAGGAGATAATAAAGGAAGCATTTAAGCTCCTTTCCTTAACATTTAGAGGATTCAACCAGCTCTCATCATGGCTGCTACTGAGATACTTCCGGGTCATTTCACTCCGTTAGGAACCCTCCTAAGAGAGAAAAAGATTATTCGACCGCAGCGAAGAGGTGGAGAAGAGGGAAAGGACTGGAGGAGACGAGCATAAAGAGGTCAAAAGCAGCAAAAAAATGAGAAAAGATGGGTGAAAAATTAGGAGAAAGATGAGGAAATAAAGAACAGAAATGAGCATGAGGAAAGGGTCTGAAGGAAGGGAGGATGTAAGGAGAGAAGGAAGGGAGGATGGGGAGATGAGACGATGAGAAGATGCTTACAGGAATCTCTCTCTAAGGACCATCCCATCAGCCCGGTGTCCACCCACAGACCCTGACGACAAACCCAGCGCTCTGATTGGCTGCTGGATGTCGCTGAGGGGAGGCGGGGTGGAGGTTATGAATATGTATGAACTATAACTGGTTGATATACTGCTGGGGAGAGAGAGGGAGATGACGGAGAAGAAGAGAGAGGGAGGGGGGGGAGCTGAGGGAAGGAAAGAAATGAATGGAAGAGGGCAGGAGGACACGGAGGAGAAAAAAAAAAGGGGAGGAAGACACGTTGGAGGAGGGGGAGGCGGATGTGGATGGAGAGGGGGAGGGGGGAGGGGGGAGGCGAGGTGAAGGAGGATGGGAGGGAGGTAAAGAGCAAATGATGGACGTCGAGGGATGAGGAGGGATGGAGCGAGGAGAGATGAAGGGAAGGGAGGAGAGGAGCGGTATCAGGAGGATTCAGAGGACACTAATGAGACAAATTAATCATACCACACACACACACACACACACACACACACACACACACACACGTCCCTCCCCCCTCATCTTAACCCCGGTGAGAGCTCTACTCAACAGTGGTGGGTGTGTGTGTGTGTGTGTGTTTGCAGCATGATATAGGCCAGGCAAAAAAAAAAAAAAATCAATGTAAACAAACACACACACATATACACACACACATATATACACACACACACACACACACACTCTGCAGTGCCCCTGGCTGGCACGCTGTGAGGTGTAGGATGGGATTATTTATGTGATTGGATAAGTGAGAAAGGAGTCCCCGAGGACAACGCCGCCGTGCATTCATTACACACAACAACACCAGGGGTGTGGCTCGGCGAGGGGCGGAGCGGAGCGGCGTGCTAACTGAGCTTCATGATGCTAATGTGAAGCTGGCGAGGCGCTACAGGCTCCAGCACGGTGGTGACCCCACGATGCTTACAGGTAAACAGTCAAGTCAACGGGAGGTTTGCTGTAAAGTCCAGTCAGACATCATACATACAATTAAGGCTGCACAATTAATCAGATATTAATCTGCACTTCGCCGCTGCCTGGTGTGAATTCGGCGTTAAGATACCTGAGATCTGTCACAGGTTTATAGTCAGTTACATTTGTTATTCTCTTTTTAAATTTCCTTTCATTCTGTTATAATTACATTTTATTGTACTTTATTATACTCTTCTGTATATGTTGAATATTTTAACATACATTTAACTGTAACGAACTAGAATTAATGCCGTGAATGAAAAAAAGCTTTGTCTTTCTATTACTACAACGTATCTGCAGGTTTCAACAAGTGAAATTTAAGACTTTCTAAGACCTTTTTAAGACCACTATGAATGCAATTTAAGACCTACTTCATCCATACTGGCAAGAAAGTACTAAGGATATGAAAGAAAACTGGAACCCCGGAATTACTTGCAAAGTAAATTAATTTATTCACTGAAACAAATTCCTTCCAGCAGTTTTCCCAAACTTTGTTCCAGGTTTTCACAGTAACCGGAACATTTTCTACATTGGAAAGCTAAATGCATCAATCTGGTGCACTTTGAAAGCAGAATTAAGAGACTAGATCTTGTGCTCTTGTAAACAATGTTGTGCTCTATCAGTGCTGGACTGGAGGCTACTCGAGTACTGTACTTAAGTACAATTTTGAGGTACTTGTACTTTACTTGAGTATTTCTATTTTACGTAACTTTATTGCCCACTTCTACTCCACTACGTCTCAACTCTGCATTTCTTTTATTAAATGAAAGAAACGTTGATACATTTTTAAGACCTGTCAAAATTGTATTTAAGACATTTCATGAGATTTTAAGACATTTTAAGGCCTTAAATTCAGGTTATTGGATTTTAGACTTTTTAAAACCCCGCGGGAACCCTGCCATACGTATACAGCTACTAATAACACAACACAAATAACAAAAACGTCATCATTATACACATGTGTACTGGTGTAGAATCGAATCTAAACTTCTCATGGATAACTCCTTTCTTGTGTGCAATTGATAATGTATACAGTAAATATGCAATAAGTCAAATTGCATCATATGAGAGGTGGATGACACAAATTGGACTAAATGTGATTTATAACAGCGCTGTAACACGTACACAGCTGCTATAAGACAATATATGACTCTAACTCTATTACCTATGATGCTGTTTAAACCGTGTGCTCATGATGAACATCACTGCAGCCTGATAAAGGCTTGGCGATATTGAACACATCCTGACATATTCAAATATTCAGTCTTCAGGAAGTTTATGCTTGCATTGTGTTCCAAACAAACAGAGGACTAACTGCAGCGACAGATGTCAACAGGCAGCACTAACATCTGTGAAACAGCAGATAATATGTGTGTAATTGTGGTGTGGCCCTTCTTACAAGGAGAGATTTATGTGTGAGGAAAAAGCTGTTGGCATTAGTTAGAGTAGTATAGTATATAATGGACCTCAGACAGGTTCAGGTCAGCTGTAAATTAGTGAAGTGATGCCTATTTTGTGCAATTTTCTGGTACTTCACTTATCATTCTATATATTAATTGGTCGATTGATGCCACTTTGAGATGATGAATGATCTGTTGATAGTTATACTGACATCACACCAGCAACATTACACCTTTCACTACAGCTTCATTGTCTATATCTGTAGGATAAGTCACAGACATTGATTACAACTATAAGAAACAGCAGTTAACTCGGATATAATCTGGATTATTTTAAAATCAATCCTGTTAATCCTGTATCTGTTAGTGTGACTTCTTTCTATAGGGCTATAGCAATAATAATATGTCATGATGATGATGCATTTTTTAAATAAGAATAACAGAAACAAAACAGACAATAACGGTGTTAAATAACATTTAAGTTCAGCTATTTTGAGTCTCCTTTGTTATTATTATTAAATTGTTGTATTTTATCAGATGCAAGAAAGCAAAACGAAACAACAACAACATGGTATCTGCATTATATGTCGGCCATCGGTCGCCCTGCTCTCTAAATATCGGCATCGACCATTGAAAAACTCGGTCGACCACAAGTCTATATAATTAAGAACAAGTTGTCCCTTACAAAATGTAGCCTGAATAAAGGTATACGTGTGTATATCTGTGTATGTGTGTGTGTGTGTATTATTACCTCCTCTACATTAGAGGCAGTCTTGGCTGAAGTCTCCATGAATATGAGGCCGTGTTCTCTGGCAAATGCTTCACCTTCCTCTTTCTTCACCTCTCTCCTCGACTCCAGGTCACTAAAAACACAAACACACACGTTAATACAATGATGTGTTTTCAATGATCAGCCAACAGTAGAAATAAAGTAACGTAGCACACCTTATGGACAGGTGTGCAGCAGGAACAGTGATACTGACCTAATCTGTGGAGGAAGCTGACTCAAAACCAGAGGCCTGTACTACGAAGCAGGATTTGGAGTTAGCGAGGTAACTTCTAACTCTTCAGGGTTTTCAGTCCTACGACGGTGGATCACTTCTTACCGGGGTAGATCGCCATGGTAACTTATGCTGAACACCTAACCTGCTCAGCAGGTTATGTTCCAGATAAGAGATCAACTCGTATAAAAGCACCGCCTGCTGACCAATCACACGCAGATCGTATGATAATATTACACAAGACGAAGAAGAAGTTGAAGTCATAATCCAGGCTAAAAACAACACAGTTTAAACTGACTAATGCAGGAAGGACAGCTGGATGTGTGCTGTGGGTGTTTACCACTTTGAATTATGTTTTTATTATTTATATTTGTACTTGCTCTCAAGTCCGTTTCACACCGCCGGAGACGGGGATGCAGCTGAAAGAAGGCTGAAATAGTCACACAAGCCACAACCTTGACAAAGTGCATAATGAAGTGTCATTTATAGACCTACATACATAGTATTTGTACATACTGTATATAGATATCTATCTATCTATTAATATATATATATTACTGCCTAATGTAGATGACTATGTCTTTTGAGTATTCTGTTAAATTAATAAGTCTGTTCATTTACGCATTCACGCTGTCCTTCCTGCATTTGGCAGCTTCAACTATGTTACTATTAGTCTGGATTATGTGTTTAACGTCTTCATATTTGTCTAATGTTATAGTTTGCTCTTGGTTTTTAAAATATGCTGCAAACCCCGCCCTTTCATGTGAACGCTTGTAGTCAGATTGAGAAACCCTGGGTTGATTTACTGAGTTGATAACCACCGTCGTAGGACCGCTTAGCGGGATCTCGTTTGTTAGGGTTAGTTAAGTCAGATAACGAGAAGATACCCCGGTATGTTGAACTCGCTTCAGAGTACAGGCCTTTGGATGTGAACTTGATGACTCATCACTGATAACAGCAGTTAAAGATGACTCAGGCTTTGTTATTTTGGCAAAAAAAAACAACCTGCATGTCTCGTAGGTTACCGGAGCCCTCAGTGTTGTCCATAAACAGCTGGGATTTGTTGCGCTTAACTTAGTGTGTGAACACAAGCTACAGTGTAAAGTTGTTCAAATTATGAACAAACCATTGTAATAAAGCCCACCGATGGCTGCCACACATTGCTGATGGTCCAGTCTTATGGAGGACAGGGTGTAAGCATCACCGAGTAAACCATCTTACCTCTTGTTGCCAATGAGCATGATGACCATATTGGAGTTGGAATGTTGGCGAGCGTCCTCTAACCAGGTCGTCAAGTGGTTGAAGGTGTCCCGTCTGTTAAAACGAGCACAGAACGCAGTTTTAATGTACTTTCACATTGATAATACAGAAAACACCATCGATAAAGAATGACAGAGCTTTACAGCATACACACTGATATCAGATTTTACTTTCCCTTGCATGGTGAATGATGTCACTTCCTCTTGTTCTAGTTTTTTCTTCCCAAAGCTCGAGGCATAATGTCTAAAGTCCCTCTAGAGCAGGGGTCAGCAAACTTTACTATCAAAAGAGCCATTTTAGGCAAAAAAAAAAAAAAAAATCTGTCTGGAGCCACAAAACATTTGATCATTGTGATGAAGGTAACACAGTTTATAGTCTAAGTATAAAGTATATAAGTCTAATGCAGTGAGGGCCAAAGTGTAAATGTACTTTGGAGTATTAGGAAAAAAAATCTGAGATTTCCAGAATAGCCATAACATTACGAGAATAAAGTCATAACTTTACGAGAATAATAGTCTTAATAATACAAGAATAAAGTCATAACTTTACGAGAAAAAAGTCGTAATATTACGAGAATAAAGTCATAACTTTACGAGAAAGAAAGTCGTAATATTACGAGAATAAAGTCAAAACTTTACGAGAAAGAAAGTCGTAATATTACGAGAATAAAGTCGTAACTTTACGACGAAAAAAGTCGTAATATTGCGAGAATAAAGTCATAACTTTACGAGAAAAAAAGTCGTAATATTGCGAGAATAAAGTCATAACTTTACGAAAAAAAAGTCGTAATATTACGAGAATAAAGTCATAACTTTACAAGAAAAAAAGAAAATAACACGTAAAATTACTACTTTATAATATTATGACTTATTCTTATAATACTACGACTTTTTTTTCTTAAACTTCTGACTTTATTCTCATAATATTACGACATTTTTTTCTAGTAAACTTCTGACTTTATTCTCATAATATTACGAATTTTTTTTCTCATAAACTTCTGACTTTATTATCGTAATATTATGATTTTATTCTCGAAATCTCAGACTATTGATTTTTCCTCAATGTGGCCCTAATACTCTGTCGTACCATAGACCTACAACAATGATAAATAAAAATGAAAATGTAAGAAAAAAACAGTTATTCATTTCCATTTCTAAAAATCCACGGGGAGCCACTGGAGCGGGGCTAAAGAGCTGCATGTAGCTCCGGAGCCGCAGGTTGCTGACCCCTGCTCTAGAGGTTGTAATGTCCACTTTGCGCCACAATATTTTAAACAATATTAAAATAAACTCCATACAAGCCAACTAACCAGGTCAGGGCTCAGAAAACCAGGATTCTAGGAATCTATCAATATCAGGCTAATCTTTTTTTTGACACAGAGGACGCTGGTGGAGGGGAGATTTTGACCTGATGGTAGAGCTGGACAAAAGGTCACGGGGTCATGACAATCATTAAGATATCAACCTCTGGGGACCACGAAGATCAATAACAAATTTCATGTCAATCTGGCCGGTAGTCGTCAATATATTTTGCTCTGGACCGTAGCATTGAATTGATGGACAAACTGACCTGCTATTGCGGGGTTTTTGAGAAGAGAAAATACCCAATTTACACTTCATGCGTCTTGGGCGGATCAGATAGCGATCTGATCTCAAAAGAGCTAAGTGTAAATGCATCCAAGAGGCATTCAAGACCGACTGAAATCAGATCGTTCCAGAGGTGGTATTTCCTGTAGTGACATCAGCAGGTCAAATTTTCACATATCTTGTCTCATTAATCTGCTCAACATCAGCATGTTAGCATCGTCACGTTAGCATTTAGCTCAAAGAACCACTGTGCCTTAGTACAGCCTCTAGCATGGCTGTAGACTCTAAAGGCCTTTGCACACCCAAGTCCATATTTTCCGTCTGAAATTGCTGCACGTTTAAAACTAAATACGACCTCCCCTATTTGGGGATTTATTTATTTTTTTCAACTGTGTTTTTATTGTGCTTTTAACAACTGAAACTTGCAACTCTCCACATGAGAAGTATAAGAATTATAATTCTACATTGCTAATAAACAATCTGTCATATAATACGAATTTACAGTTCACAGAAGAATGTGCCTTACCAACAGAAAAAAAGAAAAAAGTAATAATTAAATAAAATAATTAATAATATTAAAAATATTTTAAAAATAAATAAAAAATAAATAAAAAAGGGGGTTGATGCCTATAACCTTTGTTAGCAAACCATTTGGTGGTATTTTGGAATTTATACATTATTATTACATACCCATATATAAACAAAAAAAAAATGAAGCATTCGAGTAGTGATTTGGAGGTTGAATACCATGGCAACGGTCGAAGCTTCGATGCACTCGAGTCAGCCATAGTCTTATCATCGTTTCTATTCTAGTCCGCGACTTCACAATGTTCCTGAACGCAGCCTGGCTGCAGAGCGTGTAGGGGTCCGTCTGATTGGTTATGTTACCTTGTGATGTCATAGACTAGCAGAGCTCCTGCCGCTCCTCTGTAGTAAGACCTGGTGATGGACCGGAACGACTCCTGACCAGCCTGCAGAAACACATACATATATTAATAAACAGAAAATTGAAATGTGAATAATTGAAATGGGCAACTGCTGATCCTTCTGGTTTTCTAACAGCCCCGACTCTGGCTTAACAGGCCTCATGTTTCAGTCCTACAGGTCATCCTCCCCACCAGTCCTGCTTATCTACGAGTCCTGTTTATGTAGTCTAGTCCCAGAAATGTTCAGTACCGGCCCTGATTCTCTAGCAGTGTGTGTGTCCGGCTCCAGGTTTTCAGTCAGCTGGGAGGACAGAGCAGAGCCTGTAACTGGATACAATGGACTTCTCTCTGGTTTTCTCCATCTATCTTTCACAATCCCTTTCTTTCTCTCTGCTCGTGTGTATAACCTCCCAGTTTTCCCTAAACATGGAGGGTCACATCAGCTGTGGTGTCATGTGGATCAAACCTGCAGCATTGTCATATAAACAGTCTGTTTAGCCCACCAGAGGCCTGTACTATGAAGGAGTTAGCGAGGTAACTTCAGGGTTAACTCTGCGTTTTCCGTGCTAGGACGGTGGTTCACTTCTTACAGGGGTAGATCGCCATGGTAACTTGTGCTGAACAAGCGCCGCCTGCTGACCAATCATAGCTCGGTGCGAGGACCGTATGGTAATAATACACAAATACGAAAAAGATAAAGTCTTAATCCAGACTAAAAACAACACAGTTTAAACTGATAAATACAGAAAGTACAGCTGGCTGTATGCTGTGGATGTTTACCTCTTTGAATTATGTTTTTATATTTATTTTTTCACTTGCTATCACGTCCGCTTCACACCGCCGGAGACGGGGACGCAGGTGAAAGAAGGCTGAAATACTCAAACACGCTGTCTTATTACCAAAGGGCATAATGAAGTGTGATCTATTAATTCATTCTATCTTGAAAGCTATTTATAATATAACTATCTATCCCATGTAGACGACTTTATCTGTCTTTAGAGTAATCCGTTAAATTAATAAGTCTGTTCATTTACGCATTCACACAATTTTGTCTTTAGCCAGCTGTTATTCCTGCATCTGACAGCTTCAACTGTGTCACGTTTAGTCTGGATTATGTGTTTAAATTCTTGGTATTTGTCTAATATTATAGTTTGCTCTTGGTTTGTAAAATGTGCCTCTCTGCTGACAGTACATTTGTCCATGGTTGTGATTGGTCAGATGCTGCAAGCCCCGCCCCTTTCACGTGAACGCACTCATAGCCAGAAAGAGAAACCCTGGGTTGACTTATTGAGTTGATAACCAGCGTCGTAGGACCGCTTAGCGGGATCTCGTTTGTTAGGGTTAGTTAAGCCAGATAAGGAGAAGATACCTCGGGTATGTTGAGCTCACTTCGTAGTCCAGGCCTCGGGTCACCTTGTTGGTTCACTCCTCCTTCCATTATTTGCCCTCATTGTCTCCCCTCCACTGTCTCTTCCTTGCATCACTCATCTTTTCATTCTTTCTCTATGAATCCCCGGGCCTGCACTCTTCCCATCACTCCTTTCACCATCTAGCACTCTTACCACCACCCCCCCCTACCACGTCTATTCATCCTCTGTCTCCATCCCATGTACAGTAACAATGTTGTCTGTGTTTCGCCCCGGCCCAGAGCAGAAAACAAAACACCGCTCTATCCTAGCAGCTGCAGCGCTGCGCCGCTCTGACCTCATCTGAAAAACCAGACAGTCAGTCGGTGAATCATTAAGCAAGTCAGAGGACCGGGCTGCTAGTTTGTCACCAGGGAACTCGGTCTGTTGGTCAATGAAGCAGTCGGTCCCTGAGTAAGGGAACTAGTGATTCGGTACACTGAGCCGGTTAGTTAGACAGCTAGACACCCGCTCAGCCGGAGGAGCATTCAGTGAACCAGTTAAATGGCAACTAGAACAGTCAGTCGGTCATTCAGGGAGCGGTCAACCAGTCAGTAATGCCATTAGTGAATAAATGATAAATAAGGGTGAAAGAGAGGGAACGCTGTGTCTGTCTGCCATCTGGTCACAGATACACACTTCATTCATATGACATGTGCAGCCTGCACAATGATCTGGTTTCTCCAGCCATTTGGTGGTGGTGGTGGTGTTTTGTACAAGTCTAGTAAGCATCAGAGAGCATTCATTTAGACCATCTAATCACCAGGTGAAGACAACGAACTAGCTGGTAGGATAGAAACGCTGCAGCAGTGTTCAGAGTTTTGAGGAGCAGGACTGACATCACTGCTGTGTGGCTTCCTCTCATGCTGGGAGCAGTGTTTTAACACGGAGCTCTGACTCCACCTGCTGGTCAACTGGTTCACTGCACGGATAGGAAACCACACTACACCGACAACGGGCAGAACGTCACGTCCTCTTTCGGGGTCTGTCCCAACACCCACACTTGCACGCTTGAGCAACTGGGTGCATTTACAGCTTGAATATTATTATGAACGCTCAAACATGACTCAGTTATGGCAGAAACTCCACAGATGGAGAATACGTTCCTTCCCCAAAAATTAAATTTTATGTACAGTATACCTATGAGCATCTAGACAACTGGATTTATTATTTATTTATTTCTCTCTTCGACTGGAAAATGTGCATGTTTTTTGGTTTTCATTAGTTTTGAGTAGGGCTGTCAATCGAATAAAATATTTAATCACGATTAATTGCATGATTGTCCATAGTTAATCGCAATTAATCGCGCATTTTTTATCTGTCCAAAATGGACCTTAAAGGGAGATTTGTCAAGTATTTAATTCTCTTATCAACATGGGAGTGGACAAATATGTTTGCTTTATGCAAACGTATGTATATATTTATTTTTGGAAATCATTTACAACACAAAACAATGACAAATATTGTCCAGAAACCCTCACAGGTATTGCATTTAGCATAAAACAATATGCTCAAATCATAACAACATAACTGCAGCCTAACAGGCAACAACAGCTGTCAGTGTGTCAGTGTGCTGACTTGACTATGACTTGCCCCAAAACTGCATGTGATTATCATAAAGTGGGCATTTCTGTAAAGGGGAGACTCGTGGGTACCCATAGAACCCATTTTCATTCACATATCTTGAGGTTAGAGGTCAAGGGACCCCTTTGAAAATGGCCATGACAGTTTTTCCTCACCGAAATTTAGCGCAACTTTGGAGCGTTATTTAGCTTCCCTCACGCAAGCTAGTATGACATGTTGGTACCAGTGGATTCATTAGGTTTTCTAGTTAGATATGATACCAGTATCTTCTCTCTAGCTGAAACTCTCTTTAACCGCGAGAACAACATTAATGAGTGACCCTTCTTGTGATCGAACAGGACTCCAAGTATATTGTATTTTATACATCTAACTCTGTAATTCACTCCAGAGCCCTTGTTTATCAGAGCATGTAATGATACATGTATAATTTTCAAGCTCAAATATTTATATTAAAATTCACTCATTTGATTCACTAATCAAAAAGAGCTTCCTGAAGACTTTTTCAGATTCATAACGACATCAAAATTAATTATTATTTAAGAAATGTGTCTGATGAGTTAAAGTTTAAGACCTCTAATGTGGTCATTTCAGAGACATCCATATATTAGCCGTCCATTTAGGGTCATTTAGGATGTGTTCGGGTCTTTTTACAGAGTCATGAATGTGATGCCATAATGAAGACAAAAATATCCAAAAGATAAATTACCGTATCCCAGATCTGCAGTTTGATCTGTTTGCCATCTATAGTGATCATCCTCGCTCCGAACTCCACACCTGGACACACACAAACACAAACAGAAGAATGTGAATTAGGTACCGACTCAATCACAAAGTCCTGCAGCTTATTAATGAACCTTTTAAGTTTATTTGGTGATGTTGCTTTGGTGCAGAGTGTGTAGAGGACGGGCGCTCTTACCGATAGTGAGGTCGTGAACAGGCTGAAACCTCTTGTCTGTGAACTGTAGTAATAGACATGACTTCCCCACACCTGAAAGACAAACACACACAGCACATTAAAGACGGTTTAATGCAGTCAGACTGGAACAGTGATTATAGAGTCACACATACAAACATGAACACACTACAGATTCACTTTCAAAGGTGTCACGTGTGCTGAGAATAAAACACCACACAGGCCGACATCATTATAAAACCATTACTTTTCCAAGCTCTGAGCTCCCACACAGCACCGAGACGCACACTGTAGGAAGTTACAGATGTACAACAATAATTAATGTTGGAGTCCTGAACAAACCCCAACAAGGACGATTTCTCCAACCTAGCTTCAGTCAGCTCAGTGAACCTGAGCTGACTGTTAGCGAGCGAGGTAACCAACCATCTGGCTGGCTTACTATGTGTGATGCCACTGGTGAATCTGCTCATTATTAACACCACTACATATGACTTCAGACACACACTCAGATGGACTGAAAGTACAGTCACGATTCAGTTCTTCAACATGCGATGACTGGCTTTTATTATTTAGTTAAAAACACACAGTGCAGAGGATCATTGGGCTACAAAGTCAGATACCAATGCCTGCTAATTTAATTAGAAAATGAACTCTAATAGCATCATGAAATATTTGTGTATAAATACTTGGTCAACAGATTCTCAGAAGCCATTCAGATACAAAAACAGTGAGCTGTTATTTCCTTGACACATGCTAAAAAACAAACAGACAGAACAGGTTTGGTGCAGCAGCAGCAGCAACCTGTTTGAACCAAAGTGTTCATCCTTCAGCAGTGAAGGAAGGTCTACACCACCTAGATAAACATTTTCACTTTCAGTATACGTAATGTGATTATCAAAAGTGAAACATACTTTGTTACTGCCACCAACAATAACACGCACCACACCAAAGCTTTTAGATATGAATCACATATCTTACATTTACAGGGATAGTTCAGTTTGGTTGTATGAGGTCGGTGTCTACAGTAGATGGAGGTCGGACTCGGTATGGGCATTTTTCACTATTTTCTGCTGCTCCTAAAACCTGAATATGGTAAACAGACTTTCAATTATATAGCGCCTTTCTTGTCTTCCGACCACTCAAAGCACTTTTCACATTCACCCATTCACACACATATTCATACACAGATGGCAGAGGCTGCCATGCCCATCAGGATCTAATCTAAATACTCATTCACACACACCGATGGCTCAAGGACAACTTTGATATGCTGACTGGAGGAGCCGGGAATCGAACCGCCGTGACCTGCTCTACCTCTGAGCCACAGCCGCCCACGCCAGATCCAACATGATTTACACGGAAAATGCTCCTTTCGGAATATCCGAATGGAAAATGCTCTTCGCATGACCTGCATCAAATAAGGAATATTGCCATATTCAGCATAATAGTGGAATATTAGTGTGCATGTTAACAAAGTCAATGTCTATTTGAGACAAGATGTTTTTTTTGTTTGTAAAAAGTGAATCGATTTCACCTAAATGTGATATAAAAGTGCTTCAATTTTAAATGTGCAGCTTCTAAGAAAGGATGAGAGTTTCCAATAAAGTAAAGTGCTATCTAATGCGTATTTTTGCATGTTTATGCTAGGATGAGCATTCAGAGGTTTGAGGTTGGGGAGCACGTGGTGTCAACAACCCATGGGAGGAGAGGAGAGGAGAGGAGAGGAGAGGAGAGGAGAGGAGAGGAGAGGAGAGGAGAGGAGAAAAGAAGAGAAGGATGCTAATGAGATGGCCAGAAAGAGATGCTGACATTCAAGGAGGTGACAGAGAGGGACGTGGTCTTCCTCCTTCATGGTTTCCAAGGGTTACCATTGCCAGGCAGCGGCGTTGCTATGCAGGCATCTTTGTGTGATGATGATGATAAGAGATGGAGGGATCACGAGGAGGGCAGCTATATGGAGGTGTAACAATCCCGTCATCGTCACCTCCATCACACTTGTGTGTTCAGTCAAGGTTCGCCTGCTTACGTTACACTCTTCTACTGGTTATCACAGAGGAAACATTAAGCAATTAAGCTTCCGTTTCCTACATTTTTCCAATCAGCTAAATTACTCACAATACAATTAACAAACCATTTTAGCACAGCACAACTTCCTTTTTCTAGTTAACAACATGACGCCTATAGTCGGAGCATGAGCACACTGTGTATGGCAGCCCACAATCAAAACCTGCTGGGCCTTCAAATGGCTACAATCAGTTATAATTAGCGGAGGAACTATGCAGGTCTTTCCTATACAGCTTCTCGATGAGGTAATAACACCTCACCGTGCCAGAAGCTCTTATCGTGCACAGGTAATTCAACATGTTGAAAGACCCGCTGGGCTATCAGGAAAGAAAACGGCAGCCAGGTGAGTGAGCGGCTGGTTAGAGAACAGGTTTACTGGATGGGTGACTGACTGGATGAATGAGAGGTGGATTCATTTCTCGGCTCTGGCTAAGCAAACATCAGTCTGATTGTGGAGTGGGCCGATGAGATAAGCCCTGGCCAACATTCTGCTTCCTTCCACCACACTGTAAGTAGAGTCATCTACATGCTAACTATGAGAAAGCTTCGACAAAAACTTTAATATTAGCCACCAGCAAGATGCTCCTCAATAGCACATTTAAAAGTTTATGAGTTAAACAACCCAGAAGAATATTCTGCCCTGGAAAAGCATAAAGAGAGAGATCGATCTGGCAACATGAGACTATCCAAGGATAAACCAGAGCTCCGTTCTTCATACAAGGATACCTGGTCAATGTGACTGTTGATAATTTAACAGGAGCCTGGATTTGTCCTTCAGCTAACCAGGTAAAAGGCAGGCTTATCCATCGGGCAGCTATTAAACATTTCTGTTGTAATTAGTGTTTTCAGAGGACAACATGTAGGCTGATAAAAAACTAACATGTCTTTTATTTTTGAAAGATGATTAAGTAGAATTTAGGGCTGTATAACGCGAAAACGTGAAATTCGTTTTGACGCCACAAATTTCTTTAACGCATTAAAGCAACTTGCGATTTTTAGGTTGTAACGGGTTTTAAAGCTAGAGTATCATACGATACTGGTATCATATGAAACTAGAAAACCTAAAGAATCCATTGGTACCAACCAAGCTCGTGGCGAAGGAGGCTTAAATACGCGCTTCTTCTTCGTATGTTCTTCTGTCTTTCTGTCTCCATCTCCCCCGTTCTCAGTGCCGCTGCTAAAATTTTATTTGAACAATAAAGATACGAGTAGCTATACTTGGTTACAAGACTAAAGGCTTGTCTACACAGGCCACGTTTCTTTCATCTCACGCATGTCTGATGGAATAGATATACACGCTTAACCACGACCAAAGTGTATTTTTTCTAATTTTTTTGTGAGTAACTACAGTGCTTATGTGTTGGGATTAAAGCACTGCAGGTGACCTAAACTCAATACTTTGCCTGAACGCATGTTTTTAGGCACAGTGGAGCTTTTAAAAACAGCGCACGCTCACAATGACAATATTAAAACGCAGATGTTTAGCAGGTCACCATCTTAGTTGGGCGTGTTAGCATGCTAATTAGCACTAAAAACACACAGTACAAATGAGGAATGTCATTAGTTTTTGTCAAGATACTTCCCTCCAGCTAAAAACAAATAAAATAAAAATGAAATGAAAATAAATATAATGATAATCCATCTATCAACAAAAGAACCAATGTGTATTTAGTTTGAGCTTCTCTATGGGGTGTGTCCATCCAAATGACATCACAATCTCATGATGGAAGCTCCAGTATCCGGGATGTTTTGGCTTCACTTTTGTAGAGAGAGAGAGACAAAGCAGAAAAAGAAGACTATTTCACCTACTGTACTTTTAAGATGAGGCTTTCTGGCTGTGAAGTCAATGATGACGATCTAGCCTTTCCTATTAATAGAATGAAGCATCAATAAGAGGCTCGTTTTGGCAGGGTCTTCCATGTGGTTTTACTTCATTAACATTCATCAGTGCTGCAGATGTGATGAAGTGTTCAGCAGGCCAATGAGATGCTGCTCTGCTCACTCACAGCAGCAACCTGAAGCTTAGCAAGGTCAGCAGATTGAATCCCTGCCGAGGAATCTGACAGGAAGTCTGCCCAGATGAACCGTCCTCATACAGTAACTACTACTGAGGTGCCTTCAAGCATGGCAATTGATCTCTAGCCACTATACTGGATCTGCCTAATGACAGTTGGGGGACTATAGGGACTCCTTCCAGTCTTAAAAATACATTAATATGGGTCTGGGCCTGTGGTCTGAAACACTCTGAAACCACTGGCCCTGCTTAAATGTACAGCGACACAATCTTGACCCTCAAACAATAGTTTAGAAAACATTAGTCAGAATACTATGACGCAGTTAGCAGAGTAGATCTGTGTAAGTCAGGTCTTATGACAGCCATCGAGCCACACATCCCACACTAGAATCTCAGTTAAGTTTCCTGTTGGTTATTACTAGATTACTACACTCAGCTAACCACATACACAACTCAGAGAGCTGATTAACACTTCACTTAATACCTTAATAACATGATATTATTAATATCATAATCCATTTCTGCCAATAGATCCCCCTAATTGTTACACACTGGTCCTTTAATGATGTTAAAGTATTGTTTTTAATATGTTTAGTAAAATTTCCCCAAAGAACTGTAGTTCCCTCAGAGTAATGTCTGTGTTTCTGCGAGTTACTAGTGATCCACAAATGCACCTCAAAATTCTCTTTAAAAAGTGGTAAGTCTCCTACAGGCAGGAGACTATTTTTGGTGGTTTAAACATGTACAGAGACTATAATTTTCTTTCAGAGTCGGTTTGTCTTTCAGCCAGTCAGATCTGCGGACAGGCTGGCTGGAGGCCACCGGCTACGAGAAAGAAAATCCAAGCTAAAAACACAATTCACATCTTTCTTTCTATTGACCACGACAGTTCAATCAATAATGACTTACTGCTAGAACCCCCAGCTATACTGCCTCATCATATCATCACAGAGGAAAGTCTCTCTAGCCCTAAATGCCACCAATGAATATGGTTGAATTTCTTTTAGTATTATTTGGGGAATTTTTGCCTTTTTTATCAGAAAGTAGCTGACAGGAGAAGAGGGGAGAGAGAAGTGGAAATGAGACCAGAAATGAGGACGTTGCCATCATATGGTGAGCATCTTGAACCACTAGATCACCAGGATGCCTGAGCCAGTAAAAGTGCACTGGCAACTACTGTTTTGGAGCAGCGAAGAAGAACTGATTGCAGGTAGTTTGTCATGTGACGACAGCAAACAACAACAGTGAGGAATATTTTAGATAAGAACTTTCCAGACTATGTCACGCAGTCTCATCTTTTAAGTCGAAGGACCTACTAACATACCTGAAGTATACCTCTACGGTAAAGCGATACAAGGACTAGTTAAGGAATGGCAACTTGGAACAAAATTGTGTGCAACTAATGGCTTAGACTAAAAAATGCCAGATAGAAGTGTGAATACATGTCAGACATTTAAGGTACAAAACTACAGCAAATAATTAAAAAAAAACACTGCTGTATAAGGGTGTTGCCAGTACATCAAACCTTTAAAAAGTTTATCTACTTTAACTGACTGACGGATGAGTCAAATGATATAATTTTCCACTGCATTTCCAACTATCTACTGCTGTTAGACCACTAACTAATAAAAATCAGTCAGTTAGTACAGTTAGTATTAGGGCTGTGTGTTGGCAAGAATCTGGTGATACGATACGTATCATGATACAGCGGTAACGATTCAATATATTGTGATATATTGCGATATGGTAAGCAAGGCGATATATTGCGATTTCTTTTTCAAATCTAATTTTAGGAAAACTGTCACAGAATAGGCGAAAAAACTACTTGTGTTTTGCCCCAAACTGCACGTGATTAACATAAAGTGAGCATGTCTGTAAAGGTGAGACTCGTGGGTACCCATAGAACCCATTTTCATTCACATATCTTGAGGTCAGAGGTCAAGGGAACCCTTTGAAAATGGCCATGCCAGTTTGATACCAACCACTGGTTGGTATCAATGGATTCTTTAGGTATTCTAGTTTCATATGATGCCAGTACCTTTTCTCTAGCTTTAAAACTGAGCCCACTACAACCTCCGAAAGGCAGAATAACGGTCGGGTCCGCCGGCAGGCTGCCGGATTTTTAAGAGGTTAATTAAAAAAATCTATAGTATTTTGGAGAATCGATAAAGTATCGCAAAACCTAATATTGCCATATTCATGTGTATCGATATTTTCTTACACCCCTAGTTGGTATGGTGCAACCAGGTAAGGGTTAGACTGTGACCTGGGAGGCAATGGAGGGAAGACCAAGGCTTTTAAAAGCAGAAATATGAAAACAATGAATTTGTGCAATAAAGCATCTGCTGCCATACAGCTGGACCAACAATGTAGACCAGAGGCTGTCTTGTATATTGGGGATATACCGTTATTTGTTTTGGTGTATCAGGAGGACTCAACATGGCAGTTACTAGGGTACAAACAGACACAACCAACTGAAAAGGTCAAACTATTGTAGACCATGACCAGCCTCAAGATAATGAAGGACAGATAACATCTGGATGTACTACGCAACAGCCAGTGAATCTCCATTAATCTGCAGGAGGACGAGATAAGGACCTGGCAGGTGTCGTGGTGAAGGAATTTCCCCTGCGGTGATAATGGTTGGCTCAACAGGGTGATATTATTGCCTTTATTTTGCAAATTATTTATCCTGATTTTAGTGCTATAAGCTTTATTGTTAGGCTATTATTAGGTATATTGTTGCTTTTTAAATGACAAAGATGATTTATTTTTTAAATGCAAAAGGGCAATGAGGCGCAGCGTTTTTTTTCAGCTGAGTTGCTTAAGTTGCGTCCATTGTTGTTGTTCAGCCTACATGTAGGATGCGACGGTTGGTCGTTGTGTTATTTATCCCGCCCCTCCTTTATTGTGACTGGACGGCTGTGTAAAAAAAGTGACAGTGACAAAAGTAGTGTTTTACCCAAAGTTGAACATTTTTTCAACTATCGGTGACTAAAAAAATACACCAAACATGCAGCGCTCAGCGCACAATAGACGCTCGGCAACTTGTCGCGCAGCTGGCGTTTGTAGCATAGGGTAAATGTGCAGCGCTACCATTGCAAAAATAGCGGTTGGATTGTCAATAGTGCGGCATTGCAATATTGCGGATATTACGACAGCCCACCTGACAGGTTATATCATAATGCAGAGTTGCAAAATTAAAGTAAATCATCAAAAATCTGCCGGTTATAGCTTCAAAGACACTGAGCAAAAATACCAACTTTGGCACGTTAGTCATTTGTCTTTATTTTTTTACCATTTTATAGACTAAACTAAAAAAGTGGCCATAAATTTCCCACCAGCTTGTGTTGGTGTCAACTTTGCTTTAACCTTTGGGGAAAAAAAACCTCCAAGTCAAGTCTCCTTCTCCATCTTATTGTCTAAAATGTGAGGCATGTGTCAGGGTGTATTTGCAATAACCAACTCACTTAACGCTCATCAAATTAAAGAATTAGGCTAGCTCAATGTTTAACAGGACCTGAGTCACTGGCAGCTTTTCAGGCTTTAATTACCCTTAGCAAACAATTAGACAGCTAATATCCCTGAACACGATTCATCATCGAAATCAGCTCGCACCATGAACAGTCATATCACACAATAATGGTTTCCTGCCTAATATGACCTGTGTGTTCACATGTGGGATGTGTTACTGCTGTGATTTGTTTTCTCATTTCATCTTGTGTGCTTTTAAATTTACTTTTCAATTATATCTGAGTGTATATTGGCAAAATTTTGGTATTTGGTATGGCCAAATGTTACACAGCTAAATAGTGTGGGATTAGGTAATCAGTAGATGGCGGTCGGCACGCCCCCAGTTTGGAGAAACAGACAGGAGCACCAGCACGGGAGCAAAGCAATGTACTGCTGTGGACGGGAGCATCAGCAAACATATTTTTGTCACCTAAAAGAAAGGCCCACCTAAAAAAATCAATATCAATTTAGGTGTACGCTATATTTAGAATATTTTCACAGTTTTATCTTGCCGTCAGACAGCCCTTTCTGACGGGGAATGAACTGAAAATGAAAGTTATCGATGCTCTCTTCAAAGCCACCAGACTCCGTTGACAAAAACGTATAAATAAGTTTAACTTTCTCTTCAGTTCCCCGTCGGAAAATATTCTAAATGTGGTGTTTTTTTAGGTGGGCCTTTCTTTTAGGCGCTAAAATACATTTTGCTGAGAGGCATGTCTACCACCATCTACTGTAGGCAATACACTGACTTAGAGCTGCAACAATTAATCGATTACATTTTTTAAAGAAAAAAAAAAGTAAAAATTCTCTGATTCCAGCTTCTTAAATGTGAATATTTTCTGGTTTCTTTACTCCTCTATGACAGTAAACTGAATATCTTTGAGTTGTGGTACCTCATACAACCCCACTTCAAATAATCCAAACTATCACCATAACAACTAACCTGTAACTATTGGGAACAACAAACGAGTAATCCATTTGGGTCCTATGACAAGGTCCCAAATACTCCCCACCCACATTAGAGATATCACACAGTGACAATACAGAAATGGCTGTTTTGATGAGACTGAGCTTAGGCTTCATCCTTTTCCCAGGAAATCTAAATCACGGACACCTGATCTGTTCCATAACTGTTTTCTGTCAAATATGTTTGTGAAAGCCAACAGCTGAACATGCACAAAATATTCTGCTTTCCCTTCCTTTTATTCTTCCTTTCTTTCCAATCAAAATAAAGATAACAGGATATATGATGTCAAAGCTAAACATGTGGTTGTCAACTAGGGCTGGGTGATATCGAGAAAATCAAATATCACAATATTTTTGATTAAATACTTCGATATTGTAGGGCTGACCAGTGGTGCTTTTACAAAATATTTACAAAATGAGATTTTTGATAAATAATCATCAGTAATGTGGATATGATGACTAAGTGGGTAAAGACAAATAATAGAACAGTGTTAAGTTTAAGTTAAATTACATCTCTTTACTGTCATGCAATCTTGGGCGGCAGTAACTCAGTCTGTAGAGACTTGGCTTGGGGATCCTGGGCACTGCCGGGGTGCCCTTGAGCAAGGCACCGGACCACAAAACTGCTCCCCGGACACTAATGGTACCTGCCCACTTCTCCTACTACTAGGATGGGTTTAATGCAGAGAGTTTAGAAAATTTAAGAGAGAATTTAACTGTGTGCTGTGCTGTGTACAAAAACAATGTGTGACCATAAAAGATGATTTACATTAGTAGTAGTAGTAGTAGACATGCGTAATGTCTGCACTGTTTAAAGGACTTATGTGGTACTGTTGATTGTGGAAGGGCGTCACTACAGGAGAGAAGTGTTTTGGATATTCTGGCAACCCACAATTTCATTTAGTAGTAGTTTTAATGCTGCTGGTCACATACCGACCATTGAAAATGTCACAGGCAGAGTGTATCTATTGGAGGTGCACAAAATAAGATGCACACCTGTACAATGGAATGCAATTCAACACATCGGCTCTGCAATAAAAACTGTTATTGCAATGATCATTTGTACCCTCCCACTTTGCTGAGGACCCCTTGAAACCCCTTAAAAAGCCTGGACCACCCTCGACCAAATTAAAAATATAAACATTGCTTCAGATGCGTGCGCTGCACACGGGACTGTGCAGGGGATTTCTGCTGTGTAGACATCCATGTAATCAAGCTAGGAGCTTGGCTGCATCTCTCTTTTAGAGACTCACTATTAGAGATAAACAACAACAGCAGGCAGCAAAACATGTTTCGCAATAACACTGTGGTAAACCTCCAGCCCACCACACTGATCATCTAAAATAAATTAACACATGTACACATTATGAATCTTTCCCCAATATGTTTCACGATAATCACTTTCTTGGGGCGGCAGTAGCTCAGTCTACAGGGACTTGGCTTGGTAACCGGAGGGTCGCCGGTTCAAGTCCCCGCATGGACCAAGTACTGAGTGTGAGCTGGTAGCTGGAGAGATGCCAGTTTGCCTCTTGGGCACTGCCGAGGTGCCCTTGAGCAAGGCACCAAACCCCCAACTGCTCTGGGCGCCTGTCAGGGGCAGCCCCCTCGCTCTGACATCTCTCCATTAAATGCATGTATATAGGTCCTGTTTGTGCATGTGTGTGGATTCGGGCCTGTGTGTACTATGTATCTGTAAATAATAGAGTGAAAAATTGAATTTCCCCTCGGGGGTTAATAAAGTGCCTTTCTTCTTTCTTTTTCTTTTTCTTTTTCTTCTTCTATACCATCAATGTAAACAAGTGCATGAAAAAAACTAACATATTTGTTGCTTTCTTGACTGGAAACACCTGTTTCACTGTATATTTGGCCCTAGTCTTTAGTTTGGCTTCCTATATTGATAAATACCATACTTACTCACCATGTATATTCTGTACTTCTATTTATTGTTTATATAATTCTTGTACAGCTGTACCTGTTTTTTGCTTTGCTGCTTTGACACCTGAACTCCACCAAGGGGATTAATAAAGGTTCATCTTATCTTATCTTAAAATAAATGAACACATATGCACATTATGAATCTTTCCCCAATATGTTTCACGATAATCACTTTCTTAGGTTGAACTTTTATACTATCAATGTAAACAAATGCATGAAAAAAACAACATATTTTTTGCTTTCTTGACTGGAAACACCTGTTTCACTGTATATTTGGCCCTAGTCTTTAGTTTGGCTTCCTGTATTGAATAATACCAATATATTTCTTACCCTACTTGACATGACTGCTGTTAACCCTGTCTGTTTTTTGTTTTGTTGTTTTTTACAATAGTGCTACATCATTATAATACAAACAGCATTACAAATACACCTGCTGTCACACTGCAAGCTCACCAGGACAACCAGTTACTCAGAAATAACAAGTGATCTACGCCATTTTAGGGGGAATATTACAGGCTTTAGCTTTGACGTGTTTTGGCCTTCTGTGACAAGAAAAGCTAAGCTAATGTGTTATTTTCATGATGCATCAGCAACAAAAAGAAATAGTTATTATGATTAATCTTGTAACCTTGTGACAAGATCTAATGCAGTGATGTGACAGCACATATTCCATATTTAGTGGGAACGGCTAATGCTAGGCTAGTTAGCCACAGCTAGCAGGCTAGGCTAGTTAGCCTAGCCTAGCCTAGCTGCGGCTAACACTCCCACCCAGGACGCAAACGGACACTAGGCCCAACTGTGTCAACAAGCGTCAAAGTACTACAGGTAAATATTGTGTTAGGGTACCTGTGTGTACTTTTCTGGTAATGTCAGGTTGTTTAAAGTATTATATAAATATGTAAAGGTTGTCGGAGTGGAGCTGTCACCCCGCCTCCCCCTCGCCTCTCGGCCCTTTTAACCACGTCATTGGACCGTCCAACACTGCGGAAATACAACCAGCTAGCTTTCAGAGCTAGCTCCATGCTAACTGAATGCTAACTGTAGCTTACCCGTATCTCCGATGATGATGTATTTGAAGAGGTACGCGTACGCCATGGCCCCTTCGGTTTTAGTGTCTCGATCGTTTACACCTTCGTTAAACCAAACCGTGAACCGTGTGATAAAGAGGAAACAGGAGGAGGGGGTTTAGCTGACAGCTTGTTAGCCCTGTTTTTCTTTTTCTCTGTCGGCGTTGAAGGGAAAAGGAACAATAAACAGCCAGAGCCCCGGCTCTACGTCACAGCACAGGGCCCCGCCCCTCGCCACGCTACAGGATGAGGCGTTCAGGGTCCCCTCGGAACATTTAGGACGCGTTCGCTTACTCCGCTCTTTAGATGGATAGATAGATAGATAGATAGATAGATAGATAGATAGATAGATAGATAGATAGATAGATAGATAGATAGATAGATGGATGGATAGATGGATGGATGGATGGATGGATGGATAGATGGATGGATGGATGGATGGATGGATGGATGGATAGGTGGATAGATGGATAGAGAGGTGGATGGATGGATAGATAGATAGATAGATAGATGGATGGATGGATGGATGGATGGATGGATGGATGGATGGATGGATAGATAGATAGATAGATAGATAGATAGATAGATAGATAGATAGATAGATGCAGTCTACTTTATTGATTCAAAATTGGGAAATTATTGTGTTACAGCAGCAGGTTATCCAAGCAATGCACAGGAACAGTGCATAAAATGTACATGTGAACACTGGAGAAATATATCTATAGAATACAAAATATAAAGAATATTAGAATACACTATTAATATACCTGACTACTACAACTAGCTTAAAAAAAATCTAAATTATAAACATAGAATAACCCAATATATACATTAGTTAAGTGTGCAATAACATACTATTTACATTAGCAAAATGTTCAATAACATACTATATACTGTTCATTACTAAAATGTGCAATAACATACTATATACTATAGCAAAGTGTGCAATAACATACTATATACATTAGCAAAATGTGCAATGACATTGAATGAACAGCCAATAGGAACGCTCTCTCTCTCAAATGACCTGTGATTAGCCAAAAATAATGGATGGATGGATGGATGGTATAAAATACACTCAGAGATGGAGATCTAATGGTTGCGAAACAACAACAACAACAAAAAACCCTACTGCTACTGGTAAAAGACAGGAATTGGCACAGTTTTGCAGGGAACATGTTCATGTTTAAAAAAAACATCTGTTGTTGACTGCTTCTATGAGGCCAATACGATGTTGATCCATATCATTATTGTAGTAAGATGAAACAGCCACTTGATGGCAGCATACTTGCTGCCATCAAGTGGCTGCTGTAATGATCTTAACTACAACGTTAATCATCATAGGTCAAAGTAAAAGAGACCAAACAAAACAAAAAACTACATAACCACAATAAAAGGAGTTATTTATGGCAATAGGCAACAGCTTGAACAGTCAAAAAAGCAGCAATATTTAAAGCACTCCTGCAGCTGAATTTTTTATATATTGGGGTTTATCTAATGGAGACAGTGCATATTAATAAACATTGCCAGAGTTCGTCAAAATAAGGCTATTTTTCTTCTGTAGTCCCTGGACAGATGTTACTGTCATCCTAAAAAAAAAAGAATATAATATTAGAATGAAAAGTTATTGAAATCATCATTAAGCATTGAGAGTAATAATAAAAAGACATTATGAATGTGAACAAATATTATGATACAGAACAACATCATACAACATTGTCAGTGTACCAATTAAAGCATATAATACAAGACATGCAAAGCAATGGGCCACCCGGTCCCTCAGCTACAGAGGCCCTGAGAGGCAAGTGAAAAAAAAAAATTTGGTGATCCATTTTCTTAAGTCTGATCAAATCGTTTTCTCTCCTATGTTTATGACTTAAGAACAGGTGAAAAAAGTTTTTTTCCAGGATAATCTTTCTAAGTTCCTTAATTTATTTTTTTTTCATCTGTGAGAATAGGTGAAAAAAAAGGTTTTGGTAGGTGAAATTATGTTGTTGTAATACTAATTTCGGCCACAAGAGGCTGAAGTGCTCCACTACCCCATTTTCTAAATAGGACTAAAGGCCCAGACACACCGACCATACTCAAAGAACTAAGGGCGCCGAAGGCCGACTGTTGAGTCGCCTCACGTCGCCTTTGTCTTGGCCAAAAAGTTGCACTCAAACATGCTGCAAAGACTACAGCCGAGGATACCCCAGGACCAACAACTGAGAACCGGAACATGACCAGGTAAGATGGCTAGATCTGCTTTTAATTTGCTTTTAATTTATTTACCTTTGGTCTTGCTTCCTCAGACCGGTACAGGTGTGCAGATCAGAGAAAAGAATACAGAAATAACAACATTTCTAAAATCGTAATGTTTGCCCAGCTTTAGGCGACAACATGCCTATTTGTCTCTATACGTATGAACTGCAGTCCAGGTTCTGCTTTTAGTTCCTCAGTGTTGAAACAGGGGAGCTCGGCTACATTTAGACGGCCACGAGGACAACTTCCTGATAAGGAATGTAGGGCAATTAACATCAGCAGCCTGGAGGATTAAGAAAGAAAGAAATGAAGAACAAAAAGGGAGCATGATCTATTTATCCCTCTTGACTTTTTGCACACACTTTTGTACAAATAACCCAAATGCATCTTGTACACAACCTGGTGGGAATTCAAGAACAGTGTCCACATACATTCCCCCTTTGAAAAGCATTAGAGTCTGAGCTTCATGAGAAGCTGTGCCAAAAGTGTGTGGGTGTGTTTAATAGTTTCAGTATCCAGAGTGTCCATCTTGAAGTCATCAAGGTTGGAGAACAGTTTGGCCTCTCTTTCTCTCCGCCCTGGCCTGTTTTCTCAACCACTGCTGTTTCCTTCACCCAAGGGTGGGACTGTGGCCTCCAACAGAAACACCAGCACCAGCATGACCTTCCTGCCAGCATTCCAACACACACATTCACACACAAGCCTCCCAGGATACCCAAAACAGCACAGAGGTTGACAGAAAATACAGTAAATTACTGGCTACTAGCTGCATTACTTTCACAGTAAGGTACTGTATCATTTTTACAGTAAGGTATCGTTAAATGACAGCTGTGTACTGTGACCTCACACAGTAGTTATGCCAGTATATTACTGTGATTTAGCAGTATGCTGCTGTAGAATTACTGTATTTAACTGTAACTTCACAGTAAATGTTTAGATTACTGTGATTTAGCAGTAGGCTGCTGTAGAATTACAGTGTAAACTGTAAAATATTTGACTGACGGTAAATTAAACCACTGTAAAATACTGAAAAACAGTTTTATCTGTTAACCCATCAGTAACTTAAAACATTGAAAAATACTTTCAATTCAAATAAACACAAAAATATGACACATTTTACACATTTATTTGAGCATGTAGAGAAACCTCTCCTGATGAAGTCACAGTAGCTTGCAGTAATCACGGCTGTAATAGCCATTCATTTCACAATAACATTATGAATACTGCATTATATTGTGAATATCACAGTTAAGGCCTGTGATGTAATTTATTGTGAATTATCACAGTTGCATCTTGTGAAATCCTGGTAATAAATACACTCAGAGCATATAGAGCGGAGGGTTTATGAGAAGGAAATACTGATGTGTAATTATTTGGAAGAAAACTCCGGCGAGCGAGCACACCTGCAGTCTGCAGAGTAAAAGAGAGAGAGAGAGAAAGGAAGTAAGACAGAGAGAGAGAGAGAGAGAGAGAGAGAAAGAGGAGGAGCACCATAATAAAGAGAAATACAGAGAGCTCCACACACATCAGTTAGTAGCTGTAAGAAGACAAGAGTGAAGGAGGGAGGACATAAAACCATAAGAAAGAATAGAAAGAGGAAAGAAAGTAAAAGAAAAAGACATAAAGGAGAAAGTGAGGGAGTTGTTGCTCAGCTGGGAATCCATCCAGCAGACTGCAGAGAGACTTCACTCTGTGTCCAAGTGAACGGACACAAAACCAGTGTGTACTGGGAGTGTGTACTGGGAGGTCGGACTGGTTTCTACCCACAGTGAGCAACTGACTGCCAAGCAGCATGGCCGACGGCGTGAACGAGGAGTCGGATTATAACCCGGGGAAAGATGAGCTGGACTGGGGCTACGAGGAAGGTAGGCTGGTCTTCATCAATGTGTGGAGGGGATGCTGGGAAATGATGAAAAAAGTTGAGCACTTCACATGGTAAATGCATTTATATAGCACCTTTCTACTCTTCTGACCACTCAAAGTGCTTTTACACTACATTCATACACTGATGAACTGAAGTATCTTGCTCAAGGACACTTCGACATGTGACCGGAGGAGCCGGGGGATCGAACCACCGACCTTCCAATTGGTGGACGACCTGCTCTACCCTCTGGGCCACACGCCTATTAATTCAGTTCTATTTTGCAGAGAATGAAAGAATGTCTGTTAAAACAAGATGTAAAAAGGAGTACAAACAAATAATTGTCTGTCTTGCTCCCCCCTCTGTTGCAGGTTACTCTAATAAAGGGGTCTCCAACCTTTTTTTCCTCCGAGAGCTACACATAGCGCCACCAAGTTGTACATCACCAATAGCAGACATAATTTCTGTCTTACTTTTATGGTCCTTTAATAACATTGCAGCCACCGCAGTCATCGCTTCTATTACAATCCCGCTTTAGGTGAAGGGCTCTTTGTTTCGTTAGGATGTGCACCACTTTAAACGAAGCCTCTGCTGCAGCGTTGGCCTTCTTCTGTCGTCTTTTAAGCGTTGTTTTCAGCTCCTTTACCAGTGAAAAAATGCTGTGAACTTTGATAAAGTGGCGCTCGACGTTAACATCTTTTACCGACTGATACGCTCATGAAATTTGTTTAATTGTCGGCCGATTGGCAAATAATCATTTTGTGTCAGAAGGGGGCGCAATGTCTGTGAATTTGATTGGATAGAAATTTAAACCGGTTTACAACATGACTTTGTGTTATCAAATTTAAGTCCATATTCTTTTAACCTTTAGTGAGCCACTCAGACACAGGTAGCGAGGTACTTGTAGCTACTGGTTGGAGACCCCTGCTCTAATACATATAACTTCTTATGAATGAAAGCTTCTAAATGTGCTGTTTTACACAGTTATGAGAGTGTTCCTCTGGAATACTGATGCACTTGACATCACAGCAATTGCATTAGTTTGTTTGGAATACATACAAGCAGGGAGAGCATTGAGTCCAAAACATCCGAAAGAATGATACCATGTCCACAAAGGGGCTAAAATCAAGACAAACACGAGTCTTAAGGATAATCACACGCAGCGGTGGAGGAAGTACTTGGATCTTTTACTTAAGTAAAAGTACCAATACTGTTGGTATTGTGTTGGTTAAATTCTGTCTTCTTTCTACTGCTGCCTTTACTGAGCATCGAGGGATGCACTGTGATATTGAACTGTGAAATTCTTCCTGTGAGTATACTGAATGATAACGCTTTGCAGGCACGAGTTAGTCACTAATGCTAATGCTAATGCTAATGCTAATAGCTTGCAAATACCAGCAGTGTCCTGTGGAAACCTTTAGTCCTAAAGTTTACAGAAATAGAGAAGAAAGTAATTGGATGTTCCATTAATACTTAATAATTAATGAGAGACTAAAGGCTTCCTGCAGGACACTTGATACTATAAGTTTATAAGGTCTTAATTAGAATGGACTGACTTTGTAAAGGATTACAATGTGAGATCATGTATTGAAGATAAAAGAACATAATGAAAGAATGCAACAAATCATTTATCATTCTTCCAAAAGACCTTACAGACTATTTATGAAAATAAATTTAAAATAAATTTAAAAGTTGTGCTTTTAATCAAGGTATCAAGCGCGGCTGCAGCTTGTCACCAAGAGAGACTGACAGCTGTCAATCATGACATCTCATCCCCCTTTGTATAGCATCAAATAACTAATTAAAACCAAACGTATCAGCGTGATAAGAACTAACATGACAGAAACCATCTTTGGGAAAAATTTATTTGACTCTGATATTTCGTTTGGCCCATGTCCCATCCGCTAATATGGAGGAGGTGGGATTTATGACCTATACTGCAACCAGCCACCACGGGGCGATCCAAATGTTTTGGCTTCACTTTTGGGGAGCTATCATGTCGTCCATCTTTATATACATGTCTCCACACAGTTTATTTAATTGACGTCCTTTGCTGGATGTTTTGTCTTGCAGCCATTTCAGGGTGATAGTTTTCTTGCTAAAAGCCAAAAGTATTTTAAAGAGATATTCATCATTTTGGCTCTGTTGCCAATATGAAAAAAATAAAGGAAAGGCCTAGAAAACATGAGATCCAATGAGGTTTTGATAGCACACCTATGGCAAAGACTTGTAGATGAATGAATACATGAAGAACCAAAAGCTAGTGGAGCAGACGCTATATAATATATATGATTTTGCAGTGCGATCTAGTGCCATCCCAACCAAAACTCATTTCTATAGCCCTACATGCACACACACACTTTTGCACAGGCCTTTTATGTGTACTGTAGCTGCAATGCACCCCCTCAGCGCCTTTAGTAAATTGTTGTCAAGGCTTTAGTTGCTTAGGAAAGCGGGAATGTCACGGTTCCCCTCGGCCTCTCTGCTATGGACAGAGTAGTCAGCCTGTCTGCAGTGTCTGTCTCTGCTGTGGTCGCAGTAGAAAGGCCTACTGTGAGGAGTTGAGTTCATTTTCTTGGGTGCACTGGGCTTTCTTGAACACGATACTCACCTAATGTGTTCGCTTCCTCCTTTTAAAAACACACTGGGCTCCACACATCTAACAATGTTCTCATTGTGCTGTTAAGAGTGATTGTGGTGCAACGAAAAAGCTGAAGTGAACCTAGACTAGTGTGTACCTTTGGTGTCACTTAGTATCACTTTCTCTACTCTGTTTCTGCACTCTCTACCATATTTTATGGATTATAAGTTGCAGTTTTAAACACGTGGTTAACATTGTGAATTGAAACAAAACGAAAACACAACACTTGGTTAGGTTTAGAAAGAGATTGGCTTAAAATAAGTAGGTTTGTTACGTAACTTAAGTCATCATATACTGTGCCAACTCATCACATATACTGTAACTCTTTGTCAGAACCCTCGGCGTCACTTTTCAGTCGCAGTAAACACGTGCTTAATGTTGTGAATTAAACAGAAACACTTGCTTAGGTGCAGGCAATAAAACCACTTAGATTTAGGGAAAAAAAACCATCATGGTTGGGCTTACGATTACTATGTTTGTACAGTGAAAATGACACTGAATGTTCTGGATGAAAGCCTTGTGTTTGTTGGACCCATCCACCTCCCCACCCTCCCCTCCCCTCCCTCCCTCCCCCTCGCCCGGTGTGTCTCTTTCGCTCCTTAAACTACATCACCACACTTCCGACGCACTTCCCCTGAGCGTTTAATATTGGCGCGGATGGGTTTACATTGTAGATAATGGAAAGCCTGGTGCGCATACTTGCCAACGTTGAGACCTTAAAAAAACCTTCCTGCATTCTGGTGACTTTAAAAGAGTGAAAATAACAAAATAATAAGTACACTGCAACAGCATTTTTTATGTTAAACATTTGATTTTGCCTTTAACTCCCAGGAAAGAAAAATAAACAATTCTCCCCTCTGGTGTGAACTTGGTGTGCGAATCTCTGGTATAAACTAATATTCATCAGTTTTTATTTATTTTTGCTCCTGCTTGAGTATTTCTTTCTCTTATTACTCTCCATTTCTCTCTTCTTCTCTCACTGAAGGTCCTTTCAGACACAACGTGACAACGCCACCACTGAGCTCTGAAACGCATTATTTCTAACGGCTAGCGCCGCGCCGCGCCACGATGACTTTTCGCTGCATCGAGCAAAACCCGACTTTGGGCGCCGCACGCTGTGGCGAGCGCAGCTTAAACATGAGCTCAAACTGCGCTGTGTCGCGAGCATAGACTTGGAGTAGCTCTATTGTCGTCCGGGTGGAAACAGTAGGGATTATAAACACTGTTCAGTTCCAGAAACAGGCTAAGATAACGAAAAGGAAAAAAAAAGTGTGAAAATTTGTCGTAAATCGGGAGAAATACGGGAGAAATGTGACCCCGGGACGAAATCGGGAGAGGGCGTTGAAATACGTGAGTCTCCCGGGAAAATCGGGAGGGTTGGCAAGTATGCTGGTGCGTCTCATACCGACGCTATAGGGTGATATAATATATCATTAGATGCACTACACTCACAGGTTGCATTTCTACTACTTTACTACTATACTTTAAAGACATTTTTCTGATAATACTTTCACTTAAAACCCTATTCTAGACGTGTATGGTACATGTAATGTGTGTGTTTTCACTCACAGGTGTAGAATGGGGACTCCATTTCCCAGCAGCCAACGGCGAGTACCAGTCTCCCATTAACTTAAACTCCAGGGAGGCTCAGTACGACCCGTCCCTCCTGGATGTCGGCCTATCGCCAAACTACGTGGTGTGTCGAGACTGCGAGGTCATCAACGACGGACACACCGTCCGCATCCTTCTCAAGTCCAAATCAGGTACTCTCATTGGTTAAGAGGTGATGAGAATCGTTTTTTTTTTCCAGAGCTGAAGATGGAAGTACTTAACGAGTGAGCTATCTGCTTCCCTCCTCATCTCTCTGTCGAGAGCTGAACATGCGCAGGATGTGCGGATTGGCTACTGACCTCTTTGATCTGCTTTCTACTTCCTGTCTGTGCTTGCCCACAATGCCCTGGGTTTCCTGTGCTGTTGTCAGTGGTTACCGGAGGTCCGTTGCCTAGCGATCATGAGTACGAGCTTCACGAGGTTCGATTCCACTGGGGCAAAGAGAACCAGAGAGGATCAGAGCACACCGTCAACTTCAAGGCTTTCCCTATGGAGGTACTGCAAAGACACACACACACACACACACACACACACACACACACACACACACACAGAAGTAAGACCACACCCATGGAATATCCTACAATGCAATGCAGTAGTGACGACCACAGACATTGACGGACGGCTCTGTAACGTCAATAGCGCTTAAATTTCACTATCGACTTCACTCTGCTATGCGTAATATGTATTTCAAATTAATTCAGACTTTGATTCTCACCAACCGTCGTTATGGTCACCAAAACAAATAGCCGTTGGAAAGAGAAACACACCTACTTTTAAACATCTCAAAAGACTTGGATATCATCAGGTTTTTGGATGCAAATATCTCAACGGCGACCTTTTCAAGAAGGTGGTTGAAGGAATGAAAGAAGGAGAGAAAGTCCGCCACCGATTACTCGGAGCGTAACGGCTGCATGTAAACCAGAATATTAGTGGAATATTCATTTTCATTAGCCATGTAAACAGCTTAGTAGGAATGTTGTGTTTTTTGGAATAAAACTGAATATTTTGTGCATGTTAACGTCGTCATTACCACTCTCATGTCGGTGCAGATAGCTGGGAGGTGATTAGCCTAGCTTAGCATAAACACTGGTAGCAGGGGGAAAAAGCTAGCCTGCTCTCTCCAAAATTGAGAACTACACATACCTCTGAAGTTCACTAATTAACACAGTGTACTGAGTTTTGTTTAATACAAAAATAGAAATGTTTACATTATGTGATTTACGTAACTATTTCTTGACGAACCACAGTCCTGTGCAGCGTACAGCCAGACACAGTCTGAGTTTAGTATAAGCACAATGGTGCCAGCCTCCAAGCCTCCAGCTCTATACTTAAAACGAAATGTTGAACTATTTCTTTAAAGGTCAAGATTTTGAGCTCAGGTGCCGTCTCTCAGACTGCTTGTCCTGGCACTAACCTCCGACATTTAGTCGAAATTTAAGGTCCTAACTGAAACCTTGGAAATGCCAAAAGTGCTTCACCAGCTCACTCAATTGATGACACCTGAACTGACCTCTTCATTGCTTCATTCATGAGGTCAATGTGTAAAGTCACTATTTAAATAGATTTTTAGAGAAGTGTATAACTTAGCTTAACATGTCATCCATACAGTTTTTAAACCTTAGAGCTTGACTTCTTAACTTTGGAAGAATCAACACAGTCAGGACAGATAAATTACTGAGCTCTAAAGTCAACTCTGAGTCATGGAAATCTAACCAAACCTTAACCATAGAGGTGGCAGATCACAAAACAGTCATATGAATCACTTTTGTAAAGGCCAACAGTTTTTGGAAGGAAATGACAAACATTTTGTCGTTTAGTTTGGAGGACTTGTTGAGACATTTGGATTAAAGGATAAGTCTGGTGATATTTTATATGCTTCTCATTGTCAACGCAAATTCGTTTTAACGCCACTAATTTCTTTAACGCATTAACGCAATCGATCTTTCTGAGGTTGTAACGCGCTCAATTTTAAAGCTAGAGTGAAGATACTGGTATCATATGAAACTAGAAAACTAGTGAATGCTGTTATAGGTCAAGGTTACATATTTCAAAAGTATTTAAATTACTATATATTTAGACATCAAGATAGCTTTTAACCTCTTTTGCAAACCACTAAATCAATGCTCAATTGGAAGTCTGAGCTAAAACTGATAACAAGGCTGACAGCTCAGAGATTACGGAGATTTTATATATTCATTTTCCACTGTTTCTATTACAGTAGGCCTAACATAATGGCAGCTTTCGGTGTTATCAAGTACAGATCTGTGGTCTGGTCTGATATTTACGTGTTTCAGGGTAAAAGTTTTGCATCAGTTTCTCCATGTTCATAGTAACTTGACATAAGAGCCCATATACTAGAAAGCCCTCAGTCACCCACAGCTGATGGTTGCTCACTCTCTCTCACTTACTTCTGTTCCATACACCTGTTTACAACAATGGCCTCTCAAATACAGGTTGTGATGTGTTGTCTCTCTGTCTGTCTGTCTGTCTGTCTCTCTGTCTGTCTGTCTGTCCGTCTGTCTGTCTGTAGCTCCACCTGATTCACTGGAACAGCACTCTGTTCAACACTTTGGAGGACGCTCTTGGGAAGAAGAACGGAGTCCTCACCATAGCTCTGTTTGTGCAGGTAAACATCCACATCAAGAACCAGTAGGCTGGCAAAGTGGCCTGATAAGGGGGGGGGGGTTCCTCACAGGTTTGCACTGCAAAATTTAACAGAGATCAAAAATTTGTGCAATATTCACATTTGACAAAATGAGCTGGTTTTTAGGACAAAAATCATTAGCTTTTGATTTATTGTTTCTATTGCCTGGAGCTTGAATATTGCACATATTGAGTCCTATTTTTTCTCCAATTTCCTGTCGATACTGTAACAGGTAACAGTTACCAATACACAGTAAATGTATGTAATAATGCCGCCTACACCTGTCATACTAGCCCAAAACAACCAGCTAAGAACGTTTAAAGCTAACTAGCATGCTGCGTGAGCCAACAAATATAGCTACCTCACTTTAGCAATTAATAAAGCACACACAGCTGTCTATAGCTAACAACGTGTTAAGCTAATAGCATGTTAAGTTAATTAGCAGGCTGCCATCACTTGCTTTTTAGGAATTTAATTGACTTTCAACAAAGATGTTATAATGTGTGCAACAAAAAACTGTTGAAATAACAGAAATTATAGCATTACTAATAATTTTGTAAACATTATTATTATGTCATTGTTTGTTAACAGTAAAATAACTATTAACTAAGTTTAATTAACTATCAATTTGCCCTTTATAAACAATGGTTATTATAATAATAATAATATATAAGTGTTACCAATATTCCAATTGTCCACCCCATTTTTATCAATGAGGGTGGAATAAATATAAACACAACTGCAACTGTGTGTAAGATTTTGGAGCAGAACTAACCATGTGTGTCTTTTTGTAAGAAGATTTTGAAATATTTGAAAGTACTCTTATCTGCATGTTCCCCTCCATGGCCCTCAGTTTTAAAAAATATTGACTTTTTCACCATGTCAGTGGCCTTAAAGTGTTTTTCCTTCCTGGGATTGTAAGCGCTGTTTTTCTAAATGAGTGAACAGGTTCATTCCAGATTAGATTGAACCATCCTGTGTAATAATATTGGAAAACACCTTCTACTACATTCCTATGAAACCCCCTGATTCCTCTACTTCATGACTTCCCTGGTAATGGTTCTTAGTTCCCCTACCAGGAAAAATCTGTTAAAAAATGTGGGAGCTTTTACGCCATCAAACCTCAGAGAATGACATCACTTTGGGAGAGATCTGAGTCACACCAGCCCGGTGAAAAGACACCATCTGTAGGCGTCTCCTTCTGGTTTCACCCCAGATGGCCCTGACCTCCTGCAGGCCACAGTCTTAACACTGTCAACCTCACACGTCCTGTTTTTGACAGCTCCTAGTTTCTACTTCCTGTTTACTTCCTGTACGGATTCGGCAGATACAAACTAAGATCTTCTTAAAACGTCTTTTAGGCTGTCACTGATAACATTGTCTTCAGAAGATACATTGATAAGTCCTATCGTCACCAACTGACCGCCCACTGAAACCCGAAATGTGTTGTTTTTTTATCAGATTGGTAAAGAGCATCTTGGTCTGAAGGCCATCACTGAAGTTCTCCAGGACCTGCAGTACAAGGTGAGAATAAGATCAGACAGATTAGATGGCAGTGTATTACGAATGTCAGATGTTAGATGAATAATCACACTGTTAGACTACATACATTAATACTGTTGTGTTGCTGTATTACCATCAGGGGAAGAGCAAGATAATCCCCTGCTTCAACCCCAACACTCTGTTACCTGGTGAGCAGAAAACTATTTCATTTCAAATGCATGATTAATATAAGAAGCCTTTTGAAAAAACACTGTAGTTTGAGATTTAGGTTACAGCTGCAGAAGCTGTAAAAGCTAAAGTAAAAACAACAGAGTGGAATTGATATTCTATTTTATCATTCAAATCAAATCAAATATCAACTGAATAAATTGCTGTTTTTTTCTGCACTTGACATAACCTGAAGGCAAAATTGTTGCACTGCAGCTACAGGTCACAGAATCTGACGTACGTGTCATAAAACAAGGTGTAACACCAGAGGTAGGCTGAGGCAAAGCACTTGTCCTAATCAAGTCATCAAAAATGCCACAAATGATGGACGGTCGATAAATATTTAAGCAGGGACTTGTCGCTCCCGCCTTTGTCGTGAGGACCCTCCCGCAAATATTGCATTTGGCAGTTGTATCCACACTTTTGAACGTTTAAGGCGGTCCACCCAATGTTAGTCAGTCAGTCTTGTTTACAGCTGCGTCGCTGAGTTAGCACCTGTTTGTGTACGTCACCAGATGCCTAGACTGTCAGAAAGAGGCAACAGAGACAACCCAAGAGAGATCGTGAATGAAAGATTTAAATGGGATTTGTTGGCTGTGGCATGGAGCTTAATGAATCCGGGTATTTTACCAATTTGGAGCCCATCCCTAGTCAGTGAAGGTGGCTAATTTCAAGAAAAGGGTACCCGAACCGACCAGATCCCCAAGGATAACATAACAAAATGATGCATTTCTGGACCTTTGATAAATTGCTCTTTTATTATTGCTGAGCGGAGCACCTATACTCTGCCCACCTTTTTATTTACCATTTCATCAGTGCTAATATGTAAACTAATCCATTTCCAAGTTAGAGAATAAAAGCTGCTTTCACTGACACATTTAATGCGTTTTACATTGAATGTTTAATCTGCCCTCAGACCCTTTACTGAGAGACTACTGGGTGTATGAAGGATCTCTGACAACACCACCGTGTAGTGAAAAAGCGATCTGGATCCTCTACCGCTACCCTCTCACCATCTCACAGTTACAGGTAAAACACAGTGTCGGCAGACAGAATCGGGCCAGTATATTTGGCCCGATTCTGGGGCGTCATTCATCCCAATTTTCAGCGGGACGTCTATTTTCTTCTGGCGTGCCGAGTTTGGGCCGAAGCTAGGCCAGGTCATTTTGGCCACCTGATGAGTTATTGTCCTTGTTTGACCTCTGTTCTCTCTTTTTCCGCATCCCAGTCCAAGTTACACATCTGATCAATGTCAGGCCCTTTTATGGCTTTCATACAACACAGGATCACTAACCTGAGGCTCTCTGGCATTAAACACAGTACAAGAAGCCATTACACCCTCTGCCAATCAATGAGCCTGTCACATTGCCTTTAATTCAGCCTGGGCCTGACCCATGACTCTCTTCAAGCAGGTTGTTGTAAAGGATGATGATGATAGTAAATCCTCTGACATTTATTTCAGCTGTTCATCCTTGTTGCCCGTGCCCTGTGGCATGCTGACCCTTTGAAATGCCAACAGAAAGAATGACCTCTGGCTGTCCTCCTGCCTCAGGCTATGTCCATGGATGACTTTATAACATTACACAACATTTTGTACCGGGACACATTAATCAGTCGGCCCGTCATTGGAAATGTTCCAGTGTTAGCCAAGAGGATGTTAGATTAGCCATTAAAATCGTTGATATGTCTATGTAGATTAGAACAGTGGTTCCCAAACCTTGTGACCTCTAAATTGAATAAAGAGGTAATAAAAATCTGTCTGTGATCTTCTGACATCTGATCTAATCTGCTTGAACACACCTTGGAAATCATCAAGACTCATAAAATCAATTTTCTGCAACATTTAGGAATATTTAGCGCCTATTTGGCGGCCATTTTGAAAAATGGCTGCCACGGCCCTCAGGGGCCAAATTTGCAGCAACCCGATATCTACATCTTTACATAACATATAAACCTACATCTGTGCCAAATGTGTTTCTTTTATCTCAAAATGCACAGTTGTTATGAATATTTCAGTTTAGCTGCCCCGCTATGACTTATTTGTGAGTACTGCAGGAGTCTATTCTCTGTATCATGTTTAAAACAGCAGGTCCTGCTTACTTAGACCACGCACCTCCAACATCCGGCTATTATTGTCTCCTAAAAGAGTGTGTGTGTGTGTGTGTGTGTGCACAGTGCATGTGTGCATGCAGGTATTCAAGTGTTTCTATGCCTACAAGTTTTGCCCTTTGACACGGGGCTATAAATCCTCCTTCTGTAAGCCAACAGCACGGCAGCACAGGAGCTATTGTCATGTTTGCTTTGGCCGGCCACGATACAGTACACGCGTGTAAAAGTGATTGTATCTGCAGTGGTTTACACATGAACAGGAAGTCTCATATTGTGGATCCTTTCTGTCACAGTTCTGATCTTCACATTTTGGTCTGAGCAAGAAAACAACAAGAGATGCTGTTTCTTGCAGTGTTGCTGGGTAAACACAGGCTGTTTGGTCACCTCCGTCAGGCTTTATTTAAGCAAACATTGTGCTCGTTAAAAACTGAAATTACCAGAAATAATAGCTAAGAATACTCTCGCAACACTGTTGTATTCACTGAGTTTCAGTGTCAGCTGTCTTCAGATAATCATATTTCATTCACACACTATCATTATATCATAATAGGGTCTTTTCTCTACCATTAGGGACTCCACATGGGTCCCAGTCATCTATTTTTTTCCCTTTTACTCAGCACTGAAAGCTTTTTCACCTGAGCGTTTAACAGCCCAAGGAAGTGTTGAGCAAATATTTGAAGTCACATGGAGTACTTGAATGATGCTGTGTATCTTTAGAAAGCCAAAGGGCAAAAGTCGTGTGTTTAAGCAGCCATGTTGTCTTGTTATGTCAAAACGCTCTTAGTCCAAACTCGTCAAATACGGCAGCTTGATCATTGGCCCTATACGCTTCAAACTATGACGCTCTACGTACTCCTCTAGCGTTAGTTTTGTGCGGTCGCGTCTAGAAGGTAACCTGCAAATTGCAAAAACCATTCAAGGTCAATGCCTAACCTTACCCATTGGTCATCAGCCACTTCAGTCCAGGGATATCGGTATTGGCCTTGGACCATATTGGTCAAACCTGTTATGTGTGGAGCTTTGAGATATGGAGCTGTGACCTTGTTCGGCCTCTAAAATTAAATCTTTCCTCCTCTGCAGATTGAGGAGTATCGGAGGCTGCGGTCCCATTACAAAGGGGCGGAGCTACTAGAAGGGAATGATGGGATGTTGGGGGACAACTTTCGTCCCACCCAGCCGCTCAGTGACCGGACGGTTCGTGCCGCCTTCCAGTGACTCTCACCTTCCAGTGCCTACTCAGAAAAACTGTGGGACCTACAGATCCAAGAACAGAAGGTAACGGTGTTACAACAAGTTCTGCTGTGTCCTGTTTTAGCATGCAGCACATTAGCTGAGAAAGCTTCAGCACACTTTAACAAAAAAGTATTGTCCTGACTATAAGGTCAAACCTACTGCTGGCACATATCCTGCCTGTTCTGCATCAATGAAGCATCACATTACATTACATTATACAGTAAACCCTTTAACCCTTTTTAATGTGTGATATGTTAAATGTGCTGTTCTCATCCACTGTTTGTTTGTACTTGCACTAAAGTAATGCACTAAAATTCGTATATAACCCACGTAATCGTGAGCCAGGACGTGCAGGGCTGCCTCTAATGAAGTCAGGTGACGTAGTAACTGTTATGGTACGTGTCTACAGGGGCGTTTGTCAAAACAATGAACTGAAAATGCTAAAACACTGTAAAGCAGAGTTGGGTGATAACGTGGTGGGTTCGTCATTATGACTGACACCTTTCACTTTACATGTAGTCATTTAATCCATTGTTAATATAAAACACTGATGTGCAGCTTTAATTTAGCATCTACATGACAAGAAAACCTTAAGATAATAAGCAAAATAAATGTGTAAAGGGATAAAAAAACACTGTTCTCTGTGTTTTTTTAGGTAGTTCAGCACATTTCCTCACAAGGGGACAGTCTTTTAATGGAAGCAGGCACACTGTCCCTGAGGTATTTGGGTCCTCTGAAACCACAGTGTGTCAAGTCCTGGAAGAACTAACCCAGTTCGGTTACTAATCTGGGATATACAATATGTAGTGTATGGAGGCATCCCAGATTTAGCTCAGCTGCACTGCGGCAGGAAGACAGGGCAAAGCGTTCGGAGCTCAGAGGGGATGAGGAGGGTAAAAAAAGACTTTGAGAGTTTCTTAACTTTTGGGGACATTCAATCTTTGTGGTTATTCTACTTATAAGATGTAGAAAAACAGAGGGCCAGCAAAGACATTTTGCTAGTTTGCACTATGGAACTGTGATGCTGGAAACTTGAATTTCCCTCGGGATCAGTAAAGTTACTATCTATCTATCTATCTATCTATGTTTTTATAGCTAATTCTTCTCACATTACTATCAGTTAGCCTTGGTAAACAACATAATGTCAGGGACAGGAGGAACACAGTATCTTCCCTGCAGTATATTATCTAATTTGACCCTGATGTAGCAACTGACCTCAATAAATCATTTTCCACATTCAGTTTTAGGTCTTCTTTCTTTAAAGGTGTACTCAATTTTTTCACAAAATTTTGAAAACTTTCTCTCGAGCCGAAGAGGACATTAAAGGTGCAATGTGTAAGATCTGACCAGAATTTTAATTTTAAACATTAAAAAAAATGAACTAACATTATCAACAACTGTGAACTCCAAATAGTGTTTACCCTCCGAAGGTCGAATTGAAGAGTGAAGAAGTTATTTTTTTTACAAAGCAACACAATTAGAGTTCTTCACGAAGAGCAGGCTGACATAGTTTTCATAACCCTGTTTTGATACCAGTGAATATCTGAGCTGACTTCAACGTAGTTCATATTCACGGGACAGAGAGATGAGATCAACGGGGTGCATGGATGGAAACAGAGTGTGTTGAGAGGAGGGAGAAGGACGATGGGGTGCTGTGGTGAAGGGAGGTGAGAATGCCAGAGGGATGAAAGAGGAGGAGAAAGAACAGAGGACTATTGTATATATAGTGTAAACGGACACTGATCTGGACCCACCAGCACAAACCCCCCGGAGACGAGACCTTTGAACGAGAGAGAGAGGAGGTAGAGAAGCAGAGAGGAGAGGGAGCTGGGTGGAGGTCAGACACAGAAAACTAGCATTAAAGAAGAGTTAGTGTTTGGTAAAAGTCCACTGGTGCCAAAATATACAGAAACCAAACCAGGACAACCTGCTACCCGCATGCATCTGCTCTCACCTGCATATATGTGACTATAAAAATATAACCAACTATCACCAGCTGTAAAGAGCAGATGTTGTTGTGGAAATAAAGATCCTGTCCTGCAACCGTCTTTGTCTATCAGAGTCTACAGCCATGGTAGCTGATAGAGAGCCTAAGTCCCGCCCCTTCCGGTGGACCACCATGTGACCTTATTTTGGAAAAAATACAAACGTTAGTCAAAAGGAGAGAGAGAAATAATTTTTTGATCCCGTTTGAATTACGCCATGAATCACACATATAATTTTTACGAGTGTCACCGCAGTGTTTACATGTTTACAGCAATCAGACTGATCGATTGATTCACAACTTGCCAAATGATCGCGACAATCAGTAACATCCCCCCACCCTGGATATCATTTGAAAATGGAAGTTTGATAGGTGAACACAATTTATTAGTTTAAGTTTTTCTTGGCAAACTTGGCCCGCATTAGGACTGATAATGAGGATGGAGTGGACGATTGTGCAAGAGCTGCCACTCATGGCATGTGATGGTGAGACAGCACTGAATAAATATTTAATTTGAGATTTGAGTTGGCTTATATATTTTACAATTGAAAGGTGCGTAAGGAATAGTTATGGCTCACTAGCACAAATAACCCTGCTGGATTGAATGTTTATGATAAAGTGTATCTATAATTAAAGGTCCAATATCGTGCGCATTTTCAGGTTCATGCTTGTATTTTGTGTTTCTACTAGAACATGTTTACATACTTCAATGTTCAAAAAAGCCCTTTATTTTCCTCATACTGTCTGCCTGAATAAACCTGTAATCACCCTCTGTCAGAAACGCTCCGTTTTAGTGCATTTCAACGAAATTGCAACGGAATTGCGTTGCTAGGCAACAGCTTGGGTCCCTGTTTACTTCCTGTCAGCTGATGTTATTCACATACACTGCAACAGGAAATAAACTGGGACACATTTAGAATGTTTTTTGTTTAAAACCGTGAAATGGTCTCAATATTGTATATTCGTGACATCACAAATGGACAGAAATCCTAACGGCTTGTTTCAAACGCACAGTTTCTGAATACGGGCTGTGTGTATTTCTCCGTATATTGAGTGTTTTGATAGTTTAACAGTATTTATATATCACTTAAACCTGCTTTTATAATATAAAAGACTTGAAAATCTCACTTTTTTACAATATAGGACCTTTAATGTGTGATATGAAGGGAAACTAAAGGTGTGAGAGGCATCATAATGATGCCTCTCACACCTTTAATTTCTACAATCTGGCTTCAATTCACCACCTCACCGTCTGTGTCGCCAGTTTCCTCCGCCTCCATAATGTACGTACACATGGGTCAAAGTTTGTTATTATAGATCACAACTTTTGCGTGGGAAGTACGCAACGGTTATAAATGAGACCCGTGATCTGATCCATATTTCTCTTTCATTACAGGAGAGAAGGAAGAAGAAGAAGTGTGAAGAGAGGAATGGAAATAGAGGGAGAGAGAGAGAGAGAGAGAGAGAGAGAAGGCTGATGTGGTTGTAGATCAGCTGCAGACTGAAGGTGGACAAAGAAACTATTGATCTCACACCTTCAGTGTGTGCTTTGTGTAGGTGTGTCCTTTCCCCCCCGCTCATTCTTACTGTGTATGTGTATGTGAGTGTAACATCCTCCCTGTGTATGTGTGTGTGTGTACTGTATGTCTCTAGTATTAATGTACGTGTGTGTGTCCTGATTAGATGATAGGAGGCTTTACTACCGGCCCGTCTCTGCTGTCAAAACAAGAGGAAGCATGAACCACAGATGTACCTGTACACACACACACACACACACACACACACACACACACACACACACACACACACACTCATACAATGGTTCGTATGATATCTTATGAAAAGTTATTCCTCATTTTTCGTGCATTTTCCTACAAATGTCCAGCAACACGTGTCAATTTCCGCTCCAGTCTTTTCAAAACAAACTTCTTTGTCTTCACAGGAAACAACTTGGTTAGGTTTAGGCAACAAAACTACTTACGTAGGTTTAGGAAAAGATCACGGGGTTGGGTCAAAAAAACACAGGACTTTTCACCCAGGAGACTGGTGTTCATGTCCTCTGTGAAACCAGAAGTCAAAGTTGATTTATTTGTCATGCAACTTCCGTACTTAAGTTACAGCACTTCTGGTGTTATTTAAACCCAACCCATGATCTTTTCCTAAACCTAACTAAGTAGTTTTTTTTGCCTAAACCTAACCAAGTTGATCTATTCTTAAGCCTAACTAATTAGTTTTATTTTGAAAAGACTGGAGCGGAACTTGACACGTGCATCACGTGTTGCTGGACTGAAAAAACACAAAAAAATACTTTGTTGAAGTTCGTGCTGAGCGTCACGAAAAAAAAAGGGAATATTTGTGTGTATGTATACGAATCAAATAGATTTTGAAGTTCAGTTAAACTCTGCCTAATTACTGTAGTTGGAGGTTGGGTTTATCTGGATTTTCATCTCTTAATGGGCCAGCGTGTAGGATTTAGGGTGATTTATTGGCAGAAATGGAATATGATATTCATAACTATGTTTTCGTTAGTGTATAATCACCTGAAACTAAGAATCGTTGTGTTAGAAGGAGCCGTTTATATCTACATAGGGAGCGGGTCCTCTTCACACCATGTTTCTACAGTCAACGGACAAACCAAACACCGGCTCTGGAGAGTTTTTACGTTACCTGAAGGCCTCCTCCAGATTCTCCATCACAGTGTGGATATTCCGTGTGTCAATACAGGTTTTGAGTCCTATTGTTGTCTAAGGAATGTAATTCTGAACACTTTTTTCTTTCATTCGTTCTTTAAATAAAAATATGTCTTCACAAAACGTGGACTATTAGCAGCTTTAACATCAGTGGAACACTACGCTCATCACTCCACTTCATATTGTTTTAGACAGCGGGGAGGGTTACAGCCGCTGCTTTTATCTGTGTGTGTATGTATATTACCACATTTACACCTGGCATTACAATATGATCAGTTCTGGACATCTGGATAAGAAAAACACACGCTAACGCGAGTTGTAAATTCATGCATTGGGATCGATATGTGATCGGATCAGCCCGTAGACTGTATATAAAGATGGATGACGTTTCTCCACTTCCTCCCACTGCACAGAAGTGAAGCCAAAACATCCGGTTACGGGAACTGCCATCTTGAGATTTCTTACGTCATTTGGAGCCAGAGTCTGTGCGGTAGTGATCGGGGGGGTGGAGCCGCGGTATCGAGGTCACATGACGAACAGATCGCGAGCCGAGCGCCGAGAGAATCACAGCTGTCAATCATAAAGTCTCACCCCCTTTTTATAGCATCAAATAACTAATTAAAACCAAACTTATCAGAAAAATGAAGACTTGAGACTTCAGATGTCATTATCTAGATATCCAGATCATGTTAATACCAGGTGTAAATGGGGCCTCTGTGTGTGTGTGTAGTATTTAAAGGTACATACTGAGCTGAAATAAACTGTGAGAACTGATGACTGTTAATGTAAAGCAACAATAAACTACAACACTGACTTACTAAAAGATGAAATGGTGATTCCTTCCTACTTTGAACCGAGACAGACAGTAGTCTGATTCTCTGGACTAATACATTATTGGTTAGGTCTTTTTTAATGGGATTACTTGACAACAATAAGAAAATATGTAGTCACACCAGCCTTATCCTCTGAGTAAACACGGAGATTATCTGATCTGAATACAGGTTCTGTAAGTCAAACGCACCTCAGGCTTGTTCAAATATTTGAAGCCAAATTCTGGTAGATTTATGGAGGTGTGGTTGTTTGGTGTCAGGACGACACGGGACGGTGTTTACTCTCTTCAATCTACTGGGACTCAGTTAGTGTTTTATTGCCATACTTTATTGTGCACATTGTCACGTTTATTTATTTACTAAAACATGGACAGATTATCAATTCTTCCAAAATATTATTTGGAAAAGAGTAAAACTATTACAATTAAATGACTCAAAGTATACTACTATTCATAAACTCAGAGACTCTGTCTGTTAAAGGTGATTCCAAGTCCATTATTTTCCCTTTCTAATCAAAAATCTATTGGCACATACTGTATATCCACATGTTTTTATTGCGTGTCCAGATGTTCATTATTTTTTGGCGTCAAGTGGCCAATATATTATCAGTTATTGAGGTTGTCCATACTATAAACTATAACTATAAAACATGAAATTGTATTGGAATTTACATTTTAGAATGATTTCTTTTAAGAAATACAAAAATGGATAAAATTGCGTATAATATTAGCACATATATATACTATATATACTGTATATATATATATATATATATATATATACATATATATATATATATATATATGTATATATATATGTATATATATATACAGTATATACAGTATATATATGTGCTAATATTATACGCAATTTTATCCATTTTCTGTAATTTTTCAAAGGTAGTTATTCTTTCTGCAAAAAAAAAGCTCCATCTTATTATCATTAAATACTAAAATTGTATTTTTTTTTTAAAGAAGTCATTCTAAAATGTAAATTCCAATAAAATTTTTATAGTTTCTTAAAACATACAATGCAGTTTACCGGTCAGCAATAGAAATGCTTGGACGACCTCAATAACATCTGATAATATATTGATCACTTGACGCCAAAAAAACAATGAACATGAAGTTTACATGATAGAAGTAGATGAGATAAGAGACAATAATAACAATAGAGTAGTAATACAGTATTGTTACAGTATATAGTGATATAACTATGCATTCAAAGTATGTCATTTTGCATTGTTTGCCAATGAATAATTTTCTAAAACTTACCCTGGCCTTCACACTAAAGACTTGTGTTGATAAAAGGATCCATATGTAACGATGGTGCCCTCTGCTGTTAAAAAGAGGAATCACAACACACACCATCAGCACACCGAGGACACTGACCAAGTGGTAGAAACAAAAAAATGACATTTTTAGAAGCTTAATGCTAGAAAATCTGATCTTTATGTTGTTTTCATGCCACTTCAGTTTGATCCACACAAGTGTGAAAAAATAACCCTGATGATGTCATAGTGATGTCATCAGGGTTGTCTCAGCTTGGACATGGAGGCTACAAATTTATAACAAAACTTTGGTAACATTTTATTTTTACAGGTCCGCAAATTTCATGGTAATTAGGTGATAATTAGCAAGTAACCTATTTTAAATTTCTTTCCCAATATTTACTTCTGTAATGAACCGGGGGCACGGAGTTTGAAAAAAATACTCTATCAAAGTGTATTATGGGAAGTGTAGGCTACACAGATTGTGCATTGTCATATAATGAAAGGCACATTATATTCAACATTTTAGCATTTTGACTTTGTGTTCCCCTTTTTTTCCAGAACATCCAGCTGTATTGATCTGGGGAGACTTCTTTAGTCTTCTTCTTGTGAACCAAATCCAGATCCTCCTACAGTGTGTCTGTGAATATATATATTATATAGTTCCTCCGGTGACCAGCAGGGAGCTCTGTAGTGACGTGAAAGAAATGAGTGAGACTGGTAGTGATGTGCAGAGAAGAGTTTAAGAAAACTGTGAGATTAATCAGTTTTTAACCCTCTGAGACCCACAATAGACCCGTTTTTATCTTTTTTAGGGGGGTACAGGGGGTCTTTAGGGGGAGAGTTTAGAACATTATGATAGAAGTATATGATGTCCATCCCCCATGCTCTATTATGTCTCATAAGCTGATTTTGGGTTGATACCATTTGTTGATGGATGGATGGATGGATGGATGGATGGATGGATGGATGGATTAATGGATGATGGATGGATGGATGGATGAATGGATTAATGGATGGATGGATGAATGAATGGATGGATGGATGGATGGATGGATGGATGGATGGATGGATGGATGGATGGATGGATGGATGGATGGATGAATGGATGATGAATGGATGGATGGATGGATGGATGGATGGATGGATGGATGAATGGATGATGAATGGATTAATGGATTGATGGATGATGGATGGATGGATGGATGGATGGATGGATGGATGGATGGATGGATGGATGGATGGATGGATGGATGGATGATGAATGGATTAATGGGTGGATTAATGGATGGATGGATGGATGGATTAATGGACTAATGGATGGATGTATGTATGGATGGCCGATGTGCCAGAGGAGAATAAAGGCTGCGAGGCTCTGCCAACTGTTAAATGTATACTTAGTATGGGATACGGACTTATATTATTATTATATAACTTAATATATATGTATATATCAAATATCTCACAAGTGTAATGATGTGTGTGTGTATATATATATGTGTGTGTGTGTGTTTGGTGTTCTGACATTATATTTACTGGATTCTCCTGCTGTTTGTTAACTTGACCATCTGTCTGACCCTCTCGCACTATTGACCTTCTCTCTGTGTGTGTGTGTGTGTGTGTGTGTGTGTGTGTGTGTGTGTGTGTGTGTGTGTCCATTATGCCCTTGGCCTAGATCACATCAACACAGACATCATTAACTCCTGAGTGACCGCAGCACACACAAAACACAGTGAAGGATGAGGAAGAAGGAGGAGGAAGAGGAGTGTGTGGGGGAGAAGATGGAGAGAAAGGAGGAAGGAGAGAAGGAGATGTGGAGGAGGGACACACCCTGCCATGACAACTTTGCAGCTATCTGTGATAAATATCATAACTAAATGGAGGTTTTTAGATTCCTAATAAGGCTTGTTGCTGTTGTTGTTGTGTGACTGTTCCAAATGGCTTAGGAAGGTCATGCAGTAATATTATTATTATTATCATTAATATTATTATTATTGATCTTGTACTTAAGGTTTCATGATAATTAATATCTTGCAAAGTTTGTTTGTGTTGAGTATATACATGGGTATATGCAAAAGGTAAGGTTAACTTTAAAGCTGCAGTGGGTATGAGCAAATATGATTTAGTAGAAGTTATTTTTTTATAAAAGACAGATAACAAAACAAACAAATCATGTGCCTCGGTGTCCTCCGGTGTCCTCCGGTGTCCTCCGGTGTCCTCCGGTGCTCCTAGCGGCATCTGCAAGATTTCACAGACCGGAGGAAAACAACCAATCAGAGCCGAGCTGGAGCCTTGCCGTCTCTGAGCAGCTGTCAATCACTTGCAAACTCCGACTAAACGGTCACACTAGGCAGCGCTGATCAAATATGAATCAATATTCTGTTACTGTAATAACTCAGTTAGCTAATGCAACAAGTTGGACTAGTTAACTACACCTAATTAAATAGAAGACAAACTTAAAGATAAACAGATTTATCAGTTTGCTGCTGCTCAGACTCAAACGAGCATGAGTGCACCTGCACCAGCTTGGAGGATGACCTTTGACCTGCAGCTTCTACTATAGTCATACGTCATATTCCCATTTTACCAACAACCTTCTTTTTTTTTTTAACTTTGAGCTCAAAATTAAGTTATTTGGCAAACAGTGTGGCTGATCAACTTAGTCAGGAGAAATGCCAAAATACACTGAAGGGGAGCTTTAAGTGTGTGATAGTCTGAATCCTATTTGGTTGTTTAGATGACTGATTTATGGATAAAAATTGTCTTTATTTGATCATGACTGCATTTTAATTTCCAGTGTCCCGTTAAGGATCATTAAAAGTTGCTGTTTTAATTTGAAGTTTATTTTCAGTCTAAAGAATGAAGGAATATAATAAACATTAAATGATAAACATCAAATATAAATTCCACCCTGGTAGGTCTGGCAAAAAGAGAGTGACTCTGTAGAGTGTGTGTGTGTGTGTGTGTGTGTGTGTGTGTGTGTGTGTGTGTGTCCATCCATTCCTGGGGTGCAGTGGAGCATCCAGGGAGCTGATAGGAGCTGAAGTGTAATTGTGTCAGAGCAAAGACCCAGAAAATACAGAGAGACAGACAGATAGATAGAGACAGGAAGAGAGAGAGAGAGAGAGAGTTCCCCCCATCATCCTGAACTTAGCTAAATGTCATCCATCAAGGCATTTTACTATTCTGTAGTTCAGTCTGCTGCACACTGAATATTTCTGCTCGACTCACCAGCAGCCTCCCACCTGCTTCACACGCTCCACGATGAAGGCTGCACCTGGTGCTGAGCACACACCAAGAACATGGATTTGGTTTGATTAAAAGATTAATCAAATAATAAATAGAACTGTAATAATGAAATAGAAACATGATTGTTTTTTTTGCTTCACACTCACACATTCACACATGAAAGCAGCCAACACAGTCTCACAGCAGTTCATGAAATAGTCATGAAATTTAATCTATTTGATTCGAGTACATTGACACAAATTTCCCTTTTTTTGTAACGCTCAGCATGACTTACAACAACGTATTTTTTGTGCGTTTTCCTACGAATGTCCAGCAACATGTGCTCCAGTCTTTTCAAAATAAAACTACTTAGTTAGGTTTAGGAAAAGATCGCGATTTGGGTTACAATAACTCTGTGCTGTAACTTAAGTACGGAAGTTACGTCACAAATAAATCAACTTTGACTTGTGGTTTCACATGTGACACGAACGCCGTTCTCCTGGGAAAAAGTCCTGTGTTTTTTGACCCACCCATCCACCCTGACCTCCTCCGCCAATCAAATAAAAGAAAAACAATTTAAAAAAAGATCCAGGTATATTTCTCAGGAGTTGGTGGAGACTCAAACAGAGCTAAAAAGAGAGTGAATATTGTACAGTCATTTATCAGGTGGACACAAATGAATGCTAATGTGTCTGCTGGATGTGTAAATAGGTAACTAAAGGTGTGCTGTTTGAGTTGTCAAAACAGGTGCAGCCTGCAGGTGTAAATGAATGTTTATTGCATTTATAGTGCTGCATTAAATGGGTTTGTTCACCCACTTACCTCTGGTGGTATCTAGCCATGCAGATAGTAATGGTTTCATTTGCCCAGGCGTTTTCAGTGGAACTACTTTCTACTGAAAAAAATAGTCCCAATTAAAACTGTCGACAAAACCAAAACTATCTGCACGGCAATGTGAGAAAATATATTTTATTTGTAATTTGGGTGAACCAGTCCTTTAATATGTAGCAGGTTGATTATGTAAAGCACAGCATCTTACCTATAAGACTCTCATTGATTCCTATATTCATAAATCTGATCTGGAGCCTTGACATGCAGCAAGCTTGCAGGTTTTTTTCTTAAACTGCATGAGAATGTCCTGATTTTAAATAACACACACAAACACACATGCTTGTTAATAGGGTCATTATATAATCCCATCAGCATGCATCGATCTCATGTCGGAGAAAATTGAAAATACTAGATGGAAAGAGGGAGGGGGAGACGGGGGGGGGGGGCAAAGAGAAAGAATCCCATTCTTTTCCCCTTTATTTCTTTCAGCAGATGTGTAGTGACTAGATAATAATTATGAATATAGCCTCTCTGTGCATTTTATAACGGGGGTAGGCAGAATGTTTTTGGCATCACTGGGCAAAAATTCCATAATAACTTTTCAGCATATTGTAATTCAAGTGTTCTGAGAGACTTCTGCACCTCCTCATGGTTTTGCTTTCAGGCTTTTATAAAATCTAGCACGTAACGGGAGACTTTGGCCAATCACAGGTCATTTCAGAGAGAGAGCGTTCCTATTGGCTGTGCTCCGGCTGGTGGGCGGTGCTTGGTATTCCCTCAACTGATCTTAACATGGCTGCCGGGTCACAAACTTTTCCATTTTACAGATAAACAGTACACTACAAGATGTTTCTGAAAACATTTTATGCGAGAAATAGGCATTACAGTAACAGAATATTGATTCATATTTGATCAGCGCTGCCTAGTTTGACCGTTTGATCGGCGTTTGCGAGTGTTTACAGCTGCTCAGAGACGGCAAGGCTCCAGCTCGGCTCTGATTGATTGTTTTCCTGCTTTAACACAAGAAAGCAAAGAGAGAGAACGGTTGTGATAACGATGAAGATATGCATGGGATGACAGAGACTAACGCACTGATGTAATGTGCTTAGTGTTTTTTTAATCTGAGGAGCCTGTTTGAAACAGATCAAATTAGGAGACCTCTGACAAAAGCATAACTGACAGCATGATGATGCACATTTTCCACAGTGACGATAATAACAATGATTATAATAACTCAGTATAATAATGAGACACCAGAAAATGAGATTTAATTGCTTTCAATTCAGACAGATTTAGCAGGGTGTCGTGGAGCGATTGTCAAATTGTAGGACGGGGGCCTCCAGCCTACACGTTGACTAACGTCCAAACCTGCTGAGGAAGACGAGACTTCACAGAGGAGCCAGATTAACAGTAAATAAGCTGTGCTGCCTGTTTTTTTTATGGAGCCCCAAAAACGCTCAATGGCGAATAAAGAAAAAAGACATCATCAGAATCGTGTTTTCGTTAGCTTAGAATGAGCCCTTCATATCTACACAGGGAGCGGGTCCTCTACACGGAGTCCACCATGTTTCTACAGTAGCCCAGAACGGACAAACCAAACACTGGTTCTAGAGATGACCTGGAGAGGACCTTTTGCATTTTTACATTGAACTGGAATCATAGACTGTATACAAGAAGTGGATGTAGTCACCGTGACGTCACCCATTGGTTTGTTGACTGCCGTTTTGAAGCATCGAGATCGGCTTTTGGCCGTCGCCATCTTGTTTTTTTGCAGCCAGAAGTGACCCGAGAGGGTGGAGCTAAGTACAACCGAACGCTGAATAAGACATTTTTAGGCGACCAAAATGTTACGATTAATTTTCATGAACTGAAAACACGGACAACTCCCAGACCGGACAACGCCGTGGTAGCGACCTGTCAATCACAAGGTAGCCCCGCCCTAAATCATCCCCTGCTTTATGGTCTATTTGACTCTAAATGGGACCATAATTTACTAAATGAACATCATGCTGTATTGAAGAAGACTTGAAACTAGTGATTGAGACCATAAACTCATGTTGACAATGTTTACTGACGTAATAAATCAAGTGAGAAGTAGGCTCATTTTCTCATAGACTTCTATAGAATCAGACTTCTTTTTGCAACCAGTCGCCCCCTGCTGGCTGTTAGAAAGAATGCAGGTTTAAGGCACTTCTGCATTGGCTTCACTTCTCAGACTCGGAGGTTGCCCACTAGTGCGAATGCACCTGGAGGTTACCATAAGGTTCTTCTACACGCTTGGAAAGGGAGGGGAGATGGTGGGGTATTCAGTTGGTTGCAATTTGCAACCTCACCACGAGATACCACTAAATCACTAAATAATATTTATAAAAATAACTTTTTATCATATTTGCTCAAAGTTACCGACTGCAGTTTTAAGGACGTACAGTTCAGACATCTTCACATATCCAACGCTCCCTGGATGGATGGATGGATGGATTTTTAGTCTCTTCCTGTTTTTGCGGTATTGCAGCTAATGGGACATCTTAGTGATAGGTGCATATTTCCCACAAACCCTTTCACCATCTGTCATCAGCAGAAACACTGCAGGATGGAGGAGGGTTGTGCAGGGAGAACAGCTCCCTCTTTCTGCTGAGTGTCTTAACACAACCCGGCAGATTCCTCTCGCTGACGTGGTCAAACATAAAGTCATATACAACGCAGTGGCCAGTATAGGCTTACAGCGGCTTTATCTGTTTATGAGAATCACATGATCTGATATATGGCACCTTAACTAAAACAACATGAAATAGCCTTTTTTTTTAAAAAAAAACTATTATTCTCCTTTTCGTTTTGCAATATGTTCAATATGTTCTTCTTCTCTCCGTTTTCTCATATTCATCTACACATACAGTATCCTTGCTATGCCTACCGTGGCATTTAAGTGCATTTGAATTGATTTGAGAGAGAAAGAGAGGGAGGGAGAGGAGAGGAGGGAGAGGGGGGATGGGAGAACGTTGCCATGACAACTGCCATAATAATCATCCTAATGATTGATGTGCTGCGCTCCATTTCTCCCCGTTTGGACTCTCTCTCTCTCTCTCTCTCTCTCTCTCTCTCTCTCTCTCTCTCTCTCTCTCTCTGTTTTTCGTTTTTTTTTTCTTTCAGTCCGCCTGTCTGTCTGTCTCTCCGTCTGTCTGTTTCAGACCATGTTCCTTGTTTTTCTGCCTGGGCCACGACAACAGGAGGTACTCACGTCCTGATGAACAAACAAGAACACACAAACACACAATATGTTCATTTAAAGATTGTTAGTTTTAATTCATTACTGTTCCACTTGTGTACAATAATGAACAACCAAAACATGAAGAGGAGAGGAGAGGAGAGGAGAGGAGTGGAGACAAGGGAAGGGAAGAGGAGAGGAGAGGAAAGGAGAGGAGACAAGGGAAGAGGAGAGGAGAGGAGAGGAGAGGAGAGGAGAGGAGAGGAGAGGAAAGGAGAGGAGAGGAGAGGAGAGGAGAGGAGAGGAGAGGAGAGGAGAGGAGAGGAGAGGAGAGGAGAGGAGAGGAGAGGAGAGGAAATAAGGGAAGAGGAGAGGAGGAGAGGAGAGAAGACAAGGGAAGGGAAGAGGAGAGGAGAGGAGAAGAGAGGAGAGGAGAGGAGAGGAGAGGAGAGGAGAGGAGAGGAGAGGAGAGGAGTGGAGACAAGGGAAGGGAAGAGGAGAGGAGAGGAGTGGAGACAAGGGAAGGGAAGAGGAGAGAAGAGGAAAGGAGAGGAGACAAGGGAAGAGGAGAAGAGAGGAGAGGAGACGAGAGGAGAGGAGAGGAGAGGAGAGGAGAGGAGAGGAGAGGAGAGGAGAGGAGAGGAGAGGAGAGGAGAGAAAAGAAGAGGAGAGGAGAGGAGAGGAGAGAAGATGATTCCATATGAAGGGATGTGGCCTGCTTAGGAGCCTGAATCAATCTTTCTGTGTCATTGCATTAGACCATTCAGGCGTTGTGTGTGTGTGTGTCTGTGTGTGGGTGTGTGTGTATGTGTATGTGTGTGTGCCTGTGTGTGTGTGTGTCTGTGTGTGGGTGTGTATACAGTGTCATAATGGATAGCCTTGTAATATACTGCAAACAAATTGCTCTATAAATGTTGAAATGGATTACTTTGCTGGCCAGTCTGGGTCAGTATTAGCAGCCACATGATTTTGGACAAACTGGAATGAAATATAACAGAAGAGCTCCCTCTGTGTCTGTAACTAGATCTGCCCTGTTTCTCACACCTGCTGGAGATACGTGATGACATCGTTCTAATAGCTTGGATTTTGTTTTAAGGTAACCCCTGGCATAACCCCTTTTTAATTACTACATGATCTCCTCTACCTGGTATCATAGCTAACAGATAAAACATTGTATCACTGAATATTCACACGTCTCATGCCTACAATATGAGCGGTAATCTAATTTTAGCCCGCTACCCTCCACATCCTCTTCCATCTTATGGGATCTTTTAACTTTATACAATAACATGATTTTATAAAGGTCAGACCACAGACTTCTCCTCAGCCTGCTGTACATATTCACCATAAAGTTCTTTAACCTCTTCAGAACCCCAAAACCTCTCACTCACCTGTGATGCATTCGTGACTTTGTTGAGAAAAGTCCTAAATAAATAAGACTTAAAGAAAGAGTTCAACATCTTGTGAAATTGATGAAAAGATCGAGACCACTTTCATGTCTGTCTGTAGCCAGAGCCAGTAGGTGTTTAGCATAGCTTAGCTTAGCATAAAGACTGGAGACTGTGGGGAAACAGCTAGCCTGGCCCTGTCAAAAGTTAAAAAGTGCTGTAACTCTTTCTTGGCTTGACCACCTCCCGAGGAGGTCAGAGATCGGTCCGTTTCAGAGGGGTCTGAGTACTTTTGGAGGATTTCACAAAAATGCGCACAAAAAACGATGACTAATCGCTCTGAGTTCGTTTGGAGGGCTGAAAGGGAACAAGTGTGAAAACACCCTTAAATGTAAAAACAATTTGAAGAAATCATCTTAGGCTTTGGAAAAATGTGTTGGCCATTTTCCCGTAATTGCTCTAAGAAAACCCAATCTGATTAAATTATATTGAAAACAATCATTAGTAACTTGCAACCCAATATCAGAAGGACATAACAAAGCATCTAACCAAAACCTGACCAGCTGATGCGGGAACCAGAATGAAGTGACTGTTACCAGGAATTGTACTACAGTGTGTTTTTCTCCTCCTATACTATTCAGTCCCAAAGTCTGTGTAAACGAGTCCTCCGCCCCACCTCGCTGCCACCTCCCTCGACAACTAGCAATTACTTTGAACCCATGTGATCCAATTTAGGATTTATATTTCACGTGTTATTATTGTCCTTCTGTAGTGCACTCACTGTGTGTGTGTGTGTGTGTGTGTGTGTTTGTGTGTGTAGGGGGGGGGGGGCAACCTGTCAAGACGGAGTAGACCTCATTGTCACATTGTTGTCTATGCAAACTGACAGGCTGTCAGCAACACTATCTCTTCCTCTCCTTAACTCTCTCTCTCTCTCTCTCAAATTCAAATTCAAATTCAAAGGGGCGTTTCAAGAATCAAAATACAAAAGTACGCAATAACAGTAATGTTAACTCATTAAAGATCAAGATTAAGATTAAGATTAAGATTATATATATATATATATATATACATATACATATATTAATGCCCAGGTTTAACAACAGCAAAACTATATCAGGTGCAGTATAATCAAAGTCTCATTTATGCTCAGTACTTACCAAACACATACATTTTAGCCACAATCTTACTATTTAAAATACTTCCTCTATTACATTATGGGTGTCAAACATGATGCAGAGTGCCAGGTGTGTTCGCTAATAAAATCTGCACTTAGTTAGTCGGGTAATTCACTTTTATCTTGTAATAAACTTTAGAGATGTGTGTGTGTGTTCATATATTGTTTGAATGATGTTGGTGTTATTCAGGCTACTCACTTAATCTTATTTTAGAACAAATAAGATATTAGATCACTAAACAAAAGCTGCAGTCCTGTAAAAAATAGTCATGATATGTATTTATACTGTAGGCCTTGAACCAGCTTATGTATGTTGCATATTGTATGGAAGGATAAACTATGTTGTGTTATCTGGTTGCTGGACGTTTTCAGACAGCGTTACAAGAGAGACTTTGGATGTTCTGTCATCTTTTTTGTAGATAAAACATAATTTCCTCTCAACAGTGTGGGCGACAACATGCAAAAAGTTATAGATTTCTTTGAATTAGAAGCCAACCGAGGTTGATAAATAGAAAGGCAAATGAACACAAAGGCAATCTACATATCTGCTTCGTGAATAAGTAAGATGCTGCCAGGTGTGCTGCACTATGTAACTGGTACCAGTACTGTAAGTGCATACATTTTTAAATGGCAGTGTCAGTGAGCCCCCCTGCTGCATTCACTGACTTTACAGGACCTTTCAAGGAGCACAATTCAGAGCTTTAGTCGCGTCATTTTCCATTCAGAGCACTTCAAAATGCTCCGGTGCAAACTGCAACTTCACTTCCTGTCGTACAAGACTTCCCTGTCAGCTATTTGGGTTAAGATGAAAATGCCGAATGACAGCTTGGTACATGATATGATTTACAGTGAATACTCTGGGGTGTGTTATAAAAAGATGAAATTTAAGGGGTGCCGTTTTTGCAATTGACTTGTGAAGACCTCACATTCAAATCCTGTCAAATGCGTTTGTATTATTAGAAGAAGAGACACTGATATAGACTCATACCTGTGAGTGTTTGGACTACTAATAAACAGAGCAACGGAATATGGTAAATAAGTATTATGCAGGGAAAAGAAGAACATTAAACTACTTTGTACATGTGTTTAAATGTGATATAAGTTACTCTCTAATAAACACAAGCATCATCTGTGTTTTCCTTCAGTAAAATTGTTAAATCGTACCTCATTGATGGCGTGGTCCTTGCTCGTGAAAGTCCAACTGAAATCACATTTAATCATCATTTTTGTAGTCAATAATAATGTCAATATGTTTTAGAATTATTATTAATAGTTCAATATTATTAAAAGGAGGAAAGAAAGGTCTTTGGGGGAATATCAGAAATGCTCCTTTTCCTCTCAGCGGCTGGAGGAACGTGTTGTGTTTGATTGACAGCAGCTGGCAGGCTGAGCCCCAGCAGGGGAGTTCAGAGTGAACAACCTTATGCTGTAGCTTACAAACCATGGACAGACTGTGCGTTGTTAACTGTGGTATTGAAGCGTAATGACCACACTGACCAAATATACCAGATATGTATTCTATTTTATAGGCTCCATCAGTTTTATACACATCTCTTCGTTTTATAAAATGTATATAAATCGACCAGCAGGATCAGAGAAAAGCATAAAAAATTGCACAACGTAAAGTAGGAATTGATAGATTTTGCATAGGATTTTGGGGCCTGTGTCATATATCATATCTGATGTTAGTTATCTAAATTGGTCCCATAAATTTGGCTTTACCTTTAAAGCCTGAATTGTTACAACGATGGCTCCAGGACACCACCCCTTGTCTTCCAAGATACAGATAGATTTGGACTTATCAGGATTACATCCCAGTCCTGGTATCCTTAAACACTAGATAATACATATATTAATGTTTCTGATTCTGAATCTGCTGCATTTATACACTTGTAAGGGTTTAGCCTAAATTAGGAAGAATAATGTCTGGTGCTGTTATTTGTAAGTAGTTAGTTTACCCATGTTTTACCAATACTAGATCCAGAACCGGGCTGCACGGTGGTGGTGTTTTAGAGTTTGCGTGTTCTCCTCGTGTTAGCGTGGGTTTTCTCTGGGTTCTCCGGTTTCCTCCCACAGTCCAAAGACATGCAGGTTAGGTTAATTGATGCCCGTAGATGTGAATGTGCGCGTGGATGGTCTAAGGATCAGCCCTGTGACCTGTCCAGGGTGAACCCTGCCTTCGCCTAATGTCAGCTGGGATCGGCTCCCAGCTGACATTGCTGCAACCCTGAATAGGATAAGCGGTTACGGATAATGAATGAATGATCCAGAACTGCAATAATAACAACATCAAAGCACGCAATACTTAGCACTGTAAAAATAGACCCAGAGCAAAGATGGTCTTTTCACCCAGTGAGAGCAAAATAGATGGCTAACAACTACAAATTGTATGTGGTGAATAATCTAACTTTGGCTCAAATGTGCATTGAATTTTTTTGCATCTCACTTCATGTGTGTGTGTGTGTGTGTGTGTGGTGTACAGCAGCATAATAAATAGCCCAGTATGAAATAATGATGAGATTGGGTGTAAAACAGTGACAGCATGGAAAAATAGGCCTGAATGATG